>OY757237.1:73947439-74547439 GCA_963583995.1 Xylota segnis | reverse complement strand
GAGAAGTATTTCAATGAATTGGTTCGGTTAAATTAATATGAATCTTGAGAAGTCTTTCAGGTCAACTTTACTCAAGTCTAACTCCAAGTAAGTAAAGGATAAACTACTTAAGTCACAAAAAGTGGAGAACAGATTTAATCGCTTTCCTTCTAATAACCGCACCCATTTGGTATTATTGGATAGGCTCTTGATTGGAAAGAATATAGGGTACTTTTGACAGTGGAAGCTACCAATAGATGTGTGACTCTGCTAGGCATCACGAGATGGGTAAGACATTGATAATGAGAATCAGGAATTGTGATAAATAGATGTGAACTGTAGTTGACTATGAAGCTGGTTTCTGTCTCCACTCCTATCATGCATAGTGGTTGGGGACTCTGCTACATGTTCTCAATAGTTGTATAGAGTTTCGATGGCCGTTCAATGACCGATATCCCGTTGAGTGCAATGACAACGGAGCTATGACTGTTTACATTGCGCTTCGGTCGGGGTCTTTCGTTTGGACTGGGTTATAGTAAAATTTTCACGGATGGTTCCAAAATTAGTTATTATCCAAGCATGCCTCTCAAACGGAGATTGGTCCTTTTTTGGTCATAATAGATACAGAGGGTCGTAGTATCTGCTGTGTGCTAAGTGTGCTGTGTGGAGAGAGTTAATACACTTCGCGTAGATCACTTTACAGTTATGTTGTCTTTGGTGGCAGATCTTCGGCAATAACGCGGCGAGTGATGACACCCATGTCTATCGAGGTATCTTCCTTGATTTCCAGGAAATTCAAAAATGTTTCGTAAATATTCCAAGGCATAGCAAAGGGTTCTAATACCATGAACTCCAATCCAACCGATCCATTGATCAACACCAGTGGAGATAACCAACACACGTTCAACAGAGGAAACCATTGGATCAAGTTAGCAATAATTTACAAAAATTGACAACAAATTTTAAATTTTATTTATTATAAAATACATTTTAAAACTTATTTCGATCACTTGTCGTACTTAAATGTTGGTCCTCGGTTCCATCTTAAATATAACCTGCAAAAGGGAAGAGCGACTTGAGACTTGTCAAATTTTCTAACCCCCGCACTATGACTTACATGGGTAATTTCCCTGCTGATTGCCTTGCTGATTCTGTTGCCAGCTACGGGGCTCTGACATGCCATTTGCAGACATAGGTGGATACGATTCAGCACCTCCTGGCATTTGCATACCCATATTATCGGACTGATATTCTTGGTAACCGCTCATTGGTGTACTAGCATCCATACCAGGGTATGTGTAATCAGGTTGATTTTTTGAACTTTGAGATTCATAACGTCTATTGATTCCCATCGTCATGCCAGTTAATTTCATAGGATATGAAGAAGGACCACAATTTGGATTCGGCAGATTCATACAACCCGACTTGCCTTGACACATTGACCGGGGGCAATTGTCTTGAAGTCCATTTCTTCTCCAACAATCACAGTTTGTGTACATACGGCTGGCTCTTAGCTCATAATTATGATGTTTGTTGCCGCCGGTATTACCATCGGGCTGAAGATAGACAAGAACAGGGCGAAATTCAATTAAGGACGCCTTGATCAGGGATGCTTATCAAGGCAAACTACTTACCTTGATAAGCATCGTCTAAGTTTTAATTTTCTTTTTTTTTTATCTAGAAAAGAACGTGCTGTTGCTGTGACGAAATATTGCCCGACGGATAATACGACCCATATGGCATATTTCGACCACTGAAACCATTATGCTCAAATCCAGCGCATGTTTGAGGTGTGTAGGGCATCTGCATCGAATAGTTAGCCATACGAGAAGCACAAGACCCATAAACATGAGACGGCGGAAACGAACGACCAAAAGCACCATGAGACGGAATATTAAACGCTGTATACATAGGAACAGATGGATTCGCCATTGATTGTGATAAAAGCGTAGGCTCTCGTGCACTTGGCGGGCTTGGAGTATAATGACTGTAGTAGTAGGGTTCTGCGCCTTGCATCTGATTATGACTCGGTTGGTATACAAATGTCTGACGGATCTCGCGAGTTTCAGAGAATCTTCTAGGACCAAAGCCGCTGCTGACTATATTCGGCGGCACTTGGGGTTGAATGAATCCAGGCATGAAAGAGGAATGTGTCTCGTTAGTTTGCGTCTGGGCTCCCGTATAAGCTCTTGATCGCTGAATTGGGTAGGGGGAAGAACAAAAAATACCACACGAATGCTCGAGTCTAGAAACTTACCTCATATGACCCCATCATGGGATCGCATTCAGCTCCACAAGGCATAGACGGTATAGACGCATCACACATTTTCGAAAATTTTTTCAAAAAATTACTCTTTTACTCTAGAAAGTGGAAAAAACCATAAAGCCATTATATTGAATATTATATAAAAAAAAGCTTACAGATTTTTTAAGAGATTTTTGGAATTTATTCCTAATTCACTAAAAATTTTGTTTTTTGATGTTATACGAGAGTCTTATAAAAGTATACTGAAAAATTTTAATTCGTTTTTCTATTTTCGATTTTCGTTCGACTTGACTGGCTGCTAAGATTTTGTATTGGGTATAAGGTAGAAAAGGGTAAAGTGAGTTTTTTCGAGATTTTGTTCTTCAATTGGATAGAATTACATATGTAATTGCTTTACGTACAAAGGGACAGGACTTACTCCTTCGATGACAGGATGCCAAATGTTTAGAAGACACATTTTACTCACGAAATTCATCCCCCGGATAGTAGAGGTCTCAAAGACTTGAATAAACCAAGAAACATTCTAGGCTTCAGAAACATTCGTAAAACTGCACTTAAGGTAGCAACAATCTTGGTCGTGGAAAAACTTTTGATGTTGACCTAGTTTCGAACTTCGAACCTCGAACCTCCGACTAATCACTGAGTCACGATTCTTCCTTCTTTTCACCAGCCGTAATAAAGAGGGCGAGCGAGTTTTAAAAAGGGTTTTCAATAGGGACATAACAATCTTGTATTTTTATACAAATGCACCCTTAAACTTTTTTAATGATAGGGTAATGTCAAAACGTCAGTCAAGGTTTACATTTTTATAGCAGAAAATTTCACTAATGAGCTGTACCTTCTATAGTGGGTAATTCTAGTTTCACATTCACTATTCTATGTTTTTGTGCCAGAGAAGTGCGAAAAATATCGCAGACGAAACTGTTTCAGCTCAAAAAAGACCGAAACAGTCGATTCCACGCTGTTCACAGGAATTGGAAATCTCGCAGTTCACTGAAGCCTTTTGATCATTTAAAGCGCCTAAACTTTTCTGATCGGGCTCTGCAATAGTTGGAAAACAATCCCGAATTTCAAACATTAACATTTCATTAAGCAAAATATGGAATATTGGATACCAACAAACCCACTTGTGGCACACAAGAGACCACACAAATGTGTGATGTGGATTTCATGCTGGTGGTGTGGTTATATTTATTCGTCGATGGAAATGATCAACATGTTACGGTTAATAAAGTTAGCTTTCATACCACGATAGACGACTACTTTTGGTCAGAATTGGATGGACTTCGCATCAGTGTTATGTGCTTTCAACAATATGGTGCCACATGTCATACAGCTGGAGAAACAATTGATCTATTGAAGGGGCGGTTCGGTAATCGTGTAAAAAACGAACTAAATTGGAGGAACACGGAACAATACCGAACGAGAAATTGCCAACGTTCAGACCCGTTCAACGTGGAAGAGTGCTCGAATATTGACTACTAAGAGTCGATCGCTGCCACCGTGTATACGGTAGTCATAGGTAGCCAATTCTATACTTAAATATACCATATGTACTACTAGATCTAGAACAAATTTTAGACCGATATTTTAATTAATCTATATTTTATTTAAATACAAAATTGTTACGTTCTTATTGAAAAAATACTTTACGCTTTACAATCAGGTGAGATCATCGTTAGTATCTAGTTCCTTGCCCGCCGCTTTTCTATGGTAAGGACAATCAAATTGTGGGATCACGGTGATAGGTAGAAAAAAGGCAATAGTAAAAAAAAAGTATATTTACACATTTATGTATGTAATTGGTGCAACGCGCTACATTTCTGAATTTGCAATACATAGTCACAACAACACTCAAAATCCACAACAGCAAGTTGTAATCGAATTACTGTCGAAATTTGAAAATAACTTATCCAAGTTCGCATAACTCCATATTTAAAAAATAATTTATTAAAAAAAATCATTCTAAATTTATTTTCGGCCTGCGAAACTTACAAAATTTTATTTGGAAAAACTCCGCAGCATATAAAAAGTTTTAAAAAAATCCTGAAACAGGTAAAATTATTTTTTCATCCTTCACGACATAGGAATGCAATAAATTTACTGTTTTTTCACATATCCATAAAGTACAACTAACCTTTAAAAACCATGGACTCTTGGGATTCTTGCTGTAACAATGGCTCATGTCCTCGGGGACAATGCTGTCCAGGTGGCCAATGTGGAGCACCTAACCAATGCAGACCACAGAGTCAGGGTTACCAATGCGGACAAAATGGATGCACATATACACCACGTAATAATGGCCTCAACAACCCACAACAAAGACATCCTGCGCAATATAATTCGAACCCTTATGGTAATCAAGGCGGTACAAGATCAGCACACAACATGAATATGGGGCCTTCAAGGAATGGCGGAAGAGATCCATGGATAAACTAAAATTTAATCATTTATGGTAATGTTTGTTGTTATCACACATATGTAGATGGATGGTTAATATCATTATTAAATTCGATTTTAGATTTAAGGGAAGAATACTTCTTCAAAACAGTTCCCATTCAACGAAGAACCCCATTATTGTATTCAGAAAAGATTTTTTTAAAACTTTAAATAAAGTCAAAGTAAAACCATTTCATTTGTTTTTTTTTTGCATTTTTTTGAGAGTTATTGAGAAAACATTTGTAATCAACTCCGGTGATGCAAACCGTCTTCATAAGCGAAAAATACGGTCCAAAAAACAGTTTGTAAAATTCGCGTATATCAAGACTTGAAATGTAGAGTACACATTTAGAGAATGAAACCGTGCTCGAAGCGTGAGGACAATACTCAAGGGGGAAACCATAGCTTTTTAACTAACTAGACCCTCGGGTTAGCTACCATACAATCGAGGAAACAACAAGCCTCTGATATGGATGGGCCTTCTGCGAGCGACCTAAACACATGAATCAAGCAGAGATCTTCGGAGCTGCATATGCTGCCGAACAATTAGTAGACTGATTTAATGTAGACATCGCAAAGACATCTAAAAGACGCAAAAAATGTTCCTTTTTCTGATCAGAAGAGGACATGGATATGACATTGACAAAACCAATCAACACAATCGTTCTTAAATCATACGAGTGACCAGCATCGACTTGAATCACCATGTTGTTGAAGCTAAGGTACAAAAACGGATATTGCCAGAGACACAACAAAGATGAATTACCTTGAAAACTTTGTTCACAATTGTCATTTGTAATAATAAAGCTCATAATCTATTGATAAAAGTCGTTTATCGATTAATAATCGACAATCAGAATAAGGGGTATAAAGTCAAAAAGATACAATAGAAATCTCTCAACGACTTCTATACCGCTATACTTCGGCATTAAGTGCCGAAGACAACATTTTCAATGTACCAAAAGAAGTGTCGCAACTAATGTACAGAGTTTCATTCAACCAACAAGAAAGTTCAGCTTTGGTACAGTATGGGCGCAAGCACATGCAACTAACCAAGAGGCATTTAAATCGGTGTTGGAAAGGCTACTCCTGAGTTCTAGGAGCAGAAAAGAAGGAAAGAAAATCGGGCTCTCCAAAAGAAGAAAAAAGTCTGAAAAGCGTGCGGTGGAAGATATTGAAAGACAATACTCTAAGGACAATGACCCGAAGTTATATTATAAAGTAGAAAGAGCATGTCAAGTAAATATTAGAAGATATATTCCGTATCACTTCGCATGAATCAACTCTATGAGTTCTAGATAGAAGAAAGAAGACGTTCCGATCTGGACACAATGGGGGAGACTCTCAACAAACTGCAAAAACGTACTAAAAATGCCCAAAGATGGATTTAGAAGATATGCATTAATAAAAAAAACAACTACTGACCGTTTCTAGAGGCAATATTGTTAAAAGGTTTAATTTTTAAAGAACTTGTATGTTACCAAGATCAGCAACAGAAGCAGTTTGAGAAAAGAATTCACAATCTATAAACTAAGCAATCACACACCAAAGTCGTGGAGACATGGGTCAAGAATTCAGGAAGGAACTGAAGGAGTACTATTCGATCTAGAACCAAACATTCTGAATCCATGGGTAAAATGCCAGTATCCACATCAATTTTGACAGAAATTACGCCAAAAAATTAATGTAAAGGATAGAAGAAACGAAGTAAACATAAGTTGATAACCTGGACATGTGGGAATAGGTACCAATGAAATGGCTGACTCCTACTAAGAAAAGGAGTGTCAGTAAAGCTAGGTCCTACACCATTCTGCGGAATCAAAGAAAAATTTGGGAAAGTAGAAAGGTAAAATAAGACTATAGCCTTGAATAACGCTCAGCGCGTAACGTAACCATAACATTGTAGACTTAAGAAACACCTTAGAAAACTAGATATGTATGTACTATGTATATCTGAACAAGTTCTCTACGAATTTTGGAGAGATATATAGGGATGGAACATTTCTCTCCAAGATGTTAGTCGGAGAAGTTTGACACCTCCTTGTGTACGAGGAAAAGTAAAAGAATACAAATCAGACAGAGTTTATTCTGTTGAGTTGCGCTTAGAAGGTAATCATAAATAAACTATTTACAATCCACACCCACTATTTAGAGGCGTTTTCATCCTTTCCAGATAGATCGCAGCTTATTAGAATAGAGACTAAACTGTTTTTAGCATTATGTCATTGTCCAGAGACGAATTCTGCAAGACTCAATGGTTACACACTTGTTCATTACCAATTCAGGGTACAACCTTGAATTTGTTTCTTCATAAAATTCGAATATGCCTTGAAACATTTATTATTTTTCGAGCTTCAAAAACAGAAAAACTCCAAACTTTTCGGATTCAAAAATTCAAAATTCTAAAATAAGTAAAATTTTTATAAATATGCATATTAGAAAAAACCTCTTTAATATATACATATTTCACGTTACATAGCGTTCTTAAGTTGAATAAATTTCGTCCAAAAAAAAAGTAAAATGTGCGATCCCAGTACTGGTTATACCTGGTGCGACCCAATTCGACCACTTGAACCTTGTTGTGGACCATTTCCAGTAAGTTTCCAAAAATAACTCCTTTTTCTACATACCATAATAAAAGTCAAGCTAATAAACTGTCAATAACGTAATACAACTTGTGCTATCGTTTTTAGTATGTTGGCCGAATTCGCCACAAATTGAAGGCTGGGTATATGTGGAGTACTTGGGATTGCTACAGACATAATGGCGTTCAAGATCAAGCCCCTTGTAGGGTTCGTGTCGGCATACCAAATCGTTATTGGTATTTAATCCCACCAGGAACTCCTCTTCAACCGTGCCAGGGTAGGAGTCGTTGTTGTTAGGTAAGCCCCCTTTTATATACTCAACGTTATATGTAAAACTATTTTTTCACTTTTTAGGAGAATACCTAGAAGGAAAACTAAACTAACAATGCTCTGTTAAATTTCTCTCCTAAACTGGGTGTCAAAGCAAAATGAACGCCAAAAAAGTACTATGAGTTAGGTCCAAACAACTTAAGGATGTTCACATAACTCATTCGGTTTTTTTGGCTGACAATTTGGCTTGAAATCCATTTACTTCAGTACCTTTAAATTTTATATAGTTGTTTTTAATAAAGTGAAAATAACAAAAAAAAAAACATCCAAAAACTAGAGTATTCTATTGCCATAAACGAGGGCTTACCAATTAATGAAATCAGATACTATTCATTAAATATGAATGACAGGAGGCACATAGAACTGAGAGAATTCCACCTATGAGTAAATATCAGAGGCCACGAATTATAGGCTAGTACGAGCAATGGCGGGACATTCACATAAAATGCACCTGACCAAAAAAATAACCTTACCAATATCCAATATTATATGGAAAAAACATATCCCTTACAAATTCTACCACAAACACCCTTTCAGACACAAAATTACGGATCACCCTATATCCAAAAATATGGAAAAATTAACCGCGCTGTATTACAGAAATTTTGGTGTCTGTCATGTCCGGTAGGCCACCTGAGAGTGAAAGTAAAATGTTCGTAAAACGCCAGGCGCCCATAAATTCTCAGAAAACAGTAGGCATACCCACCGAAAGCTGGCTCTAACTTTTTTGTTTCACAATCAATTTTAATGATTTTAGTGTCAAATTAAAGGGGTTTGGTTGAAAAATAGGGTGTCAGAATAATTCAAGATGCCGGATTCAAAATTCCGGCGCAGTTTTATTGTTACACTATTTTTTAGTGATCGTCATTCAACGTCACTGGAAAACAAAACATTGTATTCACCACGGGCCTTGAGGTGCTTGTAATGCGTTTTCCGCTACTTATTTTAAACCAATTTGAGGGTGTTTTCGTTAAGAATTACAAGGATGATTAGTAGCAGAGATATGAAGGATTAGACCAACCAATAGATAAGGGCTATTCTAGTGTCAGATAAGATGCCTTACTGCACTTTTAAAACGGTGCAGCAGAGAATGACTATCCATCAACCCTTGACCGTTCTAGTGCCTTTTACAAGTATCATCATTAAAGACACCGCTTTAGTTTATTACAATGAGGTTAGATATTTACATCAGCGTCGGTCTTGACAAACGGCCTATAGCCATGTGGGCTTAGGGGCATGTAGGCCAGTACATGCTTTAGAGGCAAAATCTGATGTTTAAATCCAAAAATGGTGGTGAGGCCCATTACCACGTATATGACGCGGCCGTCGTGTGGTGGCTGAAAATGTTTGAACGAACAACCAAAACTAAGCTTTAGAAGCTCCAGAGAAGTGCCAGTCTCGGTATTCCTGGTGCGCTTTATCCCTACAAATCGTCATTAGTATGACACCTGCTAGATCCGGCATTAAGCTTCGACTGGAATACAAACATAAATCCAGTCACCACATGGGACACCTGAAAATTGGACTATAACTGGCATAATGTTTAAGGAATATCTACTGTTTCAGTTGGTTATGTGACCGGGCACTTTACCCTATAGGTATGAACTCTATTACACATATGTAGATCAAAGATGGAATCTGAATTTGGAGCTGGCGTCATTAGACCCAACATCAAAGTTTTGATACTTATGGGAACTACGACATACTTTTTTTTCAGATAGCCAGATAGGTCATCAGGGAACACACAAAAATTTAGTTATTAATAATAATTTGATTACTAGATAAGGACCAGACCTTTTGTCTAATGATGGTGAGAAAGCGTCATTGTTCCCGCAGGAAACAAAACAAATTTATGGTACCACATATACATACATACATGCATTATACGTATGTATTAATGGATGTATAAATATATATTAATATTCTACAAGTCTGTGTCGTTTTTCACCACTAAACCATTGGCCTAGTAAGACATCAAAACAGCAGCATCGAACATAGCGTTCATAGCTACATATTAAAAGATCATGGCATTCATTTGCCTATCTCTCGCAATAGATAGTTTATTCAGATTGAAAAATGACTTTTTCTAGATATTTTGTCGCTCCGAGCCGGTACTATGAAGTCAGTTTCAATTCGTCGGTCGTGGAATTAAGTCGCTTCGAAGGGAACTAGTGGTCTCGCGATATTGTGTAAGTAGTGCGCCTTGCTTGTAAAGTGTACACATTTTTGGAAAGTGATAAGAATTTTTGAAACAAAGAATATCGAATGTAATTCAATACAACACTTGAAAAGAAAAACTTTCGAATGAAACTTGTTGAATTTTTGGCTAATCATTAAAAATAAACGAAGACTATTGTGCAATTATGTGGGGTTATCTCTTGAAAGTGAAATAAAAAAAATGTTTAAAGATATTTTTTTTCAAATCAGTCTATGTTGGTGGACAGTGTCTATTCTTTAACACAAATAAGAATTTTAAGCCCGATGCACACAAGTAAAGCAACTGTCGTGCCAGTGAAAGGTCCAATAAGCGTTAAAAGGATTAAAAATTATTTTAAAATGTACAGAACTTAGCCACCGAATATAAAGTAGTAGTAGTACAAGTTTAAAAGCAATGTACTACGTATAGTTTAACATAAGAGCTAGTTCTTTGTATTAAATACATAGATGAGGAAACAGACTACCCGAAAAAATAAAAGAACATCCCCTTAGGTTTTCTTCATTTATTCTACAAACCAAATTGTAGCGCCATGTTTAAGTTTTTTATTCAAAAGAACTGTCAATTAATAACAAAAAAATACTTCCTTCTTTTAAGGACAGCGCTCATCATTTGTAAATATGTACATGTATCCATTTCTACTCGCCTAGCAGGGCTATTGAACTACAAAGCGTAGAGAGGATTAAAATTTTTTTGAAATCGCAAAGTAACCCTACACCTTTAGTTTATTGACCCTAATGTCACAATTTCGAACTCTTTTAGGCGATAACAGGGATTCAAGGATTCAAGGATTCAACTAAACTCCAGTACAGCTTTACACAAAGAATTCGTCGTAATTTGTTGAACCATAGTGCTGTGAATAGTCCTTCTTGTGAAATCAATTCTGAACTTTATTTTCGATAGTTCAAGACTCTTTTAGCTCGATCAATGTTTGTCCCTAAATATGCTTGAATTGTCAGCATTAGATCCATAAAAAATACCATCGGCCTTAAGTTATAACTTTGCAGAGGCCATATAACAAACGATTGAGCTTAGTGCGAAAAAGATGGATTCTTACACGCTTAGTAAGGCACGTAAATAGGGCGTTATGCGACAGTCATTAGCCATCACTTCCATTTCTATTATTTTGGGACTTAGTAGGTAGCTTCCGCTAGTACTTCCAAATACTGTCTGTAGGGGTGCCTAGAATCACATAAAACTGAGCTGGAAATAAAACAAAGTTTTCATAAGTGAGAGCGGCTACTCACTACAGGTTGTGTCCAAAATATTTCACTTAGACTCAAGTCTCACTTTTTACAAATACATATAATCGGGTTTCCATGCAAAAATTAAATGAAACAGATCTTAGAGTGCGACATCCTATGTCCAGAACAATGAGCTAAAACTCATAAAAAGCTAAGATTAGAAACTTGTTGTCGCATTGGGTCCAATGACTATGTATTTAAACATTTTTATTCCACCTGTCCAAAATTGGAAAGTCAAACAACTGATCACTCTCTCCAGATCTTGCATTCTATAGTAGCAAATAATAAAGTAGGCGTGGCATACTGCATTTCCTTTTTGTAAAACTAGAGTAATTTCGAACGCTTGACCAAGACTTAGTACACTTTTTCTTTATATACGCGTCAGATCTTGATAATTTGAATACATACCTACATTTGTATGTACGCAAAAATTTTTTTTTAAATTTTGTTCGTTTCGGAGTAAAAAGTAAAATTTTTAAAAGTTGGTATGGATTTAAAAAAAAAATGCACTTGTATCGCATACATTTCTTAGAAATCCACCAACCTCTCACCTCAAAGCTTGAATCCTAAAGACTCATATAAATTATTATTAAGTTCGAAGTTTTCAGATTTTCATTCTATTAACATGCAAGCGGCATGTAAAGGAGATGGAAAGTTTAAGTGAATGTCTGATGACCCAGGTCACTTTATGATTCTAGAAATTTTTTAAAATTATTTACTTATTATTAAATTTTATGTTTTCATCAAGTGTATCCTAAACGACTACTGATCCAGAGGGAAAGTTTTGTGTATAGATGAACAAGCTAATGAACCTCTAATTTAAATTTAAAATTCCTTTTTAGCTCATATCCACAAAGAATAAAGGCTTTCTACGCAAAATTTCGAGTTTCTACGTCTAAAGGTTTCAGAGATACGGTGATTACCATTCAACCCAGATATATCTAAGCTTTCATCCTTCTAGCCCAAAAAGTGGACGAAAGGACATATCGCTTTCGGTGTTGATAATTATCATGAAGAAGTGTAGGTTATAGGTCTATGTATCAAACTTAGTGAGGTAATGTGCAATAAAATATAGTAGAATAGTTGGTAGCTTTGTCACATGAGTAAATACAGCTCTTCAGTAAAATGCCACACAAAATGAACAAATATCACTTTTGCTTAACAAAAATAGTCACGACCACGATTCTTCTCAATCAACTCCAAACTGTACCCGATAAGAGTCAGAGAACTTCCTGATGGAGGCCAATGTGTTATCACCACGTCGTCGTCGCCTAAAATAGTGTATTTGTTCAAAATATATTTTTTCATTGATGCCACGACCAGCATAGTGATTGGGGTGAAGTGTTTGAAGTGATTTTATTAACCAAAATAAATATCAAAACGAAAAAAAAATTAAGTGAAAAAAATCCTTAATTAGTTTAAAATTGATAAAAAGTGAAATTTTGTGCCTCTATCTCTTTCAGATTTCTTCAAAATGGGAATACAAATTAAACTCACAAACAATCGAAACTAACGAAACAAACCAATTTTCAAAAAAATCGATTTAGTTGTAGTTTTAAGAAGTCAAAAAAATATATCAAAAAATAAAAAAAAAACATCTCAATGCACGAGACAACCGAAGTGTGTAATGGTGAAGAAAGAAATGCGAAAAATTCCTCTTAAACGGAGAAAAAACAATAAATATCATCGAAATCGTCTGAGTTGTTCACTTATTACTGCCGCCGCTGTTGCATCGCCAATCAAACGCTTGCCCCAATGGGCAATTTACAGCGCCGCCATTATCATCATCTGTATCGCTTGGAGTTCAACTTTGAGTTATGTGGATGCCGCCAAACCGAACGAAGAAGATAGTAAGTTTAACATTATAAATTGTTGCAAAGACACAAATGTGTGATGTCATTTATAGAATTAGTTTTATTTATGTTTATATGAATATTTCTTTCATACTATCATATGAGACAAATTGATTGAAATTGTTGGTTTGTTGCTAGAAAGTGGGTTAGCTGAATGCAATATGATTTCCTTATACGGAGAAATAATGCAAAATGCAAAGCGATAAATATTTTACGACTGAGTGTTAACTATTCCACATTAGATGTGACTCGTAAAATGGAGCACATGCATATGTATGTAAGCAATTAAGGTTTACATTTATAGATTTTATATGCGAAACACCCAAGGAAGGAGCATCTATTGGGAATGACACGTATGAGAGCCTACCCTTCATCATGACTTTGAACTTCAGTTCCACATGCACTGACACATATTTTACTGGAATTTTTAAAGAAAGTCTGCTGAAGGCTTATAAATTAATCAAAATCGAGGTTTACGTAAAATATAGTAAAGTCATTCTAGAGTCTGAAGCACTAGGTATGAAACTTAATCCATATTTTACACATGAGGCCCCACAAAGTGGGTGTACCACTATGGATTTTTACACATATTTAACTTAAGTGTGGAATTTGATTTTGTTCTAATGACCACTATGAGCACATATCGTCCGGAACGTTGACAACTTCGCGTTCGACATTGTTCCTTTGCCTTGTTGGCAGAAACCAACAACTTAACGTAACTCCATGAAAAGGGAGGAGCCATTAGACTAGACCATTTCTGCAGATTACTTTACCATAAAAAGCTGTATAACATGTCCATCCAATAGCCTTTCAATGTGGCTCGACACCGAACTCCATTGAAGGTAAGATGCCGATCATTTTCATTCACAAGAATGAAATTCACACGAAATCCAAATCACACGACTTGTGGATGCAATGGAGTGTGTTGAAGGACATGTGGGTTTGAAGCTGTCCAATGTGTTTAAGTCTGTTCCGAAATATACCCTGCCACTTACCAAGTGATGTTTTTCGAGAGTTGAAGGTCCGTAGAGTATTTGATGATCCTAAATTTATGGCGTGGCACCTTAGAAAGCAATAACCGGAGAGAATGTCAAACACTATTTTGAACCTTAACCTGCTTAGTTTTATCATTTCTCCGGATTTCCTCCTATCTAACACAGGCCACAAGGCCTTAGAAAGCTTATGTCCTCCTAAGTTGGACCCTTTATTAGACCATTCAGAGTCATCCATATTGATAATCTTATCGAAAATAATTCTCTTAGCCACGTAGATCGGGCATTTTACTGCTGAAATTATATCGCTGGAAGCTATGAACCTTTCTTAGACACAGTACTTCGAGCCTTGAACATTGCGCTGTGATACACAAGTGTGTCCGTGCGTATACTATAAGAAATAAAGTGCACGACTGGGTCGTACGTACTTGCACCGTAATGCTATAAGTGTATAATTTTATCAGGATTAAAGTCCAAGTCTTGCTCTTCCCAGTAAAGTAGGCGTGGCATTCCGCGTTTCAATGGAATAATAGTCATAACATTGTAGGAGTTTACTCAATGTCTTGTTTTTAAAAAACACCTTTAAAAAGTGGGCGTGGCCAGATAAGGAGTTTGAGTAAATTATAGAAAATTTTTACGTCTATTACTTTGCTTAAATAATTTTTTCTCAATTTCTAGTAAAAATTTAGAAAATTTTTTTTTTATAAAAGTGGGCATGGCAATTCTAAAATTTGGTACTCCATTTTGTTCCCTTTGTCTTATAACCTAGAAATATTAATTTTTAGCCCAATCGCCGAACAAATGCCCGAGAAACAGCTGATTTTCTATATTACCGTTATTCGAATTTTTCGTGAAAAACGTCGTATGCCACCTCATAGCATATGCCCAAACTAACCCACACATCAAATTTTATCGAAATCGTTAGAGCCGTTTTCGAGAAAATCCATTTTAACTGAAATCGGCCCTAAGTAAACTACCCTTAATTTTGAGGTTAGAATGAAAATTCAAATTTCGCCTCTAGGGAATATCCCACAGACCCTATATATGAAGTTTGAAGCAAATCCGCCCAGCCGTTTAGGCTGCAGTCGAATATACAGACAGACAGACTGACAGACAGACAGACAGACAGACGGAATTGCCGGACCTACTTTTTTGGACTTCTCCATCATAGTAATGTCAAGTTTGATTAAAATCTCGAGTTCGATTTTTTTCACGATTGCAATACTTGCCCTATAGGTAGGTGCAAGTAAAAATTCTCAGGAAAAGAAAATAGGGAAACAAAATGTCCCAGACACAATCGAAGTACTCTTCCCCAGATAAGATAAGCGATACATTGTGTGAATAATACGCATCCAGTGTAACCCCACTTGGCATACATTTTTGCTCTTAATTGCTGCCGCATATGCATTGCATTCCTCCAAGTGTGCATCTACATCTGTCAAGCTCAATAAATCAATTCATTAATTCGAAGACGCGTTCAATTGAATCGCTAACTCGGATGCATGCCAGAAACAATCATTAAGGTCAACCAACAGAAATAGTTTTCGAACAGAGCAAAACATAGAAAAAACATAGAATGACAATCGATTGAACAGAAGGAACTATCTTCGCATTTCTATGGGTATTTCTGTCTGGAACTAGGTCAATGGTCGTTTAGAGAGATAAGTCTGACTCCAAATCATGCCGGCAATTGATTCCGAATACACTTGACCAACGTTAACGCGCGAGCCTATCATCTGTGGAAACGATTATCTCGCTTATGTAATAGGCGCACGACTTTATCAGTACTCTGTTCACTCTCACTCAATATTAATCTTTTCTGTTTATTTACAGGTGGACTTGTCGATCTGATCAAAGAATTTGGAATACCAGAGATACCCGTTGGCATTACACAGGCGAAGGGCTTTTGTGGCAGCGAAAGGAATGCCTATCAAGCCGCATATCCATCACCGGCATTCACTCTCAGCAAAGAAGCCATTTTGACCATCCAAACATCACAGGCTTTTCCCAATGGCTTCCCCGAGGATTTCTCTGTATTGATTGCCCTGAAACCTGGAAATCGGACACTCAACAAGGTACCAATTTTCACTATCTACTCGGAGGAGAGTGAGGACGTCCTCTCGGTGACGATAGGACGGGAGATTGGAATGATCTACCAGCAGGTGGATGGGCCGAACTATCAACGGAATGACATCAACTTTGGTATCGGAATCACTGACAACAAATGGCATCGATTCGGCATTAGTGTGAAGGGTAATGCGGCGACGTTGATCCTGGATTGTAATAAGCAAGTGACGCGGAGAATAGAAAGGCAATTGGGATCTTCAATTCCGACGAATGGACTGATTTTGACCGGGGTACAGTTGACAGACGATGAGGGCTTTTTTACTGGCGATATTCAGATGATGCATGTGGCCGATACGCCGGATGCTGGGTATGACATCTGCTCAAAGTATGTGCCGTCTTGCACTGAAGGAGGCAGCTCAGAACGCGAGAATTCGTTTTTGTATACCGGAGCAAATACGATACGGACTTCTACAACATGGACCTCAGGTAGTGGTGGATCAGGGTCTGCGACATCTGAGAGTTCAAGTAATGGCATAGGGGGGTTTGGTGTACTCAGTTCTGGACCAATTACTGGCTCAGGCTATCAATTTTCAAGTAGCAGGTCTTCTGGAGGAGGCGCCTCGGGCTCATCAGGTGGGTCTAATTACCATTCCTCAACGACTGGCAGAACTGTCGGAGGATCTGGCTCTAGTTACGATACTTCCTTTGGAGGAAACGTACCTGGTGGTGCCATCGGTGGTGGTTCTGGTTTTCAGATCACAGGAGCTGGATCTTCCAGAGGTTCTTCAGGAGGTTCTAGTTATCACTCTACAAGCACTGGTGGAATATCTAGAGGTGCTACTGGGATTGACTCCGCATATCATTCACAAAGCTCAGGTAGTCAGGGCGGCACTGAAGGTCTTTCTGGAGGTATAGGGTCCTCGAGAGTAGGAGGTGGTTCCACGTATAACTTGACTGGAGGCGGCGATGAATTCTCTAGAGGCACATATGGAAGCGGATCAGAGCACTCTTCTATAGGCGATACCTTCGATGTCGGCCTGACAACAACTATCAGCTCTACAGAGGTCGATTTGGAAGGCGGATTGTCTGGCGATGACTCTATTTATGGAGGTGGCCTCAACGGACATGGAGAGATTATCCCCAACTCAACGGAATACGAAATTAATTCCCAAGAAGACGCGGGTGCTGACGGAGATGAATTTGATTTGAATTCCTTCAACACCAATAGCAGTGAGAGGGGTACTGGAGGACGTCGAAAGTCAAAAAATCGAAAAAAGAATAAGAAGAATGGTACAACCCTAGGCACCGACGCAGGAGCAATCCGCCCCGATAAAAAAAATAACCAAACTGTCGTTGGGCCTTACGAACCAACAACTGTGACCTGTTATCCTGGACCTAGAGGCTATACTGGTCTTCCTGGGTCTCCAGGTGAGCGAGGACCAAAGGGTGATCCTGGCAGGGACGGACTGTCTGGCCAATTGGGATCTCCAGGATCACCGGGACATGTGTTTGTGGTGCCTGTAAGTATACCTTTCTCAAAACCTCTCAGCAATTGTTTGAAAATCCACCCGTAGGTGAGCCAAAGCAACGATAAAGGACCGGATACGCAGGCGGAGTCTTTAAGGCAAATGCTATCGCAACATATGGTAAGGGAACGGACATTGAATATCGAGTTTTATACTTAAGAAAACCATTTTACTTCAAGATGTCGATGAAAGGACCTGAAGGGCCAATGGGTTTGACGGGATTACCAGGACCGGGAGGACCACCAGGTCCACAGGGCTCTAAGGGCGAACCAGGGGACGTTGGAGAGCCTGTAAGTTCTGGATCTCTTTTCAACAGTGATCAGCTTATTTGTGATATTTCTTGAAGGGAACTCGAGGATTAAGAGGCCCAGCAGGTCAGCAGGGACGAGAAGGTCGTCGTGGCAGGTCTGGTCGAGATGGTGAGCGTGGTGCTGTTGGACCTACTGGGGCAAAAGGCGAGATCGGGCCGATCGGATCGACGGGGTTGCCTGGCGATAAGGGTCATCGAGGTGCACCAGGAACTGCAGGAGAGAAAGGACAACAAGGCGTTGAGGGGCAATCTGGTGAAGAGGGACCTCCTGGACTACCAGGTCTTCCGGGAGAGTTGGTAAACACACCAAAATTCTATTAAGTGATCAGATGTATATTCTTTTCACTTTTCTAGGGCCCTAGAGGATTTCCAGGTCCTCGCGGATTCCCAGGACCTGCAGGAAATACCGGTCTACCGGGTAATGAAGGTCCACAAGGTTTAAAAGGTAACCCCGGCCTTTCTGGACCACCCGGAGCGCCAGGTCAACAAGGTCCCTCTGGGTCTACTGGAGCGCCTGGTCATCAAGGCAACCTAGGACCACCTGGTATTCCTGGTCCTTCTGGAAAGTCTGGACTACCTGGTCTTCCGGGCGCAGATGGTTCTCCTGGGCGACCAGGAACCCCTGGTTCAATCGGTACCAAAGGCGATCAAGGAATGCAAGGTGTCCAAGGACCCGTTGGATTCCCCGGTCCACGCGGACCGAAAGGTGATGACGGACCACGTGGCCCGATGGGAGACAAAGGAGACACTGGCGAGCGCGGTTTAGATGGTGAAAAGGGAGAAACTGGTTTACAAGGAGAAAGAGGCACTGCTGGAACACCCGGCAGTCCAGGTCCAGAAGGACCAGAAGGACCAAAAGGATTCGAAGGACCTCGTGGTGAAACAGGTGTGATTGGTCCAACTGGAGAAAAGGGAAAGCAGGGACCTCAAGGATTTCAGGGATACCCAGGAGCGACTGGAGACAAAGGTGATAAGGGTGCTACTGGGACCACCGGACCGGCAGGAATTAAGGGTGAAAGAGGCTTACAAGGTGCTCAGGGAGAGCGTGGTGAAATCGGCCCGCGCGGATTTCGAGGTTCTAGAGGTCGACGTGGTAATGAAGGCAATGCTGGTCCAAAAGGAGACACTGGACAACCGGGACCACCAGGAGCACAGGGAGAAGCTGGACCACAAGGTGCTGAAGGGCCAAGAGGTTTTATTGGAATGCCTGGACCACCAGGAACTGATGGCAAAAATGGACCTGCTGGACCACCTGGGGAACGTGGACAACCGGTAGGCATATTGTATTCTATTTCAAACTTAAATTCCATCGAAATACTTTCTCTTTCTTTCAGGGTGAGCCAGGAAAGCCTGGGCCATCAGGAGAGCCAGGTGTAATTGGCCCGAGAGGAGCTACCGGAGATGCCGGACCAGTTGGGGAGCCCGGAATTCCAGGTTTGCCAGGTCTTCCTGGAGAATCAGGTCTTCCAGGAGATGCAGGAAAGGAAGGGCCACCAGGTCCAGCTGGACCTATGGGAAATCCTGGACCGCAAGGTCCTAGTGGCTTACCAGGTTTTCCTGGTGAACGCGGACATCAAGGACAACCAGGACTACCTGGACTTAAAGGTGAACTAGGGATACCAGGAGCACCTGGGCTTCCAGGAGATAAAGGACAAGCAGGAGAACCAGGAAAAGAAGGCCCACAAGGTCAATTGGGGCGACCTGGACCACCGGGAAATATCGGCGCCCCGGGAGCTAAGGGAGAACCAGGTGAAAAGGGACCCATCGGACCAGCTGGACGTGATGGCTTGACGGGATTACGTGGACTACCGGGACCCCCAGGTCCAGTCGGCACTCCAGGTGAGGACGGTGACAAAGGTGAAGGCGGCCCCCCTGGCGAAAAGGGCCTCAAAGGTTCTCAGGGAGAGATGGTAAGTACCTGCCAATTAATAAAAGTTTCTGTAAGAATTGTACAATTTTTCACTTATTTAGGGTCCTTTGGGATCGTCAGGACCTCAAGGTCCTCGTGGTGAGTCTGGACCTCCTGGATCGCCTGGGGACAAAGGACCTCCCGGTGAAATGGGACGACACGGCATCAAAGGCGAAGATGGTAAACAGGGAATAACAGGACCTCCTGGCAATATCGGCCTTCAAGGACTTCCTGGTCCTCCGGGTATAAAAGGTGAACGGGGAGATGACGGAATGATGGGCCCAGTAGGACCCGTGGGAGTTCCTGGAGAAACAGGTCGACGCGGACCCAAAGGAGCTGGGGGAGCACAAGGAAAACCGGGATCACCGGGACCAATTGGTCTGACTGGAGCTGATGGACCCCAAGGACCACCTGGTCCAATCGGTGCAGTCGGAAAAGAAGGTGAACGTGGACTACCCGGCCCCAAGGGCGAAGAAGGTAAATCTGGTTTACCAGGTCCACCAGGAAAACAGGGCTACCTAGGCCCTGAAGGCCCAAAAGGTGTTATTGGACCTCGAGGCTTTCCAGGCAATACTGGTGAAACAGGTTTTCCCGGTCTGAAAGGTGAACCAGGCAAAGAGGGTGAGGATGGTAAGCAAGGAGAGCAAGGACTTCCTGGTGATTATGGTCCACCAGGTCGTATTGGAGAACCAGGACCACCAGGTAAACAGGGACCAGAGGGTCCTGCGGGATTACAAGGCAGTACTGGGCCATTAGGAGAAAAGGGAGACAAGGGAGACGTGGGACCACCTGGTCCTCTTGGAATCATTGGACCACAAGGTTTGCCTGGCAGTCAAGGACCATCTGGTCTTAGGGGTGCCCCTGGTAATATTGGTGAAACTGGAAGGCCAGGAAGTAGTGGGGCGCCAGGTCCCAATGGCAAAGTTGGTGAAACCGGACCCATAGGACCTAAAGGAGATCGCGGTCGGCGGGGCCAAAAAGGACATCGCGGCGAACTGGGAATGGTCGGTCTAAAAGGTGAACAAGGTGAGAAAGGTGACAGGGGACTACGAGGGCCTCAAGGTCCAGAGGGAAGAAAGGGCGAATTTGGTCCTATGGGGCAGATGGGCTTGAAAGGAAATGATGGACCACACGGATCACCAGGTGACCTCGGCAGTATTGGACCCAAGGGAACTGAAGGCCCAACTGGCCCTAAAGGTGATAGTGGACCCGCAGGTCCACCAGGTCCACCAGGGGCTCCGGCAGATGCTCCACTCATCCCACCCGAGCTTCTGTTCCAAATGGCAGAGTTTGGCAATACAAAAGCCGACACAAGACGCAGAAGGGATGTGTATGGTTCACAAGACAGTGCAGCCTTAGACGATGATGATGATTTCAATGAACTAATGGGTTTATCCAAGGACTCAACGTCAAAGAAGAAATCGAAGAAAAAGAAAGGCAAGAAAGAGGACTTACCACCAAAATTCCTCGACATGTACAGCGCTATCTATTCAATGCGCCAGGAAATAGACCGTATTCGAAAACCAATGGGCACGCAAGGCAACCCAGCACGCACATGTCGTGATCTCCACTTTGGCCATCCACACTTTAAGGACGGGTGGTATTGGATCGATCCAAATGCTGGAATGCCAGACGACGCAATTTATGTGTACTGTAATATGACAACTGATGGCGAAACTTGTGTCCCCGCCGATGTTCACACTGCACAAATGCCGACGATACCATGGAGAAAAGAGAATTTGAATTGGTTTTCAAACATGAGAGGAGCTTCGAAAATAACATACGACACAATTGGAACGGTCCAGCTGACGTTCTTAAAACTACTTTCGCAAGAGGGCTATCAAAACTTTACCTACTCCTGCTCGAATAGTGTGGCCTGGTTCAGTAGGCAAAATAACAGCTATACGAATGCTATAAAGCTTCTTGGTGATAATGAAATGGAAATGACTAAGGATGAGACTTCTGTACAACCCAATGTGCTGGTGGATGGATGTCAGGTAAGTTAAGAACAGCTCTTTCCAAACGGTTATCTAAACAAGTTCACTCTTTTCAGTACGGAAACACTCAATCCGAATCTGTTTTGGAAGTCCGAACAAAGCGACTAAGCTACTTGCCTATCACGGACTTTTATCCAAAGGACTATGGACAAGCAAATCAGGCATTCGGCTACAAAGTGGGACCTGCCTGTTTCAAATGATTGAGAAGAGAAGTGTGCGTGTGAAAGAGAGTAGGTTTAGGAAACGAGATGAAACTAGTAAAAACAAACACACTGGACTGCCAAAGATCTTTATTGATAGATGGTTAAGATAATGTAACCTCATAGGAATCTAATTAAGTGTACTTATTAGTTATTTTAGATTTATTTTAATATAAGCGAATTGTTTTTTAATATTTAAGGAGAGTCTTTTGCTAGTAAGGAAAATAAAAACGAAACGAAATCAAAGTCTAGTGTTTTTGTAGTGGAATAATAATTTTGTAGTGGCGCCAAAGGACTTATCAACAATGAAAGATTATTTTACCAGTAACCCGGTATTCTTTTTCACGAATCTTTAGGCAATATTATGTTCGTAAATCCATGACTGAGATTTACCCATACTTGAACTTAAAAGAAAAGCCTATTGGAACCACATGATAAAAAATAAAAATACTTGGCGCAACAGGTCGATGGGACCCAAGGCCTAGCTTCTCACAACCATTCGTGTTGTGCGTGTTATATTCTTTACGCGAATGGAAGGGGCCTACTGTTTAATGCCGTGTCCGAAGGGCAATTTGTTATTTGAGAAGCTTTCTCGAGACAGTTGTACTCTCGGATGTTTGTCAGACGCTCGGGAGAGGTGGGGCCGTGAAAAACTTTTTAGGTGTTCCCCGACTGAGATTCGATCTCGAACCCCTTGCTCCATAGTTCAACGCACTAACCACTGAGCCACGGCGCCACATGATAACGATTGATATTCTGAAGAAATTTTATTGTAAAGTAATTAAGTCTGATATAAGATTATAACCTAATTGTATGAACAATGAGGAAGAAAGAAAATCAAATCCGAAAGAGTGCACAGTCCTTTCAATTCTGGAAAGCTGTAGAAGCACAAACCAATCAATCCCACAAAAAGGAGTCGAATCGGTCTACTCAGTCAATGAATGTCATAGCAAACTCCTTATTTTACATAGATGTACAAAAAAAAAAACAAGTAGTGGGAGATCAATAAGGGTAGCCCTTACAGAAACAAGAAACGGGTCTACGATCTTAATTAAACAGAGAGGGCTACCGCACACTGATCGATGCAGAGTCTACCAAACGAACAGCTCAAAAATAAATGGAAATCAGTACACCCACACTAACCTGGAATTTCTAAAGAGATTTGCTCACTACCTTCATTACTAATCGTTTAGCAAACACTAACTCCTAGAGAGTTTCTCACCGCTAGCTATGTGTCAAATTTAAAGGTACATTTTTACACGATGGTGAGTTGCTTTGAGAACTTTTTAAATGTCGTTCGTTCTAAAAGAATGCAATCATTTTTGAGTGCTAAGAATAATGTTTCAATGCAAAAGAATTCAAATTCAGTTTGAAATCATGCCCATAACAAACATTTCCAGCAAACAGAATATCAAAATGAATGAATTCTTTTTGAATGCTCTGCAGTTGTTAAAGTCATTTGAAGTCACTAGAACTCAGTGAATGCACTCACTGTATTGCAGTTATTTGAAGTTAATGAATGCATTAAATTTTATAAAAGTGCGATAAATATGTGGATTTGCTTCACGGAAAATATTGTGTAATAGTTATTAAATTAGATAGATTAGATAGATTAGAAAACTTCCACATACGTTAATTAACGAGTTTTGCAATATAAAATAAATTGTGTCGGTAAAGCAATGCGATATAGCAGTGCCTTACAGTACAAAAATTATTACCGAATTAGATGTTAGCACAAACTATTGTTAAGGAAACAGTCGCACTCAAGTTTTATTTACACGACCCATTATCGATATATGTATCGTATTGTATAAGTTATTAAACCTCACGATTTAGACAAGAGATCAAACATAGAATTCCAAATATGTACAGATGTATGTACCTATAGGACATCAGGGCACAAAAACATTTCTCATTGTAATTTCAATTTTCATATTTATTTTCCTCGTAAAATTGCATAATTAAAAATTTAACCTATCAATTTTTATTTGGAAAACAGCGACATCATTCTTGTTTTCTTTATAAATAAAATAGTGTAACAAAACGAGAATAAAAACCTTATATAGCAAAATGCAATACAATGGAAACATATGTATGATTTAAAATAAATTTAATTTTTCAATTCACTATCATCTATCAATATGACAGTTGTAGTTAGCTAAAATAAAAAAATATTTATGTAATTTGTTTTATTTCTTATTTATTATATATGTACCTACATACATACGTATATCTATATTTTATTATATGTAATAAAAAAATTAAATAATTTATCCTACACGTGGTGTTTTATTTTTCATTCAGAACTTCTCATCAACTACAAAATATGAAAATCAATTTTAATAAATGGCGCTATTGAAAATTAATAAAAACGTTTTCACTCTCTACACTGAAGTTATTCGTTTTTCTTTTTTTGTTTTTGTTTTATTTGGATTTTGGTATTTATTAGTCTTATTGCATTTTACCCGTCATCTGATACACACAAAAGACATGGAAAGGACAGGTGGATAAACTCTATTTTAAATTTACAATCTGGAGGTTATATAATTATGTATACACTAAATAGACAGACAGATAGATATAGGTTTTGATTGGAGTACACAGTTGTTTTTGTTTTTTTTTTGTTTTTCATTTAGAAAGAATACACAACGTTCAATAGTAGTAAACATGTAGGTAATTAGGTAATTTGCTATGCTTGCATTACACTTTGAAAAAATATCTTTATCTTCTTTGAAATTGTTGTAAATTTTTAAATCTCACAAATGGTTTATGTGTGTTTACATATGCATACATAGTTTAATTTTGTTTTTGTATGAAATTTATTTCTTACTTATGTAATTTACTTTGAAATTGAGGAGCTACATACATATATCTATTTATTGCTTGTGGATTTTTGTTTTGGTGGTCGTAGTCGATTTGTACTTAAAAAACAAACTATCGGAACCAAAAAAACCGAACCATCCAACAACTATCATTAAAAGAAATGGGCAAGTAGATGGAAATACATTGTATATACAACCTTCCTTAATATTTTAGTCGCATTACCTACCTACTTTAAAAATACCAATTTCATTGTTGAAATAAAATCAAGTTTTAAATTAACCAGAATTAAAGAAAAATTAAGTAATACGACGTACATATATGGTAATGTCTCTAATTAACGATGTTTGGTCGCAGTTTTCTCGTTGGTAGATACATATATCTTCAAATTAGAAGGTGGTTAAAGATTTTTGTTGATTGAGGTCAACTCTACCCGACTTTAGTGTAACTCTACGGCACATTTGAATTTAGCAATAATGGGATGGATCTGAATATTGCTGTTCCACCGGTAGCTTTAAAGTGTTAACCTGATAAACTGCTGCAATGAAAATACCCACTCCTGACTGCCATAATATACAAATGCACATATGTAGTATGTGTTCACTAGAAGTCCGAATCCAGTGAGGATACAGTACTAAAGACGAAGGACAAGAGTTTGAAACGAAGAAATGCAGCCAACAATAAATGCTACAAGTTTACTTAAGTATCAGTCAAAAATGAGCTCATGTGTTTCTATTGTATATCTGTGCGCACAAGTTCACTCATAACATTTCTGTTGTCCACTAGATGTGGAGATGGCCACGAAGATAAGCAATATTTGGATAGCCAAGAAGAGTTCGTGTTTTTCGAATATTACGAGTCAGAAATATTCAGAAACTAGCAATGGGGAAATCAATCTTAGTCCAGGCGAATGCTGCACCACTTCGTATCAGTCACTTACTGTAAGAAATTAACAGAAACGAAACAAAAGTACATAGATTGACGGAAGATCACTACACACTTTTTCCTTCTACTTGTAAACTATGCACACATATTGCAAGACATTCTGCTGTACGGTGTCGTCATTTTAAATGAAATATTTAGCCATAATATAACCATGACAATTTGTGATTTCTCTTCTTATGGCTTGCGAAAAATTATGCAGTGAAAAGTCGGTGTTATATGAGAAACAAATTTAACTAAGGGAATAGAGGCAGATAGATTGGATCATTTGAAAACCCTGTGAACACCCGCATTCAATTGTATTTTGAACAATAAAATACATACATCTAAATTAACTGCACTACTCCGTCGAATTATTGCATCCAAAATCAATTGGAATAAGTTGTAATAAAGTAATAACTAGTATACATCAATCATTTTTTTGCATTTTCCACTTTTCAATACATCGAATTGCAGTTCGATCTTTTTCCAAATAGACACGGCACGGCAACACGGCACGCAAAAAAAAATTATTGCTTCAATGTTTGAGCCCCTGGTATAATGAGTTTAATTTACCACTTTACCACTGTTGAGCTTTACTTTTAAACCAACAAACACTTTTGTAAACACTGGGTGTAAAATTGTCGTCATCGATTTATTATATTAAGCTACGAAAAAACTACGCGTTCTTAAACAGAATGTCTGGCTTGCGACTCTTTTGGCAATACGAATGAATGCATAATCTACAAATGACTCGAGTGTACTCATACAAATGCATTATTGACTGCGGTTTCAAAAGCAATAACAAACAAATACATACTTAACAAAAAGACTTCTCTTAATTGGAAGTTTTACTTAGGTTTGAACATATAAGTGACTTCTGCAATTTTTAGAGTTCCTGAACAAATTACTTGCCAATTTTTAAAATGCACAGAGAGAGAGTAGTAAAAATTAGTTTTTCTCTTAATTCTTGGAGGAGTCCGATACGAAACATCTGAACTCTTTCTATTACGGTAAGCGCACCATAAAAACTTAAAATGCACGAATCCCAGAAGTGAGTTCCGGTAGAGTGGGGTATCCGCTTTGTTCGGTACAAAACGGGATGAAATTATTGCAAAAAATTAAACTGTGTGTAACAAAAGTTAAATATTTCCTGCAACAAGTGTGGGGGTAGTAAAAAAAAGTTTATTTAGGACGAAATTATTATGAAAAAGGGTTCGGTAAAAATTAACCATTAAAATTAAACACTCATATGAAAATAAGTTTCTCAGAAAAACTGAGAAGTAAACACATTCAAGATAATTGTCATTGTCCAGTTTATTGAATCCATATTGCACTCATTTGCTCTTCATCACTTTACACTCTCTTTTCACATTAGGCAACACTTGTTTTCTTCTAACTACACAAGATCCCCATCAGTGACTGTTCACACTCGGAGCAGTCTACATCGAAGTAGGGGTATGCCGGATTTTTCTTTGATTTAAGAGAAAATCACGAATTACAAAACGGACCCTACTACTGCTTCTGGGCGCCTAGTACACTGAATGTAACAAATACTCATTTCATACCGATGAGGTACTGTCGCCTCGTTATTGAGTAACATTACATATTTTTGACTTGATTTTGTTCAGGTCTATGGTAAAAAATGGACATGCAGTTCCAATTACTTATTACTATTTCCCACAACTATCTAACTCATAAAGAATTTCTCTCTTCGCACAAAAGTAAAACGAAAGAAATAAAATCCAGTAGAAATAGTAAAAATAAAAAACCCTTTTCTTTATATACATTTTATTATACTTTGTATCTCTTTTTTTAATTTTCTTTCTCACACTCCCTATCAAAGCAGTGAGTTGGTGTGTATGTGTATTTTTTTCTTTCTTTTTCTTCTTTTTAATAATTTTATAAATTTGTTGATGAGTTGTTTTTTTTTGTATTTCATATCTATTTGTATATAATATTGAATATAATATACTTTTTATATTTTTTTACATATAATTTGTTTTTGTTTTAATAAAATTATTATCAGTTGAATTTCTTGTAGTAATTCCTAATATAAACAATGAATACACATTCAAAAAATACTAATTATTCACAAAAAAATAATGTAATCGATGATATACAGAAAATAAGAACAAAAATCGAAAAATTCATTCAGATCAATCATTAAATTAAAATCACAAACTAAAAATTAAATTTTCTTTTTAAATAATAATAAAATAATGCTCGGCTTGTTACATAAAATTAGGGCACAAACTAATTAAAACTTGCTAATATATATAAAAGTACACACTTAATATAAAAAATTATACATTTCTTATAGGTTCTTTCTATTGTTGTTGTTCTTATAATAAAAAAAACATATTATTTCATTTCTTTTCATTAAAATTCGGTTATTCGCGCCACATACTTTAAATGTACATACATATTTGTTAGTTTTGTTTATGTGAAATTAAACTCATCTTCGCAGCGTGTCCCGTGTAAAAAAGCTGTTCTTTTTAATTTTAAAAGCAGTTAGTTGTATACAAGTTAAATTTAAAAATAAAGGAAAATTAAATCTTTATCGGGCATGGTTGGTGTTAAGTTTGTTTTTTTATTTTTTGATAAAAAAAAATGAATAATAAAAAACTATATAACTACTTTCATTTCCTGCGTGTGTAATTTTGTTTGTATTAAATATTATTTTTAATAATAGTTTTTTTTTCAGTATATGATCTTTTTGTTGTTTTAATTATAACTGGCGAATATTATTATTATTGTAGTTAGGTAAATATTTTTTTTTTTATTTTTGTTATATTTATAAAATTTAATACAACTGCCACTACTATCTGGGCGTCTCCATTACGACTTGTTTAAAGGCTCCAGCCGATACACGAGATTTAACTTCATGACTGCCTAATGATGCCGTACCATCTTTTGCTATATACAATTGCAGGCCAGATGCTATAAGAAAAGAGTAAAGTAATAGTAGCAAAGTCTTGTTTTGATATAAATGTGTAGGATGGTGAAAAGTTGAAACATTATTTAAATGATGATGAGAAACAATGTCTACAATGTTCAACCTCTCCTAGTTTTTTAACTCATTTTGTACTCACTCTCTGCTGATTCCTCGAATTGATCTAACTTAGTGTCCTTTAGAATTTCATCAATTAACGAATTCGGATTCACTCGCGTCTCTTCTACACGATCAGAAACACGTGGCGCTCCATCGTCCAGAGCGCCTTTCTTACGTTTCTCAGCAGCGGTTTTCATACGATCTAGAGATCCTGTTTCACTTATTACTAACGATCCGGAACTGGGGTTCCTGAAGTTTTCATTTTTTGTAAATGGATAAAAAGTAAAAAAAAACCTTTATTAGAAAAGTTTGAAGTGTCTTCTCAATATATTTTTAAATTATTTTACAATGAATGTGTTTTTATTTTTAAGCTTATTGTTTTTTTTTTCATCAAATCAACACACATTCAGTATAAAAAATTATAGAGAAGCAAAAATTTGTTTAAAAAGTAGTGACAATGAAATGATAGAGTAGGGGGTGCAGTTAATGACTATGATGCAGTGCATAAGGGTATGATATGAAAATGAAGAGAATAGAAAATAAAAGAGAAAAGAAAAGCATAGTGTAACTGAGCAGCCGTGAGGTAAAGAATGTGCAGAGAGATAGTTTACATTTAACGTAATTATTTACAATATATTTACAATAAATATTTACACTTTAAAGTTATAACAGAAAATTAATTTAATTCCAAAAAATAAATAATCATTTCAGACACATAGTCACAAATTTGTTGTTCAACAGAAAATCGTTAATTGTTTCTTTATAGAGTACGTAAACCTGAAATGTTGTCCAAACTAACCAATTTGGACGAAACTGCAAAGATCGTTTTTAAAAGGATTGCTAAGGGCTAAGTTCATTCCAAATTGTGGGTCCATGTAGAGTAAAAATTTAGAACGAAGGACTGTTGGACATACAGTGCGAAACCTCAACCATACGCTCCTGTGTTCGGGGTGTTCATAGTAGAGAGCTGTAGACGACTCCTAATTGAAATTTTACCGGACTTTGAAAAACGAAAATTCTTTTAGATATAGATATCCACGAAACATTACTCCGTAAAATTTTTATTATATCGCTCCTAACATATCTAGGAAAAACTTAGCTACAGTGCACAGCTGAATATGGTCTTTAAAGAATTTAATGTGGTAAACTGGATGGGTACGGTTAAATATCTAGCATGTAACTTGAAGTAAGGTAAGGGAATCAGAAAATATTTCTTCTGTATTACCCCTTAATTTGCATTATGTAAGAAAAATCACAAAGTTAGTTAAGACAAACTTTCACAAGGTTTTTCCTGGAACCAAGGAAAAATTAAAACCCAATCAACAGGTTCAGCACATCCATGACATCACGCCTGGCAAAATTCATACTAGTCGGTTAAGATTATATCGATTAAAATTGATTTGGAAGTTTTAAAAGGAATTTTTAACCAAAAATCAAACACTAAATTAATGGTCAAATGTACATATATACATTCTTATTATAACAGAAAGCAACAAAATATTCAAAAATAAAGTCAAATCACTGAAAACCGAAACAGTTTTGTACTTTTACCTACATATAAGAGTAGAGTTTTTGAGGAGAACTGGATCTGGAAAAGAAGACAGAAAGTCTTCAAATGTCGTTATTTTTTTTATTTAGTTATTTTTAAAGAAGATGTCGGTACAAAACTTGGGTAACATAGGCAAAGATGAATAGTACTGAAAAATATGTTAAATTCATTGTGCGACCTTCAAAGATTTTTCTGAAATTTACAGGAGTTGGAACAATTTAGCTGATTCTGCACATGCTGACAAATGCAAATTATTACTTTGTTTACTTAGTCTTTTTGAAAATTTAGGATAAAATTTACCACTTTAAAGCAACTTTTAATCAATGCACCAATTCTGAAAACAATAATTTTAAAAATTCTGCCAATTTACAAACCTACTAACTAACTTTACTTGTATCTTGTTCTAAAAATGTTCAGGGATCAAGGATTCAGGGAGTGTCAACATTGATAGTACGTCATCATTCAAAGGCAATCGTTTTTCTATGGAAATCCCTGATAGTATATGAACATGTGTATTCAATAATTGATGAGTAAGACAAGTTCGACTTGAAGGAACTACTTGACTTGAGGTTACACAAAAATCTATTTTTTGCAGTAATTTGTGACATATGTAGATAATACTCAACTAATAAAAATATAATGTATTACTTAGTCATTAGTTTACCCACAGACTTGGAGGAAACACAATAAGTAAAATAAAAGATATGCAACTCATAATTAAAACAGTAACGGTTTTTGCTTTAAATTTAAATTTAGCTTATAAAGTGATTTACTTTAAATTCTAAGATAGATTAACATGCTGCCTACAGGTTGACCGATAAATCGGTGTATTTCAAGCAAAACACTAAAAAAAGGGGGAAAGCACAGCATATATCGTATTCCTTCTTGCAATACTCGTATTAAGGCTTTAAATATTAGTCAGAGCATTAAGTTTTAATTCTTTCAAAAGGCGAGTCAAATTAAAGATATTTTCAACAAAAAAAAAACAGCAAATTAATACAGAAAGAAAAACACACTGACAATACAGGCATAACATTGCAAAAAATTTAAGCATCAACAACGGGCAACAGTCATTTGATTATTCATTTTTTTATGGAAAAAACATTTGAAACGAACATATTAACACTGGGCCGTCGAATGACTTGCGAGGTGGCTAACGGCGATAAGGAAGCTCCCGTTGGTGTTACATATTCTCCAGCGCAGCCCGTACAACCTGTGGCAGCCGATGAACTTGTTGTTGTACCAACAACTGCAGTACTCCCTCCAGTACTACTAATAGTTAGTAGTAAAGATGCAGCCGAAGGATTCGATCTAAGACTGCATACATCCGTTGGACTAGTTGTCGATGAGTTTTGTGCATTTTGTGCTGTTGACGCAGCACCTGGAGATCCTAAAGGTTGGGCATTAGGTCCCATACCATCCACGACGTCACTTGTGCAGGTGAATGTTATTACGGCTCCACTACTACTACCACTCGACGACGTACTATTTATACTGCCTAATGTACCGCAGGATGATGAAGCATTTGGTGATGTTGTCGCTGTGGCAGCAATTGAGGATATTTGTCGATTACTGCCATCTAGGAGTCGACGTGGTACACCTGAGATGCTTCTAGGTGAGCCAATGCAATAAGGCAGCAACAAATCAAATGTGACGCGCAAGCAAGGGAGACACGCACACAGAGAGAGAAATATTGTAAAAATTGGAAGAAGCAAAGTTTTTATTTTTCTTTAAATTTCATTTTAATCGATTTATTCAAACGGAGCGATTAGTTTTTTTTTTTTTTTTAAATAAACAAATTTAAAAAAAAAGTAATAGGAAACAAAATAAGTAAAAACAATAAACAAACACACTGAAGGCGGCGAGTTTACCAATAGCTTTGAAGAAACTAGGAAGCAAATTTATCGTAGCAAGCTCTTTTTGACTTATCAACGCATTTGGGCAACAAGTTAAATGATTTAGTGTCGCATTATCATGTTTCGAGATGCATATGTATGTAAATTCGATATTAACGAAAACTTCAACGACGCAATGGTTGTATTACCAATACTTTTACTCATTAAGCTCATCTCTATTTGAATGAGTGAAAGTATAGATTTTATTGCACAAGTCGCCACTTCACGACACCCCTGGTTAGTGAACGACTGAAGTCGTAAGCACAATAACAGAGGGAGAGCTACATACATCCAGTTCAAGCATCGTGATTGATTTGCAAAAAGTAGTTAAGGATCAGGAATTTACATATATAACTGGTACTGCTCTCATTTCCAAGCCAAGCTTTACGAAATTTTATTCTTTTCGTAGGTCAGGTGAACGACACCGAAACAATTTCGGAGCTTTTCTGCAGTTCGTGATAGAAAGCAAAAAGCAAAGCAGCTGCAAAAACGTTTGAGCTCAAACTATCCTTAGGAATTAATACAAACTCAATTCTGATAGATGAATGTAGCTCGATCCAAAGACACAATTAGACACTTCTGCGGGGTCTGAGAATTAACACTTGAAATAGAAAGCTGAGGTTTTCTGTAAACATATCCCCAAAAATTTTGGGCGTGGTTATATATGTACATATAATGTAGATATGAAGGAATTATAGAGAATTTTACAGGCTATTAAATATATTTTAATAATTTTTTTAGATTTCTAGTCAAAATATTGAAATATATGAAAATTTTAAAAAGTGGGCTTACGCCATATCCTTCCATAAACATATCTTGTAATCGTCATATATTTATTTTTAAAACTATTCACTGAAGAAATAACAGACACTTTCTTAGCCACACACAGACAGACTTGATAGACCCACTTTTTGGACTATTTCATTATAGTGATCTCAAGCTTTATTAAAATCGTAATACGATTTTGCTGGAAACCAATATTCGCCGTATATGTGTAAAGGCAATTTAAAAAAATGGAGAAGAAGAGAGCTGTGGCTAAGGATAATGAGCTCCAACAGTCCATTTAATCAGTTTTTAATTATTCCCCCACATATCCTCCCTGATACTGAACAAAGGCTAATTGCTAGACTTAATGAATCAGAAATCGATGAAGCACTAATATGTATCAGTCGTTAATGTCGAAATGAATTTTCTATAATCCACCCTATCCTTGCGTCAGACAATCCAACTTAAATGCATTATCGCATCTCCCACGGGTAGACATAGGAAATCCGACGTAAGGAGGTACTCATGCATGAAATGCCTGTTCAATATTATTTGAACTAAAAACCCATGATATCATCGCCAGTTTACAAAGTCATTAGGAGAGCAGAAAGACGTCAGGCGACAGTTTCAAAGTGTCTACCACCCACCAATCGGCTACCGCCTACATAAGCCATGTGAAACTTTTTTTTTATTTCCAATTAATCATTTCTTTTCACCCTCTACACCCACAACATGAAAAGGACGAGGAAAAAAAATATGATGTCACCCGTGTGGTGTTATTAAATTCATTTACAGCGAAAAATATACTCTCTTCTTAGTTAGTATTTTGCGAACGACCTCTTCGCCTGGTTAAAATGGAAAATACGCACCCGCCTACGCATCCTTAATTGGATTCCTGTTGGCAAGAAAAAAAACAGTAAGTACTATACGCCACACAAATTGGGGTAATTGAGATTTATAATTTTGCACTTCAGAAAATAGCTCAAGTCTATTTCGGTCTCATTTAAGGTAATATAATACAGCAATCAATTATTTTTCTTTTACTTGGAAGGCAGGCTTTAAATGTCACAGGACTTCCTTTAGTGGGATTAATATTGTAGGTAGGATGTTTACACTGTAAAGTGAATTATAGGTTTAATTGAGGGTAATCTTAAAAAATCGATTCCATAGATTTGAGTATACGCCAAATAAAGGTCACGGGATCGTGGTGGTCAAGAATTGGTATATTGCATACCTCGATGACGCATTTCAAGTCTATTTTTCAAAAATCAAAGACTTTCAGCCAAATTCAAAAATTAAAAATTTAGATCTTTAAACATCCCCAAAAACTCACATATAACAACTTTTAATTTTATTGGCTGTAAGAAAATGTCTAGAATATATCAGGAATGTGTACAGATTTATGTCAGACTTTACAAAACGAAAGATATTTTCTTCATGAAAACACAGTCTACAGAACAGAACATAGTCTACAGAACATTCCAGCAGGAAGCTGAAGTTGTTCCTTTCAATTTAAAAAAAAGTTTGACCTCTCAAACTTTACCCCTATTCAAGTAAAGTGTCATCCATTTCTCCATGTCATCATCACTTGGCATAGATGATTTTAATGGAAGCGAACCGTCTTTTAATGAAAATAGTAAAAGCACTAATAAGGTTTACTGATAGATGACTGTCTTTGGGTCTTGTAGCAATGGCCAATATTACCCGTATTAATATATACAAAAAATCCCGAAATAGGAACACCAAATTCTGATTAAGATAATCTCTAAGATGCTTTGAACTCAACAATGTCGACAAAATCAAAAACGATAATTTATATAAGATGCCAGTCTACCTTATATAGCGATAAACCGAGAAGCAACTTTGTTTATAGGAGTAGAACAATTTTATAGATAGACAAATGAACGACATGCATTCTTCACGGAGCGGCCAACAATGTATGTATAATCAAAGAAAGTCCTATATTTGTATCGTCTTAATCAGTGGCAAATTCTAATTGGACACAACAGATATTTAAAAACTCATATCATGAAAGTGCATTGGGAAAGTACAACATCATAAGGCGGAACAAACAATCTGACCCCATTTACAAGCTGTCAGATCGAATACAAATAAAATGCACTTTTTACAAAATTGTATTAAATAATACATAAAATAATATTTTTTAATATTACCTAACGTAGGTAAGTTAAAAACAAATAAGAGACAAAAATGTGGGAAACCATTACTCCACGGGTGGTGTCCGAACTAATTCGGGATAAATGCTGACATTTTATTAATCTCCACCACAAGGTGAATCTGACCAAACTGTAGTTGGGGCTCAAACCAACAACCACTCAGTAACCATTACTTTCATATGATTTTTTTTAAATTTTTTTCGATAGAACTAAGCAGCTTAAAGTTTACCTAAGGGAAAAATGTAATCTGTGATCGATTTGTAGCTATTACTCAATGCCTTCGTGTTACGATTTACATTTGCTATAATTTATTAAATTATGTCACATAAGTTACATAACTATCAAATGACTTAGACAAAACTGTTTTAAGAATGGATTCTCATCCATTTACAGACATTGTGGACATTAATAAACTATACATCAAACAAAATATTCAATTACCATACCAGTGGAAATGTTTTTTAGTTTTTATTCTTACAAAACAATCTATAATGACAGACAAAAGTACAAATAAACCCTTTTTAGATAAAACTCACGGCACAACTGAACAAAAAAAAAAACAAAACAAAAACCTTTAAAACAAACCAAAAAAAAAATCAAAACAAACACACGTTTAAGTATACCTATACAAAAATTTTAAAATATTACAAAAATTAATTTCAAATAAATGTTTGTCTCTTTGTTTTTTAGTAAGAAAAGTGTTTTAGTGCATATAAAAGCAAAGAAGAATCAAAAGGAATATGCCCGGAGCTAAATAAATACAAAATGAACCCCTTCCTTCATAACAAGGATTTTTTGAAATAAGAGAATGAAATAAAATGCATGAAAAACTTGTCATATCGAAAACCGAGGTTAAAATAGGACATAAAGAAAAAAACAAAATAACAATTAATGATTTTTTGTGATCAATTTCATCGATGAGGTCGATGGAGCGTGTGAACCAACAGATTGATCTGTTGTTTTTTTTTTGTTGTTGTTGAAAGCTGATAGTAGGCGTGAGAGTGAAGTTATAGGCGAATAAAACAAGTGTGAAAGAGGGAGATGGTCGATAATTTTTACAAACCGTACCTCATTAAATTGGAATTTTGACGACCAACGACAATGGTGGTGGAGTCAGTATTCGTGTAGTATACATAACCATCTGACTGTCTTAGTGGTGTAGAGCTCTTCACATTTTGAATTAGAGTACATCCAGTGCGTTGGTAAGAACGACGATACGCCCGCTCAAATGGTGTCCTAGACATAATTAAAGCCTCTGGTGTATAGTGCAGTTTCCCTCGTCGATCGTAAGTGGTGAGTTCTTTTAAGGAGCTGCCCCAGGAACAGTCGACTACATCGACTCCGCTGTGGCCGACTTCATTGATTTCGGTTGTATTTCCTCCAGGGAAACTCTTTCGGCCGGAAGTCGGCGTAAGAAACGGATCACACTCAATACGTTCACTGACCACATCCGGTATAGTGCCAAGTGATTTCATTTTCGCTATTGGATAGTGCGGCCGAGTAATTTGCACCTCTGGAGTGTCATCGTTTCCAATGAATTTGGCATTGCCAACTTTGTTCTTGATGAATCTACCACTCTTTGGAGAATCTCCTGCTTTGCTGCCAATCGCTGGTGATGTCTTACTATGTCGAAGTCTCTCGAATTCCAGCTTCAAGGCTTCGCCTTCATAGTTATCAATATCCAAAACCAAATTGTTCAAAGACTTAATCTTTGGTATCCTAGAATCTATCAATTTTAATCTTCGCGGAGAGTTCCGGTCCAGTTCTCGGGAAGCCTTATTAAATTCCATTTCTAAAATTGATAAATTCTCCATCGATTTAATTTTGGCAACTCTAGGCGTATGGAAATCCAAACCCGAATCATCGTCCGTAGATACATCGTTCTCATCATCATCATCATCAATTTCATCGCTGCTACTACTACTGGCGCAGTTTCGCTGTGACAATGGAAGCTTCTCATACTCTGTCGGAGGGGTGTGTAGGAATTGCTTAGGCATCTCATTCAATGGCGTTCGGAACTCCTCGATACTCTGATCTGTTTGGGCACTCAACGATGAATTTGGCGTTAGATAGACATTCCCATCCGTATCGATACTCTCCGCTTTGGTATGCAGGAACGAGGGGATGTTCAGTTTCATGACACTGAGAGCTCTTTGATTTAATCTGCTTAAGAGGGAGACGGATTTTTGGAATCTATGGTTTTTGGTCATCGAGTCGAGATTTATTTTTTTTTTTGTTTCGAAGCGAAAACAATATTTTTTTTTGCAACGCATAGTACAGTGGTGTGTTAGTTAAGATGAATTCGATTTTTTTGTTTCGATTTATTTATTTACCAAAACGTAAAAAGGTAAACCAAATGAAAGAAAAGAAAAAAAAAAAACAAAAAACAAAAATAGAAAAATAAAAAATAAAATTTACAATTTAAGAGAACGAAAGTTTAAACTAAGACTATAAAGAAGGTGCTAAGTTTAACTAAAGAAAGCTAGCTACCAGAGTTTTTTTTTATTCCTGTAACAAGAAAGAATCTTAAGGGTTATCTACAGTTGGGTTCTAATATAAAACATAGAATGTCTAAGATTTGGACGATAAATTACAAACAATGTTGGTGTTGTAATAACTAACAGAGAGTACTAGTTTAAGACTGATATCACTACCTTACTGATAGATTTAAAGATAACCTAAACAAGATGTAGAATTAGGAACAATAAGGACTGTTCCAGGAAGGAGCAACAATATCAAAGCAATTTCCTAAAAAAATTTAAGAAACTTTCTCCAAACCAAACGAATTTGTTTTAGATTGAATAAGAATTGCACTTCTAATAAATTACAGAACACTATTAGCCATTAGTGTGTTTGCGCCGGTAGGAAGTCTAAGAAAGAAATTGTAATTGTGCAGAGAAAGCAGATAGGAGTTGATGATGTTATAGAGCTTCAGGCAATTTTTTTCCTGGCCACCGTCGATAAATGGTGACGATTAGTCGCTTCCTACATGCAATAAGTAGATCTTAGATCTCCTAGATCTTTCAAACCAAACTTCACTGAGATAAATAAAGTCGTAACTTAGTGGAGGATTCGATGTTCGATTCGCAGGCAACATCAAAGTTTAAGTCATGATGCCACCTCTCGCAAAGGGACGAATATTTTTAAAATGGTTATATGCTCCTATCCTATTCTTAATAAAATGTTTGCTATTATTCGGCAGGTATAGGAGATATGACTTACTGCTACATTACATGTCATCGTAAATACATAGATTATTTTTTAAGAAAAAGTCGATAGATGTGCATTTTTCGATCTAATCACGTGTAACACAGATAAAAAATGGGCCAAATCAAATCTTATTTCGGTGAAATTGAAAATATTTTGAATCCTAGAAACCTTAACTTACAAACAGAAGGAAGAAGAAAAAATGTGATTTAGATTTTGACCAATTTCCTTGCTAATATTAAGTCGAAATGGGTTTTGATACGAGACCTTACTAGATCTAGACATAAATAATTACAAACACTGAGTTAAACAACACCAACTACATTGTATGTATTTGCAAAATTTATCTAAAAAAACATTCATCTACACCCAACTAGCTAAACAAATATCATTAATACATTTTACCTACAGTTTTTTTTACAAAATGTTTTATCTTTTTTTTACAAAATTATACTACCCGTTTCTAATATAATTATAAAAAACATTAAAGAATATGTATTTGTATAAATTACGGCATTTGTGGCCAAAATTTAATAGTTTAGTAGAAGCGCAGTATTAATTCGCATAAAAGAATTTTAAAAGAAAAACCTTCAAGTGTTTGTATATAAGACTCTTTTTTTTTATTTTTTAAATTTAAAACAAAAAAAATTATTTAAAGAAGAAAGTAGAAGGAACACAGTTCTATTCGAAGATAAAGCAGAGAAAAGATCAAATTCAGTTAAATAATGCAAGTTACAAATATCAGTAGCTTAAAAGATTTTTTTTACTTTATTTAGGTTGGTTAACGTTTAAGAATGTTAAATAATTATACAACCTGATAGTTTATTTCGGAATAAAAAACAATAGTTTGCTTTAATATGCAAAACAAAATAAACACAAAACAAACCACCAAGAAGGAGGAACATAATAAGTGGCATACAAGCCAATGTGCGTGATTTCCGAACTCAATCAAACTTGAATGTTAAAAATGAAGTCCAAGTTGACAAAAAATCGCAGATAACTAGGATCATTTTTCCAATATAAAAAAATTCATGTATTCAGTAAAAAAATATAGGTGAGGGAAGAGCTAATAATAGTCAACATCATTAGTGAGAAAATGGAAACAGTGTGAGCCAAAATCTGCAAATGTAAAGAAGACGGTTTGCTTAACACAAATGAAGTGATTTAGAAATGTTGTTTGATCCTTAGACGCATACCGTGATCTGAAACAGATCCACGAGTAGAAAAACCAGTTAGGACAATTATTGCATTGTAGAGACTGGCAACATGCTGTATTGAAAATTATTCCTTACTTCTACCATGGGACATAGGATCAAATGCTTTACAGGGCATAGTGGATGGCTAACTAAAAATGATAAAAAAAATTGTATAACAAGAAGACTTGCAGACTACAATGTAGGTGCTTACAGAATAGCTGCAAATAAGATAGCATAGCAATTCTCTATTTAAGTAATTTTAATGTTGTCCCGAAATGTTGTTTGTACAATCCTCAAGATATTTAGCGCAGAGAACCTTGTAAAGATATGATAAGCAACGACGAAATGGAGGAAAAAAGTCACAGATCAGTTTCATCAAATCTAGTGCAATAAAGAATTGCAAGAAGATAACTCATAAAGGGCTTTTAAGCCAAAGTACCGTATCATTATATATACTTTAACAAGGATATGAGAAGACACTTCAACGAAAACGGTAGTTTTAAGTCATTTCGTACAAAAATGATTTGTCATGTACGAATCATGAGCTGAATGCACTATTTGATGATGTTTTACAATTTTCAGTCGCCCCACTTTACACCCAAGCATTACTAGAATACTCATACATACTTATGTCGAAATCAAACTACAAGAAATTTGAAGACATCAAAACCACTCGGGAACGAATTACTATTTATTGTGGTTTAAGTGTGGCGACATTATAGCTTCTGTTACAAGAAACGAAGTTTCTCAACAGAAACGTCAGACTACGGTGGTCATTTGGATAATTTGAACAAAATTGAATCACATAACTGTATTTATCGATCGCCCATTTCAAAGAAGCAATCACACCACTAAGTGGTTGGCAAATACATGCTGGATTGCTTATTCCTACCAGGATGCATATTGCAACCGTAGTGAACAAAAAACCGTAACCGAAAATTTCAAACACGAATTAGATCGATGTTTAAATTTTGTGTGTATTATGAGAAGAAACATTCTACCCCCCATTGCACATTTATCCCAAAATTTCATATATTCAGAAACATTAATATTAAATTCCCATAACAAAACCAAGTGATAAGTGTCCAAGAAAAACCTCGTGAATGTATGATTTAAAATGTTTAAATCTTCAAGCTTTTGTATAATACAGACCATTTTTTTGTATGTTAAATCAACTTCTAGTGTTTTTATTTAACCGCAGTGTTGTTTAATAAAAAATAAACATAGAAATGTATAAAGTTAGTAAAAACAAAAAAAAAAAAATAAATAAATAAATACCATTTTATTTATAAGAAAATTGAAAATTAATTGACTGTTTTATGTAAAGAGTATAATGGATGTGTTTTTATGTTTTATGTATAAGTGCGTTTGCTTGCTTGTTTTAAACTAATAAAAGAAAATATGTCTAATTGTCTATTGAAATAATTATCAAAAGAAAAAAATATGAAAAAATCCCAGCTAAGCCAAAAATTCAATACAATTTCCAACAACAAAACAAAAGCCCATTCCTGGCATTAGCACAAATCATGTTTTCGCGTGATCTGCCAGAGGTGATGGTCATCCTTGCACTTGAACCGTCATCATCAGGCTTCACGACACACTTCAAACAAAAATATACCCACAACTGACAAAACCATATGATGGAAGCTAAAAGCCAAAAGGGTGACGTGTTATTGCCGCGAACGTTTCACCACGTTATTCTTCGGACGTCGACACGTTGATATTTTAATTTCAAATAAACTCATAATTTATGCTGCATACATTTTCGGGAAGAAGATGAATTCAGCAGAGGTGGGTAAATTTAAAATTGATTTTTGAATGCCGGCCAACATGTTGGGGTTAGTTGACCTTAAACTTTACAATCAGAATAAAAATCCTTGCAACATGAAAATGGATTGTGCGGCTGGCTCGGCGTTTAACATGTGTTTGATGGGAATTTCAAGAGCGAACGGATTTTTTTTTGTCGACACATACGAGTTGTTAGGGGAAACAATAATTATGTTGCGGTGGTTGAATTTTAAACGTTTTAATGCCTTTGGGCTGTGACCAAACTATTAGAATACGAATGTGTCTTCAAAAGATGTACTGAAATATATCTAATAGGGGAGATCCATTCAATTTGGTGATAGAATTTTATCATAATCGAAGGCATATTTGGTATTACTAGGAATGTAGGCTACTAACTATAAGTAAGCACGTGCATATGTACGGTCTTTAAACAAAGATCGGTGAAACACATGTTAAATTGCTTATTTTGATACATAGTACAACGAACAACCTAAAATCGATCGCTAATCCAACCACCACCTTAATCATAGAGCGTCCAGCGTCGCTGAAAGACAAAACAACAACTTCATCGCAAACGAAAATTACAAAACCAAAGGTTGACCTCTTACATCTGTACAAAGAATTTGTGCAGAAGAGCAATCATTTGATTTTTTTTTTTTAAATACCACATACAGAGTTAACGTCAAAAATCATACATATAGTCAACTTTTCATTCCATGAACGGAGGCTTGTTCTCTCTCATATTTTTTTTTTCTGTGAATGCATGTGAATAATACAATAGTCTTTAGCCGATTGAATGTCCATAAGCGTGAACTAACTTTTGGTTTTTGGAGAATTGATATCTGAATTTCCTTTTTATTTCTTTGCGCAAGTTTTACCCCAAACATGAGATCATCTTAGAGTTATATCACTTCCAATTCCAATTCTAGCACCATTACCAAAACTTCTCAATTTGAACATCGATTGACACCAGACCAGGCATGATTATGCCCTTCCACGAAAGAAAGTGTGCGTGAGCTTCTATTTCATTTCCATGCAAGTACTGATAAATAGAATGACTTATGGGAGAAGTCCGATGTTTTGCGGTACTTTTTAGCTTGGAGAGATCCCCTTCTAGATTGACCATCTACATATATTACATCATCCGTGACGTACTTGCCCGAGTGTAAAAGTAAATCTGTCACAGTCAAGTCGACTACCAAACGGATCATCATTAAATGATCACATTAGGTAAGATAAGAAAAGCATAAGAACAAATAAATTTTCAATGAAATACCCTAGGGCATATTACAAGACTATTTGATTTTTGTTGTTGGAATTAATACTATAGCGTTTTGTTTTCTTCAAAACCAAAAAAAAAAAAGACTAACTAAACCGCTAAATTTAACATTTTTATACAATTATATATATTTTGATCGTTTAAAAACATTAGTAAACATAAATTAAATTAGTACTTTAAGTAAGAAAATTAGAGCAAAAGAAATAAAATTATAAATAAGAACAAAATAGTAGAAACATATTTTTCGTATGCAGTGTGTTTTTGTTTTTTTTTTAGTAAAAGTAAATAAATAATTGTTTAAGTAAATATTTATACATATTAAAAACAAAACAAAACATAAAAATAAGCAAATATATAGAAAAAGCTTTGAAAAGACTTACCTAGCATGCCCTGAATCACCTTCAGAACTTTGCCTTGAATGTTGACTGTGCGAAAAACTACTATAACCCGAACCTTTTGACATCTGTTAAAAAAGGGATAGAAAAAGATTTATTAAAAAGAAAAGGTATTACGGTTTATTACAAGATGAAGACGCAAAGTTAAGAAAGTCGGCGTAGACAAAATGTTTACTATACCAGTACTGTTTACTGGGTGATTTATTTTGTAAGTACCATTCGAAATTTCTGTAACATGCACGACTTCCTTAACTAGCAAACTATCTCCTAACTACTTACTTGACTAGTATTGCTGGAATTCCTCGAGTGTCCCATCTCTATCATTGATGCAGTCCCAGTATTGCTTATCCCTCCCCCTCCTCCTCCACTATTATTTGTTATCACACCACCCCCACCGCCACCGCCTCCACCGCCTCCTCCACCACCACTCCCACCAGTTCCTCCAATTCCACCACATGGAAGCACTTGTTGTGCGTTAGACAGTGTCATAAGCGCTGGCGGTGGATATGTTTGCAATAGTGAATCCGATGCATTTGTCGCCGATTCGGATGACTCCGTTAGTCCCGAATCCGCCACAATTGATGCAATTAACGATGCTGGATCCACATCAGTAAACAAATCCGACTTCTTCTTAGTTAAAGATCCAAAACCGGACGAAGTTTGGGATTGTGAGATACCATCATCACGTGACGAGGATATAGGCCGATTGCCACTAGTCGCTCCTGAACTAGGTACACCAGTGTTAGTCGTTGGTACTGTAGATGGTACTGTAGCTGTTGGCGTCTGGAGACCACCGAGAGAATTATTTCCAACAGTGCCAAGGTCATCTTGCGACGGGATTTGTTTACCCGCTAAGCTGGGTGTTGGTCTGAAAATTTAATATTGGATACTTTCACAACTGGGACAATTAAATATTCAATAATACTCACGCCTTAAAAAGAATATCTCCGCTCAACATGTGCATTTTAATTGACACCCTCAGCATTGAGTTATCTAAGCGATGACGCTGATCATAACCCTCCAGTAGGCAACGACGTGACGTCAGGCCTGATCCGGCGAATTCGGCAAGATTCAAATCGATAAAACCTAATTTATAATAACTACGTCCGCCTTTCATTTCTTTGCGGATGGAAATTCGTAGGAAGCATGGATCTAGGACACCAGTCGACGCATTTGCCGACATTTTGCATGGGAACTCGAAATGGCGGTCCCATTCTACGCGGTGATTACGAACTTCTTCTCTGTTTTGGGGTAGAGAGAAAACAAAAGTGATTAGATTTTCAACTTCAATGTACAATAGGGGAGAACGTATTTTATTGGCTTAATTGAATAATTTAATATGAACCAAAGAGACAGTCTGAAAGTCCAATTAATCGAATCCGTCAGAGCGACGGAATATTGACCCGGCAATGGTTGCGAAGTGACACCTTGTTAAGGCGAAATTGGTTATCCAGAAGAGGAATTGGATAAATGAGTTCCGTTTGTGATACACAATGGATTTTAAATGGATCTGGGAATGCGAGTAGAATTAACATCTACAAGGGTAATTCGAAATGGAAATAAAGGCCATGAACGTGTGGGTGATTTTGAAATGAGGTCAATGCGATGATGTTAAAGCTTTTGGACGGAGAACTGATTAAAAGCGTATCTGCAATAAGAAAATATACAATTGTATCCTGAACGGCAGGTTGTATACTTATGACGTTAAAATATGGCTTCACTGTTGGTTCTTAGAATACGAGTTACAGGATGCAGGATCCAACTTCTCACAACTGTCCGTGTTATAGAGAAGGAAAATGTTGATTTGATTTGCTTGATGAATGACTCCAGCTAATATATTATATTTCGCGCTGCTTCTTCAAGAAGCTATAAGATTGGCTTAGCACCAAGGTAAGGAACGGTTTAATTTTTGTTTCAACCCACATTATTGTTGCTTCCATGAGTAAGAAACCATCTATTTTCAGCTAAACTTTAAATCAAAAAGCCAATAGGGATTTCACCGTCTCCACAATTTTTATAAAAGCAAAATATTAGTAGACTTACCTTGAACTATATTCTTGAAATGATCCACCATCCAATAAACGTATCTTTGCGAATAGCACCTCATTAACTAAGGCCACCTCAACCAAATCCTTCAGCTGCACCTCAACATTAAACTTGTACTTCTTCTTTTTCATCATAAAGGCCATCCCAGGGGCGCTAGGCCCAAGTAATGTCATTCAGGGTTCCGTCGCGACGAAATATTTTTGCTACGCTTTTGGACAACCTTCTTAATAAGAAAAAAAATAAATAATTGGAACTTGATTTTGTGTGTGTTTGAGTTTGGATTGAAAGTCTCTTTTTCTGAATGGAAGTTCTGGTTCTTCAATTGGATTCGTTGTATTCGTTGAGGAAGCGTTTACAAACAACCTTCTAGTGCGGTATTGTACTGATAACCGAGTACGAGTAAATTTGTTTTTTTTTTTTTTAAATAAAATTCCTTTGCTTGTGATGATTCATTTTTATTGCTGTTTACTATCAGACTTTGTGTGTCAGTGACTATATCGTCTGAAGAGCAGGCGGATGGAGGAATAATTCTGAAAAAAAAAAAACAATTTTAACTGATAAGACTTGAAATATTTTTATGTGTAATTATAGAGTTATTGTCCGATTTTAATAGTTTTATGTTTAGAATAAGATGAGCGTACAGAGTGAGATAAGAGGTCATATAGAGCATAGTGCAATGAATCTAGCTTCAGAGCTACTAGGGGGAAACAATCGAACAAAGTTTGATTTGTATAATTGCGTAGTGGCTTACGACTGAAATATAGAATATGGATTCTTTGTGCAAGAAATTACATGATAAGGTCTTAGCGGAATTCTGTAATATGATTTTAACAATCGTCGGTGAGTTCAAAGCAGTGTCTTTAGTTGACACTTTATTTAGCAATATAGACAACGAAATCCAGACACATGTTGCCATTGTTATGGTTATGACCTTCTTTGGGTTACAATCCAATTTGTTTCTTAATTTGGAACTCGCTATTCTGTTCATCCAGGGAACTCTGTATTGCTTATTGCTAAGGCCAATCAACTAGCGTGTTCAGGCACGATCAGAGTAAGTGTCCAGATTCAATCGTTACAAATAATAAAATCAGCTGTGATGAAATAATTGCAGATTCAAAACATACCTACATACATGTGGATAGAATACTAAGGTGTGTAAGCGAGGAGTTTTTGCAAATTTTGCATTTCGTTTATAATTCGCAGAATTTTATTCGAGTTTGCACATGCATACTCTAGGTAGAGTTAAGGCGCGTGGCATTCAATATTAATACTGCGTATTCAATGGGTATGGCTTCGAATTGAACCAACAATCTTCCTTCCAACAAATGAACGCATTACCTAAATGCTGCAATATAGCAGTTGTTGCTACCAGTTACATGGGCGTGCACAGTGGAAAAGAGCTATTAGAGGTAAGATATTGCCAAACGGCCTTGTCAGGTGAATTACTTATTCCGACTTCTTCTCCTGATTGTCGTGAGAAGTTAGGCCTTAACCGATGGTGTTTGGAATAAATCTGATAACTCAAAAAGTAATATTTTCCAGTACAGGCATTTTAAAGCTGTTTAAGAAGTAATAAAAAACGATTTTATAAATAAATTAAAATTTATTTAAATTCTTTTATCCCGAAACAAAAACAAAAACTTTATTACATATGTATTTTGAGTTATTAGATTTCTCCCAAACACCACAAATACATATATATATTTCTGTAATCATGTTTCTTGCAAAAATAGTTTGAAGTCCACATGAATGTTGGTAGTCCTACCTTCTTTCTGCGTAGCAAAAATAATACCACGCACGCATTACCCAAAAAACCCAACCTTACGTGTCAGATAACTATTTGCACCCGTGAGCCGCACCCACATCCGGTGCTTTTAGGTTCCCTATCAAGCAAAAAACCATATAATCCCATTCCAGTTGCATGTCACAACTATTTAGGTAAACAATTACCTCTCCTCGCTATTTGCAGGATTTTTACACACCAAGGACACGATGTAAACCGTCAATGACTCACTCCTAGCGCACTCATTTTTGTTTACTTACACCTATTTTGGGCGTACACTGTTTTTATCTTAATTACAAATCGCTGGCCGCGTCGTCGCGTCATTTCCAGGCTTTCACTTAATATCTGTCATTTCCGATGGAATTTCGCTTGTTAAATTGTCACACTAATTGCTACAAAGTCCTTGAATTACATACATACGTACAACCCCGTCATGGGGAAACGAAATTATCAATTGGACGACAACGACGCATACCTTTTACATGTACCACGTTCGCACTCGAATGTTCATAATTTCTTGTTGAATATTTCACTCGACAACGGAGGTACTCTGGTGATTAACGGTACTGTGGGTGGTTTGTAATTATAATATCACCCAAGTGTCACTGTGGAAGGGCCGAAAATACAACGCCATTTAACACCCTATATGAGTAAGGATACACATACTTGCGCTCACGTATGCAGACGGCGTCTAAAATTTACTAGACGTCATATTTAATATCTCATGTGCGTCAGAGGTGGTTTCGCCTACAACTTATAACTCTTCGTCCACCAAAGGTTAATGACGACAATAGAGTTTCACTTCTCAGTTCTTAATGGTATTTGTGAACTCACCCGCTTCGAAATGACAGATGATAGAGTTGGGGCTTTGTTTCGTTATCAGCCCTAACTCATCGGTGTCAATTAATTTTTTTTTTTTGAGAAGGGGAGTTCCATAAACTCCCTCTTGAGAGTTGGAAAACGTCAATTTGACACACCACCTCTGGGGTTGCGTTCATAAACTGTTTTCATATCTTATGGTTAGGTTTTTCGTTGAAGACCTATAAAACGAAGAAATTAATCTCGATAAAAGCTTCGATAAGAATCGTTTGGCTTCGTTTTGGGAATATCGTGACGGCAGGTAGCTGAAATTTGCTGGTTGACATGTGTATATGGATGGACATGGCATACAAACATATATAGGGCAGGGATATGATAGTGCGGTGTAGAAATAGGTCAGTGGGAAGAAATTACTACAATTTCAGTTAAATTAAGAGAAAGAGGTGACATTTGTTTTGGTTTAACGACACCGACACCGACGATGTGTAGCAATCTATTTAATGGTACTGGTGGAGCACAATTTATGAAATCATTTAGTAGAATTGATCAATTTACGATGGAAATAGGAATAGATATACGAATGTTGAATGAGGGAGGCGCATTTAATGGCTGCGATAATGGTGGCCATCAGTGGATAATGAGTGCAGGATTCGAATTGATTTAAATGTTAATGGATGATCCAATGTCTATCAGCACGTAAGGAATGGGATTTCAATTTGTTTTGATCCAGGTGATTGGAATATGAAATATCAACTAAGGGAGAAGATACGGAAATTTCAGAGCTCAGGGATTGGGTAAGGAACTTGAACAACTACATTCAAGTAATCGATAAAGCTTTGGAAAATTTGAATACAACTGGACCAGTATGTGGAATTTCAAGAACATGTGGAGCAAGGGTTGCCAGGTTCAATGGCTAGACAACCCCTTAAATTTCTTTCATGGCTCCACCTCTGGCGAGCGTCTAATAAAAATCCGAGAGTACAACCCTTCCATTCGAGTAAGAAGATAACACACACAACACAAATGGTTTTGAGAAGTTACACCCTGGGTCCCATAGACCTGTCGCCCCAAATCAAATTCAGCTTTGTTCTCTTGAACTGGTAAAACTACCAATGACGTGCTTCTAAATATTCTAAAAACTGTTTGGTTACAGCTCGCGTATTCGCAAGTCGTTGAGTGGTGAATAAACCTTAACAGTCAAACAGTCAAAAAGTTAATGTCAAAATTCTCCCTAAGCAAGTGTTGTCAATTGGTGAAGTTGAGTTTAAGCTTTTAAAATCAACAATTAAATATGTTTTTGCAGGAAACGACAGTGAACAAACACTGTTCCTTGCGTTCACAAGGGTTACGTACGACGACGAACGAACCCATTCTACTATTTTAGTTGAGCCCTAAGGACAAAATAGCACGGCATTCCCTTGGCCTCTTCTTTTATGTGCAACTTGACCTTTTCAAATTCCCTAGTATGACTCGATTAAACGATAAAACTGAAAATAAAACCACACAATGCCACATCCATCATATTTCGCACGCAAATGTCCTGTTGATTATAGTCTCCTGTTAATGTCATATTTAGCGTAAATGTTATTGTTTCTTCCATTCCCCCTAAATAAAATATACATGTCCGTATACAGTTATCTCTCGTGCTGAACTTTCCCACAACGACCCACCCATTTGAACTTCATAAACTATGCATTCCAATAAAATATTCACTCATTCTGAGTTTGTTGCCTACTAAATTATATGGTCATCCAGTAACGACACATAAATATTTAATATACTGTCTCCAACTCCCACAGAGATTTGTAAAACTTCCGTCCAACGTTTGTATTTTTCGTTTTCAGACGAATAAATCATGAACGAAACAGTACCCATTCAACTCCGTTCGTTTGCATAAAACGGAAACGCTTAAGAGCACAGAGAATTCTCTACACCATGCCATGCCATAGAAAACTTTAAGATTTCATGATCACTTCCCTCCCAGGAGAGATAGGAAAACTGGAGCAAAAATACTCGCAAGGTTATGAAAAAATACTCATACAAAAATAAATTCATATAAATATAATTATGCAGACGCAGGAGAGATAAAAGATAAAACACAGACTGTGTGCCATTTCCATAAATCGCCATGTGACAACAATACCAGCAGCAGTTGCAGTCATACAGAATAACAACTTCCTCCGGACATGATTTAATAATCAATTTCTAGAGCAAACGAATTTTTGCTGGTGTCCCCCGTTCATATTATCTAATTGCACATAGGGGATGGTAAATATTGCATTTTAGATACATACATATATCAAATTTAATATTCATGCATCCAGCATCATGCAACTCTAGGGTGTATTATAGTGTTTACGAGAATTTGATATATTTACATACGGTCATCACGATCGTCATCGGTGACAGGAAATTGCTTAGCTCATATTTTTGAAAATGGAGTCACATTGCAATTAACAATAAACGAAATGAAAAATTATCAACAAACTTTATATTTTATTGTAACGAAACCAAGTTGGATTTTTTTTTTCATAATGTAGAGCTGAAGTTGACTGAGTTATTGACCAATAATATTTGATATATGCAGATCCTTGGGTTGTTTTTATGTTTTGAGTGACCTACACAGTGCCACAATAAAAAAATGTCAAATACTCAATTTTGAAGGGGGAAAGGTATTACTTGACATTGGAGAACTGAAGCTGTGGTTTGTGTTACTGAACTGTTTTATATGTAGATAGATTCATCACCAATACATTTATATATCAGTCTTTCGTAAGACTGTGCAGGGACCCGAACATGATCCGAATTTCGTCATAAATCCCTACTCGGAAAAAATTGGAAAAACTTTTACAAACCCCTCACGTTTTGTGCTCAAGGACTTGAACCTCTATCAGTATTAAATTAAGTTTGCTATGAATGTTAGCTACCTCTCACGCAAAGACTTTATTGGTCTAAATATGTTTACCTGATATCGCTGCAACAGCTTCAAAACTGGCGGAAACAAAAGCTAAAGACATTTGGTTGCAACCAATAAAAACTTTGTGCAAAGCATATAATGGATTTTTTTCTTTGGTTTAATTCTTGGTATGATTGGGCTGATTGACTCGGACAAATACGACCCCTCGTCTTTGAAGTAAAAGAAAGGAAACTAGTCACCAGGTTGTAGTAATTGCATGAAAAGTAGTTTGGAAAACCTAAACCAGATTCGGATATGGCTGATTTCAAAATGCGGACAACGACCTTCGGTCCCACGGGCAGCCGAACATTTAGCAAAGGCCCTAGATGGTGATCTCCTCGGCAAATCTTACGACTATTGGGTGTTTTTAACGCCAATATAAATACATTCTTCACAACAACATGTCCTGAAACAGAAGTAGACGAAACGGCACTATAGGAAGTGTACGATTCTTTCATCTAAATAATTACAAAGGAAGATGGTGGTATTCTGATCATCATACGGTCACCCGAATTGATCAAGGTAAGAATGCGGATATCCCAAACGCCACACGAAAGAAGAGATACTGTGATCAGAGGAGAAAGGGACCCCTACAACCTTTACCGAATACGTATCCCGAAATCTAGTTGCGACCAGCGTGTTAACACAACAAGAGAGAAGGCTGTAGAGATGAAGAAAGAAACCTTGTAGTACAGTCACAGTCGACGCTGAGAACATGGACAAATTTCATCTGCAAACTGTTTAACGACGACAAAGTCGTAGACGATGCTGGCCAAAATTTTCGTCGCATTAACAAGGCGAAGTAAAGATAGGATTCAAGGTTAAACCCATCAAGGATGGTGTATCTAATGGATTACAGGCCGAGTTTTTAAAAAAGCTGGAGAAGATTAGGTAAAAACCATATACCAAGCCATTTCTAAAATTTGGTCAGACGAGTGTCTACCTGCTGAATGGAATCTCAACATCGTTTGATAAACCACAAAATGGATAAAGCCCCTCTATTGAGCCAATTACAGAGGTATCAGTCTTCGTTACAAAATCGAAGTCTGCTAAAATGTGTGAATGCTTCAAACCCTTAATCAATACCCTGACAGCCGTTCGATTTAAGTCCGGAAAGTTCACGAACGAATAAATTTGTACTCTTTGACAGGACCTGCAGAAAAGTAGTTCATATTGATACCCATTAGCTTTTTATCGATTTCAAGGCATTTATATGAAATTACGATCGCTGTCAAACTCGTTTGTTTCTACACAATGACGATCGACAACGCTCGCTGCCAGGTCGGTAAAGAACTAACCCAGACTTTTGAGGTGAAAAATAGATTTAGACAAGATGGCGAGCTTCCAGCAGTAGAGAACGATCCAATTGAAAACATTAAAAACAAATTCACTTATTTTAAATTTACCTACAACCTAAGCACACAACTTTTTAAATTAAATACACTTTAAAGACACACTCAGACGCTTACGTCAGTCAAGGAAACTTTTAAAACTCTCTGCACCGAGAGTGATGGATGCGTTCAATAAATCATTATAAAAACAGCAAACACTTGTGTCATTTAAATGGATTTTGTATTTATCTTGTTCGCTGAACTCCCCCTTGGAGATAAGATTAGAAGACACTGACATAATTTACAATCGATTACGAAGATAACATTTTAATTAGTAAATTTATCCCACAATCTGACACTGACACAAACACTAACTTCCTGATTTGTTTCTCACAAACTCCTAAATCTCTCTCATAAAAACACCGAATGTATTTTCGAAATACCATCGGAAATGCTATAAACATGTCAAATGTGTAACTAAAAATGTCTGCATCCAGGCAACTTGTTGCACAACTCACATCCCTTGAAATAAAAATAAACGAAACCATATGACTAGGTTTGGTTTTCATGCACAGTATTCCCCTGTGGATATCGCCATAGTTGTTGTTGTTTTTCACATTGGTTATCTGGAAATAGAAATACCCATTAGGATTTCAAGTCACATATCACCAACAGTGCCACTCAAAGAAGATATACGAGTAATATCTGGTTGCATTCGATATGAACGAGGATTCGGGTGATGTACATTATTTTGGAAATTTATTAAAAATGCAATAGTATCCCCTGAAACAGGACTATTTGGAATACAAAAAAAAAAGGATCCAGTCGCACAAGAATTTGATTTTCAATTCATATCTCTGCCAAAGGAATTTGATATCAAAATACAAATGAAGCTTATGAAAGAAGGAATCATGTGTGCCTGGGGAGCCCTTTGAAATTAACTTGATATGACTGAAACATGACTAGTAGGAGTTGCTGGCCATATGGCGAATGTAGTTGTTAAGGAACTTTGTTAAATGGGTGGTAAGGTTTACGAATTTAAAGCAGATGGTGATCGGGTTCCGGGTTCTTAAACCTTTTGAACCCATTATGCAGAAGTGCTCACATTCCCACCATTTCTTCTTTAGGTTCAGAGTAAGCTTTCCTACCCTGACCGACCCACTTTTAGAAAAGAAAACATACCTTTTCAGTGAGTTTGTAGGAAACTCGAAAAAATCACGTTAAGCAAACATGTTGGCATAGGACTACTCTACAAATCGTCTATACAACATGGACGCCCACTTTTTGGGGGCGTTTTCTTCGTGCTTCAGTTCAAAATGAGTCAAATTAGTCGGTTTCACGCCGTTGACAGGAATTGGGAATCTCTCAGTTCACATTGAGGCGAATTTTTCGTCAAACAATCAATCTATTGAAGGGGGAGTTCGGTAATCGTAATATGGAGAAAGAATCCGGTCAAATTTTCCATTGGCTGCAAACGTGCTCGCGGTGTTCATATGAACGAAATCGAACTCCATACTTAGATTTGGAATGCGTGCTACACCAACACGTTATTTAGTTAAAAGAAAAGTGTTACGTCCTTATTTAAAAAATCGGTTTCTAGGTATGAGAAGATTTACTATCTAACTCTGTAAGGACGGGATTTTGCCTGACTACGAGGTATCTACCCATTAGATTGAGATTGCCGCACATAAATCATGTTGAAGAGACAAACGTAACTCATACTAATCACCTTTATTTCTATAATAAGCGTCGTGAAAAGCCAAGCCTACAGGATATTCTATTATACATAAGTTCTTGAACAACAATAAAAAAAAATATGAAAGTACGCATTATGATTAAGTTATGACTTTTCTCTCACACTTATTTTTCCACCTTGCTCATCAACAAATCAATTTTATTGCTCCTTATAAAAGTCTAATAATAATTATTCACGAACACCCGAGACATCAAACTTAACCTTACTCGTTGGCACGTATTCCTCACTTCCCTCTACCGCTCACTATGTCTTTTATTAATTTATCTAACACTTTCAATGTCAATTAAAATTAATTTCCATTCAATAATAATATTCAATGGAATGCGAATGTGCGTTTTTTTTTTTTTTATTTGAGAACCGACTTGCGAAACCATTGCATCTTTTTGTTTTTAACCAACGTGGGTAGTAACACCAAACTACTGTGCAGTACAGAGTGAGCTTAAATAACAAAATTTAATATTTATTAAACAAATTGCTAAACAACAAGTTCAGCTGGCTGTTGCCCTCTATATTCGTATGCAAATTTTTATTTTCTTCGCTTAATATAGTGTGATTGAAGGTAGGAATAGCTCGCGCGCTAGCCGGCACGACTGTGATAGCAGGGGTCAAATGTGTCAATTGTCTGAATCTAAATGATATTCTCACCCATTCTGTCGTGATTGTGTCGATGTTTTTCCTTTCCGTTAAATTGAGTGAATAAATTATATTTTTATGACTTGACGTTGGGTGGCAAACAAAAAAAAAATATTAAAAAACAAAGTGACACAGTAGCAGCGGATCGATGTGAAGGTCAGGGAATCTAGCTGACATTGTGGTACATCTTTTCCGGGTGAATGGGATTTTATTTGATTTGTGTTCTCTTTCTTTTAGTTTCTCAGTTTTTTTAAAAAGACCTTCTCATTGATTATAAGGTACGTGGCAATAATTAGTCAACAATCAACTTAATAGTCGGTCGATCGAGAATTTATGGATTTCGAGGAAACAACCTGGGCACACACTTTAAATCTACAAAGTAGAGAAGCTAAACAAGTCGTTAAGTCACTACTTAAACTTGGTCCTAAGGTCGGCTCTACATGTTAGGATAAAGCAGTAAACGATTATAAGGTACAACTTGTTGTGCTGTCTAATGTTGTGGTATCTGTATATGGAAGAGTACTCTATCCCCGTCACAAGTCATCGACAATCTACTAGCCGATTTACAAAGACTACGCTGAGTAAGCGTATACACGGCGTCTTTGGTTATATAGTCGCTCACAAGGTTGGATCTGTGAGATGGTTCGTTAACGTGATGCAAAATTTAAGAGTTATTTTTTTATATTTATATTTTTTTTCACTATTAAATAATAGTGTCATACCCGATGATAGCCCTATAGCTCTATATGCAAGAACTACCTGCTAAATGTCGCTTATAAGATCCTATCCAATGTACTGTGTGAACGTCTAAAACCCTTCTGCAACACACTAATCGGCACGTACCAGTGTGGCTTCCGGCCCGGCAAATCGACGATCAACCAAATCTTCACGCTAAAGCAAATTCTGGAAAAGACCAACGAATTTCAAGTCTAGACTCACCACCTCTTTATCGACTTTAAAGCCGCATACGACAGCACACATCGTCTTTAGCTCTACAAGGCGATGGCCGAATTCGGGATCCCGCCAAAACTGATCCTGCTGTGCCGCGTGGCGCTGGAAAACACGCGGTGCAATGCGCAATTTGGGAATAGCTCCTCTGAACTATTCCAAACTTGCCCCGGATTTCGGCAAGGAGATGCGCTATCGCGTGACTTCTTCAATATAGTGCTGAAACAGATAGAGCGCCGGGGCAGGTGTCAACACGGAAGGCACTATCTTCAATAAATCTGTCCAGCTCTTGGGATACGCAGAAGACATCGACATCATCGGTCGCTCCCAGCGCGCCGTTATAGAAGCTTTCACGGCAATTGAAGAAGAGGCGAAACGAGTTGGCCTTGAAGTGAATGAGGACAAAACCAAGTACCTGTAGTCAAGAAACAAAGAAGCATCGGTCCACCGTCTAGGACAAAACGTCACTGTTGGCAACAGTAACTTTGAGGTAGTTAGGGAGTTTAGCTACCTCGGAGTAAACATCACCTCCACGAACGACACCCTAGTAGAGAAACCGCTGCTACTTCGGTTTGGCAAAACAAATGGGTTCAAAACTCCCATCTCGGGAGACGAAATGTATGCTCTACAAAACATTGATCCTGCCAGCAGTTGTGCTATATGGAGCTGAGTACTGGGCGATAAGCAGGAAAGCAGAGCACATTTTGGACACTTTCGAAAGAAAACTTCTTTGTCGAATTTTCGGTGCCGTATGCAAGGAGGGCGAATGCAGGAGAAGGTATAACCGCGAACTCTATGAGCTGTACCAAGATGTGGATGTAGTCCAAAAAGCCAAAATACGTTGACTACACTGGCTCGACCACAATAATCGAATGGACAATAATGCCCCAGCAAAGAGGATTTTCGACTCACAGTCCCCAGGTTCGAGACGGCAAGGAAGATCGAACCCCCGTTTTAAAGACCAAGTTATCGCGGATGCCAGAGCGCTTAGTCTGGACAACTGGAAGCAGCGTGCCCGAGATCGAAGGGAATGGAAGGCTAACGTGTCTCAGGCAGGGACTCTTCACGGGTCGGGAGCCCGATAAGTAAATAATATTGTCTATTGACTGTTTGACCCACCTGGAAAAAATCAGAACACCTTGACTTTGGAGAGACTTGGTTTTTTCCGCACGGAACATCACCTGAAATCTGGGCAATTGACTCGTGAGAGATGGATATTTCCTGTAAAAAGTATATAGCACTATTTTCTTAAGTAGCTAACTGTTATTATTTTGGATAAGGCAAATTTTCAACTACTTTATAGCCCTCTTTGAACACTTTATACCACTCAAATGTTCTTGTTCTCGATTACAGAGACCCTAAGGGGTCCTCTAACTTTTTTAACGCATCCAAAAAGAAAAAAATGCCTATAGCACTTGAGGGTAATTAATGGTTTTAGATGATGTCAAGAACCTATTCGATGGATCGCGCCCAAACTTAGCATCAAAATGGATGACAGCTGTACTATTATAGGAAACCATTAACGCGTGTCGTTTGAATGACTCAGTCCCATATTTTGACTGAGTGTACATTGCTAAAACCCTTACTGCAAGTTCAGTCAGACCGTTGTCCTAGTCTCAGTTTTATATCTAGGCCGCATAGTGAAATTTCTGTTTCGTTGTTTCTACAGTTGTTTTTCACGAAATGGAATTCCCGCAAAACATATGTGAAGTGAAGTCAAGGTCCAACTATCAACAATTTTTTTATCTCTGTCAACACTGTCATTGCTCCCTTTTAACAATACCATGCCCTATCAATCATACTCACAACAATGACATAATTAGTTATCTAACCTCAGTGTTTGGTTAGAAAGTTCAAGTGCAAGCGTTTACCGTGCGTCGTGCGCAACAATCAACACAAATTGGGCGCAATTAATTCCACGGAAAACTACATAAAAAAAAGTAAACAAACCGACATGCAAGTATGTATATACACGACATATAGGTGTGTACAACTCCATACATATGTACATCTTTCATTGAGAAAACCAAAAAGGCATCCAATATAGTTGAGATAGATATTCCAGTACGTCATTGAAATATGCGACTTAGCCATTTGTCACGCCCTCGGTTTTTAGAAAAAAAAATTGCAAATCAAAACAAACTGAAAACCGGATTTAATAAACAAAAAAAAAAATACAACTTTCTGAACATTTCGAAAGTGACTTATAGATCAGATATGTAGTCTAAGTCCTACCTGTATGACTGTTTGTGATCAACTCTAATCTGATCTTGATTAGGAGGAATTTTTTGTGTCTATAAGCGGATGCATTGTGCACATGCAGTGATGACCTTTACCTTGTCATGCTGACAGTTGTTGTATGTAGACAACAATGCAAGGTAAGACGCGGTTACTAGGTGAGGGGGACTTATAGATGTCAACAGCGTGAGTGTAAACCTTTTTTTGTAACACGAACAAACATCGATTTCGATTATGAAACACTGTGCTCTAGTATTGACATTGCTTTTTTGGGTGGCTTGTGGTAAGCCCAAGTGTGTGGCAGTAATATTTGCTATTATGTTGTCACATGCTGGTGGTTGGCTTTTGTTAGATTTTGTTTACATCGTAATAACGGGGAGAACATAATTAAGATAATGAAAGTTACGATTGCCTGTAGATTTAATTCTATTTAACGAGATTTATTGAGGATAAACATTCAATGTCAATGAGTGGGAAAGAATAGTTCATATCTAAACCATAGCTACACAACTGGTTGAGCGCTCTCCCTCCTTCGCCTCTTATTGATTGGGAGCCTTTCCATAGCATGGTGAATTCTTTTTACGTCAATGGGAGCCAGAATGACGATTCCTGGAACAGTGGCCTGGTACGAGTGAACTGACCCTCTACACTCTCTCAAGAGTGTCCTCCCGCTTTTTTTGTTACTAGCCTGCTTCAACGAATTGGCAGACGTGATTGCAGTGGCATTCTCCGAAACAGAGCTCGCCACCGAACTGGAATCTGTGTCAGTGAAGAAAATGTAGCCATCGGTATTATCATCAGCCTCTGCATTCATAAGACCTACTAAACATCTACACCAACCTGAGTAAGTGACTGTGTTATGTTCAAAAATCAATTTATCTCCTCGACATATGACTGTTTATTTAGGCCTATGTGAAGTCCATGGTCTACAGGACCAGTATCGCCCGATTTATGGGCCCAGGTAGATAATGCGAAATTGAGTTTAGTGCATCCACTCGTTCAGGCGTTTACGTGGAGTATACCCGAATGACTTCAACCTTACTTAAAAAACAAAATCGTTTACTATTAACAAAAAACCCTTAAAAAAAACTTTATCAATTAGGCCAATTACCTAGTTCAAACCATATGCCTACAATTATTCTGAAGCGTATCCAACTATACCCAACACTTCAAAACTAGTATTCGTCTAATAAATTTCATTTCGGTATCCCTTACAGGCTTGGCTGATATAAATTCCCCATTCAAACTCAAACCAAACTTAAATTACTGCCCCAAACTTTACCCGAAACTAATTTTAACTTAAATAGCTTCCTCTTCAATGCTACAAATCAACTTAGCCTTATCCGTCCCGTTTTCGACTTCGCCAAACTACATAAATTCTGTAAATCGAAAGAAAAAAAAATTACAAAATCCATTATTTTCCCATTAGCCAGGCGAGTCGTTTCCGTTGTCCTCCGCCTCAGCAACCAGCTCCTGCCTTATTTTGTATCATTCCACACAAATAAATCAAATTGCCAGCATAAAGCTGAGGAATTCCTTGATTAGAAAATTCTTCTTCCTTTAATTTTGCGCTTGTTCTCTACACTATCGCCATCGCCTTTTTGGTGAGTTGGGTGGTTGAAATTCGAGTATCCTTCCATACACCCACAACCGTGTATAGAAGGGGAATCCTTGCAAAAGTTAAATAACAATGCGAACCCAACAGCCAAACGGAGGTGTTGCTGCTTTCAAGTGCAAGAGAAATACATAAGTGAAACAAACGAGTTCGCATGTACTCGTGGTACTGGTACAGGTTGGTGGATTGCGAGATGCAGGATCTGGATTTATGGTCAAGGTCATCGTCATCTCGTTGTCGTCGGTCGTTGTCGGGCTAACAGGTATTTTCGTCTTTAGTGCTATAAAGGGGGATTTCGTACGTGTGTATGAGACCCTCTCGTAGACACGAAGGACGACAAAAACAAAAAATAAAAAAAAGAAACTGTAAGAAAACCTCGTTAAAGGAAGGGAATGCGATGAAGGATTTAGTATTCTGCAAAAGTGCTCTTAACCGTGGCCTGAGAGGCAAATAATCGTCTTAATACTTTTATTTTTTTTTTATTTTTGTTCGTTTAACCTTTGCCAACTTGCTGCAAGGTAATTGTGGGGAGAGCGGCTTTTGGCATTATTTTCGCACCTTATCGCGAAATAATTTTAACGATTAAGGGTCGTTGTCAGTTTTAAAATGATTAACGAGATTTTAAAATTAAATTTACTTGGTGCAGGTCAAAAGTTTGGGGCGGTATTTGATAATGAAACTTACCACTTTAGGAGCATGGGCTGTTATCCTTTGAGTTTCTGTGGGTTTCTGTAAAAGAGAATGGAAAATTAATTAACAGGAGCTAGATTGAAAGATTACAACACTAATTTTAATTAGAATCCATTAGCTAGTTGGAAAGGATAATGAGATTGGTGGTTAAACAAAAACTTAAAGAGATTTGAGTTAACGAGGCTGGTGACTAGGTGGCTGTTTAAATCAATCAATTTCAGACCAATGATAGATTTGAATCTTGTTATTGCAATGACAAAAGGGAGAAATATTAAAAGTTTTCAGCAGCTTTTCACTGATCTTAGGGTCTTCGGTCAGTGTTCGGGTGCTCGTCTGCTCTAAGTGGTGATACATTTTTTCGGTTCCACATCGACCCAACATCCGCCCAACTTGAAATCTAAATTTTGTTATCCTGAAGCTAAGCTTGCACCCCTTTAGCTATAAGCTCCAAGCTAAAGGCAGATTTTTGATAATGCTTCTTCCTACCAGGTGTTCTGGCTATAAAAACACCATGCCACGAAAATCGTACACAAACCTCAATGCTTCCAGCAGCCTATTTGACCATATTCAGCATGAATCGGATTAATGTTTTAACCTCTAGGGAGCGAATGTACACTTGTCATCAGATTTGGGTCTATTGAACTTGGATTTATTGCTCCAAGACATTTTTCGAGGTCAAATTCAGATGCCTTTACCAAAGACCAAACAAATCCTAAGGTTCTTTATTAAAACAAGTAGCTTTTTCCTTCCAATGGATTTATGCAGCTCTGTCTCTGTTAGGCGGTATCGAACAGATTTTGACGTGATATTAACGCAATAATCGTATTAGATTTGGGTGCTTAAGTCAGTTGAGCTGTTCATCTTTCCTTCACTGTGGATCTCTACATACATACATATGTACATATATACATATACATATGTATGTATGTACATATGAATCATCACTGTAATGGAATATCGTAGTTTCAATTCACATAGTGCAACGACGGCTTAACCCATAAACGGTGCATTCCTACATTAAAAAAAATAATCGAAATGGATTTTCCACTATACAATTAGAATACCTATCTTGAACGTTATAGTGAAACAAATTTAAATTGAAGCACAACAATTCAAGGGCAAAATGGTCAATATTGATCCAAACAAATATCTAAACATCTCTCACAAAGTATTCATTGTCAGTTCACAGAGGCGCACATATTTTCCAAACAGAGGAAACTCAAATCCCACGCACTTAAGTGTTCAATCATGACATCACCCTATTCATTCCCCAGCGCAATTCGAATTCCAATTAACGCGCAAAATTAAAGCGAAGAAAACAAGTAAAAAAAACATCCAGATACAAAGAAACCACTACCACCGCCGCCGCCAACTAATAAATCTCCAATCAAACGAAGACCCCCACAATAAATGTTAAACAGATCACTTGGATCCTCAACTGATCTGTATGTATACTACATGAGCGATCGCTAAGCTAACAAACAAAACGTCTGTCTGTTCAGCCATGTACCATACTGTATCCACAGGGCGAGCAGAGGGTGCGCGATGAAGGGCTTTGACTTGCCAAAACAACAAAGATGTCGATCGCATTTCAAAACATATGTCAGCCATCCCACGCGTATACACACACCACACAGCCCAGGCGATTCCCAATGGGGGTCACGTATCATCTAGCGGAAGAAATATCTCAGGGGAGATTTTCAATTTCTATTTTGCCTACTCCGCACAAATGCCGATTTCGATGAAAAACATTTCGCGTAGGTACAGAGGACGACCGACGTAACAAAAAGATAAAACGAATGCCTCGACGAGGAATGCGAAAAATGCTTTTCCCCCAAAATCTTCCATCGTTTATTTTCTCAATCTGCGAAATGCACCCCAGAGGATGGGGGAGGGATTTGCTTGAATTTATATCGCTTATCCTCGCTTGATTGCAACGAGGTGCGATTTGGTTGAGGAATTCTGATGCACGCGCCACCCAGTGAAATTTCACTTCAATTTTGCGAAAGGCCTCTTTATTGCGTGAGAAATGTTTACAAGTTGAGCCAATATATGCATCTGCGGAGAGGAAGTACGAGTGCGGATTACTGGCAGACAACGCCAACCGCCGACAAGGCTTCTCCAAAGTAAACGATGAATTTATTTGGAAATATTCGGAGGGAGAAAAATAAAATGGATAATTGTCAGATTTGTACAGCCTGAACGGAATTGGGAGCACATTCGGGCGTAAGCTATATATAGACCAGAGGTTAGGGGTATTAATTTGGCTTTCGAGATGAGAGAAGATGAACACATTTGAACAAATGAGGTCGATAACTTTTCAAATTCAAAATAAGGAATGTCGGCGAAGGGGAGTATTCCATGGAAACGGAAATCGACATGGAGAATGGAATGCATTGAATTTATTTATACGAGGAATGGTGATTTTTGTTTTGTTTTTGTAGAAGCTGAAGTTATGGAAGACGGCTGTTGTAACATCTGTCTTAGCTTCGTAAATATAATTTTAATTTGGTGAAATAATTTATGTGTGTGTTAAGTAGAAGGGGTTATCAAAACAAGCGGTAGCAGTGGAAAAAGAAGGGCTCCGACTTTTTTCCTGGCGCAAATCTGTGTAGTGCCGGTTTTTGTTTTAATTTTCCATATATAGGGTGACCAGATAGCAATGATACTCAGCAGCTGTCAAAGTTACCAATGCCAACCAGCTATTAAAATATTCAGTAAGGTTTGCCATTCCATCATGTATCGTTTCACGCTTGCCGAACGTGCAGAAATTATTGTCGAAAATTCGGCACAGTTCTAATTACGCAAGCTGAATTCCGTCGTAAGGTCAGTGGTCATCATATGTAGCTCCAGTCTACAGCCCGTAGCGGCCACTATCGAAGAAGACCCAGAAAGGTCGATTTGGCCCCGATCGAACCGATAGACAACGCCGTGAGCTCGCTTATTGAGCACAGGAAATGTTGGCCGGAGATTCAGATTTTGCCCAAAAAAATCATCTTCTCGGACAAGGCCCATTTATGGCTCAGCGGCTATGTCACAAGTGTTCGACCAAGCATCAATGTATCCACAAAGATTGACTGTTTGGTGCGCTTTATGCCACGGCGGCATCATCGGAGAATGTTTCTTTCGAAAAAAGGAAGGAGACAGTATTAACGTCAATGGTCTCAGGCATAGAGCGATGTTAATCGACTTTCTGTGGCCAGATCTCGATTACATTGATATATGCAAGCTGTGTATCCAACAAAACGGTGCTACATGCCATACAAGCAACGAAACGCTCGAAGTTGTGAAGGAGAAATTTGGCGGCTGAGTCATCTGATGGCGACTTGACCACTCGAATATTTTCTGTGGGGCTACGTCAAGTCCTTAGTCTACGCTAACAATCCAATCAGTTTGGACGAGCATGAAGCCAACAATCGAGACGACATTGCCAGAATAACTGATTATTGGACCGAGTAACCGAAAATTGGATCGACCGCCAGCGAAGTCGAGGCGGCCAGTTGAATAACGTGCTATTCCACACACAATGGCATGAATGTAGCTTCAAAACAAAGTCAGAACGATTGTCCTATTCTTCTTATCTGGTCACCCTGTAGTATGGGACTATGGGTGATAGCCTGAAATTAAGCCAAACGACTATAGCATCTGTGATACAACAGGCAAAGCTCTCTAGTTTCTAGGACTAGATTGCTATGGTCCATTAGAGTGCATTCGGCAACAAAGAGAAAAAGATGAATATGTAGTTCAGCCCAGGGCCTATTTCTTAATAAATTTGTAGACAAAATGTTTGAAAGACCAATTTACATAAGGGGTGTATCTCATAATGTCAGGCATGAGGTATTTTTATGTTTTACATCCATCATTACTCTGTATAAAGCCATAACTCAAAGGGAAAGGGACTATCTCATTACACGTAATTCATCCCTTTGCTGTTGTGTAGCACAAATTCTTAGAATTATTATTAATCCCGCTTGTATTCACAGAGAGGAAAGATAGAATAAAAAGGCTCCCGCGGGACTTCAAATACATTGGATTGACGTTATAAAGAAAACCCCCGTATCCCACACACGTTGGCGGATACAACCAAAGCAAATAAATTGTACTCATTTGCAAAAATAAAAAAAAAAAACAGTTCACGCAGGGTTTTACCTCTAATTAACACAATCATCTATAACAACTCGTGGTATTTATTATAAACAAATCAAACCAATGCTCCCATTCACTAACAAAAATAAAAATTAACACATTCACCTCGTCGTATTTATTTTTTCAACAGTCAAGGAAACACATCCAACATCAAATGCTACACATTCGTAAACGTATAACAACAAAGCGCACAAACACAACAAATAGTCAACAACGGATTTTCGCAAATAAACAAATTCCGTTTTGCGCAAATAAATTCCGAAACGAATTACCCAACATCTGCCGGCGGATGTCCCGCTCTGTACACTCGCAACTAAGTACGCGAAATAATTTCATTACACCGACACGCCTTATTATTAACGTGTGCGCCCTTGAAAAGGAAAAGATTTGTCAACCCATTGTCGATCGCAAACTGTTAGTACTTTTATCTGCGGTCCGATAAAAAAATTGAATACCCACTCTCGGTACATTTGTCAGATAATTTTTATCGATACGTTAAGTGTACCGCACAATTCTAAGGAAAGTGTTTACAGTGTACTTTCGCTTATCGCGCCGCCAAAAAGTGTTTGCGCCTACTGCCGCGCAAGGGGGAAAGGGCTAAACACAAATGGGCTTTAAGAATAATTCGGTTTGTTGGCGTTTTTATTATTCCCTCGCTCGTTTATGATTGATGAAGCAGCAGTTCATGCCCAGGTTATTGGCATTGTGTACTTGGTGAACTTGCGTGGTTGAATGGGCGCCCAAGATAAGGTTAAGGTGGCAACGCTTCGATGGTTGAAGACGTGATAAGACTAGTGTGTATTTGTATAAATCCTTGCATGTCGGTGATTAATTAAATTTAACGTCCTTTGCGTTTGTAGTAAAAAGTCGCCCTGTGCCTATTTGTTGATAGAGCCCTCAAAGAGTTCTTTACGCCGTAAATCTAGCAGCAAACTATAGAAGGGGAAGTACCTACTACCTACCCACTGTGGGGATGGCGGTTCCCTTGAACTTTTACGTCATGAATTAATGGCATTGGGGATAAGGGCTTTGGCGAGCTGTACGTAAACACGATATATGCGTTTAATTACTATCCAAAGAGTCTATGGAGTATTGTAATAGTACTCTCGGGTGGGAGTTGTAAAATTCACAGTATGTGCAACAAAATGTATATATCTCTGATATATTAGTAGAAGGGATACATAGGAGGGATATGTCAATCGAAAAGAATTAAAGGTTGACTATTTGTGTCAAAAATAGGAGATAAACCTCCTCCTCCACGGATGTTGGAAGAACGAAAACATGTTTGAAGTTGTTCGGCTCATTTGGACCCATATAATCGCACCTATAACAATGGCGCCCAACGTGGGGCCCGATTGTGAATTTTTCAACTCACAAACGCAGACCCTGGGATTAAGAGTATCATGCTCAACAGACTGGACTAGCACAAATATCCAGTCGCTCCTTACTTGCTTTATGTGTACGAAGGAATTGTGCAACCAATATCCAGATTCACCCAAAGAGTGGAGGTTAATGGGTCTGAGTTAGAATACAAGGCTAAGGAAATTGTGATATACAGAATCTTCCATTGCACAATTCTCTGCGAATAAAAAGTAGTTTAACGAATTGATCACTGAACTACCTGATCAGGGCTGAGTACTAAATGCTAAAGGTATACTTTGCGGTAAAGACCGAAAACGGAGGTAATACTCGGATAACTAACCAATTTTTGAAAGTTTTTTGTATGGGAGTCAACTGTCTTGAGGGAAGGCTATACTCAGGTACCCTTTAAATGGTCAACTTTAATTTAGTTATACTGCAATCGGAAATCAATTTCAGTTAATTTATTTAGTGTCTATGCTGGCAAAAGTTCAAACAATACAAACAATACACTTGACAATCCTGCCCATATTGACCCTTCCCACTTAGTTACACCTTGTTAATGGAATTCCTAGTGACAGACGCTTTAGCCAACACCAATATCGTTATCGAAAGAATCCGATAAAACTAAGTGTAATCCATTCTTGTCCCCCACACTGCGAATCAATTGCAATCCCCAGAGACTAACTGAAAACATCAACATGCGATAGCGTGCATTTTGTCTAATTGTAACTTTAAAAACACCATTAGGGTTGTAGTTTACAGAAGTTTCCGCACCCCTGGTTCGCAAGTCCACACTGAGGAGGAAGTCTCGTGTAATTATCCTTGTTGTGAGTACACACATTCAACACGCTGTTGCACTGCGACAACAGCTCTACCCCGCAAACATTCTGAAATAATGCACAATCCGTGGGGTAGTTAGCAATTACTTTTATCACTTCACCAATAGCCAACGGCAGGGAATAACAATTCCCATTTCCATGCGCTTGCCCACAACCGATAAACGTCATAAGCCGCAAAAAAAAAAAAATAATCAATCGAACACCATTGTCCTTGCTTACGAATCCTTTGTTCCGGCCGACAGTAAGTGAAGTTGCCTATAATAATACGCTTTACCCCCGTGGGGAAATTGGATTTTAAATTTTGAACATTGGAACAGCGGAAAGCGCCTCCCGTTATGTGCATGTCCTTTGAAGGAACAACTTTCATTGTGCAAACACACAAGGTCCCCACACAAAAATCTATTTTTAAATTTCTTCTACATGATGCATTGCAGTAAGGAATCCTTCTCACAGACATTTTTGTTTACGAAATTTGCCAAAAAAAAAACGAGCAAGGATCCCAAGGAAAAAAAACTTTCCCTAGATGCTTGGCAAAGGCACAAAGGACAAAGGACAAACGAGTAAAATGTTTAGGTTTACGTAGGTTTATGGATTTTCCTTTTTTGGTACGGTGCGGGCTTGCTGATTTATGCCCTTCATGATTTTGTAAAAAGGGTTTTTCACTCATGACACACACTCACAGTAAAGGCAAAGTTAAACTTTCTAACTATTCCCGCGATGTTATCGCTTCAGTAGGATGCCTGCCGTAGGCATGACATAAAATAGCTACTACGACATTTACCGAGATAGCTGTAAGATTAACGATATCTAGATTGAGTATGTAGGTTGATTGCTTTCAACGGACGAGGAGGGCGTATGTGGAACATTTTGTTTGGATTTATCGTTTGGTAAAAGGACAAAAGACAGTCGTGGTTGGTGGCGACATTTCCAAGTAGCAGTGGTGTGGTTACTAATTAAAAAGGTGGTGACATGGTGTAGTTGTTTGGTAGCTCATCTCAATTATTTTATATCGCAGTAGAGAAGTCTGCAACTTATAGACCAAAAGGGTACACCGCGACGCATCAAGTAAGATGCTTTGATGACTGTTTTATAGTATTTCACTAGCACACATGTACAGGGGGACAACAAATTGGGAGGTTTGCCGCACTTTTTATGACAGAGATGTTGGTGAGGATATACACTCTAGCTCATTCAGTTTAAAGTTTATAGGCAGTTTGTGGTTAGACATTCATTGTATGTTAACTTTACTGACTGGAATAAAATTTAGCTTAGGGCTTACATTTATGCTACATCGAAAGTTTTGTCATACATCTTAACCTAACCTAAAGCTAGACAATAACCAGTATTTAGTTATTTTCTTGATTTACAAAGCAAAAATGTACACTGGTTTAGGAGAAAATAATGAACTTAAGAAAAAGCCATGTAAATTGACGGCACGTTTGTAAAGCAAATAATTTAGCTTTGTGCCCTCGTTCTATCAACCAATTCTTCTTCTCAATTTTCCACGACAGTCCTCTACTTTCACAGCCCTTCCCTATAACGACTTACGACCGCTCCGAAAAAGACATATCCATAAACACTCGGCACAGAACACTAGCATTGGACAATGATCTGTTCGTTTGCATAAGTAGTGTCATTAGGACTAGTTTTTGTGATGCACTTGACGTTCTCTTTCTAGCTAGCGCAACTGTCTGACATAAAGCCACTAACCTTTCTGTATATATGTACATATGTAGAACAATCCTAGCAAACCAGGATTTATTGAAAAAGGAAAGAACATGGGCTACACCTCACTCACCGGAAAATAAATGGACAAGAATATCTTCGACATACTACACATTGCAGATAGATTGCAGAGATTTTCCCGTCTACAGTTGGTACTACCAAAAGCGTCCAGTTTTAGCGTCGCTATTCCGGCAGGATCCTATAGATCGAACCCTCTCAATTTCCTCCAATGTCACTTTGGTCTGGTATACAGCTTAGGTGAATATTGAACAGGTCAGTCATCTTCAGAAGAGACAAACGAACTTTAAAGTAAAAACCACGATTGCAGGTACTTGATTGGTGCTTGATCCTAGCGTACATTTCTGTCAGAATAAAGATTCCTTGCTCAGCAATATTTCCGCCTGAAAAATGACTATATGATCTGGGAAGCGAAAACACCACAGACCATGCCACCATCAGTGTGGGAGCAATCCATGATGAAGTGAAGTGAACTCCTCTCAAGAAAGGAAACAGTGACCCATTCACCATGGTCAAGGATGCCCGTAAGGAAGTGTCGATTAAATAACAGGGTCCGTAGAGTATAGTCGGTGTCTTCTAGGGTACATTGAAGAGAATATCATGATAACTAGGTAAGACTTTGAGTCGGATAGTCCTTAAATATAAGACTGAAGTAAGTAGCTCTATCTGGGGAATTGTATGGTTTAAAGAAACAATCCAATAATAAGTATTTTCGTAAAGTTCCTGCACGATGAAGATTTTGAAATCTATGTCTAGGAGAAGGTCGATGCCTATTTGGCAGCAATAACTACATATATTACAGTCATTCCTTCAGTATATTAAGTTAGCCTTTCATAGCGTTAAAGAGTCGATTATAAAAGCCAGTTTAAGACTGGCAGATCTGTGCCCCGTCTCATTACAAAGGATACATTTGAGTCCATTCATCTTGGACTTAGGTTCAAAAGAAAAAGGAAGAGTTTAAACGATAGAAACGTATCAAGATACAAATTGGTAATATGCTCTACAGCTTGGGATATTCAGAATAGTCCCAGAAAATGTATTTCAAATAGAGCTAGAAATGTAATGTATCTGTTGAAGCATCCAAGGTAGTTTTAAAAATGATTTAATTGCGCGAACTAGAATGAACTGAAGGAAAATAAGCTGACGATATAGACGAATCTATTGCTTTCGACCATGTCCCAATTCAATCAATCAATTCAAATATGGTTCCGAGTCAAATCTGAAATCCAATTCAATAGCACATGCTCAAATCGAAATGAAATGAATAAAAAAAACATAATTTTATATATTCCCATGTTGTCATCAAATAGATTGGTTATTACTACCAATATTTGCGACCTTATTTCCAAAAAATCAAAATCAAATAAAATTCTCCCTCATTTCCAACCAAACAATCCGTCGCACGTTATGCTCTAATCTAATCCTTATTCCATTCATAGTTACGAATGTGTGTGTGGTACATAAATGTGTGGTAAGTATGGATACATGTATTTTTGTTCCTGCAATCAAAATCCAAACATAGAGATAGTCACTTAGTGATACATTTTCGCAGTGACTCTGTATCTATGAGAACTTGAACATATTTCTTCGTTTCGACTCTCGTAATGGGAGTTTTATTCAAATACAAGACATTTCTAGTTCAGGCAAATTTGTTTTCCCCAAAATTGGGTTTCCGACTCAAAACAAACACAAAAAATTGGAACATAATGGCTCCTCATTTGTGTGGTACTTTCTGGCCAGACGCCAGGTGACACACAGGCTGCCATGCCAAGCTGATGTTTTGTTTAAAAAAATAAAAGCAAAACGAATCGAAATGCTATGCCAATAAAATCGGAGAGCAGAATTCATCCAAAAGACAATGTTGTTCATACATTAGAGGTCAGATAGAGTGGACCATGAATTGATTTTCTTCTCTTTTTTTTGTTCTTCGGTGTGGTTGTGGTCAGTAGTAGTAGTATCTACTGCAAACGAGTTGGATTTTAATCTTTACAAGAGCCCTCGTTGTGGTTTTTCACTTTTCATTAAACTGTGGGCAGAACATTGCAGTCTATTGCTTAAGATGCCCCAATCCGGGAGAGTCCCTTTGATGGGGTCTACTGTGGATGTTACAAAAGACATATTGCAGGGGATGTTTATTTTGTGGTTTTCTATACCTCCTAACATTTGTGTACTTTTGTGAGCTGTTCTTAAATGTGACCTAATTAGGTTTTTGGGAAAAGTTTTATTTCTTAAATCACTCAAAGATGCATTGGTATACATTCTTCTATAGACGACATGTGTGTATCTCACAAATTGCTTTCAAATGATTCATCCGCAAGACAGAAAAAAAAAACTAAATACAAAAACCTTGACCATAATTGATTTTTCCGTGCTCAAAATTAATAATGAACGAGTATATTGAACGTACACTCAGAAATCAGCCAGTGAATCCAACCTACCAGTAGGTTTATGTTTGAAATCAACCCGCCGCCACCGTTGTTATTTTATATTGTAGTGTTGTCTGACCGACAAAGACCTTCATCGGGGGGCGCCCAGCAAAAGCACAAAATAACAGACAACATCGACGGAAGTTGTCGAGTGTGTGTCTTTCGGTCCCAACTGGCTAAGCCATTCGGTATCCATCTACACGTGTGCTCAACAGTGATTCTGAACAAAACCCATCAGATGTTATTTAATTTCAGGTCACGTTCTAAACGAAAGGGAATGGATCCACTAAAATGAGGAGGATTACCGCAGGTCTTGTTGAAAAGTTGCTCGTTCATTTTTTTGGTTCTTAACTGTTACAATGTTAGGGTTTGTATGCTGAAGAACTGTTGCACACCAAATGTATCTGCACGTAGCAGACTATTAATAAACTGCATTGCACTGCTAGGAATCCACAACTAATATCTGGTAAATGATACTAAGCTAAAAAGTATCGAATCACGTCACTCTTACATCAAAGAAAATATCTAAATTTACTTGATGACTCGCAGTGCAGCAATCGTTGACTTAAATGAGAAGAAATTAACAGAAATCACTCAGAATCAGTGGGAGATGACTCTGCCTCTGCCTCTGACGGCATTGCGGTGGTGGCGTCATTCAAATTGAAAATAAGACCTGCAAACGTAACATGCTAAATTGTGGCTGATTATTATTGTTTACTAAGCAATTACTAGAAGCGATGTGATATCTTTGCACGCGGGGGCACTCAGAGATTGTTTAAGCCAATAGAAGCAGAATTCTTTGAATTCCGACCTACTGATGATTAGTTAAACGAACTAGGAGGGGGTGTAGAAAAATGTTCCTCGCCAGGTGCGCTTCTAGAATAAGCAAAGTGTCTTCGACTGCCCAATAAAGATCGTAGTAGAACTTACATTTTCAATCTGATGCAACTCGAAGGAAAGAGAGTAAGAAATTCTGTTCAAATTAGCCCCACTTCTAAACTGAAAGAAGGAACTGCTGTGAACAGAACGGAAGACCTATAAAAAGTGCAAATTCGTCAAGATGTAGGATGACACCTCCCAGTTAAAAACCTATAATACTATAAGCACCGGGAACAACAGCACATCTTATGGAATGTGAAGCACTAATTGCCAAAAGAAGAAATCACATGAGCGGTTTAGATAGTCTGGTTCATCAAAGCTGTTGCACCAGAGAATGTGATACAAATTAGACCTCTACCTTATAGACTAGAATAGACCTCTAAGAACTCAATTTCTCTAATATCTTCAAACCTTCAAAGGCATTATCTACAACACGCACGTATGTAAAGAGTTTCTCAATAGGGACATAACAATTTTGTACTTTGATAAAAACGCGGTCTTAAACTTTTTTTATGATCAGTCAATGCCCGAACGTCACTCAAGGTTTACATTTTTATCATAGTGAACTTCACGAACGAGCAGTGTATGGAAATTATGGAAAATTACTATCGAAGTTCTAAATCGTTGGTCGCAGCTTTAAGAGCGGTTACAAGAATTTTCGGTCGTAATAATCGTCCTACTAAACAAGGTGTGCATTCTTTAGTGAATAAATTTAAGTCATCATATTCACTATTGAATGTTCTTGTATAAATGACAACAACGTGCCGGTTGAAGTTTCGCAAATACAAGTATCACAGCCCTATGTGCTTTAGTTCAAAATGAACCAAATGAATCGATTCCACGTCGTTCAGATGAATAGGGTATCACTCAAAAGACTCCATTGGATTCACGAAAAAGGACGTGTGGTGTCGATTTCATGCCGAAGATGTGATTGGACCGCATTTTTTCGTCGATGAAAATGATCGCCATATAACGATCAATGGAGTTCACTATCGTGCTATGTTGGAAGACTATTTTTGGTCAGATTCAGTTTGATATGACATCAATGACATATGGTTTCAACAAGATGGTGCATGCTACACACCTGATCAAACAATTGAAGGGTAAGATCGTTAATCCTGTAATCTGGAGAAATAGTGCAGTCGAATGGATATCTTGGTCATGTGATTAAGTGGTTGGTTTATGCCAACAAGATAAATTGACAACGCTTCTACCGATCCCTGTGAAAGTGTGGTGGCAAATTGGCTCCAAAGAATTGACCGATGCTAACGTGCTCCCAGTCTAACTGAACAACAGAGATAGTTAAACTTGAAACAGACAGGAACCATTTATAAAAACACAAAAGAGGTTGTAAGAACTACGAGTTCTTTGCTTAAAAAATGGCAAATGTCTAACGAGGCTATGTATCATGATGCCGCGTATATAGGCTCCAAATATAGACGAACTATTGTTCATATTCAGAAAAAGAAGATATTTGAAGGTAGTTTCAAAACATATTGAGTAAAACTTTCTCTCTTCTGCAGGCAGGATCATGCAAAACGCTTAACGCAATTGGCTCTTTGTTTCGATTACTTAGTAAAGACCAGATAACTGAATTGTCTCAAAGACAAATAGACTGCACAGAACCTAATGTTTTAATAAAAATAATTTTCAAATGACAGATCGAACGCCCCAAAATTCTATTTCAAAACCAATTAGCGTTCAAGTGTCCGAGAAGTAGTAGGTACTATGAGTTTTCTAAGAACAAATTTAATTCACTTGCTACCACCAAAGTTTTTTATATAGAAACATAAAAGTTTAATTCTATTGATAAGCCTTTACGATAGCCACATTATCAATTTATCGCAAATTTTCAAGTTCTACCCGAAACATTGTACTACCTACTATCTAGACGAATAAAACGTTGTACATTTTCGAGTGATTAATAATAATTTTTATAGCTGAAGTTCCCGTTGATAAGATTAAATAAAATACATATTTCCAAAGTGTCATCATTTTATCTTTTTTTTCGCTAATTTTTTACGAACATGGCGAAATTGTAAAAATTAAATTGAAGCGCATTGGTTTAGGATGTTCCATCGACATGTGTTTATGCTGTTTGCGGTGAGATAACATTCGTGTTAGATTAGGTTGTTCGTACTTTCTGGCATAAAACTAAGTTTTTTGTTTTATCTTTCAAACAAACAAAGAAAATACGGGGAGACAATTATTAATTACCCTAGTGGGTATGTGAGTGTATTCATGGGGGCTTCTGGGACAGACTAGAACGACGCGTGTATTTTTATCTTTTTATTTATTTATTTATTTTTGTACAGGGAAACAGTATTTGTAGATTGATAAATGTTTCTAAAATATTTCACAACAAAATATCAATTTTGAGAATTTGCTTTTTGTGCTAGAAAGGAAGTGAGCTGTTAGTTTTGATTTGGTCACAGTAGTAACGCCTTAAAGAGAGAATGAGTTTCTGTTTGTTTTCTACTTCTGTTTAGTTTTTAATTCTTTAAATAAAGAGATAAAAAAAATACTATTTATAAAGTTTATACGTTTTTACACGGGATCGTCATCGAAGTTATTGGGTTTAGAACCTTTACGTGGTCGATCTTAGCGATTTGGAAACGTTCAGATGGATTACTGACATCGTTTCAAGAGGCCCCCTCGATCTAGACGTTCGATATGACATGGATTTCATTTCTATGGATTTCAGAGCAAACTCGACACATACATATCTCCTCTCCCTTAGCGTTTTTGCCAAATGGACGAATCTGAACAAAAAAATAACCGAAAAATGCAAATCGCATGATGTAGACTTTAGTCCAATCAATTGCCCGATACTGAGCACAGTTGCCCGAAACTGGGCACAGTTGCTTGATACCGAGCATTTGAGAAGAAGTGAGGTACATACATATGTACATGCACCTCGATCAAGAATAAAAAAGAACTCTGGATCTAATGACAATGCAAGCTTAACGACTCATAGCTTCTCTCCCTTAGTGTTTTGGGCCAAATGGGCGAATCTGAACAAAAAACTTAACCGAAAAACCCAAATCACATGACTTAGACTTTGATGCACTCAGTTGCCCGATACTGGGTATTCGGAAGAAGTGGGAACAAGTAAGGTATATGCACCTCAATCAAGAATGGAGAACATTTCTGGATTCAAAGCAAGTGCAAACTCGACACAATTCGCCTCCCCCTTAGCGCTTTGGGTCAAATGGGCGAAACTAAACCAAAAACTTAACCGAAAAGCCTAAATCGCATGATTTACACTTTGGTACACTCAGCTGGCAGTTACTGAACATTTGGGAAGAAGTGAGGTCTATGCACCTCGATCAAGAAATTAGAAGAACTTTGGATCCGAAGCAAGTGCAAACTCGACACATATCTCCTCTCTCTTAGCGTTTTTGGTCAAATGGGTGACACGGATATGATCCTCCATGAATAGAGAAAAACTCTGAATCCAAAGCATGTGCCAATTCGACACATATCTTCTCTGCCTTAGCGTTTTGGGTCAAATGTAATATGTACATACATATATTGCACGTGTGATAATTGTGTGCTCATTTCTGTGCCAACGGAGTTAATGTCACCGAAAACAAATGAAACCTACGCTAAGGTCATGAAAAACTCTATTTCACGGTTCACCCTTGTCTGAAAACCCCAACCCTGGCCCTTCTAATTTTCTCCACCAACTTCATGCGAAATATTTTCCTTTTAAGTAAGAGTACAATTTCAGCAATTGCACTTTTTCATTCCTTTCGATTGTCCAACAAACAATGAAATCCACTTAAAAAATTGAATAACGAACAATGCACTCCCACCCTATTCTACTACTCATTCATGTGTACACTCACACTCATACACAGCACTCACTTTCGTTAAACGTTTACCCACTCAAAATACCTACAAGCAACTGCGAGTAACGAAAATGTCTTTTCATACTCCGACGGCGGCCCTGGAATACAATAGGACCACAGAAGCGGCCCACTCACAAGATTTTCATTACGAACGCCCTTTTTCTCGCACACATCCACAGTGTCCTTTTGCTTTTCAAAGAAATGCACATTTCGCATTCCTTGTAGAATATCTCCATTTCGTTTTTTACTTGCACCTATACCTATAGGGCAAGTATTGTATTCGTGCAAAATTTGGAACTCGAGATTTTAATCAAACTTGACATTACTATAATAGAGAAGTCCAAAAAAGTAGGTCCGCCAATGCCGTCTGTCTGTCTGTCTGTCTGTCTGTCTGTCTGTCTGTCTGTCAGTCTGTCAGTCTGTCAGTCTGTCTGTCTGTCTGTATATTCGACTACAGCCTAAACGGCTGGGCGGATTTACTTCAAACTTCATATATAGGGTCTGTGGGATATTCCCTAGAGGCGAAATTTGAATTTTCATTCTAACCTCAAAATTAAGGGTAGTTTACTTAAGGCCGATTTCAGTTAAAATGGATTTTCTCGAAAACGGCTCTAACGATTTCGATAAAATTTGATGTGTGGGTTAGTTTGGGTATATGCTATGAGGTGGCATACCACGTTTTTCACGAAAAATTCGAATAACGGTAATATTGAAAATCAGCTGTTTCTCGGGTATTTGTGCAGCGATTGGCCTAAAAGTTATTATTTGTAGGTTATAAGACAAGTGCAAAATAATGGCATACCAAATTTTGTAATGCCACGCCCACTTTTATAAAACTTATTTTTTTTCAAAATTTTTACTAGAAATTGAGAAAAAATTATTTAAGCAAAGTAATAGGCCTTAAAATTCTCTATAATTCACTCAAACACCCTATCTGGCCACGCCAACTTTTTATGGGCATTTTTATAAAAACAAAACATTGAGTAAACTAAAACAATGTTATGACTATTATTCCATCGAAACGCGGAATGCCACGCCTACTTTACTGGGAAGAGCAAGACTTGGACTTTAATCCTGATAAAATTATACACTGATAGCATTACGGTGCAAGTACGTACGACCCAGTCGTGCACTTTATTATACTTAGTTTACGAAAGAAACTTATGTAAGGATACCAAGAAAAGGAGACCGTCTACTACAGGGCTAATGCTTAACTCGATCAAGTCGGTGTGGATGTCTGCCTTTTTCGGGTGAAGCAAGTGCAACCGAAGGGTAGTACATGGGTTCTCTTTTCCTAGAAAATCATGATGCCTACGATTATCCTTGCAACTGGTAATTTGCCAAACTTGCCCTGCTTCCTCTGCTAAGGATATTTTCTCACTTGCTCCTTTTCACATGAACTTTCGTGATTTATGCTTGATATGAATATACGGGAATTGGATTTATGTTGGCATATATTCAGAAGCGACACCCGGTTTTGCAGTTTTCAGTATTAAGTGGGCGGGTGGGTTAGTATGTTAGCCCACTAGTTGAGTGGCGGAAACTTTTTTTTTAGTTTCGAACGAACATACTTGAACTTTTGAGAAAGGCAACCATTAGAAGTTGGCTGTGGAATGTGTTTTATGTGCACAAGCAGAGGGAGGACAAAGCAAATTGGATTGCTGGCGCAGAAGTATACGTACATATGTATGCATTTTTTTTTGTGAAAGTACTGCGGAAATTGGGTGGGGTTACTGAGCATGGATCCTGTTGATAGCTAGTCATCTAATAAATTATTCGCGGCACAAGTTTTTAGAATTTACCAGTGATTCTGAGCTCGTCGTTGCGTTTACGTTCGCAAGGACACGTTCAGTAAACAATGTGTATTATGAGTGCTTTGTTCTTAGCGGAACAAAATAGTTTAAAGCAAACATGCAAGTTTACCTCTGACTCCCTCTTCTCTTTTCATCTATAAACAGGAACTGCATAATTCGTTGTTGCCACCCACCTTCGCCAGAGGAAATAAATTAGTTTGAAACTGTAGATTTAGCACCCACAGTGCTACCTCGGCGTTGATGAATTCCTTATCTTTTTATGGAATTTTCTCTCGTACTGGTGACTAAATTCTCCCTCATTTGCACTTATATTTAGAGGAGAATAAAAAGAAAATGTGTCTTCGTTTCGTGTTGTGGGTGTTATAGTCGTATTCTGTATAAGAATGGTATTTAATACCGTGCGTAAAGCTTTTTAAGGACAGTTGTACTCCTGAATGTTTGTCAGATGTTAGCTAGAGGTGGACCAATGAAAGATATTGTTGTTGTTGAACTGTTCGTTCTCTGCACCTATACGAAGCTCCATCTAAGCTTATTCTTCTAAAGTAGATTTATATCGCACTGCTTCTGATCTAAAACTAAGTGAAGCGATGATCCTACACTCGACTATCGAGCACAGTTTCATAATGAGAAGATTAATCCATAGACTTCCTTTTTAGATCGCTATTTTCCCAGCGAAGTATAAGAACTCAAAACACGCCTCGGTGCACAAGTTGGTTGGCATTCCACAGGCGTCTGGGTTGGGTTCACTACTTTTAAATACATGTTTTCCATGGCTGTGTCTTATGGTTCCAATTAGTCGAGTCGTCAAGCATCTTACAGTGTAATGATGGCATAGCCATTTGGAATGCAATCTAATTAGACAATGCGTCTAATTCCAACGGAAAATAGGACATAGTCAATCCTTATAAGCACTACGAAGAAACACGCAAAAATATCTACATTCATAGATAGGTGTCTTGATAGATACGAGACAGCGCATGAGGATAATAATGGCCACAACAGTGACTTATCACTGTGAACCGAGGAATGAATTGAAATATAATGTGCATTCTAAGGATTCGGATAAGAGAACTGGATTAAGTTTAAGAAGAGGACACAAAGCAACTAAAAGGATTGAATTGCCACCTTTCTAAATCCTAAATATGTTAGAAATGATTTTGCCAATACCCACTTAGGTACAGTCCTTGTGTTTTATTTAAGATAAGTTGATAGAATCAAATTTTCAAAAAGGTTTTTTTCACTTCCCACACGATTTTTCCGCGAAAGCGAAACACTGAAAACACCCTTGGTGGAATGTACAAAATTCGAAATGCATGAGACGGAGATGCTATGAGTACAACGAGAATAATGAATAAATTACGTGCCCCCCAAGAAAAGCTTAAACCGCCCACTCCTGCGATGAAACAATAATCCGGCGGCACTACAGGAAGCAGGGAAGTAAAAGTGAGGTGGATTTGATAGAGCTGAGCAAGGCGTTAGTAGTAATGCAAAGATTTACATCTTCCAACGGATGATATAATACCCTATCCTTCGTCCTTCAGTCCTATGAAAGTGGGCGTTGTTTTATGCAATAGTTGAATTACTATAATTTTGAACGATTGAGGATATGCAAAATATCTTCAAAATCAAAAACCCACACAAAAATGCCTAAAGACAAAGTGTGATAAGAGAACTGGATTAGAGTGGAAGAGAGTAGATTTCAAACATTTTCACATTAGCACCAGTTCTCCTTCTTATAAGATTAAAGGATGTGATCAGAGTACGTTGTTGGTTAACGACTTCCTACAAGTAGCCCTTCCTATCTTGCTGTGAACTAGCCTTGTCTAGCCTAGCCTGACAACACCACACCTCAGACAAATACCATTCAAGTAGCAGTTTCGCCTTCCTAGACATTCTATCACCGACTTTAGTACTGAAATTCGTCAAAAACACCTAAAAGATAAGCTTAAGGCTGCAATACTTTAGCATGCCTTGTTATTACTAATGTATGGCGCAAAGGTGGTCCTCTGTTGGATCTAGTCAAGGGATCCTAGATTAAACTTAACGTAAACGTAATCACAAGACTCTCTCAAAGTCTCGAGGTCAGTTAAATGAGTTTTCTAACTTTAAGCTCTTGTGTCCTTTATATAGGGTTAAGGAAAATGCCCAGGTTATCCGCAAATTAAAGACTTCCCCAGACATACATAAATAGGTATAAACGTCAGTTTTCATAGAGTACAAAGATTTATTTTGAAAATCATACCCTATCCTTACCAGGCGAAGTTCCTAAAGGATCCGTAAGATCCTAAGACCACTACAGTGAAACTTTGGCTTCCCCGATCACATAGCAATCGTTGTAGTGAACAAACATGACTGCAATGAAGCTATTGGATCAATCTAAAACTGACTAGTAGGTAGGCATGGGCCTACAACTTGGAGAAGGAAAGACCAACTTAGTGGTCATCAGTAACAGGCAATTCATGAAAAGTATAAGAGTAACCTTGAATTAACTTATGTATAGCACCCACAGAAATGCCACGGTCGGAAAGGATTATGCTTTACGGGTTAGAAATATGGGAAGGTGCCATCAGGACTAAATTATACAGAAAGAGAACTGAGATAGCTTATTGAACCAGCGTTCTCTAACACACCAGCAAACCATGTGACCAACAGGAACAGCGAGGTGTCAAAGTGATACTACAACACAACCAAGGACAATTTTGAAAGAATGGCCACTCTACAAAGAGATTGGTATCCAATAAAGGCGACTGATTTAATAGGAAACATGAAACTGAATTTCTACCTGATCCAGACGCTTACTAGCGATTGGATGTAGGACGGCAACTGCTAGGAAACCAACTGCCCGAGGACTTAACCCAAGACACCTTCACCAGACAGATGATTAGCAAGGAAGAGACACTGTATAATGAGACACAGCTCTTATTTAGAAGCAACGAAAACACGAGCGACAACGGTGCGCAGGGTAGCAGGTTCCCAACACCAATAAGCCGAGTATTTAAGGCTTATGTTCCCACTTGCGATGCAATACTTGACGGCAGTGTCACTACGGTCACTGATATAAGGAAAGGCGAGTTTGGACAGAACTCCTCCACAGCTACCTTCCTGCCTAGAAAAGGAAAACTAAACCGACAACATAAACAGAGTGGAGAATTCGCAAAACGTAGACGAAACGAGTTTTACTCCAGAAGTGACATTTAAAACGAACTACTGCTTAATTGCTTTAGCTGGAATGCATTAGAAAGTAACACCAGATGAAATAAAAAGTTTGACATTCAGATCTTTCAATATCAATTGGAGTGTTACTCAAGAACTGAGCTTGTCGCATGACCTATGTAAGCCGATAAAAAACTCCATTTAACCAAAGTTATCTAACAACAACGAAATAAAAAAAAAAAAACTCCTAACTCCCTCCCCCAACCACAATAGTTCCGATTATTATCTCGATAATCACGCTCTAATGTCATGCATTGTTTACATTTTATGTGCAATTAACATGTTTACGGCTTATCGCTTCAGCGTTTCGAGAAAGAAAATAAAAGGCCTTGAACGTCCTTGGGTATAAAATTCATTCCACTCACCTATTATTCACTATTCCACGAAGTTCATCATAACCTGAAAGTAAAAGAGAAACACAGAAAAAACAAGAATTAGTTAAATCAATTCATTCGAATGGAAAGAGTGTAGTTTTTCACGAGGGGATGTACCCAACGTTTGTACTTATTATCATTGGGTAATTTTCATGGCATATGACAGCACCAACTGTAACCAATGTGAGCTTACGTAAGATACTCAGTGCATGTACATCGGCTAAAATGCTAGATAAAGTCGACTTAATTACACTTATGATCTATAAAATTTGAAATTTTATGTTCACAATGACGTCTATCTATCTATCTATCTATCAGTAATGACGGCAACGATTGCAATAATGATACGAGCCACAGATTAAGATATCTTCAAGTTACGACTACACGAGTAATTAATGCTGTTACGGGAAATTGGTTTGAGAAAATGGAGCGTAACGCCACGGCTGACATAAGTGATTTATTGGGTTTTACAAAGTCAGTTGCACTTATGGATACGTGCGTGTGGATTGGCATTACAATACATGTAATTTTGTTTATGGCTCAGTGCAATTTAATTTCATCACCCACAACTCATCACTAGTCAGTGAATGAAGTAAGTTAAGCCGAATCAAAAGAAGAGGCGTTGCAATACATATGACGATGTGTATCTTAGGATGTACATAAAGGAGTGTCGCAATTACGAGCATGGACATATAAGAAACAATGTCATTGAGATTCTTTTGCAGCCACCCAACCATTGCGTGCATTGTGTCCCTCGTACACAGACCGAAACCACATTCCGGTGCTAACCCACAATTAAATTAACTCTAATTGTCACGCGGGATTCATCTTTCATTAAAAAAAATGTAATTTCTCAGAGTTTTATCTCTTTTGCACCTCTCAAGACAGCCGCTGTAGTATTAGCGACACAAAGGCCACAAAGTGTACATCTTCATGCTTTGTTGCTTCGCTACCATACATTCGAGTATCTAAATTGAATTAAACCCAGAAGCACAAAATACCGCAACGAAGGGATACCATCCATGCCATCTATGGCGACACACCATCCCTCCAGATGAGCCACCTCGCTTGGACTTTATGGCGAGTAGAGTGTCATAATTTTTCCTCTTGGCCGGTTATGGTCTCATTACGCTGACTTTGAAAGTGAGATGATTAGCAGTTTTTTTTTTATTTATGATTTTGAAACTCACTGAAGAGTGGGTATGTGCGTGCGCTTTCGAAAGTGTTTCAGTTGGTAGATTCGCTAATTGGAAAAATTTAATCATTTGGCTGTCATTTCTCAAAACTTCAAGCCACTTGAAACAATATTGCACTCAACTTAAATTGAAGAGTCGATCGATTTAATGAAAAAACGAAACAGATGCCAATCAAAGAAATTACTTTGTCCTCGTGTAGAGGGTGCAGCATAAATTAAATTCAATCAACCAGTCATATGAGACACAAAAATTCAACACTGTCACGATGTGTCAATTTCGATATTGATCCTCATCAACTGATGCCAGACAATTGATCCCACCGACAATTTATTCCACGGCAACTGATCCCGTGATTAAATATTAAATATCGGACTGCTACAACTTTAAAAATAGGAACAACAGGGGAATAGGGGAACTTTGTACATAGGTTGGTACTAAGTTGGTTGGTGGTTTGGTTCGCTGGTACTGGTAGACGAGTTGCTTGACTGATAAGTTTGTCGTTTTGAGTTACAGCTTAGTGTGTTCAAAATATGATTTCCTTTATAAAACTTTATGAAACAACAAACATAAATTATTCGACAGGAGATACGCATTGGGTTCCAAAGTATTCAATTTAAAAATTGACAAACTCACCGAAGTCATGATCAGTAATGGAATCGTTATTGATTGATACATGTTGGCATGAAAGTCATATGTAAAACTGTAAAACTGAGAAAAATGTCAACAGGACATAACACTATCGTCGATAACCAGAGTTCCCATGTGTACTTTCAAATTATAACCCACAGTAGGTATGTAAATATTTCGATATCAAAAGAAATGAGTTGCAGACCTTACCAGACCTACTTAGGTTCCATGGATTCCAAACTACAATCCTCTAACCTAACCAAAAGTTTTCGAATTGAGAGGTGTATTTTGAAGTCAAAACTATGGTCAACGTTTAGTTTCCTGAATCCTAAATCACCGGAAGAAACTTTATCTTTATGATTAAAAGGAGAGAGTATTTTTTCAAAAAATGTTGGACATTCAACGTTTAAAAGTTCGGTGCTTAGAAATAAATACACCAAGAGCCAGCTAATTCTTCTTATTTCTATAATAAAGAGTTCTTCAATAGGGACATAACAATTTAGTATTTTAATACCAACGCACTCTCAAACTTTTTTTTTATGATATGTCAATGTAAAAACGTCAGTAAAAATTTACATTTTTATCAAGGTTCATGAACGAGCGAAACGTGCTTATGAGAATTTTCGATCGTAATAATGACCTCACCAGACGGTTGTGCATGCTATAGTGTATAAATTCGAGCCAACGCATTCACTATTGAATGTTCCTGCGCCAGTGCCACTATTGTCAGTCCACATTGTGGAGAATTTTGCGTAAAGATTTTGGACCACAACCCTACAAGATCAAATTTCTTTAAGAACTGAATCCTCGTGATTACACGGATCTGTGATTGGCGATGAAAATGATCGCCATGTTGGAAGATTATTTTCGGCCAGAAATGGACTTGAATGGACTTGGCATCAGTGATATGTGGTTCCAAGAAGACAGTACCACATATCACACTACTGATCGAACAATTGATCCTTGGTTTATGCCAACGAACAACGTTGGAGGATCTCAGGGACGGTATCGAACGCGAAATTGCAAAAGTTCCGGTAAATATGTGTGGAAAGGATCCCTGCTAACGTGCTCGTGTATCGTGGTGGTTTATTTAATTACAAAACCCTTGAACTGTCAACATTTAACTGTCATTGCAATGACTTTTAATAGGTAACAACTATGAGGCTATTAAATATACTTAGATAGATACATCCTCGCAAAACTTGCTAAAATAGTGAAAATAGTAAGAATTCGTAAGGTTCGCACTGAACAGGTTGGTGATATGAAGACTCCAACTCATGATCGTCCGACAAGGTCAGCTGTAAATATCACCGCCATAGTTGAGTGTGTGACTGAAAACCCAGGCTTGCCCATTTAGAGACGATGACAGGAGTTGGACCTATCCCCAACCACTTTGGATCGCATTTAGCATACAAATCGTGCCTTTTTGCTTATAAGGAGGAATAGTGGAACAACCGCTCACAACAAGTGACAATTTGGTGCGGTTTTTGGGTTGGCGGTCTAATTGGATTAGTTTTTTTTTCGATAATGATGTTATTGAGACGCTTTCAATGTTGACTGACTTTTATTTTCAGCAGGAAGGCTTAAAGAATGACTTTTTGTAGGGAGACTCGAAGCGATCATTTGGCAGATATTGTATTCTATTAGTAGCTTCAATGTTTCTACTTCAGATTCAAGTAAAAAAATGTTGCGTTTTTCTATTGATTCCAAATGACACCTCTTGTTGGAAGACCCTATACTTAGTAGCTCAAGAATCTTACGACACCGCCCACATTGTTTTCTATTTTCTATGACAGTTGTGTTCGTACATATTTCATTTAAGCATTCATATCAATATCACATCATTAGAACCAAATCCCAATTAACGCTTTCCTATCGAAAAATCATTTAAAGCAGACAGACCCTGCTCCACTCCATGGAACACCCGTATTCGACCATAAATCCTACTATCTAAACTACCTAAATCAACCGAATTACAATATTTTTAAATAAAATTTAATTTAACTTCCTAACTATAACGAGATGTACGCCCACGTGGTGCCCCACACAGAATTCCTATCCACCTCTCCGATGAGAACCTTCTAATCTTGAGAATAAATTACCAACAATAAAGTCCACAAGTGTCCCCACTTACAAGAGATTAACAAAAAAAAAAGGGCTTTTTTCATAGTACCACTTTGACAGAATTCTCTTCCGGTCTACTTCGAGCTCATTCTGGTTTGACTTGGATACGCAAATTCTTTACTTTTTCTAGTTAGCCGACTCGCCTATTTTTTACTTCTACTCATAGTATCTCACTATCTAAAGAATCACATTCTAAGCATAGAGGGAACAAAAAAAAATAAAAACAAGTTCGCTTTCGCGATCAAAGCGAATTCGTTTTTTATTACATTCGTAGAACAACAAAGGTGATTGAATCATTCTTCTGAACAAATGTAAACACATCGATACCAAGGGAAGGGGAAGGAAACAAAGGGAAATAGAAAGAAAAAAGAAACAATAGAATAATTAGAAAGATGATTCTCTTTCTTTCCTTCCTTTATAATAATCATTATTATTATAATCATCCATTTTTCAATTTTGTATATGGATTGTATCTAAAAGTGCGCATATCTGAGCGGAAGAAAGAAGAAAGAAAAACGGAATGGGTAAAAGACTGGAAAACAACAGTTGGAATAACAGAGAATCATGCACAAACAGAGAAAAACAATACGCAAACAAGAAGGTGGTTAGGAATAGTTTTAAGCAAAGTAGTGACTTGCTGGGTCGAGAAAGGATGGCAGAATTGAAATCGTTGAACAAAAACAAATCAAGTGCAAAACTACTGTCTTAGAATTATTGCAGCGAAAAGTATTGACAAACATACACATGGGCAGTGCAGCCCACTACTCATAGCCCTTTTCCAAACTTTATGCGTTTTTAATTGCATAGCTGTGTAACTGACTTTTCAAAACGGAAATGAACTTCCACCTACTTTCGATTTGATGACTTCTAAACTTGGATACTTCTTTAATTCGCCATTTAATTAACACCTTGTCGTGGCTAGACTTCAATAAAAAAGTTTAAGAAATTCTTCAAATAAAAGCGACTACCACTCTTGTCACGCACAGCATCTTTGCTTAGAAAGTCAAGTTTAACGCGTTTTAAAACTTTGATGTTAAGTGGTTTTTAATTTATTAATGATGGAAGCTTATGGTGTAATGTGGTCATGGTCTTAAGGTGTATTACCCAAAAGGCAAATAGTGGTTAATTTTTTTTTTTTTTTTAAAACAACAAACCGAAGCTTTATTATCCGGGAATCATTAAATCTTGTGTTTTTTTCTTTGTATGACCTTAAAGTGGAGCATACTTTTTATGTACATATGAAATCAATCATAAATCAGATGTTAGGTTAGGTGTGATGTGTTGAGGGGACAAGAGGAACTTACACCGGTCAGTGTACACATAGTTAAATGCACACGAATCGTGATGCATGTGAAAGACCTAAGGATTGTCAAGCCACCCCGAGGCGTTAACGAATTGATGTAAGTCTTGGTAGTTGGTTTTTGTGACTCTGTTCTTCTCTACTGGGAAAATAAGTAACAAATGGCCTTGAATAGTCTAGACTTGCAGAATTTCCACGTTCTCCGTCAAATTGGGTTTCCAGTTTCCACTTTGGCTCAGTATTAGAGCAATGCTTGTAGGGGATTCTTGTACGAAACGATTTAAGGGTTTTAAGTTGAATATTGGTTTTAGACCTAATATAGCTCTATTGGTACCAACGCAGGGCATTGTTTGAATGTTGGTCATAGTCTTCAAGTTGGTGGCTTTGCTCATCGCTTGCCACCAAAAAAATTTACCATAAGACAGTATGTCTTACTACCCCCACATGATAATAAAGAAAAGTGCCCCGGGTTTTGCCAAAAAACCTGTTGCAGGCATGGAATGCTGTGGAACAAACAGCAGCGGTGATCATAAAGGAACTTCGGCGGCTGGAAAGCCTCAGGGAGAACAATCGAACTCCAACGGAACGACGTCGAGCAGGGTAAGAAGAGCATAAAGTGCTAACGTGCAAGCCAGTAGCCCGAGTTACTGATATCTTTAGAAGATTCCACACATCCGTTGGCGCAACCAAAAAAAAGGCATGAAATGCTATCATTGGTCTTATTTATCTCCGATGACTACCAAATACTTGAGATCATATGTATCGCACAAAAGATCTCACGTGGAAATAGAAAATAAAAGCTGTTTTCATTTGAAGATACATGCCAGAAATTTATAAAATCAATGCAGTCTTCGGATGGTTTAAATCCTTCCCCCTTCACTCAAAACCATTACCTTGCCATTCATCAATAGGAAATTCCTTAAGAAGCCAAAGAAGTTCTTTCAAATCCAAGATCAAATCCTTAATATCTCTGTGCCGACATACGGATCTCTCCAGAAACGTAGCGAAAGAGACCATGCGCGGACCATGGCCCCAACATCGGTTAGGATGTTGGAACGTGAGGAACGGGAGTAAAAAATTAGTTGGAAAGGCTAGCAACTGCGAGAATGTATTTGATACCTGTGCTACTGCTTGATCGTTATGAGTGATCTTCGATAAGAGTATTACGAAAAAACATTGAACCCGTAAAACAATTACTGTGCTGACCGTATACAAATGTAGCAAACCTTGCCTAACCCAAGGCTAAACAGAACCAGAAATTGCTCAAACACCACATCCCTCTTCCTTTACATCTGTCGTAATGTTAATCTAAAGCATATGTACATAGATGATGGGCAGATAGGCAGAATATCCCAATTTGCTGTTTTTTTTTTTTTAATTAAAACGCCCCCAAAAAGTGGGCGTGGCTAAACAAAGTATATGACTGAATTGTAAATATTGTGAATACCTAAATAGTTGGTCTTAACAGTTTTCAATTTCAAGTAAAAAGTTATGAAAAACTTCGGGTGGTAAAGCCCAAATATGAAGTTTTATCCTCCTAGCTCAAAATTTAAGGCCCAAAAACTGGTGTCATATAGACATCTTCGTTATGAATACTGATTAGGAATGAATATATGTACATACATAGACCCGGGCTAACCTTATTATTTCTCTATATTACAAACTATGCATCAGAATTAATATATGTTGGCATGGGGTTTAAAAAGTAACTGATGAAACAGCCCCATGTTAAGCTTTAGAGGAATCAAAGAAAGGAAGAAAGTTTTTTTTTTTTCTGGACCTTTTTCGGGACATTTATTCTCTCGGAGGTCTGTAATGTCTGTGAGAGTCAAAATTTTGTAATCCGTAGCATCTGCGATATTTCTTATTATGTCGTTTTTCTTAATCAAAATTTATAAGTATATTACTTTGTCATTTTCCAAATTCATTCATTGTTTCTACATCAAGCAGAAGAACATGTGGGTGGCGGAAACTTTTCCTGATTCTGACAATTTTACTCTCGATATTCTCCAACTCACTCAAATGTCCTCAATAAATCACCCACTCCATATCCTGCCTGAACAACTTAAGAAGATTGAAAGGAGTTTTTCGATATTTTTAGATCACATTCTCGTCTAACCACTCCACTCATCCGTTTATTAATCGTTAAAGGAGAATGTACATACATTTCGCCAAAAATAAACCCAATATCACCATCGAACACGCATCAGGTGGTAATGGCTGACAGAAAAGTCCTTCACATTCACATCATCAACTTCAACTTCAACTTCAGTAGCGTTTGGGTTGTGTTCACTTTTAATTAACAATTGCATGAGAGTTGAGCTTTATCGTCAGATTTTATCTCTCCCTTCTTAATCATTTTTCTTTGCTTCGTTTTTATTTATTTTCTTGGTGTAAAGTGACGATGGTGATCACATCGCTCGTTTTCGTTTTTTCTTCGTTCATTAAGTGGAGTACTTTTTTAATTAGCGAAATTCTGAATAAGAAAATAAAAATACATTTTCTTCGCCTGGTTATTTCTTCTTTTTTTTTTTTTTTTTTGTTTTTTTGTTTTTTACTTGTCATTTGCAAATGTTTTCTTGGAAGAGAGCTCTCTTCGTCTCATTGCTGAGCATGGTCTCTGGTGCCATTAGTGTGATGGGAATCTCTTAATGTTTTGGCGTTGCGGTTTTAGGACAAGTATGTGGTCTGAACGACAGTTGTTGTAACGTAATACTTTTAGTCGGTTTAATTTCATAGATGATGTAACTGAAAGGAATGAAGGAGAACGGAAAATGGTGAATAAGGCTCTACGCTACGCCCCTATCGCCACCAACACAACAATTAACCTTGTTCTCTTGGTGGTGAAGAAAATGATCTCAACAATCGTGTCAGTAAAAAAAAGCAACTGAACATCTGAAGCGCAGCTGATAAGTCTTTTGTTTTAACAACAATTAGACACAGTACACAGTACAACTTATGTCATCCTTTGATTGCTTGTTTTTTTTTTTTTTTTGTTTGCAATTTCTCGACTGCAGATAGTAACAATCTAATATGCACAAAACATGTGCGCCATTAAAGGGGAAAAATAAATAAAATACACATTTAGGAGAGACACTGATCGTGCAGATACATAGATACGCCGCAAAGTAACTTCACACAGTATAGCACCAATTGAGACGACGGGACGGGTACCATAAAAACGAACAAAATTTCGAAGAGAAAATGTGGCAAGTGTCATCTACTATCATCATCAGCTGCGAATGGAATTTTATAATAAACAGAAATAAATGGACAGTTATGCAACTGAAAGAGAGACACTTCTGATGGGGCTAGCTGGGGTGAGACAGAGGAAATCGCAATTCAACGCGCTGCAACCTAGATTTCGTGACCATTAGAGGCAGTTAAGTAGTTTCAATTATTAAATGAATAATGTAGGGGATGTGGTCAATGTATGTCTGTACGACAGAGGATGGCTAAGGCGGCATACTTTCTAATGGGAATTAATGCCGATGGATATTTGAAGCGATTGCACTAGTTAGGAAGCACTTATGCCCATATATCTACATATATGCATGTATGTATCTAGTTTAGTGGAGTTCCGGAATTAATATTTATACCAACTGAAACCACTGCGAAAATTTCGACCCATTATGATACCCTTAGGAAAGAGATTTCCGTCGCCCATTGGTTAACCTTGTTCTACAGACTTGGATCCTACTCTTGTAAACTAGTTAGCCTTTCAGTTGATTTGATCAAGTTCTGGTCTGCTGGTTATTTTTTAAATGTCATGATAGAAGTCTCATCCGGGGAATCTACATACATATAAGACGAACAACGAAGAGAAAGAGAAAGTGAGTTGTATCTTCTTTAACTTCCTTATCTCCTTCCATATCCACATTAGTCTTTATCTATTCTTGTAAGGATAAAAAAACGTATATGGAGGCCTACTAACTAGGCTTGTGTAGTTCACGAACGAATTAGTTCACAAACAAGGTCTAACAGGTAAAATTAACTAGTTCTTAATTTAATTTTATTTTAGTTCATTTAGTTCAGTAGTTCAATAGTTCATTTAGTTCAGTTGTTGAACAAGCTCTATACACTGTATAGATGTAGTTTAATAAAGTCAACGAAACTAAATTAAGCGCCTTTGCATTGTGCAGATCTAGGTGTACATGAGTCCGCATGGCACAAACCCAAATTTCCTGAACCAAATAAAACGAACTAGTTCAGCAAACAGATTTTACCTGACTGAGCAAATCAATTGCATCAGCCACATCAGTTAAACAAAACGATCACAATACCTCTTGAGAAAAAGGTCTTAGTGTTCAAAAAACTCAGAGGCAACAGTTACCGGAATCAGGTATCTAAAAGTAGCAATCAAAGTTAGAACCTGTGGCTTTAACCTTTAGTCGCTTCTTCTCCGCTTTTCGAAAATATTTCTAACAAAACCCTTAACTTTTCTTTTTACTTAAAACAATTTGAAAGTCCAATTTCGGACATTGTCAACATAGAATACATTTAAAACCCTTAATCAATCATTATCGGTTTTACCTGCTAAATAAATATTTGAACTGCGATTATATCGATAAATAGACAATGTTGACGGGTATGTATGTTTACTCAAGATAGCTATTGCTAAAATGTAATCAATTTTAATTGACGCTAGATAATGTTCGAACATATTTTGATAAGATTTTTCGTTTTTATCGCATGAAAATGTTTTAAAATAGCTTTTTGTGAGTCATGCTTAAAAGAAATATTACTTCCTTTGTTGAATTTTGCAATAAAAAATAGTTTCCTTAGTCATGGGCACTTAGAATTTATTTATAAAGGATGTAGCGATCGATTGTTGCGTAACTATCTTCAGTTCGAGGTTCCGAGTTCGATTCCTAGACAACACCAAAGTAATTTCACCTTCCTAGCTCTTGCGAACATGTTCACGATTTAAACTGTCCTAAAAAAGGTTCTCAAACAATAATTACCCTTTGAAGGAATAACTACATATACATAACTACGAACCATCTTCGATTTAGATACGTTTATTCACAATACTGAAGTCCTAAAAATCGTTCGTGTTTATCAATTCCCAAGAAAGGAAAGGAAACAAATCAGGTTAAAACCAACAAGACCCTAAAGTCAACAAATCAGGATCTATACCTTCGAAAATGTTAAGTACTTCGGGTGCATTGGACCTGCTAACAAAGAGTAGGAAATATCCTCAAAAATCGTACGAACAAGGCTTTCAATCCAAAACTATCCTGAAGTTAGATGAAAATACCCTACTTCCGCTGACCGTGTTTCGTTGAGCTTCATATCTGTTTCAATTGTGTTAGAATGACCTGCGTGGAAGTACAAGGTTCACAGAGCCTGTTTGTGAACTAGTTCGTTATTCTAGTTCATTTTGTGGAGTATAGTTCAGTATAGATTTACGGTTTGTGCGATTCGGGAACACACATTAGCAAAATTATTTTCTTATAGAGCAACAGAAGGTGCTCTTGCTGCTGTTTTATGACTTAAACAAAAACAGCTCTTGTCAGATCGCATACACAGATCAAAAAGCGCTTAATTTAGTTCAGTTGTTCTTATTGAGTACACATCCCTGAGTTTGTTCAAGTACTGAACTGAATGAATTAAAATAACATGACATTGGGAACTAGTTCATTTGTAAGAGCTCTTTTTTGGCAAAGTTTGTTCCTGAGCTACACAAGACTAGTCTGATGTGACATTATGTTTGTGTCCACGATACAAAAATGCGTTACAATTAAATTTTGATTTAAACTTGGTAAAACTTAAAGCCATTTAAAAAGATTCAAAGCTTATAGAGTCCACTAAGGACAGCTTTCAAGAGTCGTTTTTCCTGCCAAAAGAACGTAACAACTAACAAAAATTAAGTAACAGAAACTGCGGTCAATATCGCTTCAAACATATGTAAGTGAAATTCCAGATTAAGAAATAGATACTATGAACATGAAAAACCACAAACCGACCGTTCACGTCGGTGATGGATTCTAACTGATGTTAATGTCTAGCTAAGTAGCCACTTTTATCAAATTAAACACCTATTAATGTCATCAGTAATAAGTCATAGCCGGGTATATTTAATTGCCTTTCAAAATTGTCAAACATTGACACAAAAATTGTATTACCACAACAGAAAATGATACACATCCGCCACAGTTCACTGCTCATTTTGATTACCCGCCAATAAACAGTCGATTTATTTAATTATCATGGTTTACCTCAACTAAACTATTGCAAATGCAAAAAATAAAAAACCCAGCTAAGCAATTTTATTTGCTAAAAAAAATAATAAAACAAATACGAAAGACATTGTTTCAACCTTTTGTAAGGCCACCGCCACGACCACCACAAAAATCAAGTCACGTGTACGAACGAACAATACACATCAGACCTCAAAACATCCAGCCAGTTGCCACTTGGCAACCTTCGTTTCCAATCAGAAACATTGTTAATTATCTCTATGAGCGGATGATTGTTTTAGCTATGTAGCTATTGGCAGTTACTGTGCAAAAAATGTCGATTGTTGTAGTTTTTGTTTTTTTGTGTCTTATTTTTTTAACAATCATCAAATTACTTCCCATTCACACGATTATTGACCACGTTGGGCGAATTGAAGAATAAAATTCAGTCCAACGCACGCGTTTCGATGCCAGCTAGAACGACAGAATTCACCCAGGCGAGCTTTTTAAATTAATTAATTGTACGCTTGTGCGTTTATTGTGTCGAGTGTATTGTTATTTTTGTTGATGTTGATTAAATGTGAACGATATGTGACGTTGGTCTCTTGATAGCTACATAGCTGCACGCGAAAAGGAACCAATAAAACTTGATTACAGTGCATACGTGGGGAACACATGGGTGTCGGGACAAGCATTAAGTTAGCATATCTGATAAATATTTCCCCAACAGAGATGAACAGTCCCACAGTAGCTATTGACTGATAGGTGACTGCACAGATATCTGCAATAGCAAGGCGACAATGCGTTAGTAACAATTCGGGTGGCTCGTATAAACCGAAGTCAATCTAAAGATGCAGGTAACCCTAGGGAGTAGGTCTCACATCTACAATCAGTGAAAAACATCACTGCATGGTACCAACATACATAATTGTGCGACGCTACTAAAGCTTCAAAGAATGGCTTAAGTTGATCGAAGGTGCGAAACTTCTTGAAGCAAAGCAGTGTAAGGGTGCCTTTGCCAAGACAGGGGGCTTATATGACTATGATAGGAGTTTGAACTCTAACGAACAGCCTGTCTTTGTCGAACGACCTACCTACCCTAGTTCAATGGATAAGGCGTCTGATGCAATGACTTCGGCTGCTGTACAAATTTAGAGTCGACTTTCCCTGCGTTCAAGACTAGCTGCAGCCAGCCCCTGAACCTGCATTGGGTTGTAGTCCAATTATCAAGGATGGTTACAAAACGATTCAAAGTTTTGGGTTTGCTGCTTCTGCTGTTTCTTGCTGCTTCTTTGCTCAAAAGACTTTAGACAACTTATTGGCGTTCTTACGGGACACTTTCCTTTCAACAAGCATCTTAGCTCACTAGGCTTAAGCGACACCTCTGTCTGGGACGCTTGTGGACAGGTTGACACACGATACTGCGGATCATTTATCATTTGCTATTGTAATCCTTTTGCTCGGATCAGGTGGCAGGTGTGCTATGTAAAATAAAAATAAATACTTGGCCCAACAGGTCGATCGGACCCAGGGCCTAGCTTCTCATAACCATTCGTGTTGTGCGTGTTATACTCTTTACACGAATGGAAGGGGCCTACTGTTTAATGCCGTGTCCGAAGGGCAATTTGTTATTTCAGCAGCTTTCTTAGGACAGTTGTACTCTCGGATGTTTGTCAGACGCTCGCGAGAGGTGGGGCCGTGAAAAACTTTTAGGTGTTCCCGACTGGGATTCGAACCCCTTGCTCCATAGTCTACTGATACTATAGCTCCTCCTCCTCCGACTGAAGAATGAGGAATGAAAACGAAAGCGAATTGGGTATCGGAACCCAAGAGAATATTTACAAATGAAAACGAAGGGATAGGGAATGATAGTGTGTAGTCTGGACTGAATTATAATAACATTGTATTGATGGTTGTCTGGAAGATTTTACATTTTCTTCATTTTATTTGAGAACACTATAAAAAAGTGGGCGTGTCCTTATATGGTCGAATTCATGGACTATAAATTTTAATGTGACTTTTGTAAAAATTTCGATTTCGCTACTGGGTTTGACGCCCCAGACCCTAGATATGAAGTTTGAAGTAAATCAGTTCACCCATTTAGGCTGCAGTTTTAGGACCAATTTGTTTGAACTTCTCCATCATAGTAGCAAGTTTGATTAAAACCTCGAGTTTGAAATTTATCGCGAACCCAATTCTAGCCCTGTAAATATTTGGGTAAGTAATAATGAGCGCTGTAATCTAATCCATGAATGTTGAATGGAACATCTGCACAAAATATAGCAATTGAGGAAAAGCGAACTTTATCGACTTCAACATTAGAAGAACAAAGATTTACATAAGTCATATGACCCTTAGAAACAAAATGGTTCAAAACCCCACAGTTAGTTAATCACAGACTCATCTTTCAGCCAAACGTCCTTTTGTTACAGATCGAGCAAACTCATTTTTACTATTAAAAACCTTTTCCGACATAAGGTCATAAAGAACAAAAGATGTTAACAGACAATGTTAGCCAAACCAAAAATAGATTCAAATCAGGTTCATAAGAACTTTTTTCTTTTTGTTTCTTCTGTTTATTGCTTTCATTTCTTATCATTGCTTCGACTAAGATAACAGAAATAAACAGAACTCATAACGACATTTTTTTTTATCTTAATTTCTTAGAAAAAAAAATTATAGCAAATAAATTAACCGCAATTCATTTTCTGTTTATAGATCACGGTCATAAATCTGTAGTGTTTATCTGTGCAAAAATTTTATAAGAATGACCTTGACATTTATTGTCTGGTAACAGGCAATTAAAGACGATTAATATGACTTATTATCGAAGATGAAAATATTTTCTTCATAAGTCAAGAAAAATGTAATAAAAAAGACTTTGGATCCGGATGTTGGAATGCGAAAGTAGATCAAGAAAAAATACAGTACGGAATGCAAAAAATGTATCCTAAGTGAGTATTGTACTGAATCTAAGTGCTTGTGTTCCAATAAAATGTCTGAACATAAATGTAGCTGGTTAAAATACTCTGAACTATTGGAATAGCTTTGATCGAAATAGTCAACAATTACATATAAAAAAGAAAAACTTGAGCAAAAAGATGTAACATTTTAACGTCACCCAGTTTACGGCTGGAGGCTCAGTGGCTCAGTGGTTAGTGCATTAGACTATGCAGCAAGAGATTCGAGGTTCGAAGCGTCTGACAAACATCCGAGAGTACAACTGTCCTGAGAAAGCTTCTAAAGAAAGAATATAACACGCACAACACGAATGGTTGTGAAACGCTAGGCCCTGGGTCCCTATTGCGCCAAATATTTTTTTTTTTTGGTTCTGCTAATGGTTTGTTTCCTACCAGAACCTTCCTATCATAGGCAATACAAGTTTCTTTGAGAGATTTGATAGTTGGGATTGCGTGGGACTCCTGCGAAAACACGTATTCAAAAAATTTATTAATTGTGCAGGTAATACGTGTTCCGATATCCATTCGGTAGAGAACGTAAATATTGTGCAGAAAAAGTGTGGACCAAAATAGCACAGCGACGAGTCAGGTAATTTGGCATTTCTCGGTCAAATCTATTTTATATATACATACATACATATGTATATACCATTTTTGTATTCATTAATGTGAAGAATACCAAAAAGTAGACTATTTGGTCCGCATATTGTTCCTAAGACCCTTGCCTTGCTGACACTGCGACCTGAAAAGATCTATTGTATCTAAGAGTGTGATTCATTCTAAGAGTCGTACCACCTCTCTAATAAAGAAAGGTAGGGCTTGATTAATCGTTTGGATTGTTTTAACCCCGGCACATGTTCCCAGTAGGAACCCGGACCACAGTAGAATTCAAGTTCGATAAACGCCGCTACTGAGCCAGCCAGAGCTAGTTCATTTGCAAATTCGTTGCCTATAATTCCTAGTGATAGGTTACAGAGACTTCTAAGATTGAACCCTACAGAGAGATGTTAAGGAACTTCTTGATGAACGAAACATGAATTCAAAAACAATGGACATTTTAAAAAATGATCTTATATGACCTTCCATAAGACTTTAACAAAACATATCATAAAGGTTGACTAGACAGTTTTCTTGAAATGTTGTGCAGTACCAAGCTAAGATTGCAGTACTACTTTGTATGTGTACTTAAGCACTAGGATACTATCAGGTTTGAGCTGACATTCGTTGACTATAAGTTCTTAACATTTTATTCCTAGCCACATTTTATTCCTATCATTACAAGAATGCCAACTTGTTTTTAAATTGTTACTCAATCCACTTTTGCGAACTTGGCTGCACACATCCCTTTCAGTCAATCAAAATCTAATCAAAATTTTAACTTTCAAATTTCGATTCCTAAACAAGAAACAATGTTCATTTTTGACAAATATCTGTTCTGAAGAGAATCTCTTTAAAAAAATAAATTTATGTCACACATTGACAAACTTTTCAGGACTGAATGAAAAGCTTTGTTCTTTTTGGAATATTACAAAGTGGGCGTGGTATTCTTAATTTTAGGAACTATAACGATAACATTGTTAACTGTGAAATTTCATAAAAATAGTATTAAAAAATAACAGCCCTCCAAAAGTAGGCGTGGGTCTATATAATAAAAATTTCAATAACTCGAAACAATTTAGTACCCTTAATTTTAGGTTCAGATTACTGGGATTATGACCACACAGATATGAATTTTAAAGTAAGTCCGTTTAGTTGCTAAAGTTGTAGTTAAACATACAAATAAATGGAATTGGGAGACTCAGTTTCTGACGGATAATAAAACAATCTTCCCTATGGTAATAGTAAATAAAACTCTTTCTGTACTCTTAGGGAAAATGCATTCCAGTTACCTTTAAGATCCTGGTTCTCTGGAAAAAAAAATTCCTTTTTGCCGTCTTAAGTGCCATATCTGTTTTATGACCCCATTTTGTAGGAATATAAGAATATAATCGAAACTCATTCACACCTCACAATATTGCATAATTACATTTTTTCCACAACAAAAGGCATAACCTACAACATCACGGACTTAATGTTATTTAAAATTTATTACCAAATTAATTGTTTGATGAATTTTAAAATTCACTGTAAATCGCAACCATTAATCCGATTACGGTACTTGATAAGTCATCCGAGTAAATATCGCCTTGTTTCTTGATTTTTTTTATTCGCGAATTTTAAACAGGTTAAACCCAGTAACACAGCCCTTGGTAAAGAGAAGATAATAAAAAAATATTTATGATTAATAACAATTACGGAACAATTTGCAATAAGCTGTCGGACATCGTCCGCCACCACAACTGCCAATAAGCAGCAACACCCACGCTAGCAAAAAAATCGGCCCCAAAGGTCAATCATTATCAACCATCACAAGCTAACAATATTTACATTTATGCATAATGCACAAAAACGAAACAAACGCACAAAGGGGGCAAAAGAGGCGAAGGCGAAATATAAACTTCAGATACAAACGAACGCAATTCAATTCTGTTTTGAGTTATCGCTTAAGTAACCCTGAGCAGCAATGAACATAAAACTTTTGTTTTTCATTTTTTCTCCACTTGCTCAAGTGCAGATGGTTAAGTTGTAATTTTTCTGCATTTTCCACTTTCACTGCGGGAAAAAGCGAAAATGAAATTGAAAATATAAACATCAACATCAACACAGCCTCGCATACAACACGAACAAAAATATAAATAATACTTGAAAAGAAAACCGAGTGTTGTACAAATTCGATACGCTGCACGAGTTTTCATTCGTGTTTCCAACTTCCACATGCAATTTTATGGGTACGGGTACGACAACTGGTGTTTCGTTGTCAAAGACACCAGCGCCTGGGGTTTGGATTGAAAAAAAAAAATTAAAATTTAAGGAAATTTTTAATTTTTTTATTTATCATTAGTTCAGGTGGAAGCTTTATAAAAATGCACTTCCTATTTTTGAGAAATACTGCGGGACCACATGCATGCATTTTGAGCTTTGGGGGTAAGGAAACCTTTATAGATCGTAGACAGCAGAGACCAAGCAACTTGCATTTCCTACCGGCACTCACGTTTTTCACGTTTAGAACAGCTCAAGGGGCAAATAGCTTTTTAGTTGGGCTGAAGTACTGGAACTTTTCCAGGACACATTGACGTCAAAACTCAGGCCCTAAGCAAGAGTCGGCTTGGCGAATAGGGGTTAGTTATTTAAGCCAGTAATACTCCCCTACAGTGTGGAGACATCTTATTGTAAAAGATGTCTAAAACTTCAGAGGAAGATGAAGCACCAGCATTTTTTTTGAAAATTCAACATCCTTTGTAAACGATGGAGCATGGTTCGTAGCTCACGTTGATACTTGCAATCCGGTAAACCATTGAGTTCGGCTTTGCTAAAAGTGAAACTTCTTGTCTGGTTACAAGATACAAGAACTCGTAAAAGAATCAAGGAAAAAATCAGACGATTTCTGGCTTGTTTAGACAGATATTTTCCACTTTACAGAAAGCTAGCCCTATTCAAGATGCCCAATTGGGAGCTTCGCCGAGTGAGCATTAGATTACATTGGCCCCTTGACAAATGGAATAATGTGCCTTTCGGCGATCAGAGTCAAAAAACTTATTCCATACCGAAGGTGTATCCACAGTAAGACACAAAAAAGGGCTCACGTCTTAAGTCGGAAAATGTCTGATTTGGAACAGTTTAAGGGTTGCGATACTGTCTTTCTAGATGAATGGTATAAAGTACCTTTTTAGAATTGAGAAAAGGGTAGGGTAACGCGTCAAAACATCAAACGGATAGCTTAAACAGTGCTTTGTAGTGCTTAAGAGCGGCTATCTCAATCCAAAAAAAAAACTCCAAAAATCTCTTGAACATCATACCGCAATCTAAATTTTTTTCCATTATAAGAGCTTTGGAGTATAAGGTTCCATTTTTTGCCAAAGATTATTTCGCGATAAGTGGTGTGGTACCCATTTTCCTAACGTTATGACTTTTCCTCAATTTGTTAGGTATCGATGGGTGGTTATATGCCCATTAGATAACAGAAAGATTGCTATCGATGGTGAACTTACCCATCGGACGAGGTTCATCCTTTAGATCAAAATTTCAATGCAAACCAACATCGCTTCTTGAAATCGTTTAAAACATAAAACAAGTTAAGGAAAGCTTAATGACACCTCAAGGGTTAATTGACTTCGAAAAGTTTAATTCATGCGCAAGGGTTAATGGTGTACCATGGATTGTATTTCTCTTTCACTGGTCTGATTACCGATTCGATCATCTGATTACAGCCAAACAATTTTATTGTCGTCGCTTCAGAAAATGTGTTTCCAAAGGACATAGACTTGTGGTCGTGAGCTTTTCCAAAAGAAATTCCTCTTTTGCGAATTTTTCAGACGCGAGAAGTTAGAAGTTTTTTTTTACAGTTGAACTTCCATTGAACTTCTATAAGGCGACGCACAGCATACTTCAGCAAGGCGACAACATGCTGGCACCCCAGTTAGAGTTCAATTTCATCAGATGTCAAAAAAGAGCCTAATCCTGTCAGACTTGTCTGACACAGAGAAGTATCAATCAACACAATCTTCTTTGATGTACGTTTTTAGGTAGTACAGTGTAAATTGCAAACATGAGACATTTGCGTTTGAGTGTGCTATTCATGTGAACACTACTGAACATATGTAAGTATATAGCGATTCTGCGAAGTCTTTCACAGAAACAAATAACAAATGTTGCCTGGTTAGCCATACTGAAACAAGAAAACATGGGTCTGGTTCTGGTTCGGACAACAGAATCCTTTCGAAAATTACATACAAGACAAACAACTACATACATACCTATGTCCATAGTAATATAAAACCATAAAAGAATTTCTAAAACATCACATGGGTATTGTAAACTCCAAACATTTTTTACGTTACATTCTCCCACGTAATGCCAATAAAAAATTCCAACTCCCAACGGATTTAACCATTGATTTATACGCCGCCATCGTACAAAAAATAAAACAATCTCCACGTCACCAGTTGCCCGAATACCCTGTCGAAGCCGAAAGGATACAATTTGTTAACGTAATCGCTTACGCAGATGAGATTCTATTATGAACTCATGCCGATGAATCACTCATAGCACACATAACAACAAAATAAACACTCTCCCTTTGCCTCCATCTGTAGACACTTTTTATCACCGTGATAGCAAAAAAGGAGAAACAAAGCCAAAAACAATTGAATCGAGACGCCTACATGCGCTCTGGTGATAATAAATCGCTATCTCTCCACTCTATCCCCCAAGCGGGCGAATATTATAGCCTAACATGTGTGTTGACGAAGTGTCAAAATATATAAATCAATCTCCGTGTGGTAACCGCGCGCCACTGCGTGAGTGAGCGACACTCAGCAAAATTCACCTACGTGCAACATTTGGTTTCTGTTGTCTGTCGGTACACACGAGCAATAATGACCAAATCATACATAAAACCACCGCCGCCGTCCCTGATTGTGCTAATTATCGCTAGCCGTGCAATATCTGATAAAAAGAACGCTGACGACAGTAAAAGCTGTCAGAAACAGATCAAATCATATTTTGTCAACCAATTAGTCATTCGCTGATTGATAAACAAACGAATAAACAAATTAACATCGGGTAAAGAAATCATTTACACGACTGTTTACTTTGAGTCAGAAGAAAGTTCAATTTCGGGACTTTTTTTCCCTCTTCTTCTATTTGTTCAGGGGAGGTGGATTTCTTTTGACTGTTGTGCACGCGTGGGAGGGTGAGATCCCGATTGAATGACTTTGATTTTGCAATGTCCAAGAATTGCAGGCCTTCATTAGAAAAGATGTATAATTAACTTAATACTAGGAAACGAACTCGAAATGTAATTCACTAACGTGACATGTCTGAACTGGTTGAGGAAATTACTCCACGGGCATTTTCTTCACATGGGAATTTTATTCATTTGGGAATTTAATCCACCACTAGTAGACAATTGATCCTCTTGGAGCAACTACTCACTGAAATTGGAAATAATACCATTTTCTTGTGAAAACTGACTCCACTGTTTAATGGTTTGTCAAAATCCAGTCTGTAAGTCTGGTGCATTTCAAGTTTGAAGTGCGTAGCTCTCTTCACTCGTTAACATGATTTCTTTCCTTCGCAGGATTTAATCGCTCCCCTAAGGACTCCAGACCCCAGAAATTTAAGAAAACTTCATCACACTCCTCATTCGAAAACTAGACCAATTGTCCACTAAAGATGAAATAAGTTCCCGTGGAATAATTTCCCTGCCCGTCTGAAATGCGCAGCTAGGTTCTAGTTCTGATTTACATTAACCACCGGGGATGTAGGAAGTACATACCTACTATGTACAGAAATATAGGAGTTGACAAATTTAACACTTGTGCATCATAAACCGGTGAAAGTACATATGTACATATGTCTAGGAGCCATAGAAAGACACAAAGTCGATAACAACTTCCATAGAATCCGTGCAGATTTGAAATTCATAATGAAAATTCATCCGCAGAAGGCAGTAACAGAATCAACGCGATGACTATGAACAGAAGAAAAAGTGGTTCTACTCGTAGTGAATGGAAAACGCACCTAGGTACCTTGGTGCCATCTGGCCATGACTAACTAATTTGACTGGATTGAGCTTATGCAGTTTTTTTATCTGTAGTAGATATTCACCGTATCTGATGAGATCGATAGGGTGGTACCCTGCCTGATGAACTCGTCATCCATCCGATTTCCTGGAATTGTTAAGTCGTCCCATTAAGAGACATGATTTGGACAATCCTCATGATTTCTGTCTTGAAGGCGCTAAAGATACTTTTATTTAAAATTTTGGAGAAAACACCTCCTATGACCATGACATGGTCACAGACTTATAACTGAACAACAAGTCAGCAAGAACTTGTTTAACTACCCTTGTTTAACAAGTTTAAGAACAAAAATTGTAAGACTTCTGGAAAATAAAAATCATCCTCGAATTGTTGAATCAATTCAGCCTATGAGTAGGAGAAATAGAAGGGAAATGGAGACTAGACAAGTATTTGTAGACCAAATTTATTAAACTCTGCAGAAGCTAAATAATGATATAAGTAATTAAATTCCTAACAAATCGGTCACCATGTCGGTCAGAACTTATTAATTTGTCAACAAGTGGAGTCCGGTTTTTTCCAACACTTGTGTAGTGCTTGCAGACTTGTTGTTACGTGTTGCATACATTTTGAACAGTTGTTGAATTGTTGTTTACATAGGTTAGGCCCAAATTACATTTACAACTGTACACAACACCAAGGATCAAATACTACTTTATGTATTTGGAAAACAGGATAATAAGAACCGGATAATTTCAGACAGTTGTTTTTACTAAAGAGATCTATTACCCTCATTAGGCCCAAATTACATTTACAACTGTACACAACACCAAGAATCAAATACTACTTTATGTATTTGGAAAACAGGATAATAAGAACCGGATAATTTCAGACAGTTGTTTTTACTAAAGAGATCTATTACCCTCATCACACTGCCTGAGACAATGAACCTAGAACTCTTCGAAAAGGCGCAAGCGATAAGTAAATTTTCAGAGAATCCTTTCTAGCTAGAACAGACTATCGAAAGGCAACCTTGTGATTCACACTATTGGAATGTTTATTCTTCTTTCTATTCAAAGCTGAAAAGTAGAATCTAATAAGCGTGGGTTGTATGAAATATAGTTGTGACGAATCGAAGATGTAACCAATTCCATAAAATATGCAAGCCGTTGTCCAAAATGCAGTATAATTATTCATTGCATGAACCACTTAAAAGCTATTACTTAGAGCGATTAAGATAAAGGCATTCCAATTTTTCATCCCAACACTTGAATAGAATACATTTGCATATCTGAAACCCTCCATGACATTGACCTTTGAAGTGTCAGCCAGTGCAAAAAATAACAACAACAAAAAAAAAAAAAAAACACCCAACTACCGAACAATACCAACCAAAATTATAAATTCGAGTTTTTTTTTTAATTTTTATTCCATCGCCGAACAATGACATGAATCAACTCATCACCACCGAATCGCGAATAAATAATAAGCAAGGGAACGAACAACAACAAACCAAATCAAGCCAATCAACTCTCTCGCGTTTGCTGACTAGACTGGCGGTGCTGGTAGTTGTCTGGTGTACACCTCATTTCAAGGACGTTTCTGTAACCAAAAAACGAGTTTCCTCTCCACGTTCGATCTACATCAGTGTACACAAACTCGAGGCGGATTGCATTTAATCACTGTAATCAACGTGACCGACCTACCGTCGACTCCAACAACAACAAAAAAAAAAAAGATCACTAACTACTCTGACCAACTCGATCTGGTGGATCTGGTCTTTTTGGTCAGCAGCTCTTAATGTGTCGTTGGCTCTGGGGTTTTGCTAATGAATTGAAAACGAAAAGAGGTCAACAGCGAGAGCAAAGTGGAAAAAAAATATGAAAAATACAGATTTCGCAAAAACGTGTCCGAAAAGGTGAGCAAGAATGGGCAGAGAATAAATTGGTGATCGAATTGAGACTCTTGGAGGATGTCATTAAGATGGCCAAACCGCACACGAGTCATCGGCAAATGCAAAACCCAAATCACATAATTTCAGTCCGTGGCATGGAATTTCAATGGAAAATGGTTGCACAACAATTTTTTTTCTTTGGTGTTTCTCACACATTTTTGGCGAAATACAATCGAACTCGCGGTGCAGTGTTTGGGTAGTCGTCGGTTTGTTTTTCGAATGTTTTCAGGTTTTTTCGGTTAACACCTTCCACAGACCGGTGATCGTGATCGGACATCATGTGCTTCAAAAAGTGATTTGGATACAAATTACAAATTCTAGTCACAGAATAAAGAAACTATTGCGCGATCGCTGGATTATAGCTATACATTGGCGCGGAGTTAGCGTCGTCGAAGGCAATTTCTAGCGACGACAAGGTTTAGTAGTTTTCAACTGTTTTCATGACTATCATCCAAACTGAGATAGTGTTGGGCATAAAACAACTCTGATACCACGTGTAGTAGACGCGCTGGCATAGCATAGTTCGATTTTAATAAAAGTTACAATAATTGTTTAAGATATTCTCTCATACTTTAACACTGACAATATTTCTGAATTAGAACAATTAGTAGCACGAAAAAAATACCATTTTTTACAGATTGATTTTGAAAACAGTCAGCTGAAGTCAGCTTTCTGCTGCATTTCTGGTTGGTGTTGGTGGAGAAAGTTATTGCAGTTTTATCACCGCCTGCAGAGCAAACTGAATAACTTACATACTTATACAAGGTGATCATCATGCGTTAGTTACAGAAATTCTTGATTACAGTATCTTTGGGGAGACATACATACGAATCAGAGCCAACTTATGAACTCTACTGAGTCTAAGATTAAAACAAGAATTGTGAGGAGTTTCACACACCTAGTGCTGAACATCATCAGGTTCTCCAAGGAAGTGCATTAAGTTAAGAATGTCTAAGCCACTCTCAGATTTTTGGCAATCTAAGGTTCCATGAAACATTTTGCAAACCCATTCGATTGCAACACTATTTCTGAGTCCTTGGAGGTCCTTTTGGAGTCCTTTTCCCAAGAACGTCATCATCATATGTATCGTCATATTTGCGTCTTATACCTCAGATCCAGGAAAGGTAGGTTTATCCTTTCTTAATCTACTGTCAAAATTTCATGACATTTGGACCAATAGAAACGGAACTTAGATACTTCTGAAGTCTTGTCTGTCTGAGAGCATTCAGTTCAACTCAGTTTGCTGAAGTAGTTCGTACTTCTAGTTCATTTAGTTCAGTTTTCAATAGACCATTTACAACCTCGTTCCCAAGCAGGGACGAATGGAAGGACGCTCAGCCTGCCAACTCACATACTATCTCTATCTTCACAGATGGATCTAAGATAGATGTAGGCGGAGGGTCTGGCATATTTTCTGAACCGCTCGGCATATAAAGATCAGTCCACTTTTCGAACAATAGCAGTGTTTTCCAAGCGGAGGTCGTAGCAGTGACAATAGCTGAGACTACGTACCACAGAATTACTCGATTCTGATATTGAAATAAAATCCAAGCTTGTGAAGTGCTGTCGTGAAGAACTCAAGCTTCTTCCCCTCTGCTGGATCCATGGACACGAAGGAATACCAGGAAATGAGAATGCAAACGAATTGGCAAGAAGGGGCTCTGAATCTACATCAAAACAGGCAGACACCTTGGTGTTCATCCCGCCTTGCGCACTGAAGCAAGAGGTATGGATTAGGGCCAGCAGAGAGGCCAATAGTAGATGGTCGTCCCTAGACACTTGGGTGATTACTAGAAACCTATGGCCTTGCTTCGACAAGAAAAGGACCAACTGAATTAAGCAAAAGGACAGGAAATCCCTTTCTATTCTGATAGGAATTATCACGGGGCATAACGCTCTTCGGTACCACATGAGAAAACTAAGACTCACGGATCAAGATTTATGTCGGGAATGTCGAGGAATGACGAGGAAGCCAATGAGGATACAATCCACTTTCTATGTCACTGCCCTGGGCTTATCCATCGTAGATTTAATTTCTAGGCCGACACCTCTTCTGTGATCTTGTGGAATTATCAAATAGACCAATTAGTGAAATTTTTAACTTCATCAAATCCACTGGATGGTTTGGTGATCCAAATGAACTAAAATACAATTACATTGGAAATTTCACTTAGTTCACTTGTAAGAGCTCTTTTTTGAACTAGTTCGTTCGTTAACTACACAACCCTTGTATCATTGGTGAAAAAATAAGAATCAAACAAAGAGCTAATTTTAAAGTTCAAGTTCATTTAGTGATGACTGTTTATTCTCTGGCAGAGTTCATGAGTAGTGTGTTTATTAAAAATGGTTTTGAAGCTATGTTTGTTGAGCTACATGTTTGCCAACAGAAATCCTTGATTCGAAGGATATTCGAAAAAATCATGAACTATTTCACATATTGAAATCCCCAAAACTAATTTCAAAAACCGCAAAATAATCATCCCAATATTCGGGCACATAATGTGCATAAGTGGCTTTTGCTTAACGCTCCCCACATGTTGGAAACCGTCCACGGAGTTGTAAACAACAAAACCCCGTTTTCGTAGCTTGTTCTCTGCACACAGAATTTTATGAAACACTGTATGCACCTTCAAGTTTTTAAAATTATATAATGATGCTGGCATTTGACGCCTTCAGAATTTTGTGTGGGATGCCATTTAAGATCATTACTATGCGAACAATCCAGAGACGATTTAGGTGCTCAAGAACTATTACTCAAATAGGGGTCGAAACAATTAAAAGTAAATTTAAAAATTGTAAGGATGGCCTACTGCCAAGTCAGTCAAGGCCGTTGGTTGAATGGAATAAAATTCCATGGTTAATAAGGTTTACTCTTTTCAATAAGCAGTAAACGTTGAAAGATATTGAAGTGTTTATTTTCATAAATTTTGTTTTAAACATATTTTGCCGAAATCTTCAAAAACATTGAAAAACATATTTATCCCCTTTTTTAGCACTTCATCATCTATTATATTAGTTTTTCTATAAACTTTGAAAAATATTACATACATATTCTTTTTACAATAATTTGAACATGGCCCACCCTTATATGATTAACAATGCGATAAGGTCACGATATTTTCAAAGGATTTCGGAGTTCAGCCAAATGAATCGAATCAATCGAATCGACTTGAAATTGAATGAAACCATTGGAATCATTTGAATTGAATATAAACTTGAACCATATCCATACGTAGATGATTGGAATCTTTGGAATTGAATGAATCAATGAATAGATGCATAGGGTTAGGTTTATTTTTAACAAAAGACCCGAAACTGCTTTGATGAGTCAGAATGATAGACGGCAGTAAATATTTGTAAATACGTATTTTCATAAATTTTTTAAAATGAATAACATAACTTACATGATATAACGTGTTTTGTGTATACTGATGTGTATTATACTGAGTGCGTTCACTTACCTGGAAAGAAAAATAAAGTAAAAATGCATTAAACATGTGAGTTTTGGTATTTTTTCCTAAAAAAAAAACATCAATTTGAAAAAAAAAACCCACTTTATGCATATTACATACTAGGTTCTACCTATATTTCACTATGGTCGTCCATCTATAACAGGAGTGTGTAGTGTGCAGTGCATGGGTAGAGCATGCGTTCGTTCAGTACTACAATTTTGATGAAATACGAGTTTCCAGGAATTGCCTCAAAACGGATTACAGTGCCGAAATGTTAACGCAAACTGAACAAATTTCATTTAAAAAATCAATCACCAATTTGAATAAAACAAAAGGTAGAAGGATACAAGCGCCATTTGTGTAACTGGAATTCAGTCATTTAAATAACAACGTCCTATTTTTTGGTAGGGCAAGATCTTACCGGAATTTATTTGAAATACGAAAATGTTTAAATTATTTAACAGGAAAATTAATATTACACTGATGGCGATGGGTATGTAACATTTTCGTTGCTATTTTTTCAAGGAACCTATTCGGAACCTGTATTTGTATACCTTTCCCTAAGGATATATGCAGTTTGACACATTGATTGTAGCATAGAAAAATGTATTGTATAGGGCCAATTTCGATTACCCAAAACTATGAATGTGCAAATTTTGGTTTCGTATAGTTTGATAAGTCTTAGCGTATGCTATGTTGCCCCGGGACTAGAAATGCGCAGACAGCGTGAAAGCAATTTCAAAGTTGTCTTTAAATTAAATGAACTCTACCATTCTCATTTAGAAACTCGAAAGTGATACATTCATGAATCTAGCACGTCAGTTACATGCTAAGAACAAAACTCTTGCCGAGAGCTATCACTTAACGTTGGCTTCAATTTTAATTTACATGCAGTAGGTACTAAATTCGCGGGAGAATCCAAGAACACAAATATTTCTTTTACAAAAATTGGCGGCTTAAAGCTTGACAATGAAGAACGCAGAGAATAAATAAGGGCACTGTTATTCTTGGGGCGAAAATCAAAGAAAAATCATCAGCGTCGAGCACTCTACGCGGGTCTATCAATATCTAATGTTCCATTATTGCTGTAAAAATTGTGTCAAAACAAAATAAAACGTTGCATGGGCAGAAGAATCCAGCTTAATATTTGGAGTCCATTTGCCAAATGCGCCGTGGCTCAGTGGTTAGTGCGTTGGACTATGGAGCAAGGGGTTCGAGATCGAATCCCAGTCGGGGAACACCTAAAAGTTTTTTCACGGCCCCACCTCTCGCGAGCGTCTGACAAACATCCGAGAGTATAACTGTCTCGAGAAAGCTTCTCAAAAACAAATTGGCTTTCGGACACGGCATTAAACAGTAGGCCCCTTCCATTCGTGCAAAGAATATAACACACACAACACAAATGATTGTGAGAAGCTAGGTCTGTGTCCCATCGACCTGTTGCGCCAAATATTTTTTTTTTTTTTATTTGCCAAATGCAGTTCAAAATCGGGAAAAAAAACTCCAAGAACGTGACTGTTTATTTCTACAAAAGATTAGGACAGTTCGCACACAGTAGTACGAACGTTTCCTGGATTTTTATTGCAAAATATTTGGTAATGGATCTACACAGAACAGAAATACAAATTATTCTGATGAAGATTTTTCTGTACCCGAAAAAAAAAAAGAGGTCATAGCTCTGCAGGAACCCATGACTCCCTAAAGACACTGCCCGTCTTTAAGATAAAATTCCTTCGTAATAATGCAGTTGTAGAGGTTGATTTTTCTGAAAATTCTAAAACCTTTGTCATATTTCTTATTATAGTTTGAATATGGCTTCATTTCAAGCAAATAAAAAGAGGATAGGCCTTAAGTCACTTCCCTGCGGAACCCCAGAATGGGCTTTAAAAGAGGTTAATAACATGCCTCTAAATTTTACTAGGTAAGATGTCATACTGCGGTAAGAGCTGTAGAAACCCATAAACTTTTAGTTTAATTAAATTTTGTTGTACGCAAGTTGTTCGAAGGTAGTCAAGCAGTTTGTGTACATACAACGGACTTCTTGACCACTTTCTAGTGCAGCCGATAATATTTTTGCATAAAACAAGTGCGGGACTATCGACCTATTCATAATAAACATTTGTAGGTACATTACTCTCAGAATTTACAGTTTGCATTTCGACGATGTTGCAGATCGTTGCAACAGCACTGAGTTTGAGTTCAGAACTAGAACAGTATTAGCGTATAAGACTAAGGCATGAAGGTCGGCCTAGAAATGTTGGAACCAAAACGTATTTTTATATTCATGTTAGGAATAATTTCAACATCAATCTTGTTTAATTGTGATATAACTTTAAGTTGTGTCATATATTGAAGTGCAAGACAATAATCTTTAGCGCATACCATAGGTTGCCAAACCTTATCAGTGGAACACCAAAATTGAGCATAAAAAAGGCAAGAGAACGGTGTCTTGAAGGAAGCGATGGGCTGCTTAGATCTTCATAAAGACGATGTAACGAACGAATGATCGGTTCCATGGAATTACCGACTTTAAAGCCGATGGGACCGAAAAATACAAGCAGCTTCTCTTGATCGGAGCAGGTTTCGTCGAATTGTTAAACTATTTTTAGATCAGGCTCCATTGGAATGTACATTCAAACCGAGCTCCTAAAAAACCTTAACTTAACACACACGTCTACAGCGTAGAAATGACAGAAGAAGGAAGATATTCTACAATCTGAAGGTTCTTTCTCAAAATTGGTAGTCAAAAGTCATTAAACATAAGCATTACAATATAGTACACTACTCCTACACACAAGCACCTAATTTCCCAATGTACATAATTAACAAGGACACATTGGGCTATAACAGTCTCCGAAAACTAAGCTGTCCCATGTGAGCCCAGTGTTCCAAGACATCTAATCATATAACCGACAACCTTCTCCAAATTAAAATGTCCTTTTCTGAATTAAGTTTGATTTGAACTTTTCCCTATCTGTCACCATTGTTTATTATTAGTTTTAAAGGGCATTTCTAATTAATGAAAGACGTTTAAAAATAGAGAAGAAGATAAATTTAGGTCAAAAGGGCAGTCCTACGCACTTCAGTTGTTTGATTTGCGTCGTTCCCCTGACACTCCAAAATATATCTTCCAACCAAAGATTCCGTTTAGTGATTAGTCCTTTTCCATTACGCCCATGGGGCCATATTTCTCTAGGTATATCCCTTTTTGCAAACAAATTCTTAATTTGTTGTGAAGAAAAAAAAATAATCTTTTACACTATCCCCATCCAGATGGCAATGACAAAACGAAAGAAAAACTCTCCACTTCCCTGCCTAGCATCGAGTGAACAAGGACAATGGAAAACTTTCTCCTTTTCTGAATTTTATTTGTTTCAACACTAATAGAAAACTACTCACCATCCAACGAAAACCCAACAATCCTCAGCAAATAGTTATAAAAGTTTTCTTTTTTTGCGCCTCTTCGGTTTTCAGTTTCCTGTACAGGATACGTTCGTCGTCTCAATGGACCAAATGGTCGTTAAGTTGACAATGCAAGTTGGTCGAGGGAAAAGTTTCATTAAATGTCTGTCCATCAAACTATCTCCTGTCAGTGAACACAGCACCGATGGTGTGGGGCACTATTTCAATGCGATGCAGGTGTTTTGTTGTTTTCATACCATCCGCTTGAAAGGACATGCATTCACTGATATGGTTGAAAACTTTAGGGATAACAAACGAAATCAGTTCTTGGACACCGTGTGACGTTAGGAAACCCTTCTTCATCAACTGAAACGACACCTTGGGCGCTTTTGTGTCTTTATGACCATAAATCCATGAACAAATATCCATTAAATTATTTTTAACTTACCAAAGCAGTAAAAAAAAGTATGGAAATGCCTTCATTTCCAACCAAATTCAATTTCATCTCGCGCGCCTCTGTAATCTCTTCAATTTTATTCTCTAATCCCAATTTAACGGCATTTGTGCAATATAAATCTCATATCCATCGTTAGAAAGATGAACAATATCTCATCTCTTTCTTGGTTTACCGCTCGAACACACTCCACTAAAAGAGGTCATTAACCATTTTAATGCCCTCAAGGAAGTCGGCTTTTATTAAGTGCTCCACTTCACAGTCATACTTTGTGCGAGCGCGCGATTTTTTTCTTTTTTTTTTTGTTTCCTTTCTTTCAGTTGAATGGAAGCCACATTTCCATTGAGTTTTTGAGACAACAAAAATGGATTGAATGTAGATCAAACAATTTTCAGTTTCGTATCCGAAAGATGCAAAAAGAAAATTGAAAGTCATGCTGGTGAGCCGCCGCTGCCACATGATCATGACTTCGAAGAACTCCAAAAAAATACAAAAAAATCAGGGTCACCGTATGTGTACCATCTATATGTACTACAAAAATAATACTAAAATTACTCTTAGAGATGAAAAACGGTGACTGGAGAGGAAGACACAGGCGTGAGAGAGTGAGAAAACTGGGCAATGAAAATAAGTGAAATATCTTTTAATTGCTTTTTTGTATCTCTTCTTTTATCTATTTAACCTGTTTAACCCGAATGGATTAATAGGATTTGGGATTACGGCAGTAGCTTATGGAATTTTGTGTTTGAAGTTAAGTAGGTATCTAGTACATTGTGCAGCACTTTCATTAAGTGGTTTTTTTGGAACAGAAGGTTGGTTAAATGATCTTTGTTTAATGGAGTGATTACGTCTGTCAAGGTAAGATGGGTTGTAAAAGGAGTTAACAGCAATGAATTGAAAAGCAACGGGCTTAAACTGATTATTTACTTAAATCAAGACGGTTGAATTATTTATACTTTCCTAAGAAAATAATTTCATCTCAGGCTAACTACACTCCACCGCCTAAAACGATGGACAGGTTGAACTCAAACCGGGTTAAATTATTAACATGACATGTCAACAAGGTACATTGAGTGCAGAAAAATGTGGTTGAAGGACCGATTGCTATCAAACAAATCTTACAACATGATTAATAAATATCATAAAAATAAGGGGACCAATGTCCCTTCCTTCTGGGACACCGGATGTTATTACGATATTTTTGAATAATTTACGTCAAAACTTCACAAGTTGGTATCTGTTCTTGATTGAGACGAAAGTCATCTTAGAAAATCGATGGAGAACACTAATCGTTTAGAGTAGTGTAGACAAGAAGCTTGTTTCTAGATGATCGTTGTAGATTGCATCGCCTTGATTGCCATTACAGATTTCACCAGCAACCAAGTCTGTAAAAAAGGAGAAGATTCGAGATAGTTGACCTACGTGTTGGTTAGTGCAGATCACATTTTTACCAACTTCCCAGTAACCAGGAGATCAAACAGTTTAGAAACAGACGATTGTTTACAGATTCCCCAGGACTTAAGTGGAGAGTGGTAGAGTCACAGTCGGTGCTAGGAATATCGACTGTATAACGGCGACTAACACTAAGAAAAAACCATGAAACCATGACGATGCTATCCCAAATGTCCGTCTTCCTGTCCAAAGAAAAGTAAGAGTAGCAACATCCAACCTCGAAACCAACAAACTTGAGATGACTTGGTAGAAAGCATACATCAACTGATCTCTAAAATTTGGTCAGATTCGATAAATTATACCTCAGCAATCCACAAGAAAAGAGACCCCATGGATTGGGCCAATTACAGAGGTATTAGTCTCTTGAATATCACACACAAGCTGTTATCTGTCGTACGCCTGAAAACCTTCGTCAACATGTCAACTCTGACCTGTTGACAGATCCTGGAAGCCCAAGAAGTTTAAATCAACACGGATTCCCTTTTCATCAATTTCAAGCCAACGTATGACAGCATCTATAGAGAGGAGCTGCTAAGACCGTTCGCTTTTTCATCAAAGTCAGTAACAAACTCACCGAGACTTCTGATATCGAAAAAGACAAGGTGACGCACTGTTATGTGATTTTTACAAACGTACGGCAACGATGTTGATATTATTGACAGCCGGAAAAATGGGTTAAATGAAGCCAAAAACCAAGACACATAACATTGGCGAATTGGATAAAAGGCCACAATCGACCTTCAAGGTAGTAAGATACTTTGTTTACCTCGGCTCTGCTGTAAACTCTGACAATGACATTGCATTAAACGAAGTATAACTCTTGCCAATTGCTGTGTAAGACAACTGAGTAGTAAAGGCCTATCCCAGAAAACTAAGAGGATTCTGTATAAAAACCTAATCCTCCCAGTCCTGCTTTATGGCTCTGAACGCTATCTAAAGCGGATGAAGATATCCTTCGAGAGAAGATTCTTAGTAAAATCGTTTTTCCGAAGAGGTAAAGCAAGAAATCGGACGTTCCCAAATCAGGCGAATGCGCGGAGTGGTTGTTAGGTGAAATGGGTATTTTAGTTAAACGATAGCCTCAGTAGAGATACACATTTCTTGAAAGTCCTATTTAGTTTGGCATATGATCTAACGATTGATTTTGGTGGTTTTTAATGGGATTGAGTTGAAAAAATCCCAAGGATTGAAAGGAGTCAATGATTTCCATTAAGCGGGGTTAAGATACGTACAATCCAATATCTACAAGCAAGGGTAGGGTTATCAGTTCTACAAGGAGTCTTCCAAGGATCAATTAGATTTAAGACAGATGACCTACACATGTCCTTTTCCGAGCATATTTTTCAAAAGATTTGTATGCTCCTCAGACTGGAAAATCATGTACGTTTCCCCTTCGTAGCATCAACGGAGGTTCTACTGCAAGAAGTGACAATGAAGTGTGTTTGCTTGTGACTGGAATTTTGCATGTTCGAATCCAATTGGAGCTAACACAACCAGAGAAACGCATAAAATCAAAGTTTCTTAAACCACTACACCAAAAGAGGAATCTTGTGTTAGCTAAGAAGCTTAGACTTAAGAAAGACATTGCGCTCAAACTTTGAGGATCTACGGACAGCTTGCATGGAATTTGTACTCTTCTAAATGCACCGCATTTCTGACCACAAAGGGTGGAGATAATTCCAGATCTATAAAAAAAATGTCAAATAGATTTCCCCTTTCAAAAACTACATTAAAAACCAACCACACGATTCAAACGAAAAAACCCAAATCCGACAGTCCCACGACGAAATTTTCCTATTATAACCACTCTCACTCTTTTTGACTGCTACAGTCCAAATCAGTGTGTAATCAAAACTCAAAAACCACATTATTATCCAAAATAAACTCTCGTGCCAGACTTCCTGTCGTCTTCGAGGGAGGAAGATCCTCCTCCTTCATTGCCTTATATATGTACTTTCTTTCTTCGAATTAATTCAGAGAATAGAAGAAGAAATTAATGTCAACAAATATATTTATCCGACGGCTACGACCGCCGCCGTCAGAAAGCCCATTTGGAGCCAAATATATGCGAACATCGGGTTGGAAATTATTGCCGCATGCCAGCGCGCGTGTGTGTGCGTGTGTGTTTGTGTAAAATAAAAATCAATAGCGGCAGCTGAAATTCGAGTCCCTTCACCGGAAGTGTGTGTGAGGGTAGATTGTTTCCAGCGTTTTTTTCTTCTCATCTTTCTCTCCCTGACAATCAACATGAATTTTCCTTTCATAACTTAAAATTTCTGCCAACCACCCACCCACTCTCCAGCCCCGTGTAACCCTCTTACGCACCAGTTCATCAGCCCACGCCCTTAATTGTAAGGACGACGACGATAGAGAATATCGAAAATTGAATAGCAAAGCAGAATTCACGTGCGTGATGAAATTGAGTTATAATACACTTTTCAAGAGAAAAATCGAATACATTCAAGGGGGTAGCATGGATCACACCCTACCAACCACCCATCAGGCACAGACACAGCCAGCCACACACACAGCCCATAGAGAAGGGGGTTTGGAAATATTACAGAAATGAATAACTAACATTCACCTTCGGTGAAATTTAACACAGAATCAGGTGATTTATGTATATGGAGTGTGGAGGTCAGCTGCTTATTGCATTTGACAGATGCACGTGAGCGAGTGACGTAACCTCCGCGGGGGTGGGTTGACATGAATGTTTTGAATGCTTTTTTCGAAATATACACCAATGCTTACAGTTTAACACTTTGGGCGAGTAGCGACAATAAAACAAAGTCAAACAAAATGAACACATGCAGTCACAAGAATTGATTATAGGGTGTGAACGCTGTTGTAAACGGATTGACGGCGTTCTTATGACTTTGTGGTGAGACGCCATGTATTCATTTTTTTTTTCCTAACATCCAACTGCAGCAGAATTGGGTTTGGCAACTTTCTGACATTGGGACATGGTTGTGAACAAACTGCTGGTAAGACTATGCAGAGACAACGAAGGTTAAAGAGGTTGTCTACCTATGAGAAATCAGTAAAAATAACTATGGATGCAAGCAGTTAGGAGAAGAAGTTGAAGAGCTGTTGTTCACTGCCCAAAATTTGGAGTTAGTTACGTCCCTGAAGTGGTGGCTGGAAATGCAAATGGAAGATTATGGTAATCTATTAAAAAATTAGAAGACTACTACACGGACTAGACAGAACATCGTAACGGATGAAGTTCCCCAAGCGTATGTGCTAGGTCCGCAACTGTTCTCCTTAATGTACTCGTATCCTTAAAATTAGAATCTCCAAGGACACCAAGGAAACGTAATTGGTTTCGCTGACGTTGTAGAAATACATAACTGTGGTAACCATACCTTAAAGGACCATGACTACGATCGGAATGGTATACAAAGTGGACAAGCAAACATGGAAGTGATACTCATCTACGTCGTGGTCTGATTCCATATTGTACGGCATACAGCAGTATACAGCTGCACTTATTAAAGGCATAGCCAAACCATGAAGAAGCGATTCTTTGGAGCAAACTGCTGTTACGAAGTGTATCAGCTTCATGAGCCCCGTAGGTCATGTGGTTACTGGATTGGACTACGGAGCGATGGGTTCAAGATTCAATACCCATATGACACCTAGCCCGGAAAAGCTAGAACCTGGATTCCATGGACCTGGTGTGCCAAATAATTGTTTTTTTTTTTTTCGTATAGGCATCGTGTGAAGTAGTTTCCAATGGACTTCCTTTGAAAAGAAGATACGTTCCCCGCCAGCAGAGCAATAGCATTAACAAAGGTAACTACAAGTTTCCAAGAAAGGTAACATGGATTAGATCATTCTCACAAAGATAGACGGACGCAGAGAGTAATCTCTCACATAGATAGGGGCCTGGATCAATAGAATGGTATGTCCTATATCCACAGGTGGAGACCTGGATCAATAGAATGGTATGTCCTATATCTACAGATATGGACACATCTACAACCAACATCTACAACAACATGTCATGTTTCAATGCCCGCTGTATGATGGGAACCTAAGAAAAAGCACTGGAGGCATAGCTTCAAGTTAAAACAGATGGAATTGACTATCTCTGAACATGGCATACAACATTTTATATGGCATGACAATCCGAAAGCCTTTCCCAACAAAGACTCAACGGCCACTACTCCAACAAGCTTGGTAACGAGCTCACTGAGACCATTGATCTCAAAGAAGGATTTAGACAAGGTAACAATACCTTTTAGTATTGCTTTGGATTGAGAAGGAAATGAAGCAGTAAAGCCTAGTCACGAACAACTAAAGAGATTTAATATATAATACCAGTCCTCCTTTATGGGACTGAAACATGGACTCTATTGTCAGTTGATGAAGTTATCCTCGGCCATTTCAAAAGAATCATCATCATGATCGGTCTGCATCGACGAGTTTTGGTGGAGGAGATTCCACAACACACTATACGACATCAACGTCTAAGAGAACTAGGACATGTAGAATGACCAGACACGAGTGTTCCAACCCGTGAAGCCTTCAAATTCAATGCTGAGGAACAATGACTGACGCAAAGTAGTCATAAAGACGTGAACGCACATCGGGCTATATGTAGATATACTCGTACAGCATTTTAAGCTCAAAGGATATATGCATTCCAACTGAAAAGAGTCGGGCAATGTGTGGCATTCTTTTTATGGAGGACCTACCTGGAATGAAGGTAGGGAAGAATGTTGCGCAGGACTTCCTTACAGTATCTAACAGTAGTAAAGGTACACTGAGGTACCACTTGGAGCCGCTGTAGAAGTTGTTGGTTCTTAATGCTCCACTGAAGCATAGACAAGCCTACATTCGTATCCTGGTAAGATGAGTTAGGTTGCAGTCTCTCTTTAAAGGCATCCATCAAACGCCATACGTTAGTATATTCCTGATGTATAGTATAGAGCTGTTGCCATTTATTTCTTATCTCTCATGCAGCAGTACAGCAGTACGTTCAAGGATATTAGGTCTTAAGCTGAATTTCTTGCCAGGTATGACCCCCAGATAGTTTGCTTTGTCGACAAGTCTCAAGTTTTGGAGAGTGAAAATGCCAAATTTTGTTCTGTTTTCTGAGGGCTGCCACTGAGCTCGCATACCTTAGTCCATTTAGAAAGCTTAGAGGGGGCATTTTGCAAAAGATCTCTGAGCATATTGAGGTGTCTACCCGAAACAACTAAAGCAACGTCGTCTGCATATTCAATTACATTATAAACTTCATCTTTCAGGACTATAAGGATTTCATTTATCGCTTAAGCAGAGGAGAGATATGGGATTATATTACGACCTACGTTCCAGCTGTCGCAATGATAAACTTCTTTTTCAAAAATTCCTCATCAAATCCTTGATGGAACCATTCCAATTCCCCACTTTACGCCGAAAGAAAGTAGATATACCTCTGCCTTGACCTTGCCACCTGCTCCGCCAACAACAAATTGAAGTTCATTAAGTCGCTGGCGCGTCTTCTTTTGCATTTGTTTGCAAATGAAAATAAAAAAAAAACTTAATTAATTTAATCCACTGATCTACTTTGGCGAGTTTTTCTTTGCTTTGTTGTCAAAGTTTTTGTTCCATGCACAGAATACATAATTAATCATTTTCATTACACATACCGACCGAATGCTGCGCGCAGGGTATACCTGTTGAGAGGCACTACCAGTGTGTATACATACATATATGCGGTGCAGGTGGTGACAGCGTGTGGATATTAATTACCTGGGTGAAGGTAGTCGAAAAGTTTCCTTCGAATTTGGAGGTTAACACCAGAAAATTTAAATCCCCCAAGGGATGTGTTGAAAACACAAAATTGGAGGAAGGACACATGTTTCACCCACCAACCGATCGATTATCCCAAACACTCAGATGTGTGTTATACATATTTCCTCTTAACTGGCCAATTTATGTCAAAGCCAAGCACCAACAACGAATCACATTAGGGTAAATCTCTTGCCGAATGGTTTATCTCGAGCTGACAATAAAATATTCAGTTTCCATTAACTCCAAAGAAACAATAACGTTTGTCTGTGTGCACGAGTATCAAGTGATTCTCTAGTTCCTGCCTTGACAGGTCTTTTCCAATTAACCGAGAATACAAAGCAATCACAGAGAATTGCCATGGATGACCCCCAAAAAGAGGAAGATACACTGCTGCTGGTCCACCATCATGATGAAGTTGATAATAATGTTGAGTATGAACAAAAGAGGGACGACAAAGAGAAAGAGAGACCGAGCGAGGAGCCTAATTGAATACATCCTCATTAATCAATTGTTGCAGGGACAGTGGCTGGCGCTGGTAGTCGGACCGGCTACTGGGTGGGTGCGCACCAGCACCAGCATCCCCATTTAGCTTATCTGATGAAAAATGATTCCACAAACCCCTCCTCGTCTTCATTTGAATAATAAATGCGAAAAGGAAAACTCAGAACTTCAAACTTTGGAGTGCAGTTGGTTGTAATAATGAAACCTAGATGTGTGTCGGTTCTCCCCAATTCAATGAAGGATGCAAAAATGGAAAAAAAAGTGAAAATAAATTTGTGGATGTGACGGTGAGGAGAGAAAAAAACCCGAAAGATAAATACCGAGAAGAAAAACTAGTTAAGTGACCTCCAAGAGAATCCAACACCGAAAACAAATTCTCTGGGAAAGAAGAGACGGCAACGGAAAGATAAAGCACAGATGAAAGAGGTTAGCTGGGGACAGTGTTGCCGTCGGGCGGCAGTCACTGAAGTGAGCTAACTTATATTTTTTTTGTTTGTCAAACTGTTGCCTTAAGCTTACACTATTTCGCCCTTTCAGTAGGTGCATCCTTTGTTATGTATTCTATCCCAAGTCGACTGGGGTAGGCATCATTGACTGAGATACCCAAAAATCAATTCATATTCCCAATTCCCGTAAGAGGAAGTGTCTGTTAGTAGAAATCTTACCCAGGTGGAATCAACGACGACGAAACGATGTGGAATACTGCGTTACGAAGTATATGTACAGACCGACACCCTATATTAGATTATGTCAAAAAAAAACAAGTGGTTCGATGCCAAAAACGCTTTTACGAGACATCACATCACTAAAGAAAACTAGAAGCCCAGGAGTTGAAGACAAATATGTACATATAAGAAGGGTCTGAGAGGAAAAAAAGGTTAAGTACTACCTTCGACTAGAAGAAAAAATAAATCTGGTTAGAGATGGCAAGGAATGATAAAATATAGACAAGAAAATTAGAAAACAATCAAAGCAAAAGTATCTAGAAAAACGAGCAACCGATTTTAGAGACTACTTTGACTAGTTCCTAAACCTGCTGAAGAGAGGAGGTGGATTTGGATGTAAATGTCAATTGAAGGAGCAAAGACAAAGATAAATAAGGCCCCTGGTCATTTCGGAATACAGATTAAGCAAGAAGAGGAGTATCAGAAACCTTCATAGTACCTGAACCATTCTGCCAAATAGGGGATCATAGAGGAATCTAAAGAGGGAGAGCAGAGCAAGAACCTGGAACAACGCTCAGGGTATGAGACAAGTCAAGAAACTTTTAGGGAATACCACAGTCACTAGAACCAACTCTTGTCCTCAGATTCTTGAGGGAAACTGGATCAAAGAGTGTACTCTAGGACAGGTTCCGCCGAAGCGTAGTAAGGGTAAAGGCAACCTTCAACATGATTCTAATGAGGGCACACATTTCTCCAAGGTGTTAGCATAGGGGACAATAGATCAATAGGTCGCAGTGCAACATATATACTACTCATTCAAATAATAGGATACCTTACGAATTTCGCAAGAACACTCCCATTACGTTTCTGGTTGAGTTGACGCTGGCCTTTAATTAAATATTACAAGGAGTATGAGTTGATGCAGCTTTTATAACCAGTATCATCTTTCCAATATTCAATCAAGCAGATAGAAATGCGCCAAGCACATGTGAAATCCATTGCACATTTGTATCCTAAATGATGGGCTACTTACTTGAATTGAAAAATGGAATGCCAGGGTGGGTGGCTTCAGAAGAAAATACTGGAAGTTGGACAACATCCACACTTTAGCTTCTTTTGCGCGTTTAAACGTTCGTGAAAAAGAGATTTCGTAGATTTTAAAGAGGCGTTTGGCGTTGGAACTTTGTAGGTATCAACCAAAGTTTTCAAACTGTTGAAAATAAACTTCGACACAATTTTTGGTTAAAGGGAAGGATGTTTTTACTGTCATCACTACTGTTGTTTCTCTATTTAAATGTTTAAAAAACAGTCTGTACTCGTATAGACTGGCAAAGGATGATAACTAATTTAGAAGAGTACTGCAGTAAGTGGATCTTAGAGGTAAACCTCAATCGGCAACAAAGTGCCGGGTGAAACTTCGCCTAACCTAATTAGCTTCTAAAATATTTATAAGCCTTATCTTCTGAAGTTCAGAGGGAAGATACCTCGCATACTTTGAGCGTTTACGTCATAACAAGGAAGGAAGATAATACTCATTACTAGGATGGAAGATCTATAAAGATAACCGATTATAATTCACAAAAATCCATTCTCCATGAAAAGTCCTATTCATAAGTCAGTAGAAGAGAGTGTTCAGTAGGAGTCACGTATAATAAGCTCGCTTATTAGGACCCGTCGCCTATAATGTCCACTTCCCTTTCATTTGGTTGGTTTCATTGTATTTTAAGCTATTCCACCATCGACCGCCGGTTATGACGTCTTCGTTTTGAAGGTCCCTTCACCGTCATTACAAGTGACGTTCAGTGTATTTTGTAAACAAATGAGTGACAATTTTTCTAGTGCAGTTTCGTGGTCCGTGCAACAATTGTCGAGTCGCAGCACTCGGTACTGCTAAGCCTCTTATTATCTCCTAAAGATTGAGGAAAAGAAGTTAGTTCTATCGCCTAATACTTTTGAACTTTATAATTGTGTAGATCCGGATATACTAGGTCGTCTCTGCATGTTGACCTAAGAAGGGAATGCTCAATTCCACCAAGAAAGGTGGAAAGCAGTTCGGCAGCCTAACATCCCAAGACAGATCGAAAACAGTAAACAAATTGTAAAGAAAAATCGTTTGTAGGCTCCACCAGAAGGTCTCGTAATGAAGTCACCTAAACCGGAGACAAGAGGCCCCAAGAACGTACAGTGTCTCTTAATTTGTAAAACGACCTTACAACAACCAAAAACGAGATAGCTAACTTTATCTGCCTCGGCTCTACTATAACCTCGGAAAACAACACCTCAGCAGAAATTAGACGAAGAATAACTCTTGCCAATCGCTGTTTCTTTGGGCTAAGAAGGCAAATGAATAGCAGAGCCCTATCCCGAAGAAACTAAGGAGACTCTTTATAAGACCCTGATCATCCCAGTCCTGCTTTATGGCGCTGAAGCATGGACTCTGTCTAAAGCGGATGAAGAGATTCTCAGTCGCTTCGAGAGAAAGATTCTTCGTCTAATTTTCGGTTCCGTTTGCGTTGACAGGCTTTGGAAGAGAAGATTCAACGACGAACTATCGACCTTGTCAGAAAAATGTACACCAGTCGTTTAAGATGGCTAGGACATGTAGACCGAATGGACACCAATGCTCCGGCCCGTAGAGTCTTCGAATCAAACCCGGAGAGACAACGCATTAGAGGAAGACCTCGGCTTAGGTGGTGCGCACAAGTAGAAGGGGACCTCAACCGACTTGGAGTGCGCAGCTGGAGGCAGTTAGCTAAGGACCCGTCTAACTGGAGAAGTTTGTTGGTTGAGGTCCAGGTTCACCCCGAACTGTGGCGCCACCTAAGTAAGTAAGTAACAGAAGAGTTACTTAGTTGGATTGTCATCAAGTGGGATATTCATTCACGAAAGATTTACCTTCATCTCTCTTAGCATGATTTTGTATCTAAAAATTGAAGCTACCCTATTATCGATAGACCTTAAGAGGAGGCTACTCTCGTAATACATTCATTCCCAAATCCAAGTAAAGGATCAGTTTTTGTCCCTTGGGTCTATGTCTACCTATGGACCAACGATTTATGCAAGGGCAAGTGACTAGATCCAGGAAGACCCAAGTGGGATATTTGGCAGATATGGAATTCCATTACTAACATCTACACCCACTTTAGAAAAATATAAAAATGACACTTCTTGTTGGATTGTTCTGGTTCATACCTACTAGTAAAACCAATTTGACTTTCTAATTGGGTGGCTCATGATGTCGGTGTTAATAAGACCACCAAGATCATTGAAGAAGAAAGCTCTCAAATTAATTTTTCTTTTAAGAGAGAGAACAAGGTAGAGAATAGGGGCAGTTCTACATTCCCGCAACTTCTGCAAAAATCTTGTCAATGCACACCAAGTTTTAGTTTCACATTAGACAATTTCCAGTGGTGACCAGTGATGACATAAATCTTCGAGTATTTCAGATCTAGCCTAGGTCAAATCTGTTTTTTTTTTTTTTGCTAAAAACACCTTATGCCATTTGCCCGCTGACATTTGTTCTCTCAACAGTATTGAGTTTTAATTTAAGTTTGTATGTGACGATTGGATTATCTAAGGTGGTTTTACCTGCTAAGATAGGTACATTATGTTAGTTCTGTGTTTGTCCTACAAATCTATGCCCCAGCATCCAACAAAAGTGAATATTAAACTACTCTGGCATTTCTAAAAGAACGGCAGTCTAGAGGACGATTATAAGGATTTCAAGGATTTGACAGCTGCTAGGCAGGCAATCTAAAAAGATGCAGATATCTGTAGTAGATTTCATGTTTTTTCTGTTTTTTCCTGAGCCAAGAAAGGACTGCTTGTATCGTCTAAAATGATTAGGAAAGCCGAAAGAGAGACTAAGTTTAGTCGTTAGTTTTAAACCGTGTCGGTATGGAAGTGAATCGACTTATCTTCCCAGAATAATCTATAAGGGATAGCTACCCCGAGGTTTAACGTGGGAATTCTATAGCCTATGTTTTCGGAAGGTATTTCAAAATTGTTTAGAATGGATTAAGTGGACTTTAAATACAACAAAAACATACAAAAAAGCTACATTCCCTCTGGAACGAATGTTATATGTAATACCCTATCCTTAATGTCCTACAAAAATGGGTATGATAAACTGCATTTTGGATTGATATACCCTTATAACGTTGATCATTTGAGTATGTTACATACAAAATACCATCAAAATTATTTTTTGATTAAAAAAACGCCCCCAAAAAGTGGGCATGCAAAGTAAGGAGTGTAAAATAAAGGAGTTATAATAAAGTGGGGGCGATTCTAAGAATTTTTACACGTATGTATACTGCTTTTCCTTCTTGAAAACCTAGCCATAAACACTTAAAGCATATTTGAAGTTTTCAAGCACGGAGAGTCGGAGGATGAAAGAATTTTGAACACTATTGGGAGTCAACACAGCCCCTTGCTTGCAATCTAAACAAGGTTACTGGAATTTTCAATCATTCAAGTTTAATTCAGAAGTGTTTCTGCAGACTGGTAAAATTTTAAAAAATTTCCCCTTATGAGGTATTACAGTGAACTTTAGAAAAATGATAGGAAATGTATTCACTAACCCAGTATGTTCTTGCAAAAATTCCTTCAAAATAACTTATAATGTTCATACTGTGCTCAACAATAAGCTAGTTTCGTTAGAACTTCAAATAGGTAGTTTGGCAAACGACAGAACGTCCTTCTGTGTTGGATCTTAGTAGACCTGACAGGATCTACAGGGAAAGAAGATTGCGATTACCTATGTATGTACTTTGTGAAAATAAATCAAATATACACAGATTGGAACCACTCTTGGTCGGATAGGAAAACAAAAGTCTCACTCAACACTCCCCATATCGTAATGTACTCCTTTTTGTGTGCAAATTATGGTTGAGACCTTCAATTTCGTTCGCCCCTTGCACCAGAACATCTGTCAGCCTACTTTCATCAAAAAGACCACGGCAACACCTTGTTTCTACTTTTTGTCGACGGTAGAGTACTATCTTCTGTCTATCTGCTTTTTTTTTGTTGTTGTTGTCACCCAATTCCCAACCAAAAAACGAACAAGTACACATGTACCCTTTCAGGACAAAGCTGTCCTCCACCTCCACACTACCACGAGCTGAGCACCCACCCAGTGGAGAAGAAAATCAGGATTTTCTAGTTTTTCTCCATCATTTCTTCAAACGTTTTCTTCTCTCTCTCTCTATCTCTGCCTATGTCTGTCATCATTCACCAACACATTCCATTCACACATTTCCATAGAACAAGAAATACAATTCTCGTTTTTTTTTTTATTTTCTATTTTTTTGCGAATGTCAATGAGCAACAGAATTTGGGGAAAAAAATGCAAAAGGCAGATTTGATAGAAAATTTGCATACCTCTACTGGGGGGCGGAAAATCTTCTTAACAGCAGCAGTGGATTGCAGATTTCTGTGTATGTAGTCCTATGGTTGTGTGTTCCAAGGAACCCCCGGAGAAATCCAATAAAAATTCACTTCAACAGAAAACGGTCGAATTCAAGGAAATTCCTTGCACTCGTCGGATGAATTTTCTTTATCTTTCTCGCTTCACTTATGCAATTTTCTTTTCTGCTTTTCTATTTCCCAACACACAAACACACACACACACACGCACGAACACACACCGTGTTGGTACACCGCACTTGCACTTTATTACACTCTCCTCTTGCGTTCAATTCTTTTTTAAGATATTTGCACTCGCGATACAGATCCACCACAGAAAGAACAATTAAACAATAAATTGGACAGGAAAAAACGGCTTTATTTGCTTGTATTTGAGGAGCAAACTATTTGGGTGGAGGCGAGGATGATCGGGGAATTTTCTCTTCGCTTCCTTGGGATTGCTTTGCTCCTTTTTTTGAAAACACTCACTCACTTTTCGGTTTCACTGGCTCTTTTCATTGCTGGTTCGGATTTTTGCTGCGCTAGGATTTGTCGCGATTTCACGGATCCGTGTGGTTTCCCTTTTGGTTTTTCCTTATAAACAGAGCCGAGCTGGGGTTTTCACTGTCTGAAATTTTGACAAATCGATCTCTGCCATTTGATATGCGAACGAACGACGACTTTTCGACTGCACTCTAGCCCGACGTTGGTGAGAGTGGAGAGTTGAGTAGAAGCAGAATGGCCGTTGATGGGTGAATGTGTGCGATGCGATGCGTTACGGGTGGTTTGTTTCGGTTTTGTTGTTTTTGTTTCCTTCTCTGTTGCTCTTGTGTACTGTGAATGGGTTTGGGTTTATCGTGAGTTGGAAGTCGATGTTGTTGGCAGACAGTTACTGCGATGACAGGCGATTGTATTCGGTTTGACAGATGGTTGGTGAGTGTTTGGAAAATGTCCAGTGGAGAGATTTTTTTCGCTATGTTTCCTTTGAAATCGAGTGCGGTCTATGAAATAACTTTGACTTATTCAGAAAATTGTAATAAATCGAAGGGGGATTAAAATACAGTGTATTACATACAGTGTTGGGCAAAACTTACCGGATTTTTGTTACACTCAATATTTTGTCCAGTAACCGTTGTTTTTTAACAACGCATCGCATTTTTTCGGCATGGACGATACTAGATTTTCAAATATTTCTTTGGAACTTTTTCCCATTAATTTTTTAGTGACGTCATAAGTATATTTTTGGATGCGTTCGTTTTTGACCCTACCTATCTTTTTTAAACAGCCCACAAATTCTCGATAGGGTTTAAATCGGGCGATTGAGACGGCCATTCCAACACAACAACATTTTTCTGCGCAAACCACTCCTTAACCAACTTTAATAAAAGTTTTGGGTCATTATCTTGTTGATAAACCCAACGCAGTGCCATTTCCACCCCAGCGTATGGCACCATTACGGATTCCAGTATGTTCCTATACTGAAAACGATCCATAATACAACTAATCTCATGTATTGGTCCACATCCCTCACCAGAAAAACTTCCTCACACCATAATTGAGCCTCCTCCATGTTTCACGAATGTACGACAATGTCTTGGCTGAAGACGTGTATCCTTCGATCGTCTAAGATGAATACCTGCATCAAAAACAATCAAGTTTAACTTACTCTCATCCTTTTCCACTTCGTTGTTGACCAATTCAAATGGTTTCTTGCGAATTCCAGTCTAAGAAGCGATTAGCGTTAGCAAAGTAATCAAAGGCTTACTAGAAGAATGAAATGGTACCTTTTTTGTCTATGCTTAGCAGTGTATAAAGGCTTTTTTCGCTGGTCGAAAAGTACGGGTTCTGTTAAACGCCTGCGTACGGTGCTTGCTTCAATTGAAAGATTGAATTCACTAAAAAATTTTTTTTTAAGACAAGAAAGGATCGTTAAGGATCATTTTCTTAATTTGACGATCGGTTCGAAGTGTGGTTTTTCTGAGACAGTGAATGTTTTCGACCCGTCTTCCATTCCGAAGCTTTTTTATAATGTCACACACTGTCGGTGATGGCATTTTATACTTCTTGGCTATAGATTTTTGTTTTAACCCTGCCCCAAACTCCACTTCCACCTGATTGGTAACCACACCACTGTATTTATTTTTAACTATTTTATTAGTAAACAAATTGAAGACACCTGACCTTTAAGTTTAGTTAAGTCTACAATTCAATTCAAATGACAGCAAAAACCGTTATCACCAAGTAAAAGAGAAAGGAAATACAGTCCTTTAGAAAATCCGGTATGTTTTGCACAGGCATAGTATTGAGTTGAGTCACAGGTTTTGATAAAACTCTAAAAATTATGGCAGCAATGCCTTGTTTTTTTCCTATTTGTAAACTTATTCAATAGGTTTTCTTAAATAGTCAAACAATTGTACCTATTGTACCTTCTGCCCCCTAGAAATCTTCAATGAAAAATTTTCAAGAAAAATCCAGTATGTTTTGCACAACACTGTATGTACATGTATATTTTTCGGTTACATAACATTATCGAGGATTTCTAAGAAAGGAACAAGAAATTGAGTGCATTTGGGTGGTACAAAACCAAACAAGGGAAATTGAGACACTCATACGCTATGCAGAAATTTCATCGATAACTAAGCAAACAATTAGTAAAACTTAGGTTTTTTTTTTTGATGAACATCTTGATTATTCATTTCAACAATTGAAACAAAATGAACAATGAAGTAGCGGCAGCAGTTGACTATTTGAGGATCCTATCGCGGTGCCGTTTTCTTTAAGGTCTCAATGAATCCCACGACATGTATTATTGCCCTTTTAAATTTATAATTACTATAGTTTTTTATGTAGGAACATGTGTGCATATCTTGGATTGTGGCTGACAGCAAAACCGCTTGAATATAGACTTGAGACAAAATTAAATTGAAAATCGAATGTTAGAAAGCCTAACACTTATTTATTTATAAATTTATGTACGTCGACTACGGGCCTGTGTTACGTCTAGCAAATTGGCAACAATGCTCGTAAATTCGTAGAAAAACTGAGATGAGATTGGCACAACAGGATGAGCAGTCTTGACTTAAATTTAATTTCTGGCAAAAATAATTCACAACAGAGAGGACGATATTCCCACCTATAAATGAAAAGCACTACTCGTTATGGAAACATTTTATAAAAGATTATTGCTATATACTGCTAAGGAAGGCTTAGTAAAACAGCCAAACAATAACACAATCTCCGTTCTAATGACAGAAAAGATTGTTTAACTCTGGAGACCAAACTCCGCGTAAAAATAATCTCTACTCACATACTTTAGCCAAAAATAAATAATCTTGAAAGAGTGGAACACATCAAAGCCAATTCTAATCGAGAACTGATCATAGACGAATTAAATAATACAACTTCCGATTTAAATTGGTCAAGCGATGCCAAAACAATCTCAAAGGAAAGGGTGCTGCTTTTTTACTCTGCCCATGACGAAAAAGAAAATAATGAGTCACCCAGTTTCTATTTCATATTTCAACAACCAATCCTAGCTCACAACCGAAACTAGAGAAACTGCAGTTGGTAAAACAATTCTGGTTTATGTATCAGCTACAAGCGCTACTGTAAAATATCAATAGATGGTACTGTTGCTAGTTTTGCTTTTTGTCTTCGTATTATAAATATAACAGTCGACATCACCCGTAAGGGAGGAAGTAAATATTGCAAATTGCGAATTATTATCTCGTTTTCTTTCCCCTTTTGTTTGTTTCTTGAAATCAAGTAAGGTAAGTAGAATGACAGAGGAACCAAGTTTCAATTTATGCTCAGATATTGTCTCCACGGTACCACCTCTTGGGAACGTCTGACAAACTTTTGGAAACGACTGAAAGTTCCTGTTATTTATGGCATTATTGTAAGAAATGGTATGTTTTGAGTTCAGAACAGAGCTCGAAAATAACTCTAGACCTTTAATTTCATTTGGTTTCTCTCTGAGAGATATTGCATTGGGCATTGACATTTAGGTTTTGCTCAGAGATATATGTATATGTATACACCTACATATGTACTCACCTATTCGCTCCTCGCTTGAGATTTATTTTTTAATTTCAAATATATCTCTCCTCTATTGACTTTTTTTTTAATAAAAATTAAATGGAACTGATCAACCTAAAACATTTTTCGAAAATAAATCAAAAGTGTTCAATATATATAATTCAATCGTTGTCTCTATATTTCGCATATAATATATAATAAGTATTATAAGTATAGAAAAACGTTTTATCATGGAAGCTCATATGGTGAAAGTATATTAAGAATAATTTTAATATATTTGGAATTAAGTTTCACTAAAACTAAGCGACAACAGTAAATGCAATTTATTTTTTTCTCACAGCTGTATATCTCATTAATTGAGCAGAACCTAAAAAAATAAAGTAAGGGTTTCTCTCCGACCAAGAGCGAAAAAGTACGGTAAAACAAATCGGTTATTAAGTGATCTTATTTCATAATCTCAACGGCAGAGAGTAAAAACCTTTGAGAGTAATTTTCGAGCCCTAGTTCAGAATAAAACCGGATTCACTTATCCCGTTTAGTGTCCAAGGAGCCCAGTTGTACACAAAGTTCTAACACTAAAACAGGAGTCCCAACCTTTCCTATTTCAGAATGCTCTGATATACAAATTTCTAACAGAACAAAATTTCGATTTCAACCTTCCCTCCTGAGCAACCTTCCCATTCCGCTACCGAGATGTATACCCTAACAATCTCTACCTCCGCTGCTATAGTCAACTACAGTCCTCGAGGAAAAAAGGATACTCTGTGAGTGCTAAGAATGAAATCTTTGGAATCGTGCTCCTTCTTCAAAGGTTGCTTTACTTTGCCGGTTATCTCTCCTGGGCATGTCGGAGCAGTGCCCTATTTACCTATGCTATGCTGAGACACAGACAACAGAGCTTTCCAAACTGCGTATTATCTATAGGATCCTGCCGAAATGGCGGTTTGGTATTTGCAAACTCTTATTAAGGCTGGACGGTTTTCCTAGTATTAACTCTAGTACCAACTCTAGATGGAAAAAACTCCCTACTTGGAACTTTTCAAAACAGATTTGGCTTAGGCTTGATATGAAATGTAGTGCGGAGTTGGTTCTACTGAATCGATCACAGATCAGCCACGTTATCGGTGTTCTCACTGGATAGTGTCCGATAGTCCAACATGCCAAAGTTATTTTATGAATGTAAACTCATAGAGTTTCAGATATACTACTTTCACTGATTTCAAACTTTAATTTCTTATGGAAATGTAGAAGTTGTTTCTAGTAACCCAATCGGCTAAAGTGTTTATTCACTTATATGAGCCAAATATGGTCACCTGAAGCGAAATTTTCATAAAATAAGGGAATCTGTGAGTTTTAATTTGGTTCCACCACAGTTTACGACTATGTTGGGGTGTGGAGTTTGACTTATTTCCCGTCTTCACAATGACAGTGGTTATCGTTCCTGCTTCTGTAGACTTCAAACTGAAAGTTTCAAAAACGAACCAATCTCTCGTGACTGGGTTGATGTTTCTTTCCATTCGAAACTAACACCCACATTCAAATCCCGAGCAAACTGAAAGTATACGATGGACATTCACATCCTTCTACATGAACCTCCTGGAACATATGACATGATGCCATAGGGCAAGACACATAACATCACATTTGAAAAACAAATTCCTATGTAGGTAAAGTTGGGGATAGATACATACCAGAGTCATGATGAGAAGATAAAGTTGTCGACATACCCAAGGCTATTAAACTCTGGCACACTATTGGAAAAACCTTTAGACCTATTAGCCTGACCTAATTTGCTTTAAACACATTCAAAAGGCTAATTGCGATTTGCATAAGGAGTAAACTAAGCCCAGAAGCTGTAGATTTTACGAAAAACAAATGCATCATCAATATACAAGAATACAGTAATTGATTAAGAATTAGGGGATGTCAGCATTTAGGGGCACCCTCCAAGGTTAGATTCTTCTCAGGGTTCTCGCGAAAAGTGAGATTGAAGTATATACGACTTCCACTGCTAGCTATAAGGACATTCCAATTAAATGCAAATACCACCAATTGAGAAGACTCCACTAAAAATTTTTAATTGCCACAAGTATGTACTGTACATACATATCTATTGGAGTCTGGTCGTCGATAGGAATTTAAGAATAAAGAAAAGAGTAAATATGGCAACGATAGCCTTCTTAGATATTCAGCAAAACTTGTATTTTGCATCAGGACTAGTGGTTTAACTCTACAAAAGTTCTGAAAGAGGAATCTCCCACAATCAGTGTTCTTCGGTTAAGTCAAATTTAGAGCTAAAAACTCAGCTTGTCGGGGCACCTTGGAGATCTGATCCGTAAAATATCGAAGAGGTCAAGGACATGGAAATGACATATGTACATAGGTCGCCGTGGCTAAATGGGATTCGATTACTGTTGAGGTTCGAGGTTCGAATTGCATACAACACAAAAAATTTTTTTTGTAGCTTAACCTCTTGCGAGTTTAGAACTGCCATGAAAAGGCTTCTCAAAATCAAAACTTAAATAAATAAATAAACAGGTCGATGGTTATATTTTTTACACGAATGGAAGGGGCCTACTGTTTAATGCCGTGTTCGAAGGCAATTTGTTATTTGGGAAGCTTTCTCAGGACAGTTGTACTCTCGGATGTTTGTCAGACGCTCGCGAGAGGTGGGGCCGTGAAACACTTTTAGGTGTTCCGACTGGGATTCGAAACTCGAACTCCTTGCTCCATAGTCCAACGCACTAACCACTCAGCCACGGAGCCCCGAGATAGTGAATAACCGCTTCTAAATTTCGCACCATGTAGGATCCTTCATTGAAAAGTAACTTGTCAAAAGTTTCTAGTTCGCGATAGAAAAATTGCTTAGTAAAAATCTAACATTACTTCGACCATGCGTTTGCTCTTCTCATAAAGCCTACAGAAAGCCTAATGAAAGTTACCACCGTATCTAACAGTATACACTTCGATTTAACGTTTTCAAGTAACTGATATATCTATAGATATGTATTTGCAAACAATCCAAAAATGCTTTACCAGATTATATAAAGGAATGCAACTCACCGTTAGTTTGCATGGTGTCATTTCCAGTCACATGAGTAGACGACGCACGCCGGCAAAAAACACATACACTCAATTCGGTACACACAGAGAGAACGAAAAAGACAAAAATATGCAAACTCCAAATGACTGCACAATTGCACTGCACTGCACTGCACTGCACTGCACGCTAACGACCCGAAAGCTACTACGAAACCCGAACCGAACTTACCACCAGGAGAGACCGCGAACAACTAAAGCTGCGCCGGCGAATATGACTTACAATTACTCATCTCACCTCAGACTAGAAGAAAATAAAAATGACTTGCATTCAGCAGAAGTTCGCTTGCATTTTTTTTGGTGGACGTCTAAGCTACATAATGGGATCTCTTCCCAAGGCGGAATGTTATCAGTGGCCGGAATGGAGGAGTATTTTTGGTTTTCAAAACATAGGATATGATTATATTCATCAATCATGTGGCTCAAGTAGTTTTGTTATCCTTTTTAAAGGATGGTTGGGGTGCTGAACTTGAGATAGCTCCAAGAAGCACTTCGATCCGGTAGTAATTTTTTGTGTTATCCCCTTGTAGATGTCGAGTGGATTGGCCTCCTAGCTAAAATCAAGTTTATTAATGAAGCTTATGATTGTTTGAGCTGAGGAGAAGGAAATGTTGGACCCCGAGCAATGGCGGGACATTCACATAGAATACGCTCAGTGTCCTGGAGGCATAGTCGGCATGTGTCCGATAGGCTAATAACAATTGTTAGTGCGTTGGACTATGGAGTAAGGGGTTTCAGGTTCATCCCCGAGACAACACCTAAAATTTCCTTCACTGCTCTATCCTTCGCGAGAGTCTGACAAACATCCGAGGTTCGTGTTCATTATTTTTAAGAGACTTAACTCCTTACCTGGGCCTCCTTTGTTACCTCAGAGGAGAATGTTTAGATCATTATATCATTCAGTATATCATTCAGATTAATGTATCAATTGAGGAATTTGAAGAATATCCCAATAACTTTGAAAGAGACAGAGATTGATTCCTTTAGCATTAAGTGCAGGTTGTGGACTACTTGTGAGGATATCAGTGGAATATTTTCAAGAATTGTTATAAGCCCAATTATGTGTTTTTGCATTAGAGAGAAACAACAGAGGTGCAGTTCTATGTACCTGATATGCATATGCAAAAGTACCGAGATCAAGAGAGACTCTAACCACAGAATTTGTAGTACCTACCTACGTCAGACCTTTGGGACAATTTAACGTTGCGTTTTCAGTAGTTCTATCCCTTTTCAGAAATCGAGTTGAGAACTACATATTTAGTGTTTGCGTCTGCAGGTTCAAAGTTCTCCTCTTGATGAATGGTTTTAGCTGGGTTTAAGCCCTTCTGCTTGCCACCAATCATAATCATTTGTTTAGGGCATATTGCATTTATCCAGTCATCTGTACATGTCACTTAGAAGTGCGCCAATTGAACATAGTAAAGGGGATACGACATAAACTAGAGAGCAATCTTTAGGAAGTGAGTTGATTCTGCTGGTAAGCTCAGAGCGCATCCACCTGGTAGTGTGTGACCCATTGTTTTGATGAACTTATATAACCAATAGTTCCGACGATATCTAGAGAGGAAAAGTGGATGATTTCCGTCTTTAATGGATTCTTTCCAATCGTGCTAATAAGATAATGTAAAGCTGTTACTGTCGATTTTCTAGATTGATATCCGAATCGATGGGCGTTTAAGGGGCACATGAAAGCAGTATTTCTAATGTGTGAAACAGCGAGGCGAGACTAATAACCCTGAAAGCCTTTTGGCTTGATGGAGATCTGTTGTAAGCTTTAGGTATGAATACTATATTAACTATTCTTCGAGCAATCCTCATATAGTTACGTTTATGATACCTACATATGTCTAAGCTAGAGTTATAGATTGTTGAAGCCATTAAAGCGTTTATCTTTATTAAATAGTTTCCCAAAGCCTCACAATCATTTGTGTGTCCTCTCTTTACCTGTTATCGCGTGCTGAATCTAATAGAAAACCGAAGCATAGCGGAGTCAAATAACTTTCTCAAACATCGGAGAAATGTGTCCTGTTGTTCCTTGTTTTATTGTTTTTTTTTTGTTATTAAAAGTTCTCTATCCGTTAATGTTCATCAGTTTACACTCAAGCTTATATACATACATATATATATATAGTGAAATTTTTGCTACTCATAGGTGTTCTAATCTACTCTTATCTCAACAACTGCATCTCTACCCTACACCAATTGCCTTCGACATGCCTGCACAAAGATCTCTATCTACCGAAGCGTTATACAGGTGGTTTTTCTGTGAGTCAGGCAATTCAATTTGCCCACCACCCTCCCCCGCCCTATAAGAAAGTTCAACTACCACCCATTTCGGTTTAAAGTCATTGGAATCTATGAATTGCTATCCTATGATGCAGGGCATCTATGACATTTTAATCTTTGAGAATTATTTAGAAAAATCCCTGGTTATCCTTCACTCTTTTCATATTTTACTATATTCACCCACATGTTGTTTCCACTCCAATGACAGTGACTATCGTTCGAATTCAAAAAAATAGAAAAGAAAAAAACAGAAAGCTCAAGGACATAACACACGATTGTGGATTGTGCACCAATCCACCGACCGTACGTCTCATTGGAAAAATTCATAATTTCTCTGAAAGCTTTCCATTTCTCGCCAAAGTTCGTACACTCCAACACTGATTTCTTTCTATTTCGAATTCTTTGGCAGGAAAAAATATCCTTGCTCTCAGTCGTGGAGTTCCAGTCGTACGGTCTGTATGGAGCTCTCTCCGCGTAAAAGAATTTTCAGAAAATTGAGAAAAAAGCCTCAAAAAGGACTCCTAGCTCAGTTGTTGGGTGTTGTTTAGTTTTCGGTTTTTCACAAAAAGGATACACACACGCCTACACAAAAAAAAATAATATGAATATCTTATGAAAAAAAAAGTAGTGAAGTGAAATTGATAACAAAAAATTCCTATGTACATATATGCATAAGGATTGATAAAAAAAAAGAAAATCTGCATTTTTCCATTGCGGTGTGTGTAACATACATCCTTGCTCCTCTGCCCCCGTGTGTCCTTTTTTGCTGCTGCTTCTGATATTGGTACTGCTGCTCTCAGTCTCTCAGTGCTTTTACGTATGTTCCTTATCTAGGGCTTTCCAACAAAACCACACCACATTGCGCCCACCCTCAACATAATAAGTGTACAAGAGGATTGCGTAAAAGAATTCCCTTCGTCGTCGTCCTTCGGGAAGGATATGAAACGGGACAAACGGGACGCGTGTTATTCGTTGAAAAAATTCACTTTAAATTAAAGAAAATAAATGTGTGTAGAGTGTCCTTATTTTGTTTCTATGTATGTTTCCTTGAGAAAGACAGAAGAGGGACTGGTTTATTCGACTACCCGGATCAGATCGGCTATCTCATACAAAGATGTCTAGTGCAATCAACCTGAGATGATAATTCGAGTATCCTTTTGGAGTTAAATAGAAAGGAAAATAAATAAATTGTTGTCCCCTTTTTTGCCCCTAAAGTGCGTGCTGCGATGCTTTGTTGTTCACCTTAAAAAAAAAAAGGCTTCGTCGAAAAGAAAGCAAGGAAAGGAATTTTAATTAAATTACGAGGTGTTATCCCGTTATCCTTTATCCTGGCTTTAGTGTTTTCCTCTGGTGTTTTTATTTTTTCTTGTGTCTGTTGTGCGGTGCGTGTCCATCCACGATAATCGTTAGATTCAATTTTGCGTTTCATTCTGTTTCGCAATTTTTCACAGAAAAAAAGTTAATAAATATCCAATTGTGTGATATCCTTACATTTGTTTCGCTTTGTGTTTAGTCTTCGTTGTTCGGTTCGTGATAGTGTTGGGCAAAGAGCGGTCCTTTCCCAAGTGTGTTCTGAGTGTAGCCTTGGTGTCTACGGTGCTAACAAAAAGAAAAAAAGAAAAGTGTGATAGGATCCTTAATGCCTGCGAAGAAGGTAGTGTCATTATCAATGTTCGAAAGGACATAGCGACACACAGATAAGTTAAGGTGTTGGTGGAGAAGAAGAACCCATCGAATAAGAATCTAAATTGGCAGTGCTCACGTTACTATCAAACGAAAAGGAGCAACAAAACGCAAGAAAAAGAAAGAAGAAAAGAAAAAGGAAAAAAAAATCAAAGGGATATCCACGCGGTAAAGTGGTGGACTAATTAAACGCTTCAGGATACGTATCTACGGAAATAGAAAAGTAAGTCCTTAGCCTTATTTCTGTTTTCTTCTTTTTTGCAATCCATTTTCGAAAAGGGAACACGTTTATTTACTTTCGTCCTTTTTCGGGGTCCCTCGTTTCTGTTTGTTTTCACTTGCTCGCTCGTTCGCCTTCACCTTTTTCTTTTGATGATTGATGATGGTTAATTAATCAGACGACAAATTAGCCTAATGGGCCCGCTGCTGTATAGCAATTGCGGTAGTTGGCAGTCTCGTGAGTCTCAGGGGCAAGTAATTGCTGCTCACCTTGTGTCGAGTGTCCTTTTTTCTCTTATTTGCTTTTGTTTTGTTTCAGTTGTAGCTGTGTATATGTGTGTGTTTGTGTGGAACGAATAGGTGGGGGGACTATGCGTGCTTTGATGTCACTAAAGCCTCGGGAACAAAAAACTGTTATTTAGGTGTCATACAAGTATACGATGGGAGTTTTCTAGGACACGGCGGCGGCAGTGTGTATGAGATATCCTTCTATTATGTTATTGAGTTGCATTATCGAAATGAATTGGATTTGAATGATTGCTGACCGGGTTTGCCTTTGAAAATTACATATTGGGACGATGATAGGGCGCAATTGCTGCACGGAGGTGTTTGAATCGATTTGTTGTGAATTAATTGTGATTTGATATTTGAATCTCAGAACATACTGAAATATGCATATGTACATATGTATGTACATGATAATCATTTAATCAATAGAACACCTGTTAACTGAGTTTAGAAGAATGACCAATCGATTTAGATATTGATTTTGTATTATTTGGATACACACACCTCTGACGTCAATCGAATAATAATTTGGAGCAAAGTCAAGACCAGTTTGTAGTGTACCTAATCACTGTATTTCTGATGTCAATGGTAGAAGGTAGTTTTGTTTTTGTTCTTTTATGCAAAACAAATCTGACATTGAATTATGTTTTTGTTTTGAAAATATGTACGCTAGTGCGATCAGAAGTGATTCTAACAAGAAACCTACGTTTGGAGCATTATTCTTGTATCAAAGTGTTCGTGGTTTTGAAGTTGCTAAAGGAATTATACCTACTTGAACCGATACACAGGAAATCATTCACATTTCAATAGAACCAGACTCTGGACAATTTCTGTGACCAAAATTGAAAAAAAAAACTATAGGTTCTCATATTCCTGGGATTCGTAGTGAACATAGAAAGACTGTCCGAGGTCTTGAATTTCAGTAGCAGCATCTGTCCAAGGTTGGAAGTGTTAACATACCCTACCGTTGCGAGCCTATATTTTTGGAACTAACCTTCCCTATACAAATAATATAGAAATAAGCATTGAATGTAGTTTTCTGTGGTTCTAAAGATTGTGCTAGTAAGTCTAGCAATAAGGGTAGTTGTAACAGGCCATCGGGTTAAAGTAACATTATACCAAACCAGCCAACACGGCTTGTGTCTACTTATCTGCCCGTTTTTCATAATTTTGATCATTTTATTCTCTGCTACTGTTTCCTACAGGACGTTGTAATAGCTCTATCTTAAAATTTTAATGATCGCTTCAAAGAAACTGGGACCTGACTCTGGAAAAGAAGCCTAAGCTGCAAAGAAATGTATTGGATTAGAAGTAATAGAAAAGAGATAGAAATGCAAACATTTAGTGCCTAACCTCTCCTTTGAAGGGTTCATTTTTATTCTGAGCATCTTTTTTATGACAAATTTACTCTCTAATGTTTGGCACACGCTCATGAGAAGTATAACCATGAACAACTACTAAGCCAGAAAAGCCATTGTTTACAGAAATAACAATTAGATAGATTCTTTCAAGTACAAGCCAATGCAAAGCATACTATGTAAGAACCTATCCTGCATCGGAATGAACTGCACGTAAATTAGTTTTGCCTAAAGCGATGACAGCTATAGTATCATTATAAATGAAAATTGCAGAAGATGAGGCACAATGAGGGAACAGTGACATTTCTCATCGTGATCTCTCAGATATCAGCAAGAACTATGGACTTATATATGTATACATAAGCTCCTGCGGAATATTATGACAGTGCCGAAATAATCTCCATTGTGGGCTTGTTAGTATGAGCCTAGTTTGAATTCATAAGTCATAAGTCATAAGTCAAGGTAAAACAAAATATGGTAAGAACAAACAACAAACTCAATAGAACCACTTGATTTCTCCTTAACACTTCTCCTAAAAACTTTCTTTCCCTCATTCGATGATGAAAAACATTAAAATTATATCTGCCCTTATAGTTTTATTCCGTTAGAGTAGTTTTGACAAAGCCGTAAAACTGACATAAAACAACGGCCATTGATTAAAGGTGGTTCTATGTACGTATATTACTCAAACTTTTTTAAAGTACGAACTGATCATAAAACAAGCACACCATTCGACTTTGGTAAACTTTTGAAAAGACGACAGACCATAACTCATTTAATGGGTCTTGACTAGCACGTGTCTAAATAAACAAACAAGCGCGGGCTGACTATTATTATTTTGTCTTAAACATGTTCAAACAGAAATATTGATTCTAAAACTTTCGAACAGCACTCATCATACTTCGAGGATATGGGGAATCGGGAATAGCTTTCTCAAGTCTGAGTGTTGCAATTGAAGGAGATCGACTTTTCTTTATTGGAGTTTTAAATGGAGTTTCCATTATTTTTCTACTTTCGAAAATCTATACAAAATATAATTTAGTACATATTTCACAAAACATGGAAGGGTAGGTATTACTCGAATCCAAGGATGAAATGCATTCTCATGTCTAATTATGCATAAATGTCAGACTTTTCATCGTAAAGTGTATTGTATAGCTTCCTTCTAAGGCTTAAACCTGAACAATATCCTTTGTATAGAGAGAGTTACCTTCATGAAGACATGATGTAAAATAAATATCAAAATCTCTAATTGAGGCAAAAACTACAAACGTCTGTAGTTAGTGTTGAACACGTCTATTGCTGACAATCCCTCTCGGAAGATTCAGTTTTTCTAAAATTGCAGATTCTAAATATTTTTTTGGTCAGTGGCTTACAGAGCAAAGGGTTTCAGGTTCAATCCCTAGGCAACATCTGATATTTCTTTCACGGCTCCACCTCTCATGAAAGTCTGACAAACATCCGAGAGTATAACTGTCATGCAAAAGCTTCTCAAATAACAAATTGCCCGTCGGAGACGGCATGGGAGTGTAACCTCAGTTCATTTCGAAATATATTTAGAACTAAAATTGATGGATTTTAGGTCATTTTGTTTTTTTTTTTTTTTAGAGCACTTTTCCCCACTTCTTACAAAATTCCAAAAAAGGGCGAAAAAAAGACCTTCATCTGATATTGCTAGTACGCTCTATTAGTTTTGAGCTGACGGTTTTGTTGGACTAAAATGCAAAATGATAACTGATGATTGGACTGATACCGAGACTGAAGAATGTTAACATTTTTCTTGAATTTTAGTAGAATGGCGGAGACTGATGCCTATCTTCGGGTATTGCATCTCAAGTGAATTTTAAAACGACTGACATTATTGAAATTATGGCCTGAAATGTTGATGAGACAAAAAAGGAATGTTAAACAAATTGCCTGCCTCAATATTTCCTGACATCCCTGTTTCAATCACATATGTACGTCAAACCGAACTGTCATCCGAGAATGAATATGTTAAGATTATAGTTTGACACTTTACAATACGGATAGTTTACAATTGTAAAAACTTACTTCAAAAATATTGAATCTGTAGTATGCAGGTATGTATGTTTCTTGCAGTGCGACCAGGTTATCGTCGACGTAATCCTCCATCTGAGCGTACTATAGGAAAAAGTGTGAAACACTGGCTCTGTTACAGATTTCTTAAGGCCTATACATCTTTCAAATGTTTACTCTGAATATATGGCGTCCGGTAGTGAAAGTGTTGAACAGGATCCAAGTCTACCGGTTTCACGGCGAGCACAGGATTTGGGGAATGTGTAGAACATACTCCGATTGGGTCCTTGAACATCAGCGTTCGAATGACCAATTTTCACATAACATACGTTGCGGATACGTTCGTCCATATTTCTTCGAAATTAGGAAAGTATATTCGTCAATTCTGACGTTGCATTCCAAATTCTTTGAATATTGGTGAACTTAATCTGAGAACAATTTAAGAAGAAACACGAATTTTTGTGGCATGAAATGGTTCAAATCAAATCAAAGTGGGAATACTAAATATACGGACTAACTATTGACCAACAACTCCTACCTCTTTATGCCTTACCTTTTGCAATCGTATTATTATAATTCAGCCACCTATTACAAAACCAAAAAATAACTCCTTCATTCTGCCTTGGGAAGAAATCCCAATAGCTTACACGTCCACCAAAAAAAGTTCAAATGAACTTCTGCTGAATGCAAGTCATTTTTATTTTCTTCTAGTCTGAAGTGAGATGAGTAATTGTAAGTCATATTCGCCGGCGCAGCTTTAGTTGTTCGCGGTCTCTGCTGGTGGTAAGTTCGGTTTGGGTTGCGTAGTAGCTTTCGGGTCGTTAGCGTGCAGTGCAGTGCAGTGCAGTGAATGTGGTCGGTCGGTGTTAGTGTTCTCTTGTGAAGTTGTGTGTCCTTGTCTTGCCACTGCAATTGTGCATCAATTCGGAGTTTGTATATTTTTGTCTTTTTCGTTCTTCTTTGTGTGTACCGAATTGAGTGTATGTGTTTTTTCCCGACGTGCGTCGTCTGCTCTTGTGACTGGAAATGACTCCATGCAAACTAACGGTGAGTTGCATTCCTTTAGATAATCTGGTAAAACATTTTTGGATTGTTTGCAAATATGTATGTATACATTATGTACATACATACATATCTACGGTGGTAACTTTCATTAGGTTTCCGCGAGAGTTGATGAAAATTTTTGTAGGCTTTATGAGAGGAACAAGCGCGTGATTGAAGTAGTGTCCGATTTTTACTGGTTAAAAACACCACATTTCGATATAAATTGTTAAACAATGCAAATAAGATCTTTATTAAGCAATTTTTCTACCGCGAAATAGAAACTTGTGACAAGTTACTTTCCAATGAATGATCCTACATGGTCCGAAATTTGGACGCGGATATTCACTATCTCATCTTTTCATCTTTGTAGTCGTCGAAATAAGTTCCTCTCATCCAAAATTAAAAGGACTTACATAATTGTTGATATGTCCGACTTCTATGCTTTCGCGCAAAGCTTCTACTTTAAAGTTCAATTGTAGAAATTTCTAGATCGTTGTTTCTATATTACATTATATGTCGGTGCGTGGACAAGCACTAAGCAGTTTATTTTGAAAAGTTTGTATAACATTGGTATTTGTTTTCTTGGTACAAGGCCAAAGTTGTATTATGTATGTCTGTCAGCTATGACACATGCTTATGTAAAAGCAATTTGTTCTCGATATTGAGCGGAGAATGTTTTCCGAGTATTCCCCATATTTGATTTTGAGTTGTCATTGATAGCAGGAATAATGCTATCTTTTTCTGTACATCACGATTATATGTATAACAGATAGAGAAGCGGTCCCAGAACACTATCTTGCGGTTCGCTGGCTGATATTTTGCTCAGCTCCGAGTATTCGTTTCAATTTTCGTTTTTACTCTTGTAAAGAGTATAACATACACAACACAAATGGCTGGGAGAAGCAAGGACCTGGGTCCCATCAACCTGTTGCGCCGTTGATGACAAACCGTTGGTTTTGTGGGTTTTGCATCTTCAGAAAGTAGTTCCGTCCTATCGAAATTGTCGTGATCATCGTCCAGTTTAAAGGTTTCTTCCAGATAGGCAGCTAAAACGTCCGCTTTTACTTTATTTTCCCTACCCTATTCATTTGTACCTTTTACAGCTTTCCAAATTGAAGTCGTGCTTTCTTTTCGGGGTTAGACTTGCTAGGACTTTCCTGTCGCGTAATCCTTCAAATTTTTTTTAGTAGTTTTCAACAAATTCCAAAAATAATTGAAATGGGCTTTATGCTGCGGAGCAGGATTACGTCGGCATTTTTTACGTGGTTTCCTTTTTTCCTTAACCAGTTCTTTTATTTCTATAAGACGATCTTAATTAAGCGGGAACTTCCACCTCAAGTTCAGAGGAGTTCATAAGTAGAACGCTTGGTTTAACATTTTCTTTCCCAGTTAGTTGTTCTATTAGTTAATTTTGCTGATAGAAGTCCTTGTTTTCGATTCATACATACATACATATATTGTGACGTGTGATTAGTCCTACCACCTTACTCAGATTGAAAAGGCATTCGCCTTTATCGCGTCCTTTCCGAGTATGTGGGCCAAAATACTATGACAACAATTTTGTCGTGGAATGTTCTGTTTCTTGCAAAGTTTTTCAACGGATTGACTAAAAAAAATTTCTTTTATAACCTGTTTAAAGCCAAAGAATGATATGTACATACATAGTTATGTTTGTTTGTTTATTTAGACACGTGTTACTGAATACCCATTAAATGAGTTATGGTCTGTCGTCTTTTCAAAAGTTTCCAAACTCAGAGAGTGTGTGCGTTTTGCTATCAGTTGGTATATCAAAAAAGTTTGAATAATGTATGTACAAATGTAGTACATACAACCACCTTTATTCAATGGCCATTGTTTTCCTTCTGTTTTACGACTTTTTCTTGTCAAGAACTATTTTAAAGGAATAAAACGATAAGGATTGATATCGTTTTAATGTACATATTTAACGTGTATATAGAAAGTTTTACGGAGAAGCCAAATGACAGTATTGGGTTTGTTGTTTGTCCTTACCATATTTTGTTTTACCATGGTATAACTAATGAGTTCAAACTTGGCTCATACTGACGAGTTTGCTTAGAATGGAGATGAATTCGGAACAGTCCAGTCATATAAAATGCAAAATACTTACACATTGTACTTGACAGCATTATCCTTATTCCTTGTTTACAAATAATCTCTTTTCTGAGTTCCGTGGTTTGGTGGTTAAAAGTTGTTCATTGTTTTACTTCTCGCGAACGTCTGGCAAACATTTGAGAACACAATTGTCCTAAAAAGGCTTCTCAAAATTAAAATGTTCTCCTCGGAGAATTTAACGAATGGTCATAGGTACTTGTGAGAGGCTTGGTTCTAGTAGGCTTGTCGCAGTAAATTGTATTTGTGTCTCTTTTCTGTCATTTTCTAATCACATAACACGTGTACTATACCTGGAATAAATTTCAGTTGTTATGGCCCTCAATAAGGCCTTTATTAAATCTTTGAAACCTCAAAATCTGTGTCCTTTCTATTCTTTTATTAGTTGTTATTGGCTTTTTTTCTGGTAACTTCGCGTGTAAAAATTGCATAAGTATGTACATATGCATACATATGTGTACAGGTTCCATAGTATATCGTTTCATCCTCCGTTTTCAATCGACGTAAATTTTCCTTCTTCCTGTTTCCATACTTCAAGAAGAGAATCATGTTCTCCTATGGAGAAGCGTAATTGTAAGTTAGATCACTCACTGGAATTGCATATAGTATACATACATACATACATATGTACAGTATCTTTTTTTTGATAATGACACTTAAATCCAAGTCAAACCTTGTAATACAGAATCCTTATCAAGTCCTTCTTGAATAAATGAGTCTTATGGCTTCCATGAAAGAAGGGATTCAAATGCAATAGCTTTAAAGGAAAATCGTTCTTTAAGTTTTAAAAACAAGTATGTATGTACATATGTAGGTACTTGTCTTGATTTTTTTTTGGTCACATTGTCTTAGAGGAGAAACTTATGATTTGCAAAAGCTCTTCAACTTTGCACTTTTAAGTACATAAACAAACTTACTTACATACATATATGAGTCTGTATGCATGTCTGTGGGATGTCCGGAGTCCAGGAGTCTCATCTTGGATCTACATAAACTAGGTTGCAGGTCCATTGAGCAACCACTAAGTAGCCGAGGGTGGCGTTCACCACTCCTGGGATCATTTGCTTGTACAGCTACATATATGTAAGTACATAGTAAACTTAGATCTTAGAAGAAACATTCAGAGTAGCCTTTCTATTTGATTCGAAGAAACATGCTAAAATTATTATTTAGGTAGATGCCTACATATTTCTTTAACCGCTTGTTGCATAGGTCTAAGTGGTGCCATCAATGTACTTAAGTCTCTCCTTCCGCAAACCTTGAGAATAATGTTGGAAAGAAATTTAGACGTTATTGTAAATACCAATATAATGACAGAATTTTATGTTGCCTAGAGCAGTAGGACACCGCTCAGTCTTTAAATTTTTTCTTGTGGCGCGTAGTTCCAATGCATACTAGTGTGCCATACATTTTGATAGACCTGACTACTCGGACATCCTTTTTTTAAGTAGGGTGGTACGCATAAATTTCTGATAATTGGTGTGGTTCTACGGAGTACTGTTGAACGAATTTATAATATTGAGGCCTTTTGTATGCATTTTTGGTCCGAAAGTCCTCCATCTGTGCTTAAGAGTTGTAATCTTGTTGGACCGGAGTCGAATTTAAAAATCATGAGCTACATCATTATTCTCTGGATAAGTTTTCTTGCTGCTTAGGTATGGTTGTTACTTCTTCAATTTGCAGAGCAAGGGCGTTTTTTATATTACATTATGGCATATTTTTATTTTTTACTGGGGCTCCATTCGGTCTTATTCTAATAAGAAGTTAAACTTTGAATGAAGTAGACTCTTCCATTTGAGAAACAAGATTGATGTATATCCTTTTTGCTAAACGAAAAATTCGCTTTGCTCTATGCAGACCTACATGAGCCGATAAATATAACCTATGTACCTTCTTACGAGGATCGTTCGAACTTTGCTGAGTATGTAATCGCTTGAAGAAGGAAAAAAAATTCGACACACTACTTATATGTGCATCAACTATTATCAGGTAACATTGATTATCCTGAGCAGCTTCATATCAGTAGTCCCCGTACTATGAGGTTAATACATCTCTTTTGCCTAAACTTTCATCGTTCGACCCACGGGCGTAATGAGACTGTGTTTCGAATGATATACTTAGGCATGTGGCAACTGACTATCGCAAACCCTATCGATAGGTTACGAAAATTTAATTCGCTGTGCCATATGACACGCAAGTCACATACAAAAATGTCAATAAAATCGGGACATTCACCTCTGGAAACTTTACAAATCACTATGAAGTGCAGGGCAGTCAGTGGGTGTGGAGATGTGAAGATTCAGGGGACCAGGGCGTTAAAGGTATGATATGATCATGATCCACGCAGTAACCCCAGATGAAAAACTTTGAGCTTTGAATTTTATCCAAAATTTAATTGCACCTTGTGTCTTTCAATGTACACAAGGCGCACGAACTTCGTCAGGTTTTTGGTTGTTGACCTTTCCTTTAAGAAAGAAAAGGAGAATATTTAAAGGACTATAGTTGGCAAATGGTCGAACCTGCTTTAGGAAAACAAATAATAAAAAGAACTGTCCAAAGGATAGAAAAAACGTTCTGTGAAAGAGAACAGAGCTGTAAGGCTCTACGGTACTGTCCGGGGCACCAAAGTATTCGCATTAAAGTCCTTCGATCTCTTCCGTCATGAGTCCCTCTGCTACACATCTACAGACTTTAAAGAGGTTTTGACACAATCACTCAAGAAGGAGAATTGAGAATGGGTCTGATACGTACTTAAGTCCTGTATCCCCCTGTGGTGGGTCCTAGGGCCTCGAAAATGCCTACGCGCCATCGTGTGCGGTTTCTGGAAATGTTCCGAAATCGGTTGAGACAATACTTCCAAGGTATTGAAAACTCTCAACTCTCTCAACCGTTTGTCCAGCAATGCATACATGAGCTGATGAGCTCGGTCCTAGGCTGATCATTTTTGTTTTTGCCAGAGTTAATTTTCAGCCCAACGACGGCTGCCTCTCTCTCCACGTTTGTTGTCATTTGGTGAAGGTCCATAATTCTATGTGACAGCAGGCATACGTCGTCGGCGTAGTTGAGGTGTTTGAGTTCAGATGTCAGAGTCCATCGAATTCCTGCGGGTCGGGAATGGGTCTGATGAGTGATTGGAAACCGTTTGAGTCAAGTAGTTTGAAGGACTACTGACTATGATATTAAGTTGGTTAAGACTTTCTCTATTTCTTAGTTCAAGAGATTAATTGCTTTCTGAGTTCCTATTTATTACAATTTCGGACACGTGCCTATCCATTATTTCAAAATTAGTGGTAAATGGCAGTTCGAAAAGTGTCATATTTACACAAATCTTACTTCTAAATGAAAGTCCTTACAAAACAATAATCACCCAAGGAATATTCAAAACTTTTTGCCTACAAATCAAAAAAGAAAAAAGAAAACTTTTCTAATCCCTTTTCTCTTTTACTGCCTCTGTGTCTCCTTCTTTGTTGTATTCATCATTTTTATCCTCTACCCACTGAAATACATTAAAATATCCCCAATCTAACCACATGTTCATATGTCTGTAGCCCCCCAGCAATGGTTACGTATCCTTAAGACAACAACCAACAAAAAAAAAACTCAAAGAAACCATGACACACGGAAAAGTATACGAAAGCAAAAAAAAATATCATTTGAAAAGGACGTTATCCTTTTAAAGATGCGAGACCCATCGAAAAAGTTTGTGATCTAAAAAATTTACAAAAAAAAAAGGACGAATGGAAAATCCTCTAAAATGTGGGTGAAAGCTTTTCCACACAGCATCCAGCATGTGTTGGGAAATTTGTAACATTTCCACGAGAGAGATACCGAGAGAGAGAGAGAGCGAGAGAATCGACTTTCCGAGAGCTGTGTTGACCACATGTTCGAATTTCGAACAGCAACCCTCTGGCCTTCCACACTGGAAAAGGAAATTTGAAACGACGGTGAAAATGAGATCCTTTTTGTGAGAGGGGATGGTTGCGAGAGAGGATGACACAAATGCCGACGTCAAATTCACGCACATGATAGCTGGTCGGTGACTAGAGGGGATGGTCTTCGTTCACGTCCTATGATAAAACTCAATTTTTCTCGACCCGATGTTGTACTAGCATTGACTAGGGCAAATCTACGAAAGGTGCGGTAGCATGGTGGAGAAAGAGAGCAGCACAAACTAAGTGTCCCACTTTACCTCAATTAGAAATTATTTTCCGATTTTCTCTCCCAGAGAAGCCTCTCTTTTTCTTTTGCCGAGAGGGAGAATATCCTTATCGTTCTTGGCGGCTATAGGTTTCGGTGTCGCACAACCGACAGGTTGAACGCTTAAAACATTCTGTATGCGTGCGTATTTTTCTTCCAGGTTTCCATTTTGAAAAAAAAAAAAAAAAAAAAAAAAAAAAAATAGAATGATGCTGATGCTGATGGAGGGTGAGGTTTTGGTTACGGTTTCGTACTTTATTCCGTCGCGTAACGTTCGTTCTCTCTAAGACGAGATGTTGCCAAATCTCTCCTTCTCTCGTTGGTTTGTTATTTCAGGTTGTTGGCAGGTTCTTTTTGCTCGTGTATTCGTGTCGCCTGTGTATATGCCGCCTTGTTCAGGGTGTAGTGTAGTTGACTGTAAGGATGCTTTCCCTAGCGATGGGGACGACTGATGATAGATGAACGTGGGGGTTGGGCGTTAGAAGATAGACATGGAAAAACAGTGACACACATTTTCTTTTTTTCTTTTTTTTTCCTCCAGGGGGATGTTTTGTATGCCGGCAGTATAAGTTGGACCGGTTTTCTGTATCTTGGAGGTTATTAGCTTGACTGGTGGCTATTTTGCTCTTGTTTGGTTGGGTATGGTTGGTTGGTGGAAATTGGGCCGGTGTTGTCCTTTCCGATGGAACTTTCTATGCAAATGGGTGAAGCTCTCTAGTTTTTTTTTTTGCAGTAGGTATGTACATATGTACGTACTAGAAGTTTGGACAGAAGTGACAGAATTAATCAGATTGACTGTGAACAAGGTGGGCGTCATCGGTGCTCGTACAGGTTTTGGGGGTGTTTTCTTCGGATCAAGCTGAGACTGGTACCACTTTTCAAGGAACACGTGCACTAGGTATGATCTTTTCTCAAGTTCATTGGCTTGTGAGCATCGGTTACATGAATTTTGGTGAATATACTCACATATGTAGATCCTCTTGGTTAATTAAGCTTAGTCTCAGAGATGAGTGATTCCTTTGTAGGTTTCGGTCTGTAGTCTACGTTCAATAAACAAAAATATCCCTCCAACTCTACCTTCTGAAGATCTATTTAAATCTTACGACCTGCGGCCAAACGACTACTAAATAAAGGGCATTTGGCCCAGCTATGCACATTAAGCCCAAAATACCCAGCTAATGAACTAATCGGACCTCTATTAAGCTTTAGTTTCACGATCCGTAGCAAGCCTTCCAGGGTTGCAGTTCAAAGGGTTAATTTAACGGTCCATTAAAACCACATTTGTTATCCTCCCAACGCGCGCCCACTGCGTGTGACATAACGTACAGTCCATCGCTTTACGACTCTCGTCATCTCCACGATGAGGAACATTATCATCAAGAAAATCATCTTCATTTCACGGACACACTCACGCACACACCATACACGTGGGCGTGCACAAAACCCGTAATCATGGTGTAGATGCACGATTTATTACTACTAGAAAATACCTTAATAAGGATCTCAGCTACCTATACCTATACAAGGTATGTGCGTATTCCCTTTGCGCGCCAAATGATGGATGGCAAAGCGTGAAAGTGGGAGAGAAGAAAAAATAATCATAAAAAAGCCTCGTTTTACTGCGAAAATCTTTCAGGTGAGCCCTAGCAATTGTTGCTACACGACTAAGGATACTTTTACTTCGCGCGGCGGTCCATTATGAGTCATGTAGCCCAAAAAAAGGAAGAGAAAAAAACACCGGCTTTCCCACTCTAAATAGGTAATAAAAACCATAATAGAAAATACTTGCACCTGTCAGGATGTGGAAAGGACTCGTACTACTAAATTTATCGTCCAATGGCGCTATTTATTTTGTATGCATAAAAGCCCTCTTGCTTGGAATGCGTCTCGTTTTCTTTTTGTTAAGTGTGAGGCAGTTACCTAGAGAATATATTTGAGTAATTTTGCTGCAGGACAAACGTACATATGCACATCCTTACACATACTTACCCGACGTACGTGTGGCAGTGGTATGAGATAAATTGAATTTTTGTGTGTTCATAGCAGTAGAAAGAAATTTACGGCTTCAGGGTATAGAAAAAGAAAAAAAAAAAAATAACCTGCTGGACCTGCTTTTTATTTTTTTTTTTCAAAAGGTGCCTTCAAATCAAATACTCCTCCTTTTCCTTTCAGAGATCCTTTGATGGTGTATATCTTATAATTTTGCAAACATTTTTCACAAAGGGAATTAATTATAACGTTTTGAGAGTTTTTTTTATTCCTCCTTGCTTAAGGGATGAGTAAAAGTTAAATAGCGGTTAATTTCTTAATTCTTAAGAGGCGGAAAACAAAACCAAGAGGAAAGGGAAAGGAAAATGTGAAGGATGCTTATGATTTATTTCAATGTTTAGCCAATTTTAAATAATTTGTTAGGGGTTTTTTTTTGTGTACTGTTTTTTTTTAAATGTAATGCCAGAGGTGTTCTTGCTTCTGAAAAGTTTTTACACACAATACTGTGGAGGTTTTCGATGGAAAGGGGCAGCTTTAGGTGACATTTTTTTTATATTAGGACCCTAGCCCATATGGCTGATACTGCGACCTAAAAGATCTATTGTATCTTAGGGTGTATTTTTACTCTAAGAGACGTCCCACCTCCTTGATGAAGGAAAGCACGTCCTTAGTTGCAGAGGTTTTAATATCTGCCGGCGAGCATGTTACCTTGCGGAAGATGCGCCACCTCAACCAATGCAGAGCTGGACATTCACAGAGAATGTGCTCGGATGATTCGTCATCTTCTGAGCAGAACCTGCATTCTATGTCTGGGCATAGATTGAGTTTGTTGAGGTGATATCTCAGGCCGCAATGACCTGTTAGAAAGCTCACCAGCTTCCTAATATTTTCTTTGTCTAAGTTTAGAATTTCCTTATAGGAATATGGCTTGATTAACCTCTTGGATTGTCGTAACCCTGGGACATTTTCCCAGTGGGTTAGGCGAAGATTATGCTCCCATGCGTTAATCAGCGCTGTGGCATAAGCCCAATTGACGCCACAGTAAGGTTCAGGTCCAATGAACGCAGATCCTGAGCCAGCCCTAGCTAGTTCATCTGCAGATTCGTTGCCTGCAATCCCCTGATGACCTGGAACCCATCCGAGTACCACACTATTGTGTCTAGCAAGAGATTGTAGTGCATAGTAACAGCATTTAACCGTTAAGGAGTCCATTACGTTGGACGACAGAGCTTTGAGAGCTGCCTGGCTATCTGAGAAGATGTAAATTTTTGCGCCCTTGATTCTCTTACTAAGGTTTATTCTGGCGCAGATCTCAATGGCATGGAGTTCAGCCTGGAAGACCGTGGGACACGTTCCCATAGGTATTGTGACTTTGGTATTGGGTCCAAAGACACCAGCACCCACTCCGGAGTCCATCTTTGATCCATCTGTGAACCATATCAGACCTCTAGGGTCCAGTGTAGGAACACCATTAGACCAGTCTGCACGGTCTAATATATTAACCTCAAATAACCTACCGAAACAGTATTCACTGACCATAACGTCGGGTACAGTGCAGAGCATGTCTCTTTGTGGGATTGAGTCAAGAATTTTCAGGTGTCCCACGTGGTCACCTGCCTTAAACTTGTATTCTAGTTGCAACTTGATAGCGCATCTAGCAGCCGTCTTCCTAATAAAGATTTGTAGAGGCGTGAGCCCAACGATGGCTTCTATAGCTGCCGTAGGGCAGGTACGCATGGCACCTGAGATACCGAGACAGGCTATTCTTTGTAGCTTCTGAAGCTTTGCAGCCGTTGTCCGTTCAAGTACTTTTGGCCACCATACGATGGCTGCGTACGTGATAATGGGCCTCACTATCATTGTGTATATCCAATGAATCATTTTAGGATTGAGACCCCAAGTTCTACCATAGAGGCGTCTACAGGCCCACATGGCCCTGGTGGCGCGTTCTATGGCGGACTTGATATGAGTATTCCAGTTGAGTCTTTTATCAAGGGTGACTCCGAGATATTTGACTTCATTGACTAATGTGGTGCCTTTTATGGTGATAGGTCCCAGATTGACCAATCTTTTGTGAGTAAAAGGCACTAGAATGGTTTTGCTAGGGTTAATGGAAAGACCCTCGCTATTACACCATTCTAAAACGTGTAGTAAAGCACCCTGCATGACGCTAGAAACCGTCAAACCGTGTTTACCACTAACAATGATCGCCAGGTCATCTGCATAACCAATGGCGATGTAGCCTGATCTATAAAGATCTGCTAGGAGTCTGTCGATAACTAGTGACCACAGAAGTGGAGAAAGGACGCCCCCCTGGGGGCAACCTTTAACTGCGTTCACAGATACAGACACTTCTCCGGAGGAGGAAGTAATAATCCGACTTTCGAGCATGGCTCTAACCCATTGGTTGGTCGAATCTTCGATACCTTTGCTACTTATAGCCCTTGCTATTGAATCGTAGCCAGTGTTATCGAAAGCACCCTCAATATCCAGGAATGCACATAGGGCTATGTCCTTGGAACGTAAAGTTCCTTCTATCTTCTTGACAAGATAGTGAAGAGCGCCTTCGGTTGATTTACCTTTTCTATATGCAAATTGGCTTGAGTGTAGAGGGATGGACAAATCTAGTCGGCCTCTAATGTGAACATCAATGAGTCTCTCCATAGTTTTGAGAACAAAGGATGTTAGACTAATGGGTCTGTATGATTTAGGCAGCTCACTAGGTCTATTGCCTGGTTTAGGTATGAAGATTACATTCACCTGCCTCCAGGTAAACGGAATGTAACTCCAGTTATAGCTGGCTCTAAATAAAGCAATAATGGCCGGCAAGATGAGATCGATTGCCTTTTGCAGGAGAGCTGGAAAGATCCCATCACCACCGGGGGCTTTGAATGGTTTGAAAGAGCCTACGGCCCATCTTACCTTATCCGGACTGAATATTTTGCCAGATAAACTGTTCACTCTACTGGCGATACAGACCCTATGGTCAGATGCGTTCGAGTGTGTGCGGAATGCACAGGTGGTCGAACCAGGGAAGTGAACCTGAAGTAGGGTTCTAAGTGTATCCATTTGGTCCGACGTGTAGGTACCATCAGTCTTTTTGAGTAAACCTACACTATTTGCGTGATCCTTTACAAGTGCTTTATGGATGCGTGCCGCTACTGGCATGTCAGTTATGTTTTCACAGCATTTTCTCCATGTAGCGCGTTTGGATCGTCTTAATTCTGAATTGTATTCAGTGAGAGCGAATCTATATTCGTCCCAACTCTTCGTACGTTTTGCAACGTTGAAAAGTCTTCTAACCTTTTTCCTAATCTTAGCAAGTTGGTCATTCCACCAGGGAACCTTACGTCTACACACACTGGTTTTGGGGACGCAACTGCTATGATAGGAGGTAAGCAACACATTGTTTAATTGATAAGCTGCTTCATCTAGGTCCCACGTGGACGCAATAGATGGAATTAGCGTATCTAATTTTGAGAGGACAAGTCCTCGATACAGATTCCAGTCCGTGGATTTGGGATCGTATCTAGAAGAGTCATGTGTCAGTCTACCCGGAATGTCGAACCTGATGTGCAAGTGGTCGGACAACGAGGCTTCATCTGACACATGCCAGTTTACTACTGAGTTTGAAATAAATGGACTAGCGAGTGTGAGATCAAGTACCTCTTCGCGAATCGCATTTATGAAGGTTGGTTTAGAGCCCTTATTTACAATGTCTACACGATTACTAATAAGATATTCTAAAAGACACTCACCCCTTCTATTGATGCCACTACTGCCCCAGATCTTGTGATGCGCATTGGCATCGCAACCTATGATGTAGTGTAGGTTGCGTTTCTGGCAGTGTTGTATTAGTTCCTGGACCTCTGTGGGCGGAATATTGTCGTCGTCGCCGGGGAAATATGCCGAGGCACACACGATGTTCTGTGTTCCCCTCTCGGTCGGAACCTCTACCAGTAGGGCCACCAGGTCTTTAGTCAAAAATTCTGGAATAGAGAGAAAGTTAATAAATTTGCTTATCAAGCAGGCCGCCCTTGGCACTGACTCCCCGCATTTGTAAATTAACTTACTTGTCGTACTCCATAGACCTCTAATGTGTCCGCTGATAACCCAAGGTTCTTGAATAAGGCCAAGGGTTATATTTTCATCGGCGAACCGCTTGCTAAGGGTAGCGGACGCGCCCTTAGCGTGATGCAGGTTCGCCTGTAACACCTTAATGGTGCTCATTTAGTCCTCCTTGGAGGATCTAGCTTGTCTGAGTAGTTGGGCTTTTTTAGGGCCTTTTCCTCTGCGACAAGCAGCCAGATTTGGACGACCCAGTGGTCTGTTCCTGACCGACTCTTCTTCATGGCAGTAAGCGTGCCCACTGGCGCCGCTTGCTGGACGAGTTGAACCGGCTATGGTGCCGGTCGTTTGGGATATGTAGCTAGTGCCACCTCTACGGTAGCGATCCACAGATCTAGCTACTGTTCTGTTACCAGAACGGAAGGGACCAGCATGCCCTATGGCCCTGCTGGTTGAAGGAGTTGGTCGTGGAACCTGCTTAGTGGGCTGATTTCCGAAACCGCTATGAGCACCATGCCCAGTGGCGCTGGTGGTCGAAAGGGCAGATGTTGTTGCCGGGTTAGCTATGGTTGTTTTGGAATCGCCGGGACTAACATGCCCAGTGGCGCTGTTAGACGAGGGAGCAGGTTGGGGATCCTGTCTGTCGGACACATTTCCGCAGTCAGGTGAAGGTCCAATTACCTCCTTATCGGAGGTACCGCAGCCAGACGCTGTTATCTTATCGGTGCTCCTTAAGATCAGCTTAACCTGGCCGAAGCGGTAACTAATTTTGCCTTTACAGGTGTTTAGCCTATTCATGGAAGAGTCATCAATAGCCATCACGAGGTGAAGGAGTGCACCATCCTTTTCCCTCTTGATAACCTTCCATGAATTGGCCTGCAGTCCAGCGTTTTGGGCAGTTATAGTCGCCAAAATCTTTTCTGAGGACAGCTCCAGACTTTGTGGAAAGAACCCTCGGACAATGTGTGGTTTAGGGAAAAAACCTTCCTCCACAAGTGTCACGTTCAGTCCACTTTTGGCTCTGATCCTCTCGAAATTCGAGCGCATCCACTCAGCAGTCGCAGTGTCTGAGCATATGAACACTAGCCACCCCGATCTGTGATGTGAACCAGAAAAATGCGGCCATACGCCGCTATTGCTCATCTCGATCGAGGTGTCTATAACCGCCTCTTGAAACAGTGCCATTTGCTCAGTTGTGAGGGGTTGAGTGGACAAGTCAGTCGGGACAACACCTAACCTGATGGTACTGGCCACTTGACTGTAAGTGGGAGTTACAGGTGTAGGTCCTGCCTTGACTTTCTTGGCGACCGATTCTATTGGTGTCTGATCCTCCGATCTGACACGTTTAGTATCGCGGTGATTAGGGGTGGCAATCTTTGAGTATGCGAGAGCGCTCTCTCTACTCTTGCCAGTACTAAGCGCATGCTTAAACCGCCTTCTTTCTTTAGAGGTCAGTTTGAAAAATCCATCCTTTTGTTGTGGGATCTGTAGGTCACCAAGCATCTTCCCAATGGAGGAGCAACCGGATTTCTCCGTGATGATACTACAGGCATCAACAATGGTGGACGCGTCAGAATCAGATGTGGCAGATTCCACATCCCCGGTTCTGACCGCAGCGGAAGGTTTCAAAGGGGCCCATGTGGCAACGCCTTCTAAACGTTCAGGGGTGTTCGGCTGCTCGACAGCAGACCGAGAAGTAGAGGCCAAGGTAGCGTTGGCCGTCGAGTGCTCAGTAGCGCCTCGGGATACAGAGGGTTGCTCAACAGCAGAACCCAAGGTTGATGCGATCTGAGATGCATCCTTCTCATTGTTTATATTTATGTTTAAAGGTATTTTGGACCCACGAGTGTCCGGGAAGGGAGGTCGCCCATGGCGGAGCCCGGTATGCCACAGGAAGGCTGACTTAAAACCGAAGGGCGCCAGGTATTCGGAGTTCGCATACTAGCGACTAAGCACCCTCTTAGCCATGCATCCATCGGCGTATGCTGTTCCACCTTGGATTAGGGATTTGATAATGGGGTTTTCTCCCCATCGTCGCTCACTTTAGCCGGCCTTATGATAATTCCACAAAACCATCAAACTGATCAGCCAGAGAGGCACAAAGCCAGTAGCAGGTTGATCTGATTGTGGGTAGTTTCCTTAACATAGGAGCCGTTGCCCGGCGGCCGCCACGAGGAGGCAGTGAGTCTTCTTGAAGCGTTGCCGATAAGGATCGTCTAAAGACTTTACCCTATCGGTTCACACCTGGCCGCCTGGTGTGACTCGTGACATAAGTGACTCGTATTTATTTACATAAAATTTTGTGAAATTATATATCAACCTTTAAGGATATAAAATCTTTTTTTTTGATATTGTTCTAAAAATTCATTCGCACTCGTACAGAAGCAAATATGTACGGTGGTCCAAATGGTATGAAACCCAACATTTTGAATAGGCGTTCTTGCAGCATGGCAAAACTTGACTACTTTTCTGGACTGTTGTCCAGGCCGTCCCTTTAAAAAGGCAAATCTTCTTCTCTACTACTGGCCCATTGCACTTACGTTTCTTCTATCCAAAGTCATGAAGACGCTTATGCAGCATCAGCTTAGGAAATATCTTAAATCAGGAAAACTCCTCAATGACGGATGGCATGGTTTTCGTAGCTATAGGTTTACTGGGTGGTTTCAAGTCTGCCATCAACAATGTAAATCGTGGTGTCCCACAAGGATCCGTTTTGTCTCCGATTCTTTTTCTTATTTTCGTAAATGATCTGTTGTCAGCTGCTTCTAATCTAATTCTTATATTCATTCCTAGCCTCACGTCATTCCTAAACTGCACTACACTAATGTGCAATGGTCTATTTTCCCCCCACAATATAATCCACAAAAAAAATACCACGTGGGTATCTCCTATCTTCTCTTCCTTATTTTCTTAATGCCCGCTGTATAAAAATAAAATAAAAAAAATTCTTCACTGCGCCCTGGAATTCACAGTGATGTATACCGACACCCGAGACGAGAAGTTTACTTCAGTAGTGATAGCCCTAGTCTCATGGCGTGCTTCCTCAGAACCCAATGTTATCTTAACTAGGACCTGCTTAGATTCATAATTTATCTAAATCTCCTCCTATCTAACAGAGACTATAAGGGCTTAGACATCCTATGCCATCCTGAATTGAACCATTTACATAGGTCTGCCATATAGATGAAGCTCTCCAGGATAATCCTCTTGGGCACACAGATCGGTGGTCTAACTGTGTTGTCTTGTGGAAACTTTGAATTGCTTTTGGTCAGTTCTTCGATGCTTTCGTTCGCCTTAATACCACAGTGTCAAAGTACTCATAATCTGACAAGGTTCTGCGTGCACAATGTCCTGAGGATTGTATCAATGTAGATAACGATATTGCTGTCAGATATTGATTACATTATCCCTAGTGGTCCCGCAGGTATGAGCATAGCTAGAAACAGTGCTTAAAATGCACTACAAGTGTCCGGGAGATTTGAGTTCATAGTACCGAAGATGTCATTCGATTCATTAAGGACGTCGGGAAGTGATTTCCTACATTAGTGAGCTGAAGCTTTTTTATCAACTGTCGGTCGACATAATACTTTCAATGGCACGCTGCAGGAGAATTGCAGTCATCCAATTCGAGTCTGCAGTTTTTCCAACAACCTTCGTTTGAACAAAACTTGATATTTGCGTATTTGCGATAACAGCCACTGGTTCATTGGAAAATCGTCTTTAGCGCATGGAAAACTTATTCGGCATTGAATATGTCCTTAGTAAGTGATAGAGGTGGTACGCAGATCCCTACCAGCTTGGAACTATGTAAATACAATTTCCTTTCTCAAGGAGCTTAACCATTATGTCCCTGTTCTACACTTCATAAAAATTATCTATCATCTCCTCAACTTCTTCTCCTTAAGAACGGTTTCCGTGAGTGGTGATCGTTGTGCTGTGTATTCGGGCATTAGTTCTCACGACCATCTCAGTTTAACTTCAACGTATATCCTACAGATAAACATCGTGACATAACGAAAAATTTCAATTTTGAGCTAGTCTACCTCTGGAATATTCAAATAATCAGATATAAAAACGTATTTTAGCCACAAAAAAGGGTTTATTAAAACAGAACCTCGTTTAGTACACTAGCAGTTCCAAGGTGTGGTTCGAAAAGCACATAAGAGCTATGAGCTTATAAACGCTCTTCTTTTCCGGACATTCTCTCACTTTATCCTTTCTATTTATTTTGATTCTACGGTTTTATGTAAGAACTGCCCTTTTTGACAGGCGGTCTTTGACAGATGCATAGGTCTGGTTGACAGACAACTCCAGTTCATTTAATTGTCAACACTATCGCAATTTGGTCTCCGAAACCTATGACTTTGGTTCCATTAGAGATTCGCAGCCTTCGATTTCCATCGTACATGATGTTCGATAGGAACGATGAAAAGACCAAAACCTCACCAATACACTCTGAGTAAACACGCATAGAACATATCTATCCAAAGTAAAGTTATCGCCATATACTTTTGGTATGAATAGGCCAGGTCTTGAAGACGATGACACCTCTGTAAATATTTTCAAAAAGTAAGACACTAGTGGAGGGATTTTTTTTTCCAAATAACCTCACTAAAGTCGACCCTGGAACATTCTTAAACCTAATGACTTTCCCTCCTGGCTTAACAGTATTGCATTCATAAATTGCCAACAAAAGTTATAATAGTAAACCCAGCGCCATCTACACGTACACACAGTATGTATTAGAACCATTTTACTTCCATCGAAGTCTCAATCCCATTTCAATGTCTTTTGGGTAAAAATTGAAAAATTTGCATCGTAACTCACTTTCTTTTAGAATTTCATCACCTAAGGTCATGCAAATCTGGTTTATTATTCAATCTCCCACCCTTGCCTCTACTTATGTACGAACAGAGGTAAGAAAGCATACTTTACATACAATCCGCATCGTGCCAGTTTTATTAAATAACATTTATTTTGGACCAGTTTCAAAAAGAAGAACCCAACATCCTCTTTTTGGTAACAAAAAAAAGTGTACCACTCCACAAAAGTAAAGATAACCAATTGCGATATGTCCTTGTCATCGTACACGAGATACTTATAGATAAACTACGCCGAAGGATACAGAGTGGGAGATGTATTAAGGGACTAAGAGACAAATATGAGATGAGAATTTCCATTGTAATTCGCTGATTTAGCGAATCCTTTTCTCTTTGTGTTGGCTTTTCCTAGGGCTTTTGGCTCCTTCGTCAAAGGACCATGGAATTTCAATTTCGTTTTTCGTTTTTCGTCTGCTTTTTTATTTTCTACTCCCTGTCTGTCTCGTTTTTTTGTTGGTCTTCTTCTGTGTGTTATCCTCCCAAGTTGTATCCTGTGTGATGATAAAATTGTCATTGAATTGCATGGTTTGGTGATTTTTATTGTTTTCTTTTTTTCTTCCTCTTCTTCCATTTATTTCATTCCTCCCCTGCTATCTTGAAGAGGATTTCGAGAAGAAAAAAAGAGGAAAGAAAAGACGAAGTGAATGTATCTAAAGTATTAACAGTAATTATCCTTTTTATATATGTACCCCATGTAACATGTAAGTTGTCTCTCTTTGTTTCGTCGTGTCTTTGGTTCTTTGTGTCATTCTTTTTTATTGTGTTTGCTCCTTTTTCAACTGATAGCCGGGTACTTTAGTTTTATGTTCCGAACAAATAATAATGTGAAGGACTTAATTTGTTCGTAGTAACATATATTTGTCGATGTCGTCGTCCTCATCGTATAGATAGCGGCGTCGTTGTCGAATGAGTGTGTACTTTACCCCGAGCTTATGATGAGCGGAAAGGACATTGGACCTAGGACACTGAATTGAATTGATTTTGTATTGATTTTCCTGTCATTGTTTGAGTTCGGTTACAGATTTCGTTGTATGTATTAATTCCTAATGGATAGCAGAGTGGGCCGAGGATATAATACTCGTACAAGTTAAGTGGGTGGTATTTCGGTGGGGGTGAGAGCTATGGTTCAAAAAAGGTTTCGTGGTTCGGGGCTAATTTATTGTCAGGTTTTCGGTGTGTGGATAAGAAAGATGATCCAAAGTGGGTTTTAAGTTGTCAGAATTATTTATGAGGTGTGATTTTTATAGCTTTACTGAGGGTTTATGTCTCTGCTGGCATCCTGCTTCGGCTGGGTAACAAAGTAACAAAGAACATCCGGAGAGGGGGGATGGCGATTGAGTGTAATTTGGCACTGAAAAAGGTTACAATTTCAAACTAGAATGGGTCAATTGCCAACATAAAAAAAAACCTAATATGAGTGTATTAATAACCTTGTCCTGTTTCGTATTGGCGTCATCCGAAAGCTCCTTCAATAGTGCGGGAGAATAATGGAACATAGTTACTACTCTTAAGTCTGCATAGGCAGCAGGGTATTATATAGTATTCATTGTAAAGGAAATTATTTGGCTATTCGACTACATTTGTATAAGGCTTAGTAGCACTAGGAATTGTAAGCTATTGACCACTTATAGAGCCGACCAACAATTTTTCTATTGGGCTCTGGATCAGTTACAGACGGATCATGTAAGTAAGCTTTTTGAACTTATTCTATACAAAACCTAGAGATTTCTGAGTAAGTCCTTCATTTCCCCCAGACAACATTCCCTCTTGAAAGCTAGGTTCACAACGACAAACCTCGTCCAATTCTTTGTGCTTGCCTCGTTAGAAAATGGCAATAAAGTCGGTGTTATTGCAACCAATTTCAGTAAAGCTTGCGATAAGACATCTCATCAATTAATTCTTTTCAAATTGTCTGCTCTCGGCTTTGAGCGCATATTCTTAAAATAGATATTTTCTTTCTTGGTGAACCATTCTTATATTGTCCGTCATCACTTTAGGTCCGTCCTCTCTGCTGGTTTTGAAGCCAACCTCTGGTGTCCCTCAAGGCTGTCACCTAGGCCTTATTCTGTTCATTCCAGCTATTAACGGGTTTGATAGAGTCAGTAAACACTCTAATGTCTTCCTTAAGACTGATGAGACCAAATTTTTCAAATCCATATCGTCTTCCCATGACTCTACCCTCTTTCAACAACACATCGATAGTTGTTCGATCGAGAGAGATCGATTAGATCTCAATATTGCCAAATTCCAACCTATTTCCAACCAGTTCTACCTTCGATTTTATCTTCTCCACTTCCAGCTTGTTAACTTGGCATCATGTGTGACAGGGAGCTCAATTTCCCTTCACACATTGGTGAGATAATTCTTCAAGCCAAACTCATCACTTGGTTTTGTCAGACGATGGTCCAAAAGATACTCCAACCCTTACGTGACCAAATCACGTAACCAAACCTATCCTCGCTTTGAGAATGAGATTCATTCAACGACGTGTTTTTTTTTTCCAACCCTTGAGGACCGTGGGCGCCGTGGCCCAGTTGTTAGTGCGTTGGACTATGGAGCAAGAGGTTCGAGGATCGAATGTCCTGAGAAAGCTTCTCAAATAACAAACTTCCCTTCGGACAGGGCATAAAACAGTAGGCCCCTTCCATTCGTGTAAAGAATATAACACGCACAACACGAATGGTTGTCCATCCATCCATCGGCTACTCTCTGGTTCCCTCCAGTGGGTACCTGTTTCCTACAAACAATACCCTTAATCCTTGCTTTCTTTTACATAGTTCCAGAAGGTTAGATTTTAGGTTTTAGACATTCCTCAACACAATTTGACCACTTTAACGACAATTATGCTATGGAATCTACTTGGACATCCTCAAATGGTGTAGCCAATCTTCGTCTTCCTTTTATGCCCTACTTGGGGAATTATTTGGTTTTTATAATTTCCTTGTGCTCAAGGAACTATGATTACCCTTAAATGGTTAACAAAGTAGAAGACGTGGATATACGAAGTGAGTAAGAAGAAACGATCGATTTTCGCTGTGTAGTGGTTTTGAAACTCGGTGAGCTTAGTCCAGTGTTTGTTTCATGGGTGGTGTCCGCACTTAAGTAGTTGGTAGTTATATTGGGAGCTTTTGCATTCACTTTAATTCGCAGTATTTTATTTGAGTAAGGGTACTCTGGAATTTGCAAGAGTGCGAGGGATTCTATGTTAATACTACAATATTGTATTATTGACCTACTTGAAGGCACCACAATTACTACGTGGTCTAATAACGATCTGATTTTCGTGTGTCAAAAGATCCATGCCTCTTCTCTCGTTCTCGTTCATTCAAAGTGTCATATTCTCTTTATTGTGTTTCCTTTAAGACGAAGTCCTCATATATTTTCGCATAGTCCAAAATTTTAGTGTCTTCTCGAATATCCTAAGTGATGGTGTCATAAGAATGGTACACCTACCCCGCCATGCTGTGCAGATACATAATATTGGATCCGTAATCCGAGATCCAAATAGAGTACCAATTACTTTTAAACCCCTCCAACACTTCTGGTATCATAGCATCACAGGTAAAACGATTTCTCACTCGTATAATGATATCATTTTACTTCCACTCAGCAATTCGCCTCCGGAAGGTTGTCAAATGACACTTTAAAATTCAGCACAGTCATACAATGCCCACACTCTTGTCCTTGTCCAGTTTTATACTCGTGTATCTATTAAGAAATTAAAGTGTCGCACATCAACTCTCATTTATGACAAGCACTCAAGTTAAACAATTCCCATTGCCGACAATCGTCCATCCGCCATATTGCTATCGTAAAAAAAATTAATTTCTTTAACATCCTAACAATTGAATTGGCTTTCCCACACTCCACCAATCTACCAAATGGAATCCTTTGAGTCGGGCAATGATAATTCCAAAGAACTTGCACACAATCGTCCCTACAATCGCTCACACTAGACACTCGCATGTAAGACTGAGCAACATTTCATCATTTGCATGAAACACAAGGACATGAGATGTATTCCCTCCTTCAGCAGCTACAACTAGTTGTCCTTACTTTTACTGCTTACACAACGTTAAATTTAATTTCCGTAATTGTGAGAGCATCTGGGAACCCTATACCACCAACTCGCCCACCATCCATTTGTACGCTCAAATAAACAAATAAATGAATAAAACTGTGAGCGCGGTATTATGAGCAAAGTGCAAATAGCAAAAAAAAAAGGAGGTGCAAGTAAAAAACAACAAAGTGCTTGTAATAAATATTTTTATTTATATGATTTCCTTTGGGGTAGCCAGGGCAGTCTGTTTTTTACACCTCGCCGTGTAGGGTATGTTAATTCTGACACATAGTTTGTAGCATCGAGAAGTAATGAATCCGGACCTATGTTTTATTCAATTTTATTGAGTAATAAACCACTTAAATTGCTGTAAAGATTTATTTAGATTTATTGACAGAAGGACGAGGTTGTACAAGTGTACAATATATTGTATACGACCTATCTGCTGACGTTTTCTTAAAGAAACTTTCTGTTGGCCCGTTTGGTAAAAATGGGTTAAATTGGTTCAGAGCAAAACTTAAACATGTTGTGCAGTTGGGCCAAATGGTTTACATATGGCTTAGCCCATTTTATGTTCTAAAAGATTTAAAGAAGTCTCTTAAAATCAATGTAAGAGGCTTCAGTTCTTACAATACCCACGGTTTTCGAAGATTTACTAGGAGATCACCTCTAAATTATGCCAGAAAGTTTGTAGAACTTCTGTATCCTTTCAGCCTTTTATTTTTTTAAACGAAATCAAAAATGTTGTTATCCTCTGCAATATTTGAAGACAAATGAATCTAACTGGTTGGTTGTGTAGATTTTGTTCAAAAATAGAGCATTCTGTCAAAGTTAGTCAAAAATGGTTTTAAGAAAAACTTCCATTGATCACCTAAATCATTTGTTCATTGGAAGCAAGGATTTGTAAAACTACAGCGTTGCACGAGACGAGAAGGGTTGACAGATTGTTGGAGTCTGCTGACAGACCTGTAGCTACGAAATTTGTGTGATACCTCTTGTAACTCGCAATATCGAAAGTAGTGAGGACCAACACGACTCCTTAGTTTTCTCTACTTACAAGCATTGTCCTTACCCAGGAGGTCTTGACTGATTTTCTCTTTTTTGTTTTTTACTCAATAAAGAAGCTTTACAAGCCACAGCCAACTTTTTTAGGTCGAAAACAATATTTCAGTCTTTTGCGGTTTTGCACAGTTTAGTCGAAATGTGTTTATTTCTTGGATGCGCTGGTGAGGTGAAATCCTTTGTGGACTCTCGGTAGCCCGTGCTACGAGTTATACCAGAGTTCATTCTCCTGCATACTTTTGTGGCTAAAACAGCCTCAAACTAAGTCCTGGTTCCCCCTTCGTTACCGCGAGTCAAGGCATTGCTTGAAAGTCTGGTTTTGGTTGGTGCCCGGTTTTGACACCATGTTTTTTTCTTACGGTCCAGGGTATCTTCTTCTAAGACTCGATGAGTTTGCTTTTCACGAATTAGTTCTTGCATAATGCTCGAAATGAATCTGTTGATGATGTTCCATGCTTCTCTCGTTCAGTCTCTTTGGGGCTATAGCATTGCTCTAAGGTATTACTTGTTGCTTCGAATTTCTTGCATTTCTTTCTCATCCAGTTGGTATATCCACCGGGCGTTTTCAGATGCGTCTCATCGCCGTGGCCATCCTATTTCAGCAGGTGCTGTGATGGCTATTCTCTCTGGGTTTTCGTCATAAACGTGTCGCTATCACATGTCTTGCATCCCTCGATATCGTGTTTATATTTCTCTTCTACGAACTTGTACCTTTTGGCTGGCCCCCATTGGGGCTATGTACGTAAGGATTGACTAATTCATTGCCGCAAGCAGATTTCTTATGAACTGCTTGGGTTGTCCAATATTTAGCATTAACTTGGATAATGGGTATACAGCCCGGTTAGATAAGTGCGCTCTAAAGCTGTATCTGATCATAGCAGTTCCCCTAGGTATTTTTTTGTAAGGCTTTGACACGACAGACTGTTCTCCTACCCGTACCTCCTCTAGGGTTTTAACTTCTACCACCACCGCGATGAAAACGGGATATCCATTCCTCCTGTTGTCTGGATACGTATCACATAATGTTACACAATGCTCCACAGGATAGGACCTAGAACTGATCCCTGTGGGATCTCTCCTGCAAATTCGATGCTTGTATCGCTTGGATGGTAATCGGTTTTTTCCTGAAACCGTATTGGCTTACTCTCCTAAGGTTCCTTTATGGTTCTTGCGGTAACTGGTCAAGTCTGTTAATAATTCTTTCTAGGTCCTTTCCTACTGTCTCTGCCATGCACAGCTGTCTATATGACTACGGTTTTTGTGGAGGCATGCCGCCTTTCGGGATTAGTACCAATCTCTGTCGTTTCCATTTCAGAGGAGGTAATTCTAGATCGTTCTTTTAGTTCAGTATAGTTCACTGCTCAGCCTTTTGCGAGCACATACTTTGGAAAATTCTCATTCACCTATGCCAAGGCAACTAAAACTTTGTAGTTAGTTGTAGTGTATAATGGGTATGCTGTATCATACCCAAACACAAAACAAAAGTCGGTCAATTTAGTTCAGTTGTTCATACCGAACTACATGTATGAAGAGTATACCTGGGTTTGTTGAACTACTGAACTAAATGAACTACTGAGCTAAAACAAAGTGATATTGGGTACTAGTTCGCTTAGTGCACTTCTTAGGCTGCGGTTCCGGGGCAAGCGAATTTTACTCGCACGAACTTAAGCAGTTCGTTTCTGAACTAAGCAAGTCTACTTTAAAGCAAGCCTACTTCCATAAGAACATTTATTAACATTAACTTCTATTCAATGATTAAAATGTTTGCACATTTTGTGTAGTGCCACGCCTAGTTTTAAGTTTTTACGAATTCGCATGATCTATCAAGAAATGAATGATTTTTCCTTTTTCTAAAATAACCGAAATAAATTTTATGAAAATCTCTTCAAAGAATTCGAACAATGAATGAGGTTAGATTAAAGTGCCACGCCCATTCTATTGGAAATAAATCTTATGCTGAGTCGTAGGGTATTATATGTTGCTTTTCGAAAGAAGTGCAATTTGTATGTAGATTCGTATTGAAGTTTGCCTGCAGTAAACAGCCCTGCACGAAGGATAATGACACCATGAAAAATATGCATGAGTCCTTTAATATTATTTTTAATATTTTCTCTGTGCATTTTGTTTTACTTTTTTTGTTCTCTGTATTGAATTATGAGAATGCAATTATAGCATTAAGCCTTATGGTCCACAGAAACTGAGAACAAGAAGTCCGTATGGAGGTCGAGCCCTCCCTGGGGAGATGTAAAAACAAATGTACATATATGCATAATGTACCTACCTATACATTTACATTTTAACGCAAAGCATGAATGCAGCCCTCAGGTGCGGTGAATGTAAATTATTGTGTCGCGGAAATGGGGACATTTAACGCCGCAGTAAGCAGTACGATACATTAATTTTCTTTTTTCTCGGCGTATATCACAGTGGCAATGGCATTTGGTACAGTGAGGTGTTCATGATGGAAAGCAACAGTATTTTTTTTTATGAGAGCGTGATTAATTTCCGCTATGAGATAAAAAAAAAATTAATTGATTCTGTCAGAGGTTGGGCTTATGGGACTGAAACTTCTTAGATCGCAAGGTATACACATACATATTTTACTTACTGTAAATACTGTACAATCTGGTCCTTTTAAATTAAAAACTGATGGGAATTTTTCCACCTGGTTTGTTGTCAACCCACTTTCCTATTTGTTCGTGCTTTTAGGCCCACACGAACGACATAAATGATTGCTGCGTTAAATACAGACTATGCGACTTAAAGTCGCGCTGCGTTCATTGCTAGAACATTAAAATCTTCTGTCAGCTTTCTTAGCTGGTGTTTCTTGAGATTGAGCTGATCGGATACGAGCATATTAGGGTACGTGGGTTGATCCAAAGCATCTCTTGTTTATCCTTACCGACAAAATGTAGAAGAATCATTCCCACATGTACCTATGTGCATGTCCTCCCGATCAAAAAGGATTTCAACAGGGTGATGGTCCTGCTAACATCAGCAGGACATAACTAACTGTCACTGGTGCGTAAGGGTAAAACCAAGCACCTACATGTATGCTGTTAACAAGTAGGGACATACAATTTCAACAAATGGGACAGAACGTCGCATTAGATAGCCATAACTCTGAGGGACGTTATTAACAACGTAAATTCATAGACCAATCGCAGAGTTAGTCTTGTCAATCTCTGTTTCGTTGGCCTAAGAAGTCTATTAAGTAGCAAGACCTCGTCAAGAAACACCAAAGAAACTCTCTGTAAGACTTTCATTATCTCACTTCAGCATTTATGCAGAAGCATGGACGCTTTCGTTTAGTTTTGGTTCCGTTTGGGTTGACAGGCTTTGGAGGAGGATATTTAACAGCGAACTCTACGAACTGTACATACACATCGAATTGGTCAGAAAAGTACGCATTAGTTGTTTAAGATAGGACATGTAGAGCGAACAAGAACGCTCCGGTCCGAAGAGTCTTTAATTCCAACCCAAAGATGACCTCAACAAACTTGAAGTGCACAACTAAAAGCAGTTAGCCAAAGACCACGCTAACTGAAGAGGGTTGTTGGTTAAGGTCCAGGTTCACCCGGACTGTGGGGCCACCTTAGTAGGAAAGTTTTGTGTATGGACATGTCAGTTGTGTAACTTTGAAAAGGGCTCAATAGGGCTCATCAATACTCTTTAGATGATGTTTCTCCCCATAATCCCTATACGCAAATATTGTAGAGAAGGATACTATTGTTGTTTTGACCGCGCTTATGTTTGGTTGAGCCAAGTGGCAGCAGAATTCTGGAGATACTTTGAGTCCGTTTTTTAGTTCGCGAAAGGTTTTTTGAAAGTATTCCTTTGACGACAAATTTGGTAAGCTAGTCAAGGCATGCATCCACAACATCTTAGCGAAGTTTGAGCCTTTTTGGAGCTGTTTCTCAGTCCGATTTAGTATAATATTCTGTCACTTGTTCCCTTTGTGTTTAGAACACGTTTAACTGTTTGGCCTTAAACTGTTCAGTAGAAACTCCATTGAACAGTGTACCCCAAGGCTCCTATATTCCTTAACATAATTCGTCACCGCTGATAGAAACCTTACTCTGAAGTTTCTACGGTTTAATTGCTCCAAACTACTTTCGTACGTTCATGGTTTCATTATTTGTCTTGGAACAAAGCTTGTTATATAGAATTAAGTCCTGTATCCCCTTGTGGGTCCTAGGGCCTCGACAATGCCTACGCGCCATCGTGTGCGGTTTCTGGAAATGTGTTTCAGTTCTCCCCAACTCTTCCCCAGTTGCCGTGCTTCCTTCTCGACTGTTCTTCGCCACGTATTCCTAGGAGCGCCGCGTATCCTGCCCTCCTAAGTAAACGAGTTCCATTGCATCGCGTGGTTAGCTATGGACCTGTCACCCTTTCGGAGAGTATGTCCAATCCACTGCCACTTTCGTCGTCGTATTGTTGTACCTATAGGTTCATGGCCCGTTCTCTGATGGAGTTTTGTTCGTTAGAGATACGGTTTGGTCAGAAAATCCTAAAGACATAACATAAGCATCTATTGACGAACGCTTGCAGCTTTCTCGTGATAGTGGTGGTCACCCTCCAGGTACCACATCCATATAGCAGCACGGATTCAACATTGGAACGGAACAGTCGTAGCTTGGTGGTTAAGCTAATCGCATTGCTACGTCAAACTGTAGATAGAATCCCAAACGCAGATTTTGCTTTGCCTATTCGGCTGGCTACATCCAGTTCGGTTCCGCCATCGGTTGAGACAATACTTCCAAGGTATTGAAAACTCTCAACTCTCTCAACCGTTTGTCCAGCAATGCATACATGAGCTGATGAGCTCGGTCCTAGGCTGATCATTTTTGTTTTTGCCAGAGTTAATTTTCAGCCCAACGACGGCTGCCTCTCTCTCCACGTTTGTTGTCATTTGGTGAAGGTCCATAATTCTATGTGACAGCAGGCATACGTCGTCGGCGTAGTTGAGGTGTTTGAGTTCAGATGTCAGAGTCCATCGAATTCCTCCCTTTCCTGTTGATAAAGCCGCATTTAGCACGTCGCTAATCACTAATAAAAATAGTATTGGTGTATGCAGCCTTGCCGAACCCCACCTTGGACTTCGAATTCCTGTGACAGCCTTCCTCTGTGCAATACGTGACATGTGGACCCATCATATAAGCTTGTAGGATAGACAGCTATCATTTCTGTTTCTGTACCTACAATTACGTCCAGGTTATCCTAGAAATTTACCCTTTCACCCTTCGCAAGGTGCAAGTAACTTTCACCCAAAAGGTTCATTCAGAGAGTTTGAATTAAATACAGCTTCTGTGGGCTTTAATATTGCTCACCAAGCGAACCCTACCCTAGCAGTACTACTGATACTTTTTTCTTTGCAAAAATTAATAACCATTGTATTGTACGAGTTATTGCTGAGTTTCTATTCGAAAGACCTTTTTTGGTCCTTTATTGCTTGTCCCAATCGAATGCGGGGAGGACAATGCCGGTTTCATGCCCTTAAATATGTTCGCTACCACGTACATATGTACATATATCTCGTAGGCAGAATAAGAAAAAGGACATACAGGACGTCGCAATCACAACACTCGACTAAAATACTAATACTTATCGGTATGTCATGTGGCCATTTGGGGTTACAATCGGCCGTCGTTCATGTCATTGGGGGTTTTCCTCTGCCACAGCGAGTGAGATAAGGACATTGTTTTGGTGTTGACCCAGTCAAAGGACGTACAAAAATTAGACACCGAATTAATTCTGGTCACATTCGGAAGGATACCTTTCGTAGAATGCAAAGAAAAATTTCCCCCCAAAAAGGACGAAAATGCGATGAAAAAGGTTAAGTTGATATTTTTTTTCTTTTATATGCGCCCCGTGTCCTCTCAACACACATATATGTACATATGCGACAATGTGTGGTATATCCTGGAACAGACTTTGCTTACCGTATTACCGTGTGTGTGTTCATGAGTATAACGCCTGGCTTAGCACAAGTCGGAGAAAGTTCGTGTTTTTTTCTTGTTGTTAGTGCAGCTGAATCTTATTACAACTTGGTGTTGGATGTAACACAGTTATGAGGTGGTAGTGGTGAAATGGCACGATAGAGTTGTTACTCCTTCCTTTTTCTTTTGGGGAGGACTAAAGTGATTGGGTGTTGGTCGAAGTCAGTCACTGTATGTGGTGGTGCTATGCTGCGCTGCGCTCAAAGTGAAAAAGTAATTCCGCTTCGGTTATCCTGGTGGTTTCCAGGACTCTTATTTTCCGCTTTTCTGTGTATTTTTTTTGCCTTTTGAATCCTAATACGGATCGTCGACTGGACCGCTATGGAGTGCGCTGCGGTATTTGCTGTTGCAATTTCCAGTTTTTTTTCTTCTTTTAAGAGAGAAAAAGTCGTGTATCCACATAGGTATCCTTCGCAACCTTAATGCGATGTGGAGAGAATTGTATGTAAGCCCTGGAGATTGTTTTTTGTCGTTCCTTTCCTTTTTGGTCTCGGGATTCTTCGCATCTTACTGTGCACTGTTTAAACCGATGTCGAGCGGAAATTAAGTTTTTACATGGTCGAGCGGCGAAGCGGGTTGCAACGCCGACTGTGTGTTAGAGTTACTTGTCCGTAAAAAGAGCGAACGCCTCACAAGGTGGGTACGAATATCCAGCATCCTTGTTGCCGTTGGCCTACAATAAATTTATTCGTCTTATGAACTTATGCAAATGAAATATTTTTTAACGATATTAGTACTTTTTTTGTTTTTGAAATGTTTTTTTTGCTGAGGAAAGGGTGCAAGCATGCTTCGTAAAAGGATACCCGAGCTGAATTTCGTTTCGAGTGGGTAAATTTATGACAGATCCGAAACCGGTCGAGTTATTCCGTTTGAATTAAATTCACTTGCAAATTGGGTTTTGAATTTTTGATAGGATTTAGGAAGTTCATAATTTTTGTTAAGTGGCTACGGAGTTGTGAGAGGAAACAATTTATGTGGGGAAGAAGTAAATGTCAGAAGAACGTATCCTGTTGGGGAAGGTCGTAGGAGTTACAGGTTTGGATTGGGTTAGATTCCAAAAATATGAGAAATTAACCATTTATTTCAACCGGAAGGGAAAGGGTCAGACATTTGTGTGTGTGGGAATGATAGGAAAGGATTTGGGCGTAGCGATTGGGATGGTCATTGGGAATGTAAGGAATCGGGTTCCAAACTTCTCAAAATTTGGGATGTTCTAGTTCAAATAATGAGGATTGTGGTTTTCTTTTTCAACTAAACCTTCACATCTGGTAAATTGAATGAAATTTATGCCATCGAGACAAGTACATATCGAAAATGACTTATTTTATTGTTAGATAGGCTATAACCGACTCTGAGATATAGACTTGCTTTAAAGTGCGCTACTCAACCTACCCATTCCGCGAAGGTATAGATAGAAGGCTCTTCTTTTTCTAAGTACAGTACGCGATATTAGAGCAAGTCAGTGAAGTTGTTGCTTAAGGGAATAATGTGTTTAGGTGGTTCTTGCTCAGATTAATGAGAGACTTAGATTACTCTTGTGAAAGGCGAAGGGAAAACATTTTTACCAGATGAGCTAGCATTGGATGTGGCTGACTAGGTAGGTAGGTAGGTATGAAGCTGTGTATGTGCAGCCAGCACTCAGATCACCAATGAATTCATTGTGAGCGCTTGTCGTACAGAGTGTGTGTACAGAGTTGTATGAAGACGCAACAAGATGGGATTGGAGTCCCTCTTTCATTAACTACTCTCGGCTTGGTCTGTATTGCACTCCTTTCTTACCAATACGCTCTCTTTCCAAGTCATCTCACAGTCGACTATACAGGCCAAGTACTTCGCCTTATCTTAGATTTGAAAGGGGTGTGCCGTTGAGTCATGGGATTGTTCTCTTATTAGTGAAGAGAATCACCTCTGTCTTTAGGGGGTTAACACTATCCCTAATCCCTAGGGGGAATACACATCCCTCAGTCCAATTATGAAGTGTAATGAGAGCGGTTGAAGTACATTGTTCGGTGAGTTCGGTACTGCCATTAAAACAACATCATACGCATATGCGAACCCTTGGACCTTCGTTCTACTTCCTTTTAATTTCTGTTTTCGTTGATGCACGACCAGCATCCATAGTAGAGGTGATAGAACGCTATCTTGAGGGTGTTTCTAGATTCCAGTCGTTTTTAGCATTTCTTTAACCCTGTTTGAGATTATTAGGTCTATGTTTTGTTGGTCCAATGCTAGTCATATAGATTCCGATTTCACATTGTTAAAGGCTCCTTCTATATACAGGAAGGTCGCCAGCTGGAATTCTCTGTGGTGTAGCGAATTTTGGATCCTTGTTATCATCTCATACAGGGCGGTCTTAACAGATTGACCTTTAGTGTAGTTGTGCTGGGGACATATGTACATATCTCTAGGATTTAGTTTGAAGTGATGCAATACTCATCTGGGTAATACGCATCTCCACATCTTCTAACCCTTTTCCCCAAAAGTTAGTTAAAAAGTACAATCCCATCAACTTTAACTTGTGAAAGATGTTCCAACAATTACATTTGTTCACGAAGCCTTCTACATTTGCCAAATCCCCAGACCCAATTTGAAGAATAAAATTCATCTTCTTTGAGAATTTCTTGTAGGAATGCCCTCTAAATATGTAGTGGTTCTAAGGGATAAACAAACGAGATTAACACTAGATCCATCTTAATCATTCTCAAAACTCTGGGTGCGTCTGCGAATTACTGATCCATTTCGCCTTTTTATTATCGATCTATTAAAAAATGTGGGCTCCCAAAGTGACTCTCTTCATTAAGCTCACTCCAGATATCAAAAGCTCGCTCTGAAATGTAAAAAGTCCCACTTTGCGAGAGCTTGTCATAATCTGTCAAACCATTGTCACTGATTTTCCGTGAAATGTGGTTGATGCGGGAATTTTTAATTCGAAATCTCCGAACTAGATTTGTTTATTTTGCAGTTTTTCTTGATTTTTTTGTAAAATTATTTGTAGAAGGTGAATAAATGTTTATTGTTGTTGAATGCAGTGTAAGTGTAGAGTAAATATGAGAATCTGTTCGGAGTTCGCGTTCGTTTGTGTAAAGTGTGTGCCTCTTGAAGTTCTAGAACATGCTGGAACATGAATATAATTTATTGTACATACATACATGTGTATGTAGGTATGCACAATTGAAAATTAATCGTATGTCGTATGTTTAAGTTGTGGAGTATTGTTTTATTTTGGAAAGAGATCCTGATGAGGTTCAGACTTGACTCAGGAAAAGCATCTTCGATCTCTCTTGCTTACAAGGCTATATCACCATGGGACCTCAAATTTCTTTTTTCTGAGGCTTTCTGAGTTCGGTTATCTTAAAACATAGACGTGTCGAATCTAAAACTGTGGTAAATAGTCAGGGAAAGTGTGTCCATTCATGGAAGTCTTCCTGACTTACACGATGTAGTAAACAGCACCACCTTCTTGTTAAACTTGTTATGTACATTTTCTTTGGTTAATTCTTTTGAAAACTGTGATACGGTCTTGTGATATGTTCTGCTTACGAAGTACCTTTGTACCTTGGATCTTGTAACCAAGTCTCCTCTTGGTACTGTCCTTCTTGCCTTTAGCATGAAATAACTCCTGTTGCCATGAATATTACACAATTGACTTTGGCCAAGATGATTCTAGTTTTCATCCAGTTCAACGCATTGCGTAAACTTCTTCCTATTCTACGCTGTTTCTTCGGGTATCGCGTTGATGTCCATGTCCAATGGTGTGAAAAGGCGGTACAGTCCATACAGTTCCTTATTAAATTTCGTTATTCACTCAATGCCAATGGGATCAAAGACTGCTCGAGTATTTAACAATTCAGTATGTCCATAGGAGTATATACTTCAATATACAACTGAGTTGTGCCTCTAGAGATCTATGTGGAGTCCATATGTCCTTTCTTTACAATCAACCATTGACTATTGAGATGATGTTAATATTTATTAACGTCGTACATATGAAGCATACCTGCTCTATTGAAGCATACCTTAGTTCGGAGCCTATGCTGACAGAGTCCCTAACTATGAAGTATTACAGTTTCTGCCTATCCTGCCAAGACAAAAAAAATTGAAACTTTTGACACAACAGGAGCACAGGGCATAGCTACTCAGTCTGTGTTTGATTCGCTGTCGGTCAATTATTCTGTTTCTGACTTCAAATAATGGTATTGCTTGCAGCTTTAAACCAGTTGAGCAAAACAACATTAAATCCCTGTTCCCTTGGACAACTAGCATTCATTTTGGGTTCTTTAATAGATCGCAGGACTTAGTAGCTTTACTCATTCCAGCCTACATTCTTTCATGCACAACAATGTTAAGAGCCTTCAATGCTGATTTTTGAGAGAAAGTTCTTACCAGTTGTCCACAGACATCTTTACCTTAGAATAGACCATGAAATTCCCATCCCATGAGCAGTTTCCATATCGTTAGCATACAAGAAGGACACTGCTCTTAAAAGTTACTCAACATAATAATGGCTACATCTCAAATTCGATTTTCTAACTTGAAAAAAAAAAAAACGTCAAGTCAGCGTCTTTGATTAGTTACAATGAATCGAAGCCCCTTGCAAGCAAATTAATTTTAATTTCACCAAAGTCATCCCTAGAATCATTTATTTGTGATCGCCTATTGTCCAATGACCCCACTCGAACTCACAAGGAATAAATGTATAGATGAGCAATCGCGAGTTGTCCTTCAAAGGACAAGGGCATACGTAAGAAACGAAATAAAACTAAATGAAAACTCCAAAGCAGAGTTGCCGCTTCTTTTGTTCCTTCTATTGCTCATATTGATTCAATTATAATTTTTAATTGAATTTAATGATTATTTGGTAGTCGCAGTGTCATTCTGGAGAATAATTAACTATAGCAACTGCTGAACCATTTCCTGGGTAAGGCGACAGGGCAAGACGGCCTGGAAGATAAACTCTACATTAGAGTTCGACTCGCATTTCTTTCAGAGCCATTTTTGTGGATCCATGTACTATGTACATGTATTACGCCTTGGTGGAGAAAATCTGCCCTAGAGTACTCTCCTTAATCCAGTTTCATTCAAGAATCTAGGGATAAGAATAGATTCTGGTGATGGTATTTCCTCATATAATAATTGATACGTTTTACTCTTTGATGGAGGGTCAGTGCTTCACAAAATCCCAGCATTTGTGCAGGTATTTTATTGGAGTGATCACAGAATTTCCAGAGACTTCCTTCAGATAAACTTAGTTTCCTTAAGTTCTCCTTAAATTTGCATGTTAGGAAGCCCATAAGGATACCAAGGTTATTCTTGATCATGTCCGTACATGTTCTTGTCCTGTTTGCCTCTCTAGTTTCCTCTTCTTCCTTGAGGGTATAATCTCCTAATCCGCAGATTAGTGCAGGACTCATGAAGTTTACTAATGGTCCCTTTCTTTCGTGAGACTCAGCCAATATACTACCCTCTACTCCCACATAGTCAGGTATGCAAGTTGTGCCATGATAGCAGTTTGCCTATCCACGATTGGCGTGATGTAGTTCTAGACCCGAATACCCTTGTTTCAGTTCCTTTTATCAGTTCTTCTCTCATCTGATCTGTGATTGCTCAGTTTACTAAGTGGGTTCAGGATAACAACCCTCAAACCTGCAGAATGTCACGCCAATGGAATCATTAGGAGAACTAGACTTAACCTATAACGTAAGGGTGCACGTACATATGAACTAGTCTTGGACTTTATTTTACCTAATCCCTGCTTTTAATCAAAGAAATCGGAACTGAAATGAAACAACGCATATCATTCGCTATTCGGTGTTATTTTGACTCAAAAGATACACAGATAGTGCCTAAGAATGCTGTATTACGATTGAATCTTTCAATTCAACCTGAAAAGCCAGGTCCGGACTCGCAAATCTCTGATGTCATGTCGGGTAACCTTAATTACGTTCAGAACTGAAGGGAGCTAACCAATGATCCTACTGGCTGAAAAGTATGTTACTATGTTTTTCATTGCCAAAAGCTCACATCTTTCTTTTATCAATTTCTTGTGTTAGAGAACGGATTTGGACTGTAATTCCTAAATAAATGGAATTATTTGAAGAAAAGTATAAATCCCCTCTTATGGCAACACTGCTTCAAAGTCACTTATAGAAGAATACGACCGAAAGAAAATGTAACTGTATGTAGTACGAAAAGGAATTTAGCTCACATTGGCAATCAATTTGACAGATTTTCCCTCTTCCTCTTAATCACTTTCTCAACTTGTTTTGGTTTCTTTTTCTCCCTTTACTCTCGTATTTCAATAGAGTCAGCGAATTGCTCAGCAGGATTAGATACACTTGAATTCAATAGACACCATTAATGTGGGCGCAGCAGCAGCATCGTCCTTTTCCTGGTATTCTGTCTCCGTTGTGGTTGTTCGCCTTGACTTGACTTGGTCCATAAAGATCAAATCGTATTAATGGATTTGGATTTGTAAGGGTAGACCACTGTGCTCAAGACAAGAAAGATAGTTGAGTTGTAAGTAGATTTTTTTTCTTCATTGTAGATACCTGTTAGAGAAAGGTGCCGCGCAGTGGTTCGGCGATAAAAAAAAGTCTGAAATAGTTTATTTCTTGGAGATATTATGAGTTGTTTACCTGAAATGCTTTACCCTGTGATGTAAAGTGTGTAGAAAAGTAATCAGCGTTGATATACACATGTGCTACCTTTTTTAACTCCACGTATTGGGCTAGATCTCCCTCCAGACTCTATAATCCAATCACTAGCATAAGGCTTGTTTTCAGGCTTAGGGATGCATCAACAAATATTCTAAGGGTTCGCCATGCAATCCAATAGACGTAATCATTTCGCATAAAACACTTGCTACTAACTTTATTTCTTTTTTGTAAATCCCAGCACGCCGCCACAGTAAAAGTATCTGATTGGAGGACAATGGGGCGGATGGTTTTATCTGTAATCAGCATTGATGCGTTGATTGGGATTCAAGGGGAATAAATCGAGAAGATGTTAGTAAAAGGGATTAGAGAGGTAGAGTTGACGCTGCGGAAAGGTGTGTTTTCGGTTTAATTGAAACGATATTCAAGGCTGACTTGTGACAGTGTAAGTTGGTGGTTTTGAGTGGGTGGAACAGGATTATGTAAATGAAATAAGACGCTTTTGTATTGCTTACTGATTTGTCTTATTAGCTTGTCGTTTTTTTTCTTTCTTTCTCCTTTTTAGATAAAATGCTTTGAATTTGTATAACCGAAATGAATTTATGGCCTGGAATGGGTGGCAGAAATCCAGTTGAGATTAATTATTTGAGAACGGATGGAAATTAAGGAAATTGGGATAATTGTGGAGATTAAGGCTTCAGAATAGCTTCAATGAACTTGAAATATGCTGTCAATGTCATTACTCTTCGACAGTTCATTTTCAGGACTTCTCTTTGAAGGTTTAATACTCTGTGATATATCGTAGCTATTATTAGTCGGTTATACGAGTATTTATGATTCAATTGTCTCTGATAGACAGCTGGGGATGGCAATGTCTATTCGTAGTTTCATCTTTTGCAGTAGTTGTATGATTGTCTCATGACTTGTCTCTTCCTGTTGGTAATTGCTTGATATTCGTTGCTGGCAGCTTGATTGGTAGACAAAGTACTTACACGTCGTTTGGTGTTTTGACATGACTAATACGTATCTACTCTGGAGTCTCTAATGTTTCCCGATTGGTTCTCAGTTGCTGTGCACGCCTAAGGATGGCTTCGATAGTCATTCGTTTTTGGTAAACCCTCATATTTTTGCCTTTGGCACTATTTGCGGTTAATATTCTGTTTTCGCCTTAAGCATTGTAAGGCTTGTGATGCAAGGTATTTAATTGTCTTTGGTATTTAGAATGAAATAGATCGTACATCACATAAACTCAAGGGTTTTTATATAAGAACATAACAATTTTGTATTTAAACAAATCACAGAATAATTGTGATAATTGGGCTGAAATTTATTGCAGGTATAGCACACATGTTACACATTTAAGTACGAAATTCAACTTCTTTCATATGATCAGCGTGAGCATGTTTGCAGTGATCGATTCTTTGAAGCTAATTTTCGACCTCATATCCTGAGCTCTTCTAACGTTGTTGGTTTGTTGGTATCCTGGCATAAACCAATGACTTAACGTAAAACTATAAAAAGAAATCCAACAGCATTAAATCGCATGACCAAGATGACCATTCGAACGAACATTTCTCTAGATTAGACGACAACCGAACTTCCCTTTCAATAGATCATTTGTTAGACCACCTGTGTGTCGTGTGGGATCATCATGATCCAACCACTTACTGCTGATGTCAAGTACATCCAATTCCGGCCAAAAATAGTCATCCAACATGACACGATAGCGAATTTCTTCAAACGTTTGCAGAAGCTAATGAGAGAAGCGCTTCACACGATCAAGAGGCTTCAGTTCTTGAGTTGATTTGATCTTGTCGATCAAGATCTTTACGTAAAACTTTCCCAATATGGACTAAGAGATTCCCAATTCTTGTAATCAGCGAGAAATCGGCTGAATTGGCCCATTTCGAACTGACACACTTACGGCTACGATATTGTCGTTTCGTCGATCTGTGGATTGTCTCACTCGCATAGGAACATTCAACATTAAGTACGTCACTACAGCACGCACAGCCTGTTTGGTGGGACACTTATTACGACCGAAAAGTGGTGTAAGTGGTCGTAAAGTTGCAAGCACTGACTCACCATTTCAGTTGTAGTTTTTAATGATTTCTAAACGTTGTTCGTTCATGAACTTCATTATTTAAAACATTCGAATCTCGGCTGACGTTATGACATTGACAAATTGTAATAAAAGTGCGAGGTTGTGTTTGTCTTAAAGAAAATACAAAAAATCCTTTATTTTTGTACAGCGAATAAAGCACGCGCATATATGTATCTTGTATCTCCTCCTCATTAATATCACCATTTGCTGGCAAAGTGCAACACATTATAAAACACTCTAAAGGAACATATATCAGATAATATACGAGTACCACAAATACTATGAACTACGTGTGGTAATGAGATTCCATTTGCTAACAAGCATTACGATTCATGGCACCATCAACACGAAATTCCTTTTTGCCTTTTGTAGCATTGTCGCGTTCACACTCAAATTATGATGCAATATCATTAAGGCTTCGTTCGCCAGGATAAAAGAAAATACAATTCAAGTGATATTTGCACATCTGCAAATGCATTTCTTTCAACAACACAAACATATCGTAAAAATATAAAGGATCTCTGCCCCAAGGAAGAAAAAAAAAAAAACAAAATAATAAAACGAAACTGAAATCCTTTTAATAACATGTTACAATTTAACACCATATGCTGTTCATCTCTCTATTCATACATACTCGTACTCGTATGTGCTCTTTGGATGTTTGTACATTTCTTCCTTTTCGTTGTCTCAATATGAGTTGTCTCATATTTTTTTCTCATTATTTTCTACAGACAAACGTTCACATAGACACAAGTCTTTGTCTTTGCTGCCCGTAAAGACATAACATAAAGTCCGCATATTCCGGTCCCGGCAAATCTCATTACAGGACGAAAGTTCATCGTTGTATCTTCCATACCACACTCGGAAAAAAGATTAAAGATGAGAGAGAGAAAAAAAGGACCTCTTGCGAGAGAAAGAAGGTATCGTAGCGCTGAGAAAATGTAAGGTCCTTACGGGAGGATAATAATTCTTCAAGTTTCTCCTTGCCACATTATTTGAACAAAATTACAACTTTCGTTCATTACTCGCTCTGGTGCTAGCACACCAACAACTGTGTTGATGGTTGCTGGTGTTCTGGTGTATTTGCACTAGGGTCCTTTGTTTGTTCTTATTTCCACTATCTGGCTATCTGTGCGCGCTCTCATTTTTAAGTCTGTGGGTAGCTGTTGTGTTGAATTGAAAGATAGTGCGGCGCTGAAAGACGGAGGTTACACGAAGTAAGTCAACTGAGGTGAAAGTACCGTGTTTGTGAAGTCAACATTGGAAGATGCATGGGGAACGTGTAGGGTTGAACGGTCATCAGATTGGGTACAGAATCTTCCAAAAGTATGTATACAAGCGTGAGAGAAATACTTCTTCCCACTGAGTGCAAAATAACTTTTCTCCAAATTATAATTTCATTAACTTACAGCACTTGGTGGCATATCCATCCATTTATCTTTTAGCTTCTAAGAATGATATTACACTTCGCCAAAAGATATGCAATGAAATATGAAAATGGTGGTATTCTAGGTGTTTAATATTGGTTTGGCTTTCCTTTAGAGTGCCGTGGAGCATTTGGTATACACTAATGAGTAATATTTCTTGAAATAGAAGCAAAACTTTCGTTCTATACTGTTTGTCCACATATGGGTATTTCATTCGGTTCAGCCTCCAACAATGACTTCATCATATTCCTCAAGTGTGTAATTATGAGCACTGAGATTTGGTACTTATGTGTGCTCAGCATTCGTCTTTTATTGTTTTTCTCAGTGTTCATCTTCTGGGAAATCTGCTTTCTTCCATTTAATAAAAAATTGATTTTCAGATGTTTATAGTTTGTGGAAAGTGATTAAACATTGATATGGATACATACGATGCTATGTATATGAATAAGTGGTTTTTATGCTACAAATGTTTGTAGTTTTGCGGCACGGAAAGAGGCATCCCAACAGACTTGTACTATATGTTAGTACTTTAATATGTAATTGTGCATCTAGCTATGAGTAAAAGCACATACTCTAGTAGCATCTGAATGATGTACATATTTCACACGACTATGAAGCAGGAATTTTGATCATCAAGACAGGAAGTGAACTATTCCTTTGGACGAAACTATGTATTTTGAGAAAACTGGACGTGTTTGTATAGATAAGATCTCTTAAAGCAGTTTCCCGAAAATAGACAGTTTACTTATGTATCTCTGCAGTATATGAAGATATTATTGTGTCTGAGAAAGTCTTTCATGGTCACAGAGTAATGTGATAGGCAGGTACGTACATAGGTAGGTAGTGTAGGGTTATGAGTTTATCATAAACAACGTTAGTAGGCCCACCTCGATCTTGAACCAAAAACCATCTCTTCCATACATCTAATATTTCTGCAAAGCCATACTATCTCATTGATTAGGTTCCTGGGCTGGACTTCCTTTAAATTACGAAATTAAATAATTTTCATGTACTTAGTTCTATTCCGAACCATGCCCTAGCATTCATAGAGTAGATGTGTGATGTCCTCTAAGACGTGAAGGTCATTGCTGTATCTACATGTATACGTATTTCAGAAGGCAATGAACAGAGAGAAAATCCATACCGCTATTCTTAACCGCTACCTGCTTAGTTTCATAGCTTCCACAGATCCCTTCTGATCTTACACTGCTCACCTTTGATACTCTATGTCCTCCTACGTTGGACCTAGTCAGCAATATTGATGTTAGGTAGTCACGCAGATCAGTGGTTTCAAGCCTCTTACTGTGTTGCTTTGTGGAAGCTCTGATCCTCTTTTGACTGGTTCGGTTGTGATGTTGAATTCTACCGCCTTAAGCGCATGTAGATATCGATATTTGTGTCATCATTGATCCCATCTCTAGTTATTCCGCACCTTTGGGCTAGAACTATTTGGAATACAATGGGTTCGTCTCATGGGCACTTGCAGGACTATGTATATACCTGAGCCCGTGGCCCGATCGGTGTTTAAACTAACCGTATATATTGCATTCCTTTCGGGTACATGTAAGATAAGAATCATCAAGGCTGTTAGGAAGTGGTGCCCTTTGAATGGAACAATGTCCCACATTTTTAGACTTGAAGAGTCCTGCATTTATGTGACAAAGCCCCCTAATAAAAGCAAATTTTTGGGTCAATTTGCAAAAGATATATGTAATACATATATCCCAAGTGCAGACATAATGCCAATGCAGGTTGTTCTTTGTACCTTCGCTAATGTACATACAAGAGCCCCGTATCAAAGGATGTGTTTGACTTTATATATGTAAGTAATATATAGCCAGTGAATGTTTAAGCCCCACTTTTTCGTCGTTTCTCTTGCAGATGAAGAAATCGAAGACTTATAGCTTTGCCCACTCCCTCTTGTATGTTATGGTCCCAATCTACCCTTTTCTTAGCGAAAGCATCAGCTCTATCCCATTCGGTTTCTGCGTTGTAAGTGTTAGGATCTTGTATTCTCGACTCTAGAGTACGAAATCTGTTTTATCTGTCAGTCTCTAGTCCATTTTCCTAGGCTGTTAAGAGCTGATTCCAACAACTAATTTGTCTCAGAATTTGCCTGCTTTTCAACGTTGTCCTATCCTTTATCCTGCGAAGGTTTAGAGAGATCTATTAATGTTACAGTAGTCCATATTTGTACCGGTCCTCCAGGGCGATAGTCCAATGAATAGCCATAACTTCTCCAAGGAACGTGTAATGAATCAGAATATCTTCTGATATTCACTAGTTACCATGAATATTAGCAAGCTGAGGTACAGGAAATTTGTTATTCCATTGAGCCCAAGTAAGCCAGGGCTGTCTGAAAATCGCAGGATAGTGTCTTGGGTATTTGAAAGTAGTATGCCTCCAAGTCTTGACAATTCCTGTTTAAAATCGACAATCAAATACAAAAAGCCAATCCATTATATAATTGCTGAGCCTTGAAATCAGCAGACAGACAGACTCATTGAAATCCAAAAAAGTGATTTGATTAAAAGCATCCATGTGACTGTTTCATTCATCAACTTTTGCTACTCGTACATGTATTCTTTTCGATTATTGATTTTCTTTTAGCAATCAGCAACTCAGTCACGTTGCCCATGAAAAGTCAGTCTCAACCGAAGGAGCTTTAACACGTGCAAACAGCTTATCGCATCGCAATCCTCTTTAGTTTGCCCCCTTCCCAAGAGATTGAGTAGAAGGATTTATCTTCAAAGGAAATTACCTCACCTCTTCCTGAACGACGCCACAGACACGTACTTTGCGACTTTCCAATAAAGTGTAATCCAATAAATATTCCCGATGCTTTAATCCTTCCTATAATTTCACTAAATTGACTTTCTTCCCCAAAGCTTTGTGAACCTTATTCATTATCCTATGTATGTGTGTAGTAGTTCTTTTCTGTGGCTTGTCCCCCACCCATGCTCCTTGTGATACCCATCAATGGCAGGCAAGAGTAAAGTAAAAGGACATAATGCACACCATACACAGAAAACCTTTAAAAAAAAGGGGTAAAAAAAACCCATTTAATTTCATATCCTGAATTCGTATCCTGCGGAACACTGAAGTTTTATCAAGTGACACCCAATAAATAGAAACACTTTCACTTCATTATTTGCTTAGAAGTGCGACACGACTACTGTCGGAATTTTGTGCTCCTATGGCTTGGATATGGGCATACGAGTGCGAGTACTCTTCGTGTACGTGTGCTCCAGAGCGATATTGGTTAAGAGGCTTTGCACACACATCCTTCGAAATGGAGAAAAGGAAAAACATGCCCCGTGGCATGTTATCCATTCATACATACATATATAAATTTATAGGATATGTGTGCGTGTATGTGAGTTCTGGAAAACTGAGGAATAAACTTTGGGAAATATCATCCTTGTCTCAGACGAGAGTAGAAGGCTCTGGCAAAATGATGCATGCGTGCGTGAAAAATGTGTTCGGGACTAATTTCCTGATATGGAACAATGTGAAGTTAAATGAACATCGCTGCAAGGATATCTCAATGTTTGTGATTTCGTTGTCTTTCGCTATTTATTTTGTCTCTGCGAAATGTTCGTTAAGGAAAGTGTGCATATTTGCGGCTTCCTTTAGGGCTTTATGGTGAATTCGACGAACTGATTATTTTTCATTTCAAAATTTGAATAACGACGAGGTAGGTGCGCAGGAGAATTTCGAATTGTCTCTAAACTTCGTGGAATGATTACTGGTAGTTACATAACACGTACATAATTCTTCTCGATTTTTTTTGCTTTAGGGAAGACAGAGGATACATCAAGAGATTGTCAGTCTTATATTGTGTACAGTACACCTACTGACTAAACTTAGAGTCTTATTCACAGATCCCTGGGAGGTATTGCTTTGAGGGCTGGGGTTATCTTCTTTCTTTTTAGTTTTTCGCAGGGTTTCGATAAAAAATGATTTCTTCTTCCAGGTATTTTTAGAAGTGATATCTCCCTGCTTTCAGTAGCCGACCTTCCGTAGCCTTCCTTCTGGAAGTGAGGAAGTCGTCCTCCGGCGAGTCGTGTCTTATGCATACTAAAATATCCTTATCCAGTTATGACCTCCGTGATGTAATAATTTAACTTACCATGGTCTGGTGGCCCATCTGTCTCTTTGTTTAGAATTTCCTCCTTAGATGTTATAGTTGTTTCATAAGGTGTTTTGCAACAGTAGTTGGTGATTCCACGCCAACTTCCGTCTTATTCTTTTAACCACCAACCAACCCACGACACGGCATTACAATGAATCCACTAGTGTTCCGAGTAATGGCTGCACATGCGGTAACCCCGTTCTACCTACTCATTCTCTTTGGGTATCATTCCTGTGACGACAAAAGCGGCTGCTTCAGACACAATGTGGCAACAGCTTGCGATACCAGTGACTTCTCGCTTTTGCGTGCGTGATTAACATGAGGAGTCTTCGTTTACTGATGATTAGACTTCCAAAGTATACCATGATCCCGCTGAGTGATGTATTGATCTTTCCCGCCACGATCAGCTTCTCTTAAGCGGACAAAGCCACATTTTGCTTCAACGATCAGTGTTTAGTTTGGGAAAGGCTTTGCTACTAAATTGCCTTCATATCTAAAAAAAACAATATGTTGCTTTGGTTTCCTGCTAAAGCATGTCCGACAAAACCGCATTAATGTTGACCCTCGACTCAAAGTAACGGCGAGACAAACACCCGGTTGTTACCCTGAGAAGAACCTTCTCAATTAATTTCTAAATTCGCTGTCCATTTTCGAATTATTGAGTCATTTCGCCTTCTTATTATTACCACAGCTATTGAAAATGTGGGCTCCCAAAGTTACACTCTTTATTAAGCTCACTCCAGAGATCAAAAGCTCGCTCCCATCTTGCAAGAGCTTGTCATAATTTGACAACCCGTTGTCAGTGATTTGATGCGGGGAATTTTTAATTCGAAATCTCCGAACTAGATTTGTTTATTTTGCAGTTTTTCTTGTTTTTTTTGTTGTAAAATTATTTGTTTAAGGCTTATTGTTATTTAGTGTAGTGTAAGTGTAGAGTAAATATGAGAATCTGTTCGGAGTCCGCGTTCGTTTGTGTAAAGTGTGCGCCTCTTGAAGTTCTGAAACATGCTGGAACATGAATATAATTTATTGTACATACATATGTATGTAGGTATGCACAATTGAAAATTAATCGTATGTCGTATGTTTAAGTTGTGGAGTATTGTATAATTTTGGAAAGACATCCTGATGAGGTTCAGACTTGACTCAGGAAAAGCGTCTTCAATCTCCGTGATTTTGACACTTGCTTACAAGGCTATATCACCATGGAACCACAAATTTCTTTCAGCAGAAATGCATTTCTTTTTTCTTAGGCTTTGTGAGATCGGTTATCTTTAAACAGAGATGTTTCGAATCGTGAATAGTCAGAGACAATGTGGCCATTCTTGAAAGTCTTCCTGACTTACACGATGTAGTAAACAGCAACCAATTAATGTGCCGTAATGCATTTATTTTTCAAGTTCTTGTCTTGTTAACCTTGTTAGGTATATTTTTTTGATGATTCTTGAGTCGCTCTTGAGATTATGATCTCGAGATCTTTTCGAGCTAGATCATCGGCCAATTCGTTTCCTTGGAGGTCCATATGTCCCGGAATCCAGGACGTGCTGCTGCTGTGCCTCTAACTTAACCTCCTCTTGAGGAGCTTTGACTTGCTTGTGAAGGAAGTGATTTATATGGCTTTATATGGTTGTTGCCGTTCAGACTGAATAAGTCCCTCCTGAGAATATTTCTGCGTCAGAATCTTCGCCAATTTTTGAAGATTGATGTGAAAGTAGAGCCATTTATCTAGGTATTTTTAAAAGTAAATTTGGAGTCGAAGTTAAGGTCGAAGTCCATGCAAGGAGTAATGTTGTCAGAAGGCGAATGAACGTTTGACTACTTGGTGATCGTGCCGTCCCATATGGTTGCTTTTCCATATCCAGGTTTGACGGAGGTGAAGGAGACCATTTTCTCCGCTGGTTCTTACACAAGTGAAGAGGTCCAGTGGGCAGAGATCAAGCGCAGCCTCAAGAGCGGCAGTAGGTGTTGTTCTAACAATGCTGGTGGTACCTATTCGCACTAAGCGTTGAATCCTTATGAGCGTTGTCAAGTTTGTGGCTTTTGCGGCAGCTGCTCACCAGACCAGACAGTTTGTATGTGGGGATAGGTCTAGCTATAGGGGTATACATCCAATGCTGGTTGGTTTAGGCCCCCATTTTTCTTCGAATATTCTGCTGCATGCGTAGAAAGCTATCGGGACGTTCTTTGGGCGTTCAAGTATACTGTCTTTCCAGATCAATTTTCGGTTTATTATAAACCTTAGCTATCTTACCTTTTCTGCTCCAGCTATTTGGTGTTGACCACCGTTCAGACTAGGTGGCTCGACGTCGGGTATTTTTCTTTTGTTTGTGCTGAGAGACTTGTTGCTTGAGGCCCAGGTTGAGGTGTGATGAGAACTAGTTCTTTTTTTCGTGCATCAAGACCAATACCACAGCGTTTGGCCCAGCTGCTCGAGGTGTTCAACGCTGTTGGTATTCTGATCAATGATTGTTGGCAGGAACTTTTCTGTCACTAATGTGGCGACATCATCGGCATAAGCGACGGTCCGAACTCTGTTTTGGTCTAATCTTCGGATTTCCTCATTCACTAGATTCTAAAGTAGTGGGGATAATCCGCCACCTTACGGGATTCCATACGAGGTTACTTAGTTGATACATGACTATTATTTCGTTGCGTATACATATGTACAACTTAATTGCTTAAACATTTACTAATTAAATATTTTTCTATTGCCTTACAGGATATGACATGTGGTGGTGTTGTGACATTTTGGATATTATTACTATTTTCTCTTATACTATTAAATATTAATCTAACCAACGGTGGTCGGCCAGATGAATTACACATTGGTGGAATATTCCCGATAGCCGGCAAAGGAGGATGGCAGGGTGGACAGGCGTGTATGCCAGCTGCAAAGCTGGCATTGGATGATGTAAACAAAGAGAAGAATCTACTGCCCGGGTTCAAGTTGATTCTACATAGCAACGATAGTGAGGTGAGTGTCCATTAGATTTAAAAATATAACTCAAATATTATTGTTCGGAAAAGGTTCAAAGGACCAACTTTTTCGATCAAAAAACAAAAATCAAAAGTCGTTTTAGTCCTTGACCTCTTATCCCCAAATCAAAAAAAAACACACACACATAAAGGAAAAAAAAGGGCGAAACTTTTTACATTATGCGATGGGCGACGAAACTTAATTTTCCAATCAATTGATTGGACAGGGTCTGAGCGGGAAGACATTTTCCCGTCATAAGCGACAAAGAGTGGCGAAGGGAAATGTTTCAAATTGTAATTTGTTCTCAAAAATATAAAACTTCTATCAGGTTGAGTGATACGAAAGCACCAGTTTGGCACAACGACGACGCCGACGACGAGGGGTTTAATCAATGCCTGTCTCATTGAGCACCTAATTAACCGGTTTTTTAAAGGACTTTCCAGTTCGTTGGTGGTGGCGTCAATGTCCTTCAAGCTACACAAAGACATGGCTATTTAACTATTTCCTAATTAAAGCGCAGAAATTTACCAGCTCCTACATTAGGTGATATCCTTTTTTGGAAGAGAAAATTAAATTTCACGGTAGGTGGAGTAGACGGAGGTGTATGCCAATTTGGTTGTAATTGGAACGAAAAACAAAAGTAACAGGAAAGTTTAATCTTTTGTGTTTTGTGTTGATTTTTCGAAACTTGATGTTCCTATTAACTTTCTATGTTTAGTTTCATTTTTTTTTGTTTTCTTTTTTAGGAAGAAAACGAAATATATTTTGTAGGCTTAGGCAGGCAGGAAGGCAGGCAGGCACAAACACAACAATACTATGCCCATGTCCTTCGACTGAGCAAATAATCTCAGCCATGAAGTTTTTGTGATTAATTTATCTTGGCAAAGTTGTTTCGCTACATTCATTTCGATTCCGTTAAATTGATGTAAATAAGTCGGAATGCCAGAGAGGGAACTTGAAGAGAAAGGATAGAATTAAATTTGCTCATTAAATGAGGTGAAACGTATTGTGAGGAAAAGGATTTGTATTTGAAATTAAAGTAGATTTAGGAGTGTACTACAGAAGGTGTTTCAAATTTTGATCTCTCAGATGAAGTGGTATCCAATTGGGAAGAGTGGTGTTGGGTTTCTTTGACATAACAGGGAAGTGATTTTGTAGAATGGAAGGTCAGAGTTTTTAAGTTGATTGTGTTTGTTTAGGCAGTGCGATGGGTGTACTTAGGTATACATACGTAATGTGTGTCATTATTCTAGAAATAACCTCTTGGAGCTTTTCAGTATTTTAAGTTTTCCCTGTTTTTTATAATGAACTTGGAGGTAGGGTAGGCTAAGGGGTAATATGATGATTTCGTAATATTTTCGTATAATGGTGATTTCTTGAGTTTTTTCCGGAGAGACTCAGGATAATAGGAACATGCGACTATGACTCTTGCCTAGGTAGGTAGGCACAATAGTGACCCATCCCGATCCCTACAAAACCATTGCGACTAATATCCTTCCAAGACTTATCTTACTGACTTGGTTCGCTGAACCAAGTTCCTCTAAGTTGTCATAGAAAGACTTTTCCAGGAGTTTCAGTCTACTTCGAGCTATATCGTGGCATTCACAGGGTAGATCTGTGATGTCCTTCGAGACATGAAAGTCACTGCGGTATCTGCATGTATCCGTATTTGATACACCTAGTCTCATTGCCCTCCCGTCTTCCTTAGTCGCGATCTTCTCAGTTTCATAGCTATGCCAGAACTCCTATGATTAACATATGAACATATGAGGATTAGAAGGACCTAGGAACCCAATGACCTCCTTAGTTGGACAATTTTAGATCAGCCACATTGAACTCTGGAGAATAACCCTCTCCACCCTGTCACATAGATCGGAGGTTATAAACCTCTTATTGTGGTGCTTTGTGGAAGCTCTAATCCTTTTTTTGGCCAGTTCGTCGGCCCAGTCGTTCCCCCCAATGTCACAGAGTTCAGGTACCCAGCATATTGTGACAGGGTTCTGCGTACACAATTTCGTAAGCATTATGGGGCAATTCCTGACTAATTCAGATTTTGTGATGTTGGACTCCAGCGCCTTAAGCGCAGGCTTACGTACTTGCAGGTCTACATCTCTAGAGGATAAACGATGATATATACCATTGCAATCCCATTTTGTAGAACGATAGCTTTCCACTGATGTAACTTCATCATATTGTATACTGAAGTCCATGGTAGCGAGGATGTCATCCGATTCATCAATCGTGTTCCAAAAGGGCCAGCTCTACACTAACCAGAGCTGATTCCAATAATTCACTTACTGTGTCTAGAACCCAGAGGAGAGGAGATAAATGTTCATCTTCCGTGCCTTCCCTAGGATTATGTTTTGTTTTAAATGACACCTTAGTCCATACTGACTACAATAGTGCACAAGCTCACCAGTTTTCTAATACTATATTCTAAGGTTAGGATTTCCCAGTAGGAATAAGGCTTTTTTAATCGTTTGGATTGTCTCAACCCGGGACATTTTCCTAGTGGGCTAGACGAAGTTTATGTTATCAATTAGCGTTGTGACGGCAGTCCAGTAAGGTTCAGGTCCTAAGAAGATTTCGAATCACCCTAATATTTCTTGGTAACAAGGCACTCATCCAAGTAATGACAATGTTGTCCAGCGAAGCAGCATTCAACTTATAGAGAGCTCACTAAATTGAACAGAAGCTCTTTAAGTGCTGCCTGGCTATTAGAAAAAATATAAATTCTAGAGCCTTAACCTAGCGCAGATCTCAATGGCATGGAGTTCAGACGAACCAATATTTCTACTTGAAATATACTACCAAAACAGTATTCCCTGACCATGATTGACTATGATGTAAGAGATAGTGCAAAACATGTCACTTTTGGGAATGGACTTCCTAGTTTGTCCCACATGGTCTTTTGAATTATACTTGAAAGCGTAGTGATGGCATCGATCACTTCTTAGGAGCTTCTGTAGCTTAGGTTGGCTTATAGTGATAATGTGCCTCATCCATTATACACCATCCAGTGTATGGTTTGAATTTAGACCCCAAATTTTGCCGCCAAGACATCCATTGACCCACATGGACCTAGTACGGTCAATCGCGTACTTGATATTATAATTCGATTTAAGCCGTTTGTCTTTGATCGTAATGGGTCTAGACTGACCAGTCTTCCTTTTGCAAAAGTCACTAGAGTTATTTTGCAAGGATTAGTGGATTGTTCCCTTCTCCGGTGGACCATTCTAAAATGTGTGGCAAAGCACGTTGCATGAACTATCTATCTAGCTATCTAGCACTGATAGCTTTTGCTATTGAGTCTCAGCCAGTGTTATCCAATGCGAAAGGAATTCACACAGAGCTATTTCCTTCACAATATAGTGATGAGGTAGACAATATAGTAGAGGGATAGACAAATCTAGCTAGTTTAAAATGTATGCAAGGGCCTTGGATCTACACTGTCCCTATATTATAGTAAAGTGTCATGTCGACAGTGGACTATCCGCAATCTTTGTCATCATTATGTTGCGTAGTTGTATGTTGGTCTGTCTGGGTTGTTTCTTCTTCCTCCTGTTTAGTGGTTTCTCTTTCCAGATTACAGGCTCTGGAAGAGTGCCACCATGCAGTTTGCCAGACGATCTGTGTGTTTTTAGGGTGGAAACTAAAACTCAAATTTTGGTAAACAGTCAACAAAAATGTTCTTCTCTCCTGAGAGTTTAATTTCTGAGCTGAACTGAAATGTGTTTTTGATGATAATTCTCGTTTGGCTTTGCTTTAAGCATATATTGGCTTAACATCCACACCTGCAGAGGTCTTCGTCTTCTGCCACCCGTGGGTACATAAGCCTTATTTTTCCATGGGCCATTTGAAAAATATTTCCCAACTGTTATCGGCACTTTCTATGCAAAGCGAATACCCTCAGATAATATCAAATCATTTTCGAAAGCCATTACAATGCATTTGCCCGATTCTAGCAGCAAGTCCTGGTAGTATTTATCAAAAGAATTGGATACCCCAACTGCGATCTTATCTCGCGTACACCTCTTCGATTATTTAAACGTATACCGCATCTCATATGCGGGCCTTAAAATCGAATGTGATATCCGCTACCATTCCAATCTTATTAAATCTAAATTTCCGCCCCTTCGCAGCTGTCGGAAGTGAATTCTACTTTTTCATCTCTTAATGTTCCCGCCTTAGGGGAGAAGCTCTCAAAACACCCACAGAGGGAGGATTTGGAATAGTAAAATACGCAATTTCAAATATTTCTCTGTAGCTCTTTGCATATATTTACAATCAAATATTTACCATCCGAGTGTGTAGGGGCCAGTGAAACTGAAACAGTTCCAACACACATTTCGAAAATGTCTCATATGAATAAAAAAAAAAAAAAAAAAGAAAACGAAAAGGGACATTTGCTGTCGTATTTGGTATTCGTTAATCGGTGCCCGATACAAGCTTTGAATGTCAATAGCTCTACTCCAATATATTGGAAAAAAAAATCGATTTTAAATACACGAGCACCACGGACACAAGTTTCAAACTAGATACTTCCGGAAATAAAAAACGAGAAAATGAAACCCCATCCTGCATTGATTTTTTATTGCCTGCCCCCTGGACTATGGCAAAATGTCCTTTTACGGCAACGGAGCCGACATGGTAAATGTCTGCAAGCACTCTTAAGAATACCATGGAGGTAATTATTATCACCTCAGAACTGATTCTCAGATCCTAGACTGGCAATGAGGACGATAAGGATATAGTGCAATCCTGGGGGTAGCCTGACAAAAAAAAGGCAATCCCTTCGTGTGCATGCTATAGTATGTCCTTAGACCGAGGACGACCATATGTATAGGGGACCTCGGTCTGAAGGAGACAATTTATAGTTTACAGCTGCAGGTTTACCCATTGAAAGTGTAGTACCTATACATACATATGTAGCTATGGTCGCTGTCGTTGTCGTTCCTGTAAGGGAAGTTCGATGAATTGTCCTTTTCGGTTTTGATGTTGTTGTTGTTGTTTATTGCCAAATCAAGCATAAAATTGTGTTAGTTGAACCGTGGAAATAATTTATTTAACCCGGATTTTTGAAGGGAAGCTTACCAAGTCGTAGGAATAGCCCGAGGGTGTGGGTGTTGAATTATTAACAATTTACGTTAAAGGATGTGAATAGAACGTCTTGTGAAAATATGTTTTAAGGTGGAATTATGAATGAAAACAAAAGGTAATGGTTAAATGAAGGGTGGCAGGTTTACTGTATAATTACAAAATAATCGATATGGTCGTATTTCTCTTGACCGTTTTGTTAAGGTTGTTACTTTCAATATTCTAGTGCTGTTGAAATTATTCATGTGGGGAGCCTTAAAAGGCTCCGACCTTTGTTGTGAGAGAAAAACACATTTAGACTTTAGTGTGTCCATTGTAATCAGGATCCCAAGACTCCACAGATTTTTTTTTAAAAACGATTTTGCAAATCCAGTGCAAGGCGACTATTGACAATGAAAAGTATGTCACTGGCAGATTCGTTTATAACTTATCCCAATTTTCAAGCACTACTCCAAGGAATTCTAGTTTTGTAATTGACGTTAGAGTAGGATAGGAGGTAGAAGCCAATGTACTGCGAATTATTAGGAATAGCTTGGCTCATATTTCCGATCGCTAGGAGTGGTTCTAAGGGGGCTCTGTTTTTGCAACTATTTCTTGTTCAGTCCCGTGCATCAAACTAGTACATCGTACATACGGATAGATGTGACGACTTCTGTGTACTATCTGGGACTGGTGCTACCAGTTTGAGTGAGTTTTTTTTAGAGCAGACTACCAGATCCACAAGAAAGGTGACCTTTCATTTCATTGCATTGCGTACAAGATCCTGTCGGCCGTATTGTGTGGGCGCTTAAAATTGTTTGTTAACGAACGGATTGCCCTCTGTCAGTGCAATTCTAGGCCACCTAGGTCACACTATGGGAGATCATGAGGTAAATCTAAGAAGTCTAGATCGGTACCCACCATCTAGTTATTGATTTTAAGGCCGCATATGACACCATTTATAGAGACGACCTATTCAGAGTCATGTTCAATTTTGGCACCTCTGCCAAACTCATCAGACTGTACAGAATGACGATGGAAAACGCTTGTGCTCCGTAAAAGTTGAAAGCAATATTACCAAGACCTTTGACGTCAAACTTTAGAAATAAAATAAAGAGTTTGTCTTGCCAATCACTGTTTTTTTTTGACCTAAGACCACAATTGAATGATAAGGCCTTGGAGACACAATACGAGTACAAAATCCTTATCATCCCTAAGATGTTTTGGGCATGTAAAGCGAAGAAACATCAACGCTCCAGTCTAAAGAGTCTTCGATTCCAACACGTACCGAGAATGGTGTAGAGAAAGATCTCGCCTTAGAAGCCGAACGCAAGTGGAAGAGCACCCCAACCAACTGGCAGTGCGCAACTGGTGGGAGTTAGGCAAAGACCGCGCTATCTTGAAAGGGTTTTTGGTTGAGGATCAAGCGCTCCTTAAGTAAGAAAATAAAAAGATCATCGTGTCATCCGCGTGTGTATGACATTGAAACCCTCTTTTCACAAGATTAGGAATATTTTATTCACTATCATTCATGGGTCGCAGTATTGGTGTTAATTAGACAGCATCCCAGCTCAGCATGGATAGGTCTGCTTTTAAGCATTTTCTCGATCGAAGAAGTCCACATTTTCAAAAGCTCTTTCATATTCTTGATGTTCATGTTCTTAAAAGGTTTTCCAGTGATTCCTACCAACGAGTTCAGAGCAGTCTCTACAATGTTGGGATGCGGATGTCCCTTTCTATAGTAAAGAATAGGTTGATCTGACGGAACTATTTGGGTTTGTAAAGGAGCTCTTACCGGCTTTCGGTTTTAAATGGGTATATACACGAGTTTGTCTGATTCGCCCTGTTCAACTTATGATCCTATTGATAGTTCAACATTCGAACTTCCTTGTGGGTTTCAATTGCGTCTACTTGCGCCCTTAATGGTCCTGTTTTGAGTCCTTATTTTTTTTATTAAAGCTTTCTCTACTAAATGGTATTAGTTCAATGCACCCTATCGAGTTTAAGTGCTCTTGGACTTCACAAAAAGTTCACCGCCCTAATTAATTGCAAAGTGCTTTACATTCTCCCTTCGAGCTATGGACCCATTCAAGATTTTTAAGCCGATTTGCCTCGAAATTTGGTAGCCAATGTCACAAGTCCTACTCAAGTTTTCTTCGTACTGTGGTAAGAATAGAACATGGAAATACCTGCCAAGTACATACGAACAAGCTCAATTTCCTTGAAAAGAAATCTTGTACCTCTTCTTACGATTCCGAGAACTCCCCTCTTTGAGAACATAATTGGATATTATTTTACCAACATAAAAGGATGGGTAACTGATATTTTGCGAACTTGTTAAAAAGTTAACTACTCTTCCGTACTGTGTCATCACTTGAAAGGATTCTTAGAAAAATATGCGTACCCTCATCTGTTTTATTTCCAACAGAGGATTACGAGTACACGTGGTGGGTTGGGTTGTTAGGTATCCCAGCAATTTCTGTAGGCATTTTGAATTTGTTTTTTTTTTTTTTTGTGAAGGAAAGAACAACCATTTGCTATCTATCTTGTTTTTTTTTTTATCCACTTAGCACCCCATCTAAGCACATAGCTTTACCCGATGGTGATAGAAAATAAAAGTCAAGCTCGCATTCCATCACAAAAACCCTTTTTTTGTGAGTCTCCTGAAAATTGATTTAACTAGCATAACTCTGAATTTTTTTTTAATTTAAATTCTTTTTTGATTTTTAACTTTTTATGTTCAACAAGTATATACATAGCTTGGGAACTGTGTTTGTGTATTGTTGCATGATGTGCATCAAAACGAAAAAAAGATAGAAAAATTTATATCTCTGAGGTTTTTTCTGGTTTGTTGTTGATGCAGTTTAGCATTTGTTTGTGACATAAGTGACCATCGGCATTTTGGCAATATTTGTGAAGAAAAAAATGTATTTTTTTGGTGCCGCACCAGATCCTGACAGATTGTTGAACATAATGGAGTTCGGTGTGTCACCTTACAGTTTATATTGGATTTCCATTATAATTTTGTTTACGTTCCGCTGCACCGCCATTATTTTCAGTGATATAATATTTTTTTAGCACATCCTCGTGTATTTATAAGTCCATGTTTACATATAGGCCGAATATTGGTTTTGTGAAAATTTTCAAAATTGAGATATTAATGGCTATGATGGGAACCAACTTTCGTTAGTGTTTACATATAGAGTAGACGTATTCTCTAGGACCAGCCATGTACAAACACATCCCTTGAAGGACAGAGTTTTGGCTTTGGAGAACTGGTCAGCAAATATCAGAAGCCTGCAAATAGATGCTGTCAGTCGAAAGTCACAAGTTCAACCAAATGGGGTGCAACTGACACATACTAAATGTCATATTTTCTGAACTGAATTTCATGAACTTCAAATGAAGCATTGATTCTGATGATCTGAATAATAAGCCCCACCCAACCGAACCATGGTCAATTGAGTTAAAGTTAAAGATCACGGCCTGAATATTTTTGATTTTGATCTCCAAGCTCCTTTTGAATTCAATCGGCGGATATGGCATAGCGCCATTGAAATGGACGTCTCGTCTTCGCTGACAGTGCTTCAAGCGGTCGGTCCAATATTTCATGACTCGATCCAATATGTGCGGTGTTATTCACACAAATGTTGCCCTAGAGCTTGTTAGCGTAGACTAAGTAGCCCCAGAGAAAATAATCGAGCGGTGTCAAGTCGTACGATCGCGACGGCCAATGGATGAACGCTCGCCATGAGATGACTCAGTCGCTAAATTTCTCCTTCACAACTTTGAGCGTTCCGTCGCTTGTATGGCTTTAGCGCCGTCTTGTTGGAACCGATGTTGGGATCGATGTTGGCTCTGGCTCTGGTCACAGAAAGTCGGTTAACACCATCTATACCTGAGACTATGGACGGCAATGGTGTTTCCTTCCTCATTTTGAAAGAAATAAGATAAGATGAGCAATTTTGCTTATTGTCATAGCTGCTGAGCCGAAAATGGGTCTCGTCCCAGCAGATGATTTTTGGCCAAAATCCGGGTCTCCGGCTAACATTTCCATCTCCCAATTAGGGAACTCACGACGTCATATATGGTCGTTCGCCTTCAATTCTTCATTTCGCACCAATCTCTATCTGGTTGATGGCTTAAGTAAGTGCACTCATGCTTAAACCTTTTCATGGTGCGATGAATTGCCTGCACACTGAAGCCATAATGACGACCGACTAACTTTAACTACCGTAGCTCGTCTAATTGAAAATTACTAAGCATGCAGAGCACAAAGTTGGTTTTAATGGAAAGATTTTCAAGTCAAGAGATATTTTGATAGGAGTTCCTCAGGGGACTATCTTAGATCCTTTTCTCTTTTGGATGTACATATACTTATAACTTACCTAATGTTATTATTCCATTTTATGCAGACGATATCCTTATTGCAGGCTTCGTCTGTAACTTCACTGATGACCTCTAATATAATTAGTAAAAATATACAGCTTAATTAAATCTTATTACCAACATTGACAATGGTTCAAACCCAAGTGCTCGAGATAAACAGAATTCTTCTATGGCTCACTATTATTTTTTTGCAAATAATATTGTCCCCCTCCCTTGGTGGAGCGATCCTTAGTTCTAATAAGTTCTCCAGGAACTGTTGTACTATTACTGGTCTATATTGCAATCTAGAGTGTTTTTCCTAATCCGGGTTTTCTAGTAATCTGAGAATGGGATGGAGCTCTACGGTGGTCGAAGTATCAAAGTGATAATTGTCTAGATATTTCGTCATGTGGTAGGTCAATGCCATACAGAATTTCAGAATGAGCTTTGGAGTTTCATTGCACTTAGTACTGGCCGGTGGCTTGCGTTCTTAAGCTAAGGTTCAGTTAAGGTACTTGCTGCGACATAAAACTTAGTTGGGATGTCCTTCAGTAGATCATTTATAGAGTTTTAGCAAAGACAACACTGAGATAATTAAATTGTATTAAAACCGTCTTACAAGTATTACTATTCCTAACATAATATCTGCCACTTTCGATAATGCCTAAGTCGGTTGGTTATTGTAGAAAGCTGAATAACACATTTTATTGGCAATTAATCAAATGTGGCCTACTTACTTAGGTGACGCTACAGTTCGGGGTGAACCTGGGCCTTAACCAAGAAACCTCTCTAGTTAGTCAGATACTTAACTAATCCTTGAGGTCCCCTTCTACTTGTGCGTGCCACCTAAGGCGAGGTCTTCTTCTACTGCGTTGTCCCTCCGGGTTTGATTCGAAGACTCTACGGGCTGGAGCATTGGTGTTCATTCGCTCTACATGTCCTAGTCATCTTAAGCGACTGATGCGCATTTTTCTGATCAGGGCGATGTCGCTGTACAGCTCGTATAGTTCTTCGTTGAATCTTCTCCTCCAAAGCCCGTCAACGCAAACGGGACCGAAAATTAGACGAAGAATGTTTCTCTCGAAGCAACTGAGGTTCTCTTCATCCGCTTTAGACAGAGTCCATACTTCAGCGCCATAAAGCAGGACTGGGATGATCAGGGTCTTATAGAGAATATCCTTGGTTCTTCGGGCTTTGCTACCCAATTGCCTTCTTAGCCCAAAGAAACAGCGATTGGCAAGAGTTATTCTTCGTCTTATTTCTGCTGAGGTGTTATTTTCAGAGGTTATAGCAGAGCCGAGGTAGACGAAGTCCCTTACTACCTCAAAGTTGTAGCTGTCGATTAAGACGTTCTGTCCAATTCGTCGATGTTGTGTATCCCTTCTCGTTGACAGCATATACTTTGTTTTGACCTCGATTACCGCTAAATTCATTTTGGCAGTTTCCGTTTCATTACTAGTGACAGTGATGGGTATGTCTGAGACAATGGTTATTTGGTTGATCCAAGTGGTTGCCAGTTTAGAAACATTAATACACTTAGACCAGCAAAGCGAGAAAGTATTTCTCTATTTACTCGTTAAACCTTTATAAGCTCCTGATGAAATGTAAGGGGCTCTTAATATCTACTTTATCAGATTGCCTATGTAGTTGTCATGAAAGGCTCCAAGTGAAACTTTATTCTGGGGAAAAGGCTGAGCAGGAACAAAGAAGGTGCGAAATAGTTTCTTGATTTTCTTCGTCCATGCAACGTCTATAAAAGTTGATCGTAAAGTTTAGCCTTGCACCACTCAACCATCTCTATAAAAGACGATTACCAGTCTTGTACTGCTAAGGAAGACTTATTCAATTGCACATATTACAATGATTTGATTGACGAAAGAAGAGCTCAAGTCTAACCCTTGGTCCTTGATTTTCAAACCATCAGTGTAGTGGGGATTCAACTGATTTTCGAAAACCGAAACATTATTTTAGAGTGATCGGATCGGGAAGAAGTGGTGACGAACAACTTCTTTAGACGTGGAGTGGTGCAGTCCAAATTTTTTTCTTGACCACTGTGAGGTAGCTTCAAGACGAATGGTTGTATTTGTTGCCATTTGCTTGCTTAACATATTAAGGGCTATACAATGAAACATATTGTCCAGAGCTCCAAAGGGAGTGGTTTGCAGTCGCCCGCTTATAGATAGATTTTGTTTCGATAAACCCGGTCTATAGCTTTCTCTAGGCTATCCACCAACCTATTACCGTAAGGAGTTACACGAGGTTGTGGACATAGACAAGTGCTATTGCAGCTTTCTGAACTCATTTTTGAACGATAGTTGGAAATTAAATGTTTAACCCAGGGAAAGACCCAAATAACTTTCTTTATCAGAGAAAGTTAAGTTGACACCATTGAGAGAAGAGGGTTAGTTTTTTAGGGGCTTTGCACCCAAACTACATTGAACCACCCAACTATTTGTAAAGAGTTTCGAAAAAGTCCTTTTAGAGTTCTTTAAAGGGGTTTTTCTGAAACAACTTAAAGACCATCATAATTTTTGTTTTTAACGAAACACTTGCAATCTTCGTGTATCTTTGGGCACAAGAACGCTTCACCAAATGAAATCCTAATAAAGTCCTCGAAATGATACCCAAATGTGATACAAAAAATGATTTATATGTCTTTAATCATTTACCTTAAGTTTTGAATGTAAAACAATATACTACGACAGCTTCTGCACCAGGAATAATGGCCTGAGCAAAGAGTAGATGAAATGGTCCACAAGTTTTACAAATTATTAGCTTCAAAATAAATTCCTATCCAACCTGCAACCAATTTATTAATAATAACAATTGTACTGCTCCTAGGACCATTTTTTATGTAAAAAAAAAAAACAATGAAAACACTGTACACACTCAGTGGCCCCTTTGTGTGCACTTATTTGTATAAATTGCTCTTTCTTCTGGCATTCAAAGGAAATAATACAAACTAATGATAGTACTTTGCTGAGACAGTCAGTGGATTGTGCCTGGCAAGGATACAAATCCTAGCCGCTCAATTTTCAACGCTCCGCTGTTGTGTGTATTTTAAAACAAAAAAGAACATACAAACTCAGCAAGCACAGTTCACAAAGGACACGAGAAAGAAAATTGATATTTTCCAAATAAATGTCATCCTGTGACTACTTTTGGATTCACAAGCGACTTGTCTCTACAGAGAGAAGATTTCTTATATTGTTATTGTTGTTATCCTTTCCATCACATTTTATTGTTCAAAAATACTCACAGGCTATTCGCCTTTGCCAAAAGAACAGTAATAATCATAAACGAATTGCCATTAAGCTGCGCAGCCTAGTAGTGTTCTTCTGCTGTTCCTTTTTGCATATCATCTCATCAAAATCTCATTTAGCCAACTAGAAACAGAGAGATAATCAGTTGGCTTCGTTTCTCTGACTGGATTATCTGCTTGGCTCTCTCCTTTGGTTGAGGATTATATTTATAAAAGAAAAGAACATTTTTTTTCTGTTTGTGATTTTTTTCTCATTAAGGACAACATGGCTAATTACTGTTTTCGTGTTTTTTTTTGTTTTGTGAGTTTGGAAATTAAAATTTTTAAATGCCAACTGCAAACCGCAATTTAAACCAAACCAAGCTAATATCCTGAATGCATTATTTGAAGCGGATGTATGTGCTATGTACACGTAACCAACTGTTTGGATGTGGTTTACCTTTACACAAGTATTGAATATCCTGGAAAGCGATCGTATTCCAATTAGTTGGGGAAGCAAATACATATAGAACTCAGGAAATGGGGTAATTCGACCATCACACAGGAAATTGTTTTTAAACGAATAAATATTCTTAAGTGTCGAATTAATTGCACTTATTAAGCCCACACAGTGAATAGGCTAAATGAAGGCTAAACGATGGCGAGCAAACTGCCCTGCATTACGTATCGCTAATCGATGGTAATGGTATTGTACTACTCGTACTTGGTCAAGGGCGAAGTATTGAAGGATACTATCAGTTCAACTTGACGTTGAAGATAGCACGTTACAGCCAAAGTGGAAAGCATCTGATTACTAAGTTCCGCAGAATGGGTACGGTCGATGAAATGACTGGTTGTTCAACAATGGAGTTCATAACAACGAGGTCCTTTCTCTGTGGTTCCACTTAATTGCATGTGCAACTTTGATTTCCAGTGCAGTGGTAATGTAGGAGCAAATGGAGGGAATCTTATGGTTGATGTAACAGACAGTAATCTACCAGCACTGTGTGGTTCTGGAATCAAAATTGGTTGCTTGGATTTCAGATAGATAATAGGGGTAGTTAAAATGATTCCTCTTGCCACTCCAGTTATTGTTGGCTTAATGAAAACTCGAAACTCCCAGAAGATATATCAGATTTCCTTATTAGATATAAGCAAGTTGAATCGAGAAAAACATACTGCCTGAGACTCTTAGATTTTAGGTATGCAGCTATATCTGACATTCAGGACGGTGTTTTCCGTGACTCTCCGTCAACTGTACGGGACTGTATTCATTTGCTGTACATATCCTAACCATATCATACAATTAATGCGGAGTTTTTGACTAGATAGATGTCACTGTACAGCTGGAATAGTTCGTCGTTAAATCTCATTCTCCAAAGAGGAAATTTTCATACGCTCTGGCTAGAGTTTTATTGTCGGAAAGGCAGGAGACTTATTTCTGACAATAGGCCAAGTTTGATAGTTGATATTTGGGGTCTATACGAGACATTTTCTGGTAAGAAAATATGGCAGAAGGATTAATGCTACTGTAGAGGAAACATCCTCTCCGATCGGCTTAGAGAAGGAAAACCCTAGGCATAGGTGTTCTTAACGATCTAAATAGATTCGACTAAAATTGATTTACCTGTCACCAGATACAACTGTTTTAATGCCAACGATTCATGTAGATTGCGATGTTAGTCCGGTTCGGCATCCGTGCAAACAATTTGTGTGATCCTCTAGAAAAAGGCACACTAGCAGTGACTGAGAAAGTAGGTTGTACCCTCATTGACTTTCTCTTCTTCACATCGACGACATATGTACTCTTCCGGTAGTCTTAGTTATTTCATGTGGTACCGACGAGTGTCCTGCCCCGGGATTGCAATCATGCCCAATCAGTGCATAAAGGGATTCCCTATGTTTTTGCATACATCTATCGGTTCTACTCTTGTCAAAACAAGGCCATAAGTTTCTTGTAGACACACGTGTCTAGGGAGGATCACCTACTCTTGGCCTCTTTACGGGCCTTAATCCTTGCTGCTAGGTGCTGGTTCCTTGAGTACCGGAATATTCCTGCTCGTAGTGCTCTGTAGCATGATCGGGATGATCCTGTCCAGCTCTGGCGATTTGTAAGGAGAGAATGATCTAATTGGCTACTCAATTCTCTGCTCTGAGGTCAAAACTGCTGGTAATCCAAATTCTGCGCTTATATTTCATCTTAACCTGTCGACGGCTTGTGTTACACTTCCAGAGAAGTTCGTGCTGATGAGCAATTTCATCCGAACAAGATTCAGTTCATTTTTTGTCGGAATCTTTGAGGATCATATAGCCGATTCCATTGTTTCATTAATGTCATCGCAGAAATGCTGTCATGAGCGACACTTAGCCCTTTGCTTCTCATTTTTGAATTTTCTCTGATTGACTTTACACTGATCCCAGTCTGCATCTGATTTCGTCCTTTAAGGAGGTTTCTGGTTATTATCCTGTTATCCTTCCTTTTGTCCAATGACATGCTAAGTGGAAAGCCTCTTTAAAGACAGTAGCGACTTGGTTGGTTGGTTTAGGCTGGTCCTCGATAAGGATGCATTTTGACCAGAAAACGTCTATTCATTCACCTAGTGTCTAGTGTAGCCTTTCTCATATTGGCAAGAGCTGGGCATGTGCATAGGAGGTGACTGATAGTCTCCTCTTCCTCTTCGTCGCTACGGGGGTATGGTCAGTCTTTGAGCATGTTTTCTTTTAGCACAGTGGCCGGTTAAGGTATTGACAGTAATATGGTCCTGACCCAGTCGGCGTTGGTAAGGTATTTAGCATAAGACGTTGGGCCCTTGATGTCGGTGACTTCTATGCTGTTTAAACCAGAGAAGCCTCTTTTGGCCAATGCGTCAGTTTCACAATTTCCCGGTATGTCACAGTGACCTGGGAGAAATTGTAGTGAACAGCTATTTCGTTGAGAGATATAACCTACACGGCTTTGTTGTCGATGTCCGAGAGACCTTACAAATAACATTCTTAAAGGCTTCTGCAACTCTTACTCTCACGGTCACTATCTTACTGAAGACATCCCAATTTACGAATGTACATAGGTTCGCTACCCCTATTAACTTTAATTAGGTTATTTTAGATGATAAATTTAAATTAGAACTCACCTTGCAAACCACCATAGCTTATTTTCGCGTGGGGTGCGGCTTCTTGTTGGATGACCCTTTACAAGTAAGCCAGACTGTTTAAATTGCTTTAAATCATCAGCCTTCAGTTTTAGTGGTATCTTTGTACTCCAACCGATTTTGTTAGACCCTCACCATCAAAAGAGGTGGAACTATGGTATTTTCTTTTACTTGGAGGCATTTGGTGTGCAGTGTCGCGAACTATCCACTGACAGGATATGCCAAAAAGAATTAGGGATTTTCTAATTGTATTTATCCATTCTTACTATTATATTAGGTCTGGAGATGTCAGATGTACAGAATACAATACCCTTGGACCTAGTGTACATGTGACTTTTGTTCAAAATGAAACCAATTACTTCCTTTGTACATATGGGCGATAAATTTCTAACCTTATCTATGAAGGCTGTAAACAAAACCCACAGCGCATCATAACCTGCATTAAAACATTTCACCCGTGTCGTTATCCGGTTACCATATTTCTCTTTTACAACGCACTTTATTAAGTCGAGCGTTCCGCGTAATAAGCTTCTCGTTAACATTTTCAATCATTCTAAAGCTCAAAGTAGTATGCCACAATAAAAAAAGCAAATAACCATGTGGCACTTTTTATCGCCCGTTTTCAATCTCAAAATTAACTCACGAGTCAACAGTGAATTTATCTGCTCAGGCTCAATAGCAAGCCGCTGAAATGAAAAGCTAAAAGCGATTAAGTTGTTTAATATCCCCGTAAATCTTGTTTAATTTTTTTTTAAATTATCTCAACGCTAAAACAGATTAGATACATAAAAACGATGTCCTTAATTCCTAACGTTACCTGCTTTCCAATGGCACAGTTTTTCTTTCTCCCCGTCCAGCAAGGTAGGAAGGTGATAGGTTAAGATAGGCAGATAGAAATGCATAAAAATGAGCCTGCAGTGTGTCGTTCTCGTTAATCGTATGCTACTTACAGGACGAACAAAAAAAAAAAAAGAAGGAAAGACGAAGCCTAAGTATGTGGGACGTTAATATCTTTCGTCATTTTGTTGTCTCCTTTAATTGCCATCATAAAAATCAATGAACGTTTCGCAATATGTGCTATGTGTGTGGATAGAGATACAGCGTATGGCATGCTGGGCGAATTTTTCTCCCATGAAAAGTTAAATATTCACCCCGTCGTCGTAGTCGTCAAACACTGAGTACACCCTGTGTATGTACATGGATGTGTAGGGAGATATTCAGGCGGCCGACTTAAATGATTATTTAGTAAAAGGATGCGTAGCAGTTGTGTTTTACAACACTATGTTTCACAAGACGCTAGTTGATGACTTTGTTTGGGCAAATAAAAGTGTGTACACATATTCACTCAACTCCATCTAAAAAATGTAAACAAGCTCAGTCGGGTCAGTGGTTTGAACCTACAATGTCAGACTCTGGATCTTAGACAAACCATATAAAGTAGCTAAGCATGTTTATTTCTTCCATTTTCTTATTACTTCTTACAGAGGTGACAAATCACGGAGTTGTATGGTCGACGAACTCGCTAAGCGGGGTACAACCCCATCAAGCGCATATCAGATAATCTGCTACTTAGCCTCAAAGCTATAGATTCAACCAACCTTCTATTAACAGACAGCACTATGTGCTTCATTACTATGTGATCCACGCCGGATCAGTAATGCTCCAACTGTTTGATTAGGAAAAAAGGGCGATCATGCAATCGTAATAGGACACTGCCTTATTAAGGCAGAAACCCACTAAGCTGGGCCTTCTCACTAATAACTTCGGTACAAGCACGATGAACAAAAAAGAGGAAGAAACCATTTTTCACTTCCTTTATATGGTCCAAGCTCTCTTCATTCGAAGAAGTGCAATCTCTAATGCGTACTTCTTTAATAACCTAGGCGAACTGGTTTACGCTAACATCAATAGCCTCCAGCGCTTTATATTAAGTTCTGACTGGTTCTAAGGGTATTTTCAAGAAATATTTCTCGATCGACATATATGGTATCGCAATGGGCCTTCACTGATTTGAGCTACCTTTACTGTAAGCTAGGGAGGATATACTATTGCGTTCCAATGATTCCTGCAAAGAAAGACCCGACGTCTACGTCGTTGGATGCATTTACTGTGTCATTCACATAACGACGATGAACAGTGTCATAGTCTCTATAATATGTATATGTAGGTCTGTTCAGTGTCAATAAGCCCTTCACCGGCAGTTACGAATGTGGATTGCTATGTGCGATTCTAGGCCTTGTTTTGCGTTCTTGAAATATAACGAAGCCACCTTTTGACAGTCTATAATGGTAGGATTTCGGTTTTGACCCCTAACTTGGTAGCTGAAGGGCATTCTCGTTTTAATGGATACTTCTAGGAGTAAATCCCGGGGGAACTGAACAGGGTGTGAGATTAGGACTTATATGAAAGGATAAGAGTTCATCCCAATTGGCTGCATAGCCATTCACATATGTAAATATCGAAACTTTTATTTGAAGTGACAGTATGTACAATAAGTTGTAACAAGGCCTTGCAGTGGCGGATTTGGTCTCAAATCATAGTATAATGGGTTCAATGGTCAGTATTCTCAGTGCTAAACGTGGACCTGGATCTGAATCAAGTGTCTCCAGTTGTTTCCTTTTAGTTGGTTGAGGTTCCTATTCACTTGTGCTCGTCACCTTCGGGTTGGACTTGATTCGGTCTACATGTCCATCCTATGTAAGTAGATGACAGATGCTTACTTTTCAAGAGTTCGCTGTCAAATCCCTTCGTTCAAAGCTCGTCTACGCAAACCTATGTATGTCTATGGCTGTGTTTATGTTTACCTCCTTCCTGTGGTAAATCCTTTTCTCTGTAGCAGTTACTATACCAAATGTTGCAGTATTTCATCCTTTTCCTTATTTATGCCATAAATGTATCGAGGTATCTTTCTAAAATTATTCCGATTTGTTTCTTAGTTTGAGAAGACGAACTGTTGCAAGACTTCTCCTCTGCTTTAATGAACCACTACCATCAGTCATTTGTTTTCTTGTCACGCATATCGTATCTACTTATCACTAACGAACGATTCCCATGCTAATGCCGATCCACAACGAAGAGCAACAACTCACCCAAAGACACTTCAAGGCAATCATCTCCGCTGGCACTCTTCACTCGCGTGTCATTTGGATGTTACGCCATCTTATAGCCTTAATTTATATAACTAACTAACGGCATGACTAAGTACGGTTCTCACATGTAAACCATATCACGCATGTATACGTCTCTCTCTCTCTCTCTCTCTCTCTCTCTCTCTCTCTCTCTCTCTCTCTCAGTATAACCAAAACAGGATACAGCCGTTTAATTATTCAGAACGGTTAACTCTCCGACGATGACATAGAGAGATGACGATGATGACGATGACGATGACTATATGCTGACAGATATAGGAGTTGGCATAACAAGGTTCCTTTGAGTTCGAAGGTCTTACAGACAAGAAGGCAGTGTGTGTATCCTATCATAACTTATAAGCGAGTAATGCTGTTTGTTGTATTTTATGTACCACAGTTTGAAGTTTAACTCTCGCTACCACTGCGCTACCAATTAGATACGGTATACCACCGCATCAGACCAATACACAGCTATACGCTCTAAAAGGGAATTCTTAAGGACTCAAATGGAAAGGATCAATATTTGTGCGAGCGCGCGTTGGATGGGTATTTTACTGCGTAAGCGTTTCCTTTTGATGTACTCAATGTATTTTCATTCGTCTCTCTCTCTTGCTGTGTCTTTAATTTTCATTTAAAGTTCTACGGATTACATTTTCCAGAGAAAATCAATTTTGTCGACAAAATTACAGATGTACATACATGTACCTAACTGAAAGATAAAGAAGAAGACAAAGTCATGATTTCCAATTGAGTTACTTGTCGATGGGTAGTAGGTGGTTAGGTGGATATGACATTTTGATGTCACTCAAGTTATTTCTGACATTTGATAGGTGGGATGTCAATACGACAACGAAGACGAAGACGATGGCGATGACTATGACAACGACGAAGAGGAAGGACAACTTTGGTAATTGATTCATGTGTATGAACTGTTTAAAATTAATTCGGTGTTCAGTAGGAATGAATCCTTAGATATGAGGGTTTCTATGAGAGTGTAGAGGAAATCGATATGACTTGGGAGAGGTATTAGTATTTGTGGAAGTTTGTACTTGTGGAGTGGTTATCATATATTGTGAAAGATTTTGCTGTCTGATTTATTAGGTATAGGTGTTCCATCCATTAAACAGTACAAACTACCAGATTCAACTCGAACCCAATAACATATAGAAACGCTACAATCCAGTTGGAATGAATCGTCCTTATAAAGTGGGCGTGGCTTGCTACACATACGTGGCATACAACCTACGTACAAGTCATGTAATATGATGAAAAGCTGTTTTTTTCATTTTTATGAAAATGGGTGAACAGTAGCTAATTTGAATTTATAAATTGTTTGCCTTTCTATTGAAAATATGAAGTTTACAAGAAGTGGAGCATTTTTAAAAAAAAATGTTGTTTGCTTCTCAATTTGAAACGCAAAGATGGGACATTTTAGTTTCCTAACTCAGCATTTATAAACTTACTTTACTTAACGGGCTCCCGGCCCGTAAAGTGTCCCTGCATGAGACACGACAACCTTCCATTCTTTTCGATCCCGGGCACGCTGCTTCCAGTTGTCCAGACCAATCGCTCTGGCATCCGCGATCGATAGCTTTGTCCTTAAAACAGAGGTTCGGTGTTCGTTGTCGTCTCACACCTGGGGGGCTGTGATTCGAGATACTCTTTGCTGGAGCATTTTTTTCCAAGCTAGTGTAGTAGGCTTCTTGGACAACATCCACATTTTGGTACAGTTCACAAAGTTCGTGGTTATTTTTTCTCCTCCATTCGCACTCCTCGCATACGGGACAGAAAATTCTACGAAGAATTTTTCCCTCGAAAGTGCCCAAATTCTGCTCTGCTTTCCTGCTTATCGTCCTGCTTATCGTCCAGCACTCGGCTTCATATATCAGGTCTGACAGGAGTTTTGAACCCATTTTTTTTGCCAAACCGAAGTAGAAGCGGTTTCCTAGAATAAGTCATCGCTGAATCTCCATTAGGGTGTCGTTCGAGGAGTTGATATTTACTCCGAGGTCGGTAAACTCCTTAACTACCTCAAAGTTACGTTTTGTCCTAGACGGTGGACCGATGCTTATTTGTTTGTTGACAACAGGTACTTGGTTTTGTCCTCATTCGCCTCTTCTTCAATTGCCGTAAAATCGTCTATAACGGCGCGCTGGGGGGGACTGATGTTGTCGATGTCGTCTGCGTATCACAGCTGCTGGACAGATTTGTTAAAGATAGTGCCTTCCTTGTTAACACCTACCCAGCGCACTATCTGTTCCAGTACTAGATTATAGAAATCACACGACAGCGGATCTCTTTGCCGAAATCCGGTGCATGTTTGGAATAGTTCAGAGGAGCTGTTTTTAAATTGCATCGCGTATTTTCCAGCGTCACGCGGCACAGCAGGATCAGTTTTGCCGGGATCCCGAATTCGGTCATCGCCTTAAGATCGATGAAGAGATGATGATGGTGATCGTCGATCTGCCGGGCTGGACATTCACACAGTACATTGGATAGGATCTTTTTACGAGACATATAGTAGGGATATACCTCGATAGTTCTTGCAAGACATAGGATCGCCTTTCTTGAATGTGGAACATATAGAGCTGAACCAGAATTTAAAGCTAGCATATCCTACTATTTCTGTACATCTATTGAAGACCTAGTAGTACAGTTTTTTATTTTTTAAAGTCTGGTCATTATACATGCTTAGGTACTGGTCCTTCGGATGCCTTATATTATCTCAGAGTTGGAATTTCGAAGATTGTCTAGCTTGTATGGTCGATTTGCGTATTTCTGGAGAGAGTTTCAGCCGTAAAGATGTGACACTATTTAGAGATGGAGCATTAGGGTTAGATCTTTTAACAACCAACTGGCTTATTGTCAGGTTTACAATATCAAAGCAATATCCTTCATTGTACATATTTATGAGAAGAGTAATGATGTCACACTGAGCCGAATCCAGCTTAGGTTAACTACCTTAATTTCATTTTAATGCTTCTGACATTCCCAGAAATATTTAAGTGTAACCCAAAGGTCAAGTCTTGTCATATGGTAATAGTCACATGGGAACGTGTAACTGATAATAATCTTAATAGGATTCAATTAAATAGTATCATGCTGTATAGTGAAGTACAGTACGAACAGGAGTGAATTTTATGGTTTTGCTCGCTCACTTAAGGATGTCATGTAATTATTTTTAGAACAGGACTCGAAAATATACCGGACATTTTGTTTTTTAGCAGTCTTGGGATATTAAATACTTAATAATTAAGTATATTTACATATTGGTTTCAATGAGTTGCATCGCGTCTCCTCGAAAAACATCTCAAATTTGTGCCTTGACTAAATATTTTACAAGGAGCTGTCGTCCTAAAAAGGCTCTCCGCCTTGGGAAATGTCACTGTATCCTAGTTCCAGCCCTTTTACTGAGTCCTGCGATCTGGAAGTAACAGACTCTATTGCACCTCATGTTTTGCTATGGAATGCGGTGGAACTGCTTTCCCATTGCTCCCGCACTGCTTTGACTTTGTAAGTTTTTAGGCTCTTGCATTCCATTTTTCTATTTAGGCCCATTTTTAGCAACGTTTTTCTCTGGAGATGCAGTTTTTCCAGAAAAGCCTTTAAATATATTATAGATAACTTAACCTTCAACCCATGTCTTGCCCCTATTTCGAAAGAAGGTTTGGGTTATTTTATTTTCATTTACCCATTTGAGGTGGACCAATCGACTTTGACCATCTTTCACTGTGATCCCCCACATGACTTATGAATTGGATCGAGGGGCTTTGACTATTCTTCACTGTGGCCTACCACATGGCTTATGAGTTGGATCGAGAGCCTTTTTTCTATCATTGATCATGGTACTGCGTACTGCTTTTTAAATGCCAAATAGCAGCCAACTGAGTACACCAAAGTCTAAATCATTCGATTTGCGTATTTTCGGTTAGGTTTTTGGTTCAATTACGTTCGTTTGACCCATAACTCTCAGGGAAAGGAGATATGAAAAGATATTGTATTTGAGAAAGCAAAGTCTCCCATAATTTTGCTCTCCCTCTCCGTTTTTGAAAATTTTCTTCTGCCGTAATAAGTGTGTTATATACCTATGTTACCATGCATGGAGGAATTATCATACTTATGAAATATTTATTAAACAACCCATAGAATTGGTATGACATACATATATACATATATGCCCTTGGAGTTCATTGGAGTATAAACATAAGAATGTTCCCCATATCGGAGAGCACAATATCCTAAAACAATTAGAAACTAACGCAAAGATTGACATCATAAATTCTTCTTCTTACGTGTAACCTAGATCTTGCTACATCAAAACTCCGCAAAACTCCTCCTGACTTTGAATATGTCCCCACCACTTCATCTCTACTCAAAAAGACATTATTTAGCCAATAGTCTATCGCCTTGTCTAACTAAACGTTTTCATTGACAAGAGATGGCTTATTATACTCTTTGATGTTCGTCAGATGTTTGCGAGAGATTGGAGCTTGAAATGAGCTCCGAACTGCCACTGGCCTTAGATATTCATTTAAGATGAGTGTTGACAGTATAGTTTATATCCAAATTCTGATCATTATTTTCATGTTTTGTTTTTCTTATCGGCAATATTTTTGAAAGCTAATAGAATATATCTCTCAAACGATTACCTGAATCTGAAAAAACAGATCTTTGATTTGTACATTGCTTATCCTTAGTTTTACCTTAGGAGGATGATCCCACTGTTCTGTAGCATGCATTGGTTAGTTCCAGTCCTTATGGTCGCCTGGTGAAACTTAGCACATGTTACGAGAAATATATACAAGGTGGCGCACAAGTCACTGTTTACTTCACAAATGTTAAAGCAGAATTGAAATTTGCCGCCATTTGCAAAAAATATATCATCTTCCGAAAGGGTGATGATTTTTGGGCCACCTTGTATTTCGTTTTCAGACAGTACATGTAAAAATGTTCTTCGGTCACATCGATTTCATGGTTGCGAATTGAATTTCGATTCTAATTGTCGGTACTCCTTTGCGTACATAGTAAGCTCTAGACTTATTGTTTAAGCCTACTTCAATTAACATCTTTTATTTTCGCCAGGCTGATGTACCACATAGTCTAGTGAAGGTTCCAACATATAAAAAGTCATGGTCCTTATCTCTGGCCTCCGTCGTAAAAATTTACAATCGATTGTAATTTTGCTGTCCAAACGTGCGAATTATTTTCCCTAATTGCTTCTAAGAAACACCATTAAATCCGACTTTAGGTTACAGTTTAAGGAATAAATAAGACTTGTTTTCCCTTGTGGCATAAGCCACATGACCGCCAGTTTCTTTCGCAATTCAAAGAAAACACTAGCGCTTTGTCAGCCAATCCTTACTAATTACTCAGGTCCCCAAAGCTAAATAAAAATGGACTTCTCTCAAATTACTCATAATTAACGCCACCGCACCGGCAAACAAACAAAGTCCTTCGACCGTGACCCATAAAATATATATTTCACATTTCTCGCCACACTAAATAACAGCAAATTAGTGTGACTTCCGAAACACCTACAGTCCAGATGGACTACCCACAACCACCGTCGTCGAAAAATGTTACCTAAAAGTTTTGCTAATTGCAAGCCATTAGCACCAGGACATTGTATACTCGTACATTCCTTAAGATTCACTTATATCGCCAGCAGCAATAGCAACAAATAAATTCTCATTATCCACAGACTAAGAGAACGTCTCACTAATTCTTTTCACTTTCGGACACTCCCTCGCACTTTCAGTTGAGAAGTAAGGAAAAAAAAAATCCACCCAGTGTCCTTAATTTAATTGTGATTACATATAGCAGATAAATTTTCATCCTGGATGCGAAACCAGTGACATTTTGGTAGTTAATGTTACGCATTTAATAAAATATTTATAGCGGCTTCTCTCTAAAAGGATACATTATAATTCGTTTCCGCACATTTGTCTGTATTAGGATTCATTATCCTTTGCCCTTTTTTTCTTGTTTGAACTTTATCTGTACGCATAGCCATTATCGTTATTCAAACTTTGAAGGCAATAATGAGTGTTTGGCGTTTCAGATAAAGGACGAGCATATGCAAACAAGGATATACTGCATTTTATCTATAAATTCTGCGGAGGATAGTATAAATTCCCTTGCTTCCGACCGCAAAATTTTTGCTGCTGCAGGATACTATTTTTCCCTTGGCAGGCGGTGTGTGGTGGTACATCACTGCACCGATCGGAGGAGGAAATGCAGTGGAAAACAAGGACCTATAGAAAGAACTCAAACTAAATACCGGAAAAGAGTCAGCACAACTTTAACGTTAATGTAACATTCCATTAACACTATATGTGTGCCCCTGACAGACTGGTGGCGCTGGACTAGACGGACTATAGTTAAAGTTTTCGGCCCTCTCCTTCGTTTGTACTGGAACTGGTAGTGGTGGTGTGAACACTCTGTCGCAGATGACCTGCCAGCAATTGGCGGCTGTGCTATGAACTAATTTTATAGTCAGGCTGGTTGGTGTTCTGTTTTTTTAGTTGTTGCTGGTCTTCGTCCTCTCTCCGAAGAGTTCAGGACAAAGTTTGTTTGCAAGCTGGCACCTGCCTTTAAGTTGTATGTATATGTTGTGTTGATATCCCAGTTGTCTTTCGTCCTGGGAATTGGGAGGGGAAAATTCGAAATAAATTATCTTGCTATCAAAATAGAAACTTGCACACTAACACACATGTTTGTATGTGCTATACATTGAGGACTCGGTTTTGTTTTTTTTTTTTTTTGTGTTTAATGGTTTTGGGGAATAGACTCACTAATGCTGAAAAATTGGATGTTTGCATGGAGGGATGAAGTGGTTTGGGAGTTGTGATGCCCGTTCTTGCAATGAAATATCCTTGGAATGAGGGAAAAGTAGCCGAAAGTAGATTTTAAATGAGGGTGTGATAGATAAGGTCCCTTTTTTATGGATAGATAAATGAGATGTTAAAAAGTTTTCGGGAAGTTTATAGAACGATATAAGTAGATAAATTGCTGTTTTTTTTTTCTTTCAAAACATCAAACTTCCTGGGAGGACTTAAAGAGGAGAATTTGAATACAGTGAGTTGAGTGACGAGGGATGAGGAGTATTATAAAATCACGGCAGACTCCTGAAACTATATATTTTATTCTCAGGGAGAATATTGTACCACGATTAGGATACCTAGATAGCAAAAGTTTCTTGAAAGTGTATGAAGCGTGTTATTTGGATATTGATGAAATATTTAGGTTTTTATGAAAGAGACACGTGACGTAGTATCTAGGTTAGGAAAGGAAAATTAGTCAACCAATTATAAGACCCATGAGAAGGTAAATTTCCGTCATCCACGGTTGAACTAAACCACCACAGAGAAGTGCTTGAATCTCCGTAGTTATTGATGAGTTATGGACTATTCCTAGCCTTTGCCCTATAGAGCCAGTAACTCCTTGAATATCCATGCGAGTTTCATAAAATGTGCACTCCTTTTTTTATAATAGCCTGGTCACAACGCACAGTGCATTTATATAAAGCACATGCAGGGTGTTTGGGGGGACCCGGTCCTATTCAGTTGATCCTCTGATATTCTCTGGTGATATGCTTTTAACATGTAGATGATACTGAATATTTTGTTAGCTATGTATATTGTCCGAGACTTCAGCTTAAAAAGCTCCACACATACCACCCATTTCTCACTGGTAGCAATTTCGATAGAGTATCTCCGGCTATAGCTTGATATTTGATAGTGGAACAATATAGTCTGTTTCCGTCCGGAATTTCTATATAGTCAACCGGCTTAGAATTAAGGCATGTGGACAGGGTTTGTCTAACCATAGTCCGGGTTCCCTTAGTCTTAGTGCCATTTTAGCTGTCGATCTTCTGTAGTTTATATCGAGTAGAAGAAGAGTCAGTAATGGTTTCAGTGCTGGTGTTGGCGTTAACTATGACTATGTTACCCCAACGTTCGTCTGCATGCGCATAATAACGAAGCATATACATAGTTGGCTAAATTTTCTTTGCCAATTTGTATGTACATATGTCGAGGTATTCTGCAGTTTTCTGAGGTACATATAAGATGGTTTCCGTTCGTCCTTTGACCTCATCACTCACCAATAAAACCGTATGGTTGAGTATTTTTTATACCAAAATGACAACATCGTCTTTCTAGGTCTAAGAGTCATAAAAGTATTCGATAGGAATTTGCCTTGAGAGGAACCCCACTTGATTCGAATTTTGACATTCACATCATATCAAGATGTGTCAAGACTGTATGGATACTTAGGACTTGCTCAATCCACCTGTATATTCCCGCTTCAACTTGTAATTGGTTCAATGCTTATTGTATTAAGTGACTCTTTGATGACGAAGAAATCACTTAGTGTGTATTTCCTTAGTTAATGACCTTTCTTTAAGAGAGAAGCAGGAATTAATGGCAGTTTTTGGGTTAAAAGTGAAAGATCCACGCGATTTGATCGCAGCTTGACTTGAGATCATGCTATACCTACGACAGGGCCTACTTGATCCTATAACTCTGCCGTTGATTCACCCAACTTAATGGGCAGACTTACGTATATGACAATAATTATTTTCTATCATGAGACATTTCTCAGATTTCACTGAGAAGTCTTGAACGTAAAATTTCTACTGTACACATGTGCATCTCGTACTCCTACCCCAGTCATAGATACCGAGTAGTATCACTCCTGGAATTCGTCAAAGTAAATTTTTTATATGTACGCACACTGAAGTTTCGAGTGTAGGATAGATGAAAGGTTTCCCCAGTGGAATTGGATCTCCAGTGTAAAGGGTTCGCGATGGGGCTAAGATGTTTCGTGCAACATCTAGTTTCACATCAAACAAATTCGAGATGTTTCTTCGAGGGAACTCTATTTCGTATTACGCGCGTAAAGTGGGGCAGTGGTAGAAACTAAAGACGAAAGTTAAGACTTTGCCATTAAGTGTGTAGCGAGATATTTGATGCTGATGAAGCAGTGGAAGGAACCTCTCACTCCTTCCCTTCGCATGCCGTGTAGAAGAACCTACAGTCGTGCAGAAGAAAGCACTTAAGGAAAGTGAGAACGGTGTTATTTCCAGAGTTACAATACATGTTGTAGGTTTTATGAATTCTCAGTTGCAAGAGTTTTACGATTATCGCTAAAGTCGCACGCTTTTTAATGGAAAAATCATGAACTCAGCCGTAAAGAGTTTGACATTTTATAGGTACACAACACATTAAAACTGGAGCCACCTACTTTGTACTTGAATAGTTGGAGAAGATGTGAACAAAAACAAAAAACAGAAACATTACAAAACATAAACGAATTACGTAATGTTTTTGTATTCAAAAAGTATTAACATCACACTTTAGAAATATTTTGTTTTTCGAGTTGTGTCAGGAAGATGTCTGTCTTCCTGCCTAAAGGTGGAAGCCATTCCACTAAAGAAATCCCAAATAAATACTAACACTCTGTCCTCGTATATCATTACCTCTTACCATACACAAAATGCGCAGCTGAGCAGAAGCACAAGTAGATGGTATCTGGGTAACCAACTAGACTTTCGATCAAAAACAAAATATGCCACTACCTAACTGAGTAAAGAAATTGCTAAGAAAATCATAAAATGCAGGAATCCCCATCTCATAAGGTACAAAACGAACAAGTAGATGAAGGAGAACCAGAACCAGAAGCAGAACCAGAAGCAGAAGCAGAAGGAGAAGTAGAAGTGAAAGCAAAAGCAGCACATCAATAACAACAACTACCCCACACAAGATGATGGTGTAGAAAAGAGGATGAACCCTAGTTCCTTTGCATGAATAATTTAGTTCGTTTAATGGATTTACCTGCTCGGTAGTCCTTACTCTCTCACAAGGATGTGTAAATTACGTGCATTTATTCAGCCCGCATATCACTTGTCATTATTTTGGTCCTTCTTTCTGGCTTCCAAAGGAAAGTTATAGAGGAATTTCTAGCTCGTTACTCAAGCCCCAACCTTTGGTGGCAGTTTCTCCTTCTTCTTCTTCTTCTTCTTCTTCTATACACATCAGCATCATCATCATCATCATCATTCCTTTAATCAATCTCATATCAACTTATCGCAGATGGAGGCGAAATAACGAAGCACGATAGGAACACCAAAGCAAGGTGCATACATATGTATGTACATATGTACCTACACTCTAAAGCAATTTGAAGAATTTCCTTTAACCATAGAGATTTTCACGCCTGACTCTTTTGAGTTTTTGGGCAAACCATCATCGTTGCAAATAAATACTGGTGTCGTCCTTTGGCGAACGGTTGAGTTGATGGAAAACACTTCGGTGTGGTTAAACTGAAGAATGTTTCTCTACTATCTCTTGGATGCATTTGAAGAATTTTCACTTAGTGGGGGGATTCATTAAAATGTATCTTAAGGAATTCGTTGGAGGTTATGGATGCACATTGTGGATGGAACTAGTGTGAGACTAATTTTGGAAGACATCATTTTGGGTTGAGAACTTGCTTGATGGCATTTGTGGGTTAAATTAAGTTGAAAATTAGTTGAATTAGCATCTTGAATATTTCCGAATCCGGCCAGGCTTAGATCCTGAACAAGTTAGAGTGAGGAACTTAACATTCGCCTCTTTTGGGTGTAGTTTTATTCCATTGAATTATAAGGCCAACGAACTTGCCAGTTAACACTTACTCCATTCAATACTGTTTAACTAATCGTAGATGGGACTACGTGTCTTCTTAGTAGGCAGATCTGATCCAAGCTGGGTCAGAAACACTCTAACTATCTGTAAAGCAAAAAAGGAAAAAAGTCATGGCAATCACACACAGTATGTCACCATTAGTGTTTTGTACTTGACATCAATTTCACCCCACCGACCCTGTTTTTTTCCGGGCAAGCATTCCTTACCATAAAAGGCTCACTGCGCCCTTTCCTGAGAACAGTTCAGTTCACTTCCTCACCGATCCCTACGCCTCCCAGTGTATTGTAGGGTATTCAGACGGAAATCTTGACAATTAAGGAAACCTTGTTCGGGCAGGAACTTAGAAAGCTAACAAGTTCGCCAAACTGGTTACGACCCACTTGATCGGAAATGGCTAAGCCTGGATATTTCCCTCGCTACATAGAAACTCTGACCTCAGGTGGAAGTTAAGGCTGGACGCAAGATTTTCATTAGATCTGACCGAGGTTTAATCTGAAATGTAGTGAGGAGATAATTCTATTGAAACTAAGTATAACAGATCTACTACGTTATCGGTCTAATAGGCCCACATGCGAAAATACTGGTACCCCTTTCACGTGACTTTTGCAAAAGCTGTAGGGATGAGGAAGAGGAAGGAACCGTTCCGCAATTCCAGTGCATTTGCTCAGCTCTGTTCCATAAGGGACTACCCCATCTAGAAGCTAGGAGCTGACTTACATCAATATCAATAGCATCTAGCGCTTTGTGTTGAGCATCTGCTGGTACCAGTTGCGTGTGTACCTAGAGCAAGAATGTCACTTTGTACGAAGACCGTTATAAAGTGACAAAAGGATATTTTTTAAGTTCTAATTTGTAGAAAAGGGTTTTACTTTGTTGGTTTTTCCAGTGTACTCTAAAGAAAAATTTATCTTGGCTATACTGAGGTCTTTCCAAGGAAAAGTACTGGGATTCAAGGTCTAGCTTCTTACAATCTTTCACGCTGTGTGTTTGGTTATCTTTTTCACAGAAATCGAAGAAGCCTTCTTTTATATGTTTCAAACCTTTTTAATGACAGTTTTACTCTCGGAATTATGTCAGACATTCGTAATGTAATGGTGTTGTCTGGAAATCGAACTATGAAGTCTCTGTTCAGTAGTCCGATGACAAACCGAAGGTCTGCAGTTATCACATTTTTTTTTTAGAGACAATCTAGATAATTTAGAATGTTTTCGTTTGAAAAAATTAATAATTTTTACTTCGTTTATATAAAAAAAAATTGGGTTGGAGTTATTTTGTGCAAGACACTCTTGATATCTTAGCTTAGGATCACAAAGAATTCCACAAACAGGCACAGTCCTTGATATAATCAATATGTCATACTTACTTTTTAAATAATATTTATAACCCCTTGTTATTTTATAATAAAATTAATATTTTATTTTGTTTTTTTCATTTTAGGTAAGTCGATATCAAGCTTGATGCTTATTACGAAAAAACATCTAAGATACACATATATATGTATGTAAGTCCTTTGCATTCAATTCTTTATGTTATGTCTATTGTTGTCTGCAAGACTGACCTTTAAGTACATCTACGAATAATAATAAAGTCATTGAAATCCGATTCTTTCACCGACGGGACGCACGGACTAACTACTGAGCTACGGAACCTGGTCTACTTACAAGTTTGAAAAATTTTAAAATCCCCCCACCGTCATACACTTTTTTATACCGTCACTTTAGATATTCAAATTCTCTACATTTCATTGGTATATCATATATGTATGACCACGCCCATTTTTTTGGCAGCGTGTTATTCGAAAAATTGATTTTGATGAAATTTTGGATGAAACCTCCACAAACGTTCCCTGTAATTCCGAAAAAAATTGCAATAAAGTGCCACGCCCACTTTATTAAAGCTATGTTTGCAGATTGTAATTTTTCTTTGTTTTTAGGAGTCAGACACCGCAGAATACTCAACAGTGAGCTACCTAAAGAAGCCTTGGATGGCGCAGGATCATGAGTCTAAAACGGAATCGTGGACATATGCACCATACCTTCGGGTCTTTTCATATGTATGTAGGGGTGGTCTGATATCTCATACCTTACCACATTCCTTAGTGTGTGTCCTTCGCTATCTTTAGGGAACCTTCACTAATTCAGGTTCAAAAAACTAACCACCTCTAAATTGTTAAGGAACTATCTTTTTAGGTATTTTATTTTGCACTGAGCAAATGGGTTGACATTCACGGATTAGATGAGCAACCTATTACACGTTTTGTTAAAGCTAATCTCATAGCATGCTTCCTTAGAATGCAATGAATACCTATCGTTATTCTGAACTTTGATCTGTTGAGTTTTATTTACCAGATTTTTCCCGTTCTCAGACCACAAGGCATTTGAAACCCTGTGGCATTGACGATTTTATCAAGAATAATTCTCTTAGGCCATTGCTCTTCGCATGTCTTAATTTAGCGGAAGCTCTTCTTGTTTGCCCAGCACGTTGGTATTTTTGTTATCCTTTATATCACAGAGTTTAGGTCCAGTCCCAACATAATCTGATCTGGTTCGGCGAACATAATACTCTAAACATTGTGCGGAAACTCCTGATTAGTAGGTAGTAGGTTTGGTAAGGTAGGACTCTAATGCCTTTAGTATTGTCTGACTATCAGATGACTATCAGATGGCGGTGTGAAATATCAGTCCTATTGGTAGTAGTAGTTTCGCAACTTTAAGTGAGTATCACTTCCTCTGTTGCTAACATTATAAGAATACCTATTAAGTATCGAAATCGTTGGTTTGCTGCTTCCAGATTCTAAAAGAGTCTCACTATTTTCTGCTCAACATTTGATTTTCTATTGAAATCTCAAATGTTATTCTACAGATTCCTGCACAGTATCTGTTTGTACAGACAGACTCGGAACATCCATTTTTATAGTTTAAAGTTAAAGTTAAACTTTATTGCATATAATGCAACAAGTGTACTAAAAAGAGTATGACGGCGTTTGACAGCAAATTTATTTCAACCATTTACAGCGATGTAAATATGTAATGTAGTATGACATCCTGTTAAGAGCTACAATTCTTGCATTCTGTAGGGTCCTCTTCCTGAAATTTAATTGATTTCTCCAGACAGTTACGTCCATCATTCAAGTAACCCAAAGAATCTATTACGATGCATCTTAACTTTAATAGTATTAACTGATTTAATGGATTCATGTAAGATGCACACCCTCTTACGGTGTGGATTTTTAACATCTCAACGGTTCAGTCCATGTATTATCCGCAAAACACTGCTAGAGTGTAGCGAATCGTAAAACCGTTGCAACAAAGAATTCCATAAGACGAAAAAATACATTGTAACTCCAGTATAGCACTGTCCTCAGTTTTCTTTTAAGTGCTTTTCTCCGACACACAACTTTGGGTACGGGATTCGGTTTTCCCCTCACACACAAATTCATCATCATCAAATATCTCACTACACACTTAATTGAAGTCTTAACTTTCGTCTTTATTTTCCACTTTACGCGATGTAATACGAAATCGTATTCCATCTAACCATCTCGCATTTGTTTGATGTGAAACTAGATGTTTTACGAAATTCCTTTAACCCCATTGCCTGCGAACCCCTTTCTGGATGAGATACAATGACATACAGTGGTCTACATGGCGCATAAAATGTGGGAAAAATCAAAGTGAAACGGGTATTTTTGATACTTGATTTAAGACAGTCTGACAAGGCAACTAGATAGATTCTATTTCAATTGCTAAACAAAAAGTGCAATCTTTAGTATTTATTCCATAAAGATATTTAAAGTTTGTCATTAAAAGCTTTTATCTTGGCCACTGTAAAAGCGATTCAATTCCACTGTGATCCCTTTCGTATATCCTACACACTTGAAGCTGAGCTCTCGGTAACACGGGTGTGCGTACGTATAAAAATTGACTTTGACAAATTCCAGGAGAGTTATGGCTTCTCATGTGGTACTCCTTCTATTCCAAGCGCCTGCCTTTGGCACAGATGGCATTTAACCCCAAAAAAAACCTCCGCATAAGCATGCACACACATAGACATCAGAAAAGAGAAGAGAGCGAGAAAGAGGGATTCTTACTTTCGTGAAAAATCCCTCAGTGAAATCGGAATAATGTCTCATGACAGAAAACAATTGTCCTATAAATCCACCCATTAAATCTTGACGAGCAGCCGGAGCAACAAAAGCACAGGATACGCGCACACATACACACACACGCACCCAAAGTAACAAAAGAGTTAGGGAATAATAATTTTGCAATTGAATTGATTTTTCTGGCAGAAATAAACGTTGGATATTGGTGTTTATGTTGATCCTGGCAGCATGTTGTGTTGTATTTGTCATCACTCCTTGTGGTAATTTATAACGTTTCTAGGCGCTAAGCGCGCAGAGGAATATCCAAGGATCACATAAATTCATGGTCCTTAGCGCGAGAGAATAATATCATAAAATATTTGCAAGTCCTTGCATAGCCCTCCGCGCGTTCACTGTGTAATGTTTGGCGGAATGTTAAGCCATTAAAAGTAATTATTCCAACTTTTATATAAAAGAAAAGGTTATAAGGAGATAAAGTTTTTCCGGGAATAAAAACAAAAATGTGACAAAAAAAAAACAAAAAACAAGGATTTGTTGGAAATTCCTTATGGATTTTGAGAGTTTGACTTTTGTTTTCTTTTTTGGATTTCTCTTGCCTCGTGGTTTATGTCTGCAATTACTTGGCACACGCAGATTTATGGCCAAAAGCTTAAACATTTTGCAAGGTGTCGACTGGTGGGATCCAGCAGTTATAACTATTAATCGAGAAAAGTTTTGTCCGAAGGGAAATATGGTCGCGTTTAATGGTTAAGGGTTTTTTTTTTCTTCCCAAATCGTGTCGATTATATATAGTCAGACATCAAAACGGCGTCTGTATGTCTGTCTGCCTCATATGTCTCGTTCATGATAGTTCCTTTGAAATTTTTCCAATTTGCTGAACAAAAAAACCATAAGCCTCAGGTGGTACGTTAGAACTAATTAGATCCTGGATACGATGTTCTCAAAAAGCAATTTATTGGTCTTAATTTTGAGAACTACTTCTGTTGCGATATCTTCATCTGTCTCTATCTCTGGTACAATGTCTTCAATTTCTGGTACAATGTCTTCAATATGGCCATCAAAGTCGAGTATTACTAGCATGCACGTGGAGTTTCGTTTGACGGAGCAGTTTAGAAGGACATTGTACGGCGAACTTTTCTTCTCTATACTGTCGTTCACAACTTTGAAATGGACGAGCAGGTGGTCGGTATTGACATTGAAATTTTTGATTCAACTTCAAAATTTAGGCAGACTTTGCTGGTCTATATCCGCTTGTAAACATAAAACGATGTTTATAAGGCCTCTGTAGTTGGTGCAGATCTCCGAGTGATCTGATCCGACTGGGGAATCCTGATATACGTAGGTTGTTTCACATAGAAGTCTTATTCCTTCCTTCTGAGCATGCGTTTCATATCCTTCCTTCTCCCTTATCACACAGAGCTGGGGAGCTGATAGAGTTCTCTTTTGAAGCCACAACCTGTTTACCTTAGTTTCTAAGAACATTCGAAATCGTATAAATGGTTTCTCGGAGGTTATTGTTACAAGCCCTACACTTCGAACGTAGAGTTTCTAATAGCTCCTTAACATCGATGTCACTGGTCTTCATAGACCTTGGATGCGGACTAGATTCATGTTCCCAGTCGTGGAATTTCTCCAAAGCTCGAGGGATACGCTGTGGGCACAACCATCACAAGTTGGCGTAGACGTTGATCGCCTAAGGGCGTCGATGGATATTCGTACACGAAATTCGGCAAAAAGCCGATTGCGGTCTGAGTTTTCATTAGCTGGTCAAAAGGTTGGGATATCCAGAATGATAAAGGTTTTTGTAATTGTAATTGTAATTGTAATCACCTAACAGGAAGTCTTTAAACCTTAATTCGTAGATTATCCCTTTGACGCTACCATATAGCGTCCTGTGCCATATATTTTCAAAATTCTAATTTAGACTTAAAATCTAGGCTTCGAGTTTGCCAAAACCACTCATGGAACGGTTCTTTCCGTAGATCCTTCCTCACGTCCTCTCTAACCCTAGTCTCTAACTCAGACATGTTTGATTTCCTATGAACTGTGTGTAATTCCCTATCTCCTACATCTGTGTCCCTAATTATGTTGAGTTATTCCTATCACTCATATTTAAAATGGTCCTTATCCTGCCACCGGCATATGCCACCATTTCCTTGCGGTTGGTCTACACAAATCGTTTCGTAGGGATTTGAAATTTCTTTATTTCGATCATCAAAAGAACTCGTTTGTTGTTCACTTATTTCAATGCACTTCGTAGTATGTGACCACATGTTAGGCTAGTTATACCAAGTGCATATCCCAGCAAACGTTTTCCTTCTTCCCAATTGCTCAGGAATGAGTTTTTATGACTCTCGTGATCGTCTTAGCGATCCAAGGTTCAGATTTTTATCCATCTATTTCCACTAGAACCGCAACTTTTCTAGAGAGCATATAGAGAACCCACATGGTCCGATTCCTTAAATTTCGGGATCGAACTTTTGAAGCCGAACTAACTGTAGCTCTGGCTCTAGTTGATGCTACAGTTCGGGGTGAACCTATGCCTCGGTATAAGGAACAAGGTTTTGGAACAACTTTTTTTCGCGAACAGGAAGTTGCTCTTAAGCGGAATCCACTTTCGTCCACTTTCTTTTCGTTTTAAGATATTTTACCATCGGATAACCAACGAACTCATTTTCACTGTCCCGTCGTTATAATCGACTTTCACTGTATGTCGAGGAACCTCATATAGGAATAGGACTTATAGTTCGATCTGACTGGAACTGTTAGATGCCACCGTTGACTCCATCTAGGGAGTTCTTTCTGTCATAGGTATGGAATGAGAGGACGGGCCAAAGTAAGACGACACTCCAACACGAACGATCTTTCAAAGGTTAGATACCCAATCTCCATTCGAGGAACTAGGCTACTAAGAGTTGAAGTTGATAGTGAGCGGCTAGCGGAATAACTCATACATATATTCACATCACTGTCTTTTAGCCAAGAAAAGATACTTAAAGAACCAAATTTAAAATTTTCACTCCAAAAGTCGTTTGCTCCTCCATATCATGTTTCTGTTTTCCCATCACACCAGTGTGGTTACTAATTTTTTTTAGATTCGAGATTTATTAATTCAACTTTCAACTGCCTAAGCTCCAGAATTTTAATGTTAATATTAGCAGTAAAATCACGTACGCCAAAAGAAATGTCTTGCTGTGCTCCCTCTAGTAACCGCAAGGATAACCTTAACTCATTGCTCCTTCCAATCGAGTTGTTTAAGTTGAACATCTGGTGGCTCGGGCGTCATGCACACCCCCACAGAGGAATATATCCAATCTAAGGCAATTCATCCCTTTTAACGATATAATATTTGATTCCATTTATACTCTCCTTCAAGACATGGCGGCAATCAACATACAAGCGAGTGAAGGGAGAGCCAACAAAAAATAGAAAAAAAAAAATGAACGCACGAATTTCTGAAGAAAAATATAACGCTACAGGATATAACATATACGCTGGGCTGCTACCGCCCAGGATATAATGTTTATTCATTGTATCCGTGTACACACAGATTGAAGTTTATCCTTTTGTTTTGTTATTTGGAAGTGCCTTATGATGGATGTGTGGCCTGTGTGTGCGAAGGCTGCAAAAAGGAAATTAAGATAAATATTAAGATCCTTGAGAGTTGATTTAATTATGGAATCGCAATTTGTTGATATTTATATTCTACGTGAGGGTGTGGTCGAGATTTTTGGTTGATTTTTCGGATGAGAGCACGTGATCGGTTTTTTTCTTCTAAGAACCTTCAAGGTAATTTAATTACATACAGACAGGCTAGCAAAAATGGGTTGTTTCAATCAATTCGTAAGATATGACATGAGGTAAATTAGTTTGCGCAATTGAATTCAGAAAGCTTGCAATGTACATATAAATATGCCTTGAAGGTACATATTGACATAATTTTGTGTTCTAAAGTACTTGCTTGTGGGGTCGAAAAATACCCCATTCTTAGATAACTGCCTCCAGTTGGCCACTCCAAGTCACCTGTGGGTACCACCTAAGGCGACACAACCGGCAACCCGTCAACACAAACTGCAACAAAAATTTTACGAAGGATTTTTCTCTCCAAATGGTCGGGGCCATCTTCATTCGCTTTAGATAGAGTTTAGATGAACCAGTACTGGGATGATCATGGTCTTGTGCAGAATCTTCTTGGTTGTTCGAGATAGGGCTCTTCTAATCAATTGAAAAGCGTGTCTCCTTGCTTAAGTCCTGTTTTGACATCAAATATCTCTGTGAGTTCGTTACCGACCTTGATGGAGCAGTGACTTTCTCCATCGAGTTTGGCAGGGATGCCAAAGTTAGACATGGCTCTGTACAGCTCGTCTCTACAGATGATGTCATATGCTGACTTCAAATCGATGAAAAAGTGGTGGGTATTTATTGATTAGGATTTCTTGGGTGTTTTCCAGGATCTGTCGAATTGTAGAAACTTGATCGATTGTGAACTTTCCTTGCTTGAAACCCCACTGATTGGGGCAGATCTAAGTGTTGACGAGGGATTTCGGGCGTTCATACATTATTACAGATAAGATCTTGTATGAGACCCTCCGGCACAAGGGGTCTCCTTTCGATCGAGCATGCTATCTTAGGCTTTGCTGTCTTCTACAGCTGCTTTGAACAAGTCGGCCTGTAGGGCATCAGTTGCAGTAGTCTTGTTGGTTTTGAGTTTGGATATTGCTATCCATACGTCTGTCAGAAGTACGATGGCCGGAAGATTTGACTTTCATCGTATATGTTGAATGGTTCATTCTGCCTGACAGCAGGATGTTGGTCTTCGTCGCCGTTGCTGATGGATGTTTTTTTTTCATTTTCTCAGTACCGACTGTGGCTCTACTACGAGGTTTCCTTCTTCATCTCTATAGGCTTCTGTTCGGGTTTTGTTGGTCTGATACGTTCTTTTAAAACTTGCGCACATTAAAACTCAATATCTTCGGTCTTTTGCCTTCTTTCGGGGAAGCCGATGTTATTTCCGTCTCTTCTGCTCGTAGAGCTCACGAGCAGCCTTCGTTCTTCTTTCAAAGTGAGCAGGAGTTCTAAGAAGTGGTTGTGAATAGGACCAATTCATCTTGAACTGTAAACATCTTGGATTTTAGTCACACTCTCAGCTACGGTGGCGATATTTGCAGCACGAAGACCAGTCGAAACCTTCACATTACTAAGCTGTCCGGGACGTTCAAATTTATCGATAATCGAAAGGAGTATGGAATTTGGAAAGCATTTACGTGACAATTTTACCTTTTTGTACCGAAACCCATTTTGACTTGTTGTGCAAGTGTGCAACTAGTTATTACTTATCCAAACTCATCATAGTTGAAAGTTGATAGTACAACAACCATATACCCTAAGACAGCATAATTTGTATGTAGTCAGCTAAACTTGTTGAATCACTTCATTAATGTGCAACACAATGCAAACAACTTTACTTTTGAAGACAACAACAACGCTTACATAAAGTCTAACGAAATTCATAGGGAAGCACATAAACATAAACATAGGCAAACCCCTTAAAACTCTCGACCCCAACTTAACAACTCCTCAGTAATAGTATTCCCAACCACGACTGCCCATTTCTGTAAGGACAATTCTGGAACAAAAATAATTAGCCCAAGTGTCGGACGCAAAACAATCATCAAATAAATTTTAACGATCCATTTCTCTATTCCCCGGACCACCAGCGACAATTTTACAATAATCTGGCATCCAAAGGAATAATAAACCGAACTCCTTCATATCAGTCTCGCAACATCGGACCCACCACCCACTACTTGGCCGTAAAATAAATTTTAATTGCATCTCCGGAAACAAAACTAAAACAAAAAAGTCAAAAATTTAACTACAATACCCTTTTACTTAAACACCACCACCAACCAACAGGCAACAGCCAACAGCCACCATCCAACAGCCACCATTCATTATACTGGGTGCCCGTGTTGTCGTCGTTTCTGTCCACGATGTCCTCGTCTTTGTCGCCATTGTTGTTTGTTTCAAACAACCAACTAACAAACCGGAAATAAATATCAACATGAGCATCCTGTGTGTGTGTGTGTGTGTGCCATTTTTCTATGTCCGTCCAGTACATCCATATATCTCTCTCGCGTCGTGTCCTCATCGTCATCCGCATGCCCATTGAGTTTAACGAACCCATTAAAATTATTTCCAGCACACATTTCAGCACCTAAACGAGTGCATGGAACACTTTAACATGTCCTCCCCTTCCTCTGCATCATAAAAATACAGCACAGAGTCAAGGATATGGATGTCCTTGCCTCTCACCCACTTGCAAAGCATAAACTTTATGTATAATAAGAACAATCTCAACGGTATCTAGATGAATGTACACATCGGCGAGTGTAAGACAATAAAAATTTCCATAATTGCAGGGTTTGAGAAAAAAAAAATGCAAAAAGGAATCAGAAGGGGCTTCTGACTCGGTTTGGTGGTGGGCTTTTAGGGGATGATGACACAGTAGACAGTAGCAACAGCTAGCAAGATGTGTATCTTCATCAATTGAGATGGTTTTGCCTGAAGCAACCAACAACGGTACAACGACAGCAATTTTATACATTTGCAACACAAAATGAAGGAATAAAATGCAAATAGATACGATACATCCTGCCAGCCAACGAAAAACAGTGCAACAGCTTATATTCGCCGAATTGCGAGAAAAGGGGATCATAATAATGAAGCGCGCGATAATATTTCCATATTACACAAGCGATTGCGATTCTACATCCATGTAGAGTATGTATAACGCCACAGAGTTGAGTGAAATGATTTTTCTTTTTATTGTCGAGGGTGAGACGTTCCTGCCCGGGGTTTTACTAGTATTGTCATAAATAGAGACTTGCCTTTTTAATGATACATATCCTTCAATGAGTGTCTCATTTGGATCTATACATATGTATATGTATATAGTTTACAAAATGCACCACCAGTAATGAGTATCTGAGCGAAGTAACTGCCTATAAAATGATGAAAAAGCGATAAACAGATGTAACAAGTCGAAACGAAAGCCTCACGCTTCATTAACTTCAAAAGCGAATGTGAAACCACTGGGAACCCAGCTCATTTTAATTAGACTCCAGTTAAAGTACTTTACTCCACTTGCGAGCGAATGATAATCAAAAGCTTTTGTTAATTAAGCAAATACAGAGGCTGAGCAACAACAAATAATCATCATAGATACGGTTTTCATATTATCTATACATCTAGGGAATAATTACGGAAAAAGGAAATTCATTGGGATTGATAGGTTGTCGTTACTCATCCATGGAGCATCCAATAAAGAGAATGAGTTTGCCAAAAAGTTTTGTTGTAATTATCCTGTCGCAAACAATATACTTTAGATAAAACAATATATCAAAAGTTTGCCGAAATTACTAGGCGCATGCACGAGCTCGAATGCGGAACGTCTAAATATAGATAAAAAAAAAAATAAATTTGAGAAAGTTTTGACAAGATGTCTCGCTGTGACAATTAATGTTTTATTATATTCTTCTTGAGATAGATTAGATGCGTATCAGTGTGCGAGTGATGGAAATGTCAGGCTCTTAATGATGACGCTCGGTCTGCTTCTGCGAACCGAGTAAGTTTTAATTTCAAGGGAGAAATGTATTTTGTTTTGAGGAAGTTACAAATATTAGATTAGATCTTGAACTCTATTTTACTACCATGTTGATTCCTGTTTCTTTTATCCTAGTCTAAGTCTCTTCTTCTATATGGAAGGCTCCAAGACTGATGAACTAGTGGGCCGCTTCTTCCTTCGCCTCTCAGAGTATTCAAGCGTTTTTCAGGAGAAAATTGGCCATCAGACAAGCCTTTTCCTGACGGAAATATAATCCAATATCTGTCACTAATAATCAAATGGCAATTAAATCCGTAGAATTGCGCATTTTTTACTTCAGTGCGTACACTAAACTGATGGTTGTCTCTCCTGGAGAGTCTGAGCAGTTCACATTCACGTATGCTGGGTGCCGGGCCACAGACTGTGTACCACCCAACGAAATTGAGGAAGCCTAGGTATGCTCCCCGGTGCATGCAAGTCAAAGCTGAACGCTTGCCTTAGTACCAATCGTAGATTGGAAGATCTCCATATTTGCAACATTTCAAGACAGATCTGCCCTAGGCTTGATCTCAAATGTAGTGGATCATGTTGGTTCTATTGAAGCAATCGCAGTTCAGCCATGAAATCGGGGTTCTCACTGGACACTTGTTGATAGACAAACGTGCCAAAAAGTTCCTAATAGGAACTCTGTCGTCAACTTATACTCTACTAGAGCCATTCAAGAAGCCTGATTGTGCCTGGCCTCTTGCTTGTTCCTGTTTCGAATATTTTACAATTGACTCAAATTTGCAATATTTTCTTGCAAAACACTCCCGATACAGACCACTTTATCCAGCCGGTATTCGCTGCTTGGTCAACGTTTGCTTCGATATTTCTATCTTAGGACAGCATCGAGCTGGATACTTCATGTAATGGAAAACTTTTCAAGTAAATTGTGACATATTGTTGGTCGAAGAACTCGGATTGCTTGTAAATACTCTAAAGCTATTCCGCATGTAGTATATTCCAAGAGGTAGGTCGTTTGGTATGAACTGGGTCTAGGTACGAAGTGAGATAGTCCGTGGTATGAAACTTTTCTAGATATTTCTTCAGGATCATGAAATGGCTCGTTTCATTATGTCTCCAACTATCTGACTGACTTATTCTTAAAACAGTAATAGCTGCCGACGCTTGAACGAAAATGTCCAGCGGTAACAGATTAAGGATGGCCTCCAGTCCCGCAGTGGGTGTTGTTCTCATGGTACCAATGCAAACCAGTCTCTTGAACAATATTGAACTAAGTCCTAAACCTTGATGTATCCGACATCAATCTTGAAATATCTGCTGGTTTCTGCTGGTCCTCTGACATGATCTGACTTCATCATATCTATGTAGTGCTCTGGAACATTCTGTGCGTGTGTGTTCTGGACTCCGCCGAATAGTCGTGCGTGCGTTGATTTGTCTGATAGCAATCCGCAGTGATTTTAGTGAGTACCAGTAGCCTTTTTATGGGACTCGTTCCCATATTTAAAACTTATTTTCAAACTTAGCGGATACCCGACCCGTAAATTCACAACAGCTACGTTTGTGAAGCGCTGCTTCTTTGTTTGTTGACAACAGGTACTTGGTTTTGTCCTCATTTAGTTCAAGGCTAACTCGTTTCGCCTGTTCTTCAATTGCCGTAAAAGCTCCCATGGTGCGTTCCGACCAATGACGTCGATGTCGTCTGCGTATCCCAGCAGATGGACAGATTTGTTGAAGATAGTGCCTTATTTGTTACACCTGTCCTGCATACTATCATACCAGAACAAGATTGAATAAACCACACGACAGCACATCTCCTTGCCGAGATCTCGCACATGTTTGGAATAGTTCAGAGGATCTGTTCCCAAATTGCACATTGCACCGCGTGTTTTCCAGCGTTACGTGGCGTCACGTGGGACCCCTTGAATTGGCCATCTGATGGCTGTTCTTTCCGGATTTTCGTCATTGTATACTGACGCTGCTACTTTGAACATAGAATAGTACATAATAGTATACGTATGTCCTCCTTCCATTGTCTAATGTCTTGTTTCGATGTAAGTTCTTATGTCTTTTATGTTAAGTATCATTTTAGCCGAAAATTTCTTTGTCAAGGGGCATAGTAATCTTCATCGCTGGTGGGCTTTGCGTGTGCCTGTTCGAGAAAAGGGTTAGAAAATCTACAAAAAGAGGTTACCAATCCGGAAATATTGAAATCATTTCCATGCCCAAGGCAATAAAAGTCGACATACAAAAGTCACTTGATACTTGTCCAATCTAATGATATGTCCGTCCTTCTTACAATGAACCCGGTCTTGTGCAACCAGTTGACTTTAATATTCCCTTGAAGATATTTTCCCTCAAACAATTGTTGTGTGTAAATTGAACGAAGAAAAGTATTCTCTACGTATTAAAAGGAAAATTGGAAACAAATACATACCTACACCTGCCCCAGGATATCCTTTAGATCGCCCACCTAACAATTGTTATAGATACCATGCCAACCATTGTCTTCTCCTTTCGACAAACCAAATGAAATACAATTTTCTCCTAATAAAATGAGAGGTGAAGCACAAAAAAAAAACCAACAACTAGTGTTCCAGCAGCATCCTTGCCGCCCCCGCCCCTTGCTCGATCCTTTATATGTTTTTTTTTTTCCTTGCTCTCCTTTATGGTTTTAATATCGAAATGGAACCAGAGTACAAACCAACTGGTACCTTGGGTGAAGCTGATTTCGTGTTCCCTCCTCTGCTTACGTTCTTTGTCTACAGATGCCTAAAGGCTAGTATTTTTCTTTCCCGGTGTTTTCAATGCTCTTTTACTGGGCAACACGGCCAGCTGGAACAGGAATACCTGCTAAAAAAAAAAACCCCAAACGGTAGCTTGGAGAGAGAGCGGAGAAAAAACAACACTAATACGAAAAAGGAAAAATCAACATCAAAAGTTTTCCCCCTCCCTGGGCCCGAGTGCTGGTTGGCCTTTCTTTGAATTCCTTGCGAAAAAATATTTTTAATTAGAATTTTTCGGTTTGCGTTGGTGGTCGGGTCGGCTTGATGGGAGCGTGTGAGTGAATTCCATTCAATTTTTGTTATTTAAGCAAAGGGAATGTTTTATACAAGAACAACTTCATCAATGTAGCCCATTTGAAGAGGAGATTCGACTCATAGTAGCTAAGAATGGTTCCAAGAACGCTGTTGTTGTTTTTCTGTTTTTTTTGTTTTGTTTGTTGCTGTTTTTCTATTTGCATAGGAGTGGGAAATTTTTTTCTCATGGCAACATCTTGTTATTTGTCTTAAGGGTTGTGTTCGGGAGGGCGAATGAAAGAACAGATTTAGGAGGGGGGAGGATTACTATTAGGTAATTTTTCCCAGTGATGTTATGCGTAAAAATGTTTTTTTTTTCCTTCTTTGCTGTTAGTTTATTAACAAAAGTGTTTCGGTTTGCCTTGTCGTTGTCGACTGAGTACCTCAATGCGACTCTGGTTCAAAAAAACACTCAAGTGTAATTGGAACTGGGTAATATTCTCGTCTCTGATGGATATTTTGTATTTGAAGGAAAAGCGATCCTGGAAACGGTTCGTAGAAAGTCACATCCACTTTAGCTCATTGTAATTCTACACCGTTATATACATACATACATACATATAGTTGATGAGTTACGCAAATTAAACTTATTGTGATGCCCATTGAAGTTTGATTGTGGAAAGAAAGTAGGTATGTACCTGTGTTCGTGCGTGCGTTGATTTGTCTGATAGCAATCCGCAGTGATTTTAGTGAGTACCAGTAGCCTTTTTATGGGACTCGTTCCCATATTTAAAACTTATTTTCAAACTTAGCGGATACCCGACCCGTAAATTCACAACAGCTACGTTTGTGAAGCGCTGCTTCTTTGTTTGTTGACAACAGGTACTTGGTTTTGTCCTCATTTAGTTCAAGGCTAACTCGTTTCGCCTGTTCTTCAATTGCCGTAAAAGCTCCCATGGTGCGTTCCGACCAATGACGTCGATGTCGTCTGCGTATCCCAGCAGATGGACAGATTTGTTGAAGATAGTGCCTTATTTGTTACATCTGTCCTGCATACTATCATACCAGAACAAGATTGAATAAACCACACGACAGCACATCTCCTTGCCGAGATCTCGCACATGTTTGGAATAGTTCAGAGGATCTGTTCCCAAATTGCACATTGCACCGCGTGTTTTCCAGCGTTACGTGGCGTCAAGTGGGACCCCTTGAATTGGCCATCTGATGGCTGTTCTTTCCGGATTTTAGTCATTGTATACTGACGCTGCTACTTTGAACATAGAATAGTACATAATAGTATACGTATGTCCTCCTTCCTTTGTCTAATGTCGTGTTTCGATGTAAGTTCTTATGTCTTTTATGTTAAGTATCATTTTAGCCGAAAATTTCTTTGTCAAGGGGCATAGTAATCTTCATCGCTGGTGGGCTTTGCGTGTGCCTGTTCGAGAAAAGGGTTAGAAAATCTACAAAAAGAGGTTACCAATCCGGAAATATTGAAATCATTTCCATGCCCAAGGCAATAAAAGTCGACATACAAAAGTCACTTGATACTTGTCCAATCTAATGATATGTCCGTCCTTCTTACAATGAACCCGGTCTTGTGCAACCAGTTGACTTTAATATTCCCTTGAAGATATTTTCCCTCAAACAATTGTTGTGTGTAAATTGAACGAAGAAAAGTATTCTCTACGTATTAAAAGGAAAATTGGAAACAAATACATACCTACACCGTAATTGAATTGGAAGATAACTCTTGGCAGACATGTCTTTTGTTAGAAAGTGGACACAATTCTGATAGGATCGACTCTTATAAGTACCTTAGGTTAGATTAGGTTAGGTATGTGGGTAGGCGACTAGATAATATCACATCGCCACACTCAGGTCAATACAGACCCATTGTGATACCCAAAAGGGAAAAAGTCCCTTGCCCATTGGTAAACCCTAGTACTGATTTGTATCTTGTGGATCACCAAACCATCCTGTTGGTTTGGATGAACCTAAAAATTTCATTTATTGGTCTGTTTGCTAATTCTTCAAGGTCACGGAAAAAGTGTCGCCCTAGAAATTTGAATCCTCAGTAGCTTCCTCATCTCCACATCCCCGACATAAATCGTCATACGTGAGTCTTAACTTTCTCATTTAGTACCGAAGAGAGTTATGCCCCGTAATAATAATAATACAAGTTTGTATTTTATTATAAGTAGATGCAACTTTTCATATGATCTGTCAATGTCAAAATGTCAGTCAAGGTTTACACTTTTATCATGGTTAAGCTCACGACCAAGCAATGTTTGGAAAATATCAAAAATTACTATCGAAATTCTGAGTCGGTTGTAGCTACTTTAAGACCGCTAACTCCAATTTTCGGTCTTTATAATAGCACCACCAGACAGCCTGTCCGTGCAATAGTGGATAAATTCGAATCAACATATTCACATTTCTCGCTATTTATCTCTGAGTTCACATTGAGGCGATTTTGAGTAAAGATCTTGACTTACGCCTTTCCAAGATCACATTAACTCAAAAATTTAAACCTCTTGATCATTTAAAGCACTTCTCCGATAGAGCTCTGCCAAAGTGTATGACTTTGTCAATAAGCAAACTATGTCTTATTGGACAACAAACTAACTCTACTGATCGCCATGTTGCGGGGCAAGGAGTTCGCTGTCCTGCCATGGTGGAAGACTATTTTTGGCCAGAATTGAATGCCCTTGACACCAGTGATGTTTGGTTGGTGGCACATGTCACACAGCCGGTCAAACAATTTATCTACGGAAGGGTGGAAGGAAGGAAAATCGTGTAATCTAGAGTAATGGTCCGGTACTGGTCTCTTGATGGAGTAACTCTAAGTCGTTGGTTTATGACATGGCATTTGACATTTTACTGCACCTACAAATGGCAGCTATTGCGGCCGTTCGTTCCATAGCTTCCCTACAGTGGTCAAGAAAAGATTCTGGCCATGCCTCCATTCTGAAAAAAACTCAAAACCGAACTTCTTCATCTCAGTTCCTAACTTTGGTAAGAATTTTACTGTCACCATTCCCTTCAGATAATTGTGGAAGGAGAGCACAGCTTTAAAAGATGAAGCGATTCATTTCTATACTGAGGGCGGTGTATTCTCTGATCGGCTTAATCTTAGATCCTCTTCCGTTTCCAAATCACTGTAGCATATTCCAGGCGGAAATTCAAGAAATCATCTTCTCTGACAGCCAAGCCGCATTCAAATTCTTTGAATCGACCTATGTAAATTCTGAAGTAGCTCAAAACAGTTTGTCTCTTATGGTGATGGCGGAACAATTCGACATTCACCTGTATTGGGTGCTAAAGAATAATGACTTTCCATGAAAGTGTAAGGCTGTCGAACTTGTCACGTTCACAAACACTACCCATCTTGTTGGACAGAAGAACAGGAGAACAAAACTTAGGTTAATAGGTGGATCAACTTGTCTAGCGACAATATACTTGGGCCAAACTGGATTTTAGACTGGATCTCTCTCAGTAGACTACACATAGGTATTACAATAGGTGTCATAACCTGTCATTGCCTTATAGGCAAGCACGGTACGAGGCTAGACCTTTTTACGAATGATTTTTGCAGAAGTTGCAAGGATTAATAAGTGGGGGAGACTATTCCTCACCTTCTGTGTTTCGCCCAGAGGAATCTGCATCACCACGAACTTTCTATTGGTCTAAGTTTGCTGGTGTAACTTACTGGAAGCCTCTTCAACCAAACCTCCCTTATGAGCTCGCCATTAGGCAATAAAAACGGAAAACGGTTGTAAGTTTGGATTAAGCCTTCATTCAAAAATAGTTACATAGTTAGTTTATAACAAATACCATTGTATACACAGGTTATATTTATTATTTGTTCCAATAGTTCATATAGTTAACTATTTTGTGAGATCTGCACTAATTGACAGACAAGTCTAATTGGCATTCTGGTAAAAGATTGTTGGAAGAAGCCTCGAATTGTTGCATATCTTTATGTTTTTCACAGCTTTTTTTGTGTAAAAATCACTGCTGTCGAATTTGACCGTTAGTTTCCTGCTAAAAAAAATTCCGACCGTGTCACGCAACGCCATCGTTTTTTCAAGAATTTTTCGAACTTGTACATACATACAGTATGCACATATGTCCATCTGACTTGCTCCTTAATTATGACTATTTCAAATTCTGTATCAAATCAACATTTCGTGAAACTGTGGCACCCTCATCGGGGCTTTCTACGAAATCGTAATCAAAAAGTTCCTACCGCAACTTTGTGCATATTAAACTCGAATTTCCACAAAATACTTCTCATATCGACTGAAAACGCACTGTGATTGGAATTTTTTGGAGAAAACTTTTTGTGGTCGATCATGTCAGTGGGTTTTACTAGGTTTTACTATCGGATTTGGCATTGGCTTCCTAAACTGTATATAAAATATTTTACCTTCGAACTGTTTCGTTGAATTTCTCAAGAACTACCCACCATTAACTTAACATCCTCACGACTAGACAGAGCGCAACACAACTTAAGCTACATTAACTAGAAACTCGTAAATTATCCCAGAACACTCCTCTTAACACAAAATAAATACTCACCGAGCCGGTGCTTTCGCTTAAGAGGACGAAAGGACAGCGCCCCCAAAATATTATGAATGGCAAAAGAATAACAACGACTAACCAGCAAAAGGATAACAAAGAAAATTTATTTAATTTTTTATAAACCAAGTCTGAGGATGGGGTAAATAAAATGAAACAACAACGGGTTGACAGCTTAAAGATGTTTGTGCCTTTTTTTTTCCTCTCACTTGTATTTGACATTATTTAAATCCCGTAGATGTACAGAATTTCAATGACAGTGAGAAAGAAAGAGAGAGAGAGAGAGAGAGAGAGAGAGAGAGAGAGATGCAGAGAGCAATGACAGGATGACAGAAGAATAACCTGACATTCTTGTCCTCTGCGGTCTATCTACACTGACATCGTACCCCCGTTTTCAGTTTATTTTTTACTTTTTTTTTTTGTTTTATTTATTCACTTTGTTTTTATTTATTCTTGTTGTGTAAGTCTGCAACGATGACGGGGCTGGTGATAATAAAAATAAAAAATAAAAAAAAAAGATACAGAAAATGGGAAAATATTGCATTAAGTATAACAAAAGGATTTGTTTTTCATTATGTTGTTTCTATACCAAAACCCAGCTCCATCCTACTGTCAGTCGCTAGATTGATGGCGCTGTGAAAGCAAAATGACGTCCATTTAAGATAACAAATAATGAAATTTTTATTTACCTTTCCCAAGAAGGATGAGTATCTTAAATCTTTAATGGGGTTCCTCCCCCAAACACGGGGGTGAATTATACATATTCATATAAGCTAGCAGTCGGTATTACATATATGTAAATTTTTACAAAGAGTTAACTGTTGCACTTTGCAGGTCTTGTTTACAGCAAAAGGGGGAGAATATGTTTTGAAACTATTGGTGTTTCTTGCAATAGAATTTGGGTCAAGTGATGTATTAGTAATGGCAGATGAATGGCAGCAAATGGTTTAAGTTACAAACAAGAAGATTCACAATGATTTTAACCAGTCTTCCAGAGTTCTTTATTCAAATTCCAAAGTATGTTGCAGGAAGGAGGATGAGTTGATTTAGCGGTTTTCCTTGGGTGATGCATGGGACGTTTTATCAAAGTTCTTAATGGTTAGCCTTTAACCTTAACCAGTTAAGGTCCATTGTGATATCATATGGTTCAAGAAACTTCACTTAGAACCAGCAAGGGCTTATTATAAAGTGCAGGGACCTATTGACGTTATAAAGTTCCAGCTTGCCCTGTTTATCAAGGAAGTAAGCAGCTAAGTGCAATCCTTGATTTTCCTTGGGTGAAGCAAAAGTGCTTTGCGAGGGAACCCAGTCCAGTGATATGTCTACCGATAATTTTAATGACAACTGTTACGATTGCTATGAGCGTATTTGTCTGCCTAATCAAATATTTTCTGATCCAGCTTGGGTCAAATCTCTCTGGAATGTGCCTTGCCCATCAAAGATTGGATCTACGGTGTTGCGCTGATAATACCTAATTAATAAGGTTGTACGCCGCTCCTCATATAATTCGCGGGAATGCTACAGTGTTCCGGTACCCATTAAGAGACAGAAAACAAATGTAGGGTATCTTTTTAGTTGAGGGTTTGATTACGGCTTCACTATCCGTATGTTGATATGCCCATTAGATATCATGTTATGCTCAGTCACGACAAGACCTGCGCCTGGAAGCCGCTATCTTTATCACAATTGTCGTGAATTTTGTCGACACAAATTTTCTCAAATCTATCTATGGCCTGAAAGCCTCAAAGATGCTGGCACGTTTGTCCATGGGTTCGTAGTATTGGGTCCCAGGCCCCAATGCTTCAGCTCCAGTTCTTTCATTAGTTTTTTACCCATCTGTGCACCACTTTGTTATGTTAACATTAAGAGCTCCTCCTTGTGGGTATCATTTTACTGTACTGATGATGACTTCTGATGTTTTTGTTGATGTAACATTCACACATCCACATGATGCATTTTTATTTTCCCTTGTTCTATTTAGAGACCGTAGAATAGTTTCCTGCGAACATATCATCGAATGCTCCTTCGATGTCCAAAAAGGCACATCATACCTACTATTTCTTCAAGAGCTCTTTGAATTGCTTCAGTTTGCTGGTACATACAGAGCGGTTTCTGTGGATTTGCCCGCTGTGTAGGCAAGCTGACGGTGATTTAGAGGAGGTATAGCTAGTTCATCTCTCTTAAATAATTGTCCTCAGATTTTTCATTGTTTTGAGAAGGAACGATGTTAGGTTGATCCGTTTATAGGACCTCGGTATACTTGGCTGTTTTATCTCTATATTCGGAATGAAGACTACTTTCGCCCGTCTTCACTGATTTATAAACCAAACCTGTTATATACCCGTGTAAGTAATTTACAATTTGTTAAATTCCATCCGCCCTAGATGACTTGAAATACTGAAAGAAGCCAACTGTTACGGAGTATTCGGGATTATCTGACAGAACTTCCTCTCGATTTGCTTTCCTTATTTCTTTGTTATAGGAGATCCGTAGCATTCCCCAGCTTCGTCAGTCTCCAGTAAGTTTTGCTGCGTTAAACAGTTTACGAGTTCGGATCAAAGGGTCAACAGATTGTTGATCCCAACTGTAGCGCAGATAGCTTCGAAGAGCTGTCATGGCTCTTGTTATGTTCGCTACAGCGTGTTCCAGTTCTAGATAGTGGGCTGGAGTTCTCCTTACAACATCATATTGCAGTTTTTAACCTGCATGTAGCCAAGGTTACTCATTAGACTCGCGTTCGCAAAATTGAGATGGGAGAGTCCAGGAATTACTTCAACGGATAGAACACTATACGTGGTGGAACTCTCCTTTTATACCATCCTTTCATTAGAGCTCGTAATTTAATAGGATTCAGCCTCGTTTCTTCCTTTGGTCCATTTACAACATCATGCCTCCAAAATTCTTCACTAATTAGAAGAACCTTGTGATACACTTTATAATGCTGTTATGTGCGACAGCTCACAAAGCCACCAGTACACCTGTAAAAGTTCACGTGACTATTTTTCAAGGCCATCGTCACGCGCGCACCAAATCCACTTACCAAAAAAACAAATTAAAAGTGCAATCAAATTTACCGCTACCTGCCTGCCGCTTTCTACTTCTTCTTCGTACCACTCGACCATTCAATTTCAATTTCAATTTAAAAAGTGTATCTACAAACAGAAAAAAAAAAAAATAGAAAAAAACACACGGAAACAACACTTGAAAGGACTTCTTTCATTTGGCATCACATCGACCATCCTGTACACGTACATACACATAAACTACATCGCATGTGTCCTTTTTGTTAAGCGCGTGCAGTAATTAAACTTGTTAATTGACGGTGTACGTTCGCGTGCTCAGCGGCTCTGCACATACAGCAAGCGGTTTGTTTATGTATACAAGGACGCCGCGCGAATAACAACTCAAAGCTGCCCCACCACTGTGTTGGCATTCTAGAAGGAGAGAGAAAAGACCTTTAAATCCCCCTCGTGGCGATGTGTTATTCAAAAGCAATAGTCGATTGTGTTTTTCTTTTCTTTTCTCTTCTTAGCTTGGTTAGGTGGAATGTCCTTTCAAATGTAAACAAGATGAAGGAATTTCGCAAAATAAAACTTATTCCCCCGTTCCACCAGCTTCGTGTAATAAAAAAAAAAGTTATGCAATTTTCAGTTTTTCAAGTACGAGCGGTGGCATTCGTCCTTAATTTCCACCCCACTCATGGTCGATTGTTCTCCATTGTCTGGTGGATATAAATTTTGCCCGCACACATACGAGAGTATACACATGGCAACATGCTACAGTAACAATAACCAACTCTTCAACTGTTCAACTAGTTCAAAAAAGGATTAAAGTCAAATTAGCATTGTGGATTGCGGTTGTCCTGAATTGCAGATAACTCCGCAGATAGGCTTGTGTGCGGGTCTCCATTTATGTGTGGGAGTGTGTACGCTTATTACTTTGTCATGCATGCACGCTTGCATGAACACATACGATGCGAATACGGTCGTGCTTCGGAGCACGTTTGTATGGTGATATACATAGCTGTGTGTCCTTGTGAAATATTGAAAGCGTTTTATTGTCAAAGTGCTGCAAATTTGTTTGAATGTTAGAGCGTATCGGTTTTTTTTTTTGTGCTTTCAATGTTTTCTATTTCGCTCTCTCTTTGTGGTTTTTTCTATTACTTTCTTCTCAGTTTCATGGTGCAGTGTACTACACACAGCGTGGAGTAAAAGACAGGATACCAGATCTACATCTGGCTTCTCATATTTACATTTTGATGAAGGCTTGTTCATTTAATGTTTTCGACGAAGGACATGCTTAATGAGGCGGATATTGTTGGTTGGCATGCAATAAAGAAGGCGGACAGGCGGTTGCAGGAGATAGTTTGTGGGGGTGTATACGACCGTGCATACACGCGTTAAAAAAATATTAGTACATACTTTAGTTCAAGTGAAACGTGTTCATTGTTCAGTTGCCAGTGGTGGCTGTCGGTGGTTGGTGGGAGAGTCCTTGAGACAGGGGCTTTGTGAGATGCAAATTAATGTAGATATCAGGCATTAGGCATTCCTTTGGGTATTTTCTGTGTACTTAGGAAATATGTATAGTAGAAGGATTGAGGTATATTTCCGAGTAAATGCAGATGATTCTCTATTTGGTCTGATATTGAGTGGTATCGTTTTCTGGAATTTCAAAATACATAGTACCATATAGAGAGAAGAATAATATTTGCATACCACAGTCAGGGGACTTTGTGCATAATACCAGCTGTTGGAAGAATAATTCTTGGTTGGTCTTAAAGTTATTCATAGTCCTTTCCATGACAGCGTTGCCCGAGGTGGTTAAAATGGTACTATGTTTTTTGTGTCTCCCAGAAAACGTACAAACGAGGTTTCCTAACTAGGCTGCCTTATCTTTTTAACCATTTGACTGACATAGAAGTTGTTATCCTTATATCTACATGCCTACTTTTTTACTAGCACTATTGTCCTTGTGGCCTAATTAATCTCTGCTCTATGGGTTCTGGAATGAAATCTTTTAACAGTCCATTCTAATCAACTAAATTGTTGGGCCTATGCAAATTGCAGCAAAAAGTGACGCATCGGAAACACATTTATTTTCTATGAATTACATACTCAAGGAGTCTCTACCCCGAATCCAAAAACAAAAGCAAAAACCCAAATCGTTTAATGGCTTGGATTCCTGAATATATGAAGGACGGAGGTGTAGGACTTGAAGACTCCGCTGACCATTTCATAAAATGTTACTCCTTCGTGAGCCACAGTACATGCGTAGTAATCGACAAAAGCTGTATAAATGTATTTTAAGACTTTATCCCAATGGACCTACATATTATTATTGGTCTAAATGCCCTGGCATAGCTGGTAGCTACTTTTAATCTGTTTAAAGAGTTTCCAAGCCGAATCTTCATTTGGATTATGACACCACCAGCTTACCTATTCGACCTTATATTGGTTATTGTCATACCCATTAAGGAGCTTCTGTACCACTACTAGTTCCCATTTCAAAGAGTGTGTTCCAACATATTAGGCATCTTGTCTATTGCCTTTTCGGACGCTTTTTCTGTCGCCTAACTCTTTGATGTTGAACTACTTTGTACCTACTGTCGGTTTTGTTTCCTCTTTCTAAAGCTCAGGAAAGAGCATCAGAATTGCATAGTTAAGTCTCATGTCGTATGACTATGGAGCGAAGCATTCTCTCGAGTGTTCGACCCTTAGAGAACATCGAAAAGTTTTTTAACTGCCCTTTCACGAGCGACTAAGAAACATGGCAGTAATCGCTCTATTAATGTTTTTTCTAACCCAATCGTATGTATGAAGTTCACTGTCAGGACGCTATATCGCTTGACATTACCAAAGCATTTGATTCCGGCAATGCTTATGTTGATCTCTTCTTTTTAAGTTGGTAGGGTTCATATGGTATACCTGGATAACTGCTAATCAAGGACAATATCTTGTATCAGTGGTGTTCCACAAGATAGCCAACTGGGGTCTCTGCTTTTTACGTTTTTTAAATGCTTACTGTGTGCGGATATGAAGGTGAAGTGGTCACACAAAAGTGGTGCTTTGGAAATTGTATAAATTTAAACATAAAAAGTGGGTGGGTATTTCTTTTCCATGATCAATAGCGGCAATAGAATCGTGGTGTCATTATTAATATCTATAAACTTACCTTTGTTCCTCATGAACATACGCAAACAGTCACCAAAGCAACTTCACTGATGGTATTCAAAAGCAATTGAAGAGATTTTACTGATCCACATATCCTTGATTAGAGTGATACTTGAATATGCCGACAACATATGGTGTCATATTTCTAAAAGTCATTTAAATCGAATTGAGAGTAAAAGTAATTTAAATCCTATAGGGCACGATGTCAATTACTGGCTATATTGACCTTTATAACGTAAGACATAAGGATGCATGCTTATGATATTAGATTCGTTAGAGACGATATATGTTGCCATATAAATCGTCCTGCTCTGTTGTTGAGACAAATGTATGTAGAATAAATTATGGTCGTAACGAGCCAGTCTCAGGACCTCTATTATTAGACTAGTAGGTCACGTCTTTAGCGGTTATTTCAATTGCAAAGTCCGTAGTATTGGCCACTTAGTACCATCTGATATATTTCATAATATTTGATTGTTCGTTATACCTATTACGCTCGTTCGATCCTTTGTACCTATTAACATATAATAGTCTGTTATTTGATGAATGCTTTTGATTGGACGTACTCCTAAAGGCTCCACTGGATTTACTTCATAAGCTATATATACATGCACGTGTAGTCGCGCATTAACCTTGTTAACTGCAGGTGGCTTTGGCATTCCATGTGCACGTTTATAATTCTTGTTGAATGGAAAAGCATGGTATTGTCCTCTTTTTTTTATATCAGGGCTTTAAGCATTTTTTTTTGTAACTAATTTCACGCCGGTCATTGAATTTTCTTGTAAGCCAGGCACTTTGCTATGTAATGTGACGTAATGTGCGAACATTTAATTGAAAACTAGCGAACGAGAGTACGCTAATGTCAGTGTAATACCGCGAAATGTCCTTGAGCAAAATAGAACTCTTTTGCATATTTAAAATGTCCTTTGATGGTGGTTTTAAAATAGCCACACATTATTACATGTCCTTTGTTTTGAATGCTTTTAGCCACAAGGATTCCTTTGTTTCCTTTGCACCACAATTGAGATATGCAATTCTTCATTAGAATTCGCGCAGTACCTTGTGCGTCCTTTGTTCGTGCAAACTCACCACGCTACGGGTAATGTTAATTATTACCATGGTCGTTGTAACGTATAAATATTTTGCAAAATTGACGTGTCCTTGGGAAAATTCAAAACAAAAACACAACAATTTGTATCTCTCTCTGTATGTTGATTCAGCTAAAATATAACATGCAAAGGATTCACAGAAATTTCAAATGCGCATAATTCCGCGACGGTAAGGAGAAACAAGGACTCAGAATTAATTGGCTTAATTTCTCGAGAATATACCCAAGTGAGTGGGAACGGTGAGTAGAGTCGAAATTCTCACGAGCATGATGTATTATGCATTCGACAAGAAGAGAAGGAATTTATTATAAGCCTTTTTCGAAGAAGGCGTCTACATATAAGAGAGTTTGTGCAGGCGAAAAGATTGACGGTGGAGAGCCTCAAGGTGTTCTTTCTGTCATTCATTCCTTGTTGCTTTAGGTAGGTAGTCTGTTGAGAACCAATGGCGCGTCATCCTTTCCCTACAGACAAACCTTCTTTTATCCTTGACCTCAAATAATTTAATCGCCTTAACAAAGGGGGTATTCCCTCCAGGGTCTTTGCAATATGTCAAAAGAAAAACATATTTTGGTCGCCTACACAAAAACATTCAGAACAAAAAAAAACAGTCGCCCAAAATCACTTAGGAAAGGAAACACAGACTCTCCTCATCGCCAGAAACCCATCAAGATGAAAAACAAAAAGGACATCAATTCTTATAAACTAGTCCTTGTACTCGCTGTGTACTCGTATCAGGTTCAGAAGATTTTGAATTTTTGTGTACATCAAATGCGCGCTCAAACACACATTGATTGATGACAGGACATTATAGGCTCGAAATCAAATTCCCCGTCCACTCGGACCATATCAGTGTGTATATCCTTTTTTGTTTTTTTGCTCAGTTGTTTGATTTATATGTATTTATTCCAATTTCTGTTTGATTAATCTTTGTGTTCCGCTTTTGCTCACAGCGTAAAACGTGTTTGTTTTTAATGCCTCAGGATATTGTGTCCTAATTTTTTTTTATTTCCAATTTTTGCTTTTCTTCTTGTACAACAAAAAATAACAAAAAACAAAACCAAGTTAAATAAACAGGACATTTGCGCGTTGTTCACTCTGCATTACATCAAAACAAAAAAAACAATGTTTTCTCCCTTACAGTTCAAATGGGACTTCAGCAGACGGCTATGGTAACAAAAAAGGAAGAAGAAAAACAAAAAAAAGTTTATTCTTCATCCTTCAAGGACGATATTTCCCACGATCCACAAACAACTTGGAGAATGTTCTGATATCGAAGGACTTACATTTGGATATTGGTATCGAAATATACGTCACAGGACACCCATTAAACGAAGCATTTGACAGAGGGCATGTCTACATAAATTTTATCTACTTAAGTGTCTGAATTGACCTAAATTGCTCGTTGGGCTGTGGGTGGAAAGTAGGTTAAAAAAAACACTTCGCTGGCGCATCGCAACAGCCACAGATAGTGGTTTGCTTAAATTTTGCATAACTTCTTGTACCACACATGCTTGTATGTTTATGCATATACTGGTCTCCCTGAAGGATCATTTTGCTCAGCGCTGGGGAGGGTTAAATATAATGAATTTTTTAGACTTCTCCTTGGTTTCGAAGAACTGATGCCAGCAGACAGTTTTAAATGGTCCACACGTGAAAGTTATCTCGAAACTATTGCCTCAAGGTGATGGGAATTTTAAAACTGACGATAGAGCCATGCAAATGAAAATGGAAAGCGAAAAGGATAGCGAATTCGCTATTAAATTGCTGCAAAGGTGGAAGATATTTTCTTCACAAAAAAACAAGTTTGTGGCGGAATATTTAGGTGCATGTGAGCCAGGGCCTTACTTCTCACAACTATTCGTGTTGTGCGTGTTTTATTCTTTTGTACGACAGGAAAGGACACACTGAGTAATGCCATGACAATTTTTCATGACAGTTATACTTTCGGATGTTTGTCAGTCGCTCGTGAGATGTGGACCCGTGAAAAATTTTTAGATATTGTCTAGGGATTGGCGCAGTTTAGAGGGTCTGCTTTCTTATGGATGTCCTAAACTGATTTAAACAAAGTTTTCAGCCCCGGTTTGCTGAGTGGGTATACTCGAATGTCGTCAAACCTTTCCTTATGAGGGTGAGCATTGAGAAAACTTTTAGATGTTATTTGGGGATCGAACCTTGAATTCTTCGGTCTCTAGTCCAACGTACTAACCACTAAAGTCAGGGCGACCAAATTTTTAAACTTACTCTGCAAATTAACGACCTTTCTGTCTCAGTCATGTCTGAAACTTTGTTAGAGCTATGTGAACCCAGTTTCAGTTTCACTGTAAGCGAGTAGGTAAACTTCATAGCGATTTCGACTGCTTCAACGTACTCTGATAACCTTCAGGATCTTGAGACAGAGAAAAAAAGACTCATCTTAACATCCATTCTTTTCCAGATCTTCCAAACCGTGCAGAACGGATTTTTCCCTTTCTAATTTGCTACCCAAATTTCACTTAGATATGCTTAGAGAGTTTATCTTTGTTTCTATCGAAGTCGAAGTCCTGTTGAAGCTTTGAAACTGTAGTCCAAAATCACACATTTCACTATCCTTTGTGAAAGCTTGAATATGTACTTTTCATGGCCAATACTTGGAGATACTTAAGCGTGAACTGAAACCTTGAAGCTGCTCTCTCACCGAAATTAACTTTCACTGGTTTAGCTTATCCGCAAATGAAAAACTGGTCGTTTCTTGTGTGATTGCTGGAATTCTAGTACTAAAATAAAATATGGTTCTACATTTTGCACTATATTTCCGCTTCCTAAACTTACTTACTTAACGGGCTCCCGACCCGTGAAGAGTCCCTGCCTGAGACACGGTAGCCTTCCATTCCCTTCGATCCCGGGCACGCTGCTTCCAGTTGTCCAGACCAAGCGCTCTGGCATCCGCGATAGCTTGGTCTTTAAAACGGAGGTTCGGTCTTCCTTGTCGTCTCGAACCTGGGGGCTGTGAGTCGAAGATCCTCTTTGCTGGAACATTGTTGTCCATTCGCTCGATGCGGCCGAGCCAGTGTAGTCGACGTATTTTGGCTTTTTGGACTACATCCACATCTTGGTACAGCTCATATAGTTCGCGGTTATATCTTCTCCTCCATTCGCTCTCCTCGCATATGGGACCGAAAATTCGACGAAGAATTTTTCTCTCGAAAGTGCCCAACATGTGCTCTTCTTTCCTGCTTATCGTCCAGCACTCGGCTCCATATAGCAGAACTGGCAGGATCAGAGTTTTGTAGAGCATACATTTCGTCTTCCGAGATAGGAGTTTTGAACCGATTTGTTTTGCCAAACCGAAGTAGCAGCGGTTTCCTAGGGTAAGTCTTCGTCGAATCTCCACTAGGGTGTCGTTCGTGGAGTTGATATTTACTCCGAGGTAGGTAAACTTCCCAACTACCTCAAAGTTACTGTTGCCAACAGTGACGTTTTGTCCTAGGCGATGGACCGATGCTTCTTTGTTTGTTGACAACAGGTACTTGGTCTTGTCCTCATTTACTTCAAGGCCAACTCGTTTCGCCCCTTCTTCAATTGCCGTGAAAGCTTCTATAACGGCACGCTGGGAGCGACGGATGATGTCGATGTCGTCTGCATATTCCAGCAGCTGGACAGATTTATTGAAGATAGTGCCTTCCGTGTTGACATCTGCCCTGCGCACTATCTGTTCCAGCACTAGATTGAAGACGATGAATGCTGTCGTAAGCGGCTTTAAAGTCGATGAAGAGGTGGTGGGTCTCGACTTGAAATTCTCGACTTTCTTGAAGATGGGGCATATAGAGCTGGGCATCGGGCATGGCTTCATCCACCCATACTTGGATAATGATTTGGTGCATGCACCCTACCAAAACATCACCACCATGTTTGAAAAGCTCTGCTGGTAGACCATCAGAGCCAGCGGCTTTGTTGTTCTTCAGCTTTTTGATAGCTGAATCAACTTCTGGGGAGGGGGATGGCTTCTTCATTGATTGGACGTGGGTTCTCTTCTTGCCCTATCACTCTCTCTATTTGATGCCCATTAAGTAGCAGCTGGAAATGCTCCTTAAAAACATCTACTATTCCCTGTGCTTCGGTGACTAGGTTTCCTTCACTATTTCGAAGAGCCTGCGTTCCGGGGTTAAAGCCAGCTGCCAGCTGCTTGGCTTTCTTAAAAAACATCCGGGTGTTCCTGTCGCGAGACTCTTCGATACCCTTGAGCTGGGAGACTGCGTGGACCCTTTTCTTTCTACGCAGGATCTTTTTCTCCTCCCTTCTTCTTGTTTTCCGCTGCAGCATTTGTAGGTGCGCATTTTCTGTCACCTTTTTCCGACGTACGCATTCATCATCATACCAAGGGCTCATCTTAGGTGATGGTTGGTAACCTATGGTGGTCTCGGCTACCTCTTTGATGATGTCTCGGTACTGGTTCCACTGGTTGTTGGCATTTGTGGAAGGTAAATGCACAGCGGAGAGTTTCTCACTCAGACGCTCTCTGTAGACTCTGGCTACTCCAGTCGTGCTAAGGCTTCCAACGTTGAATTTCTTCTTCTGGGCATTTCGCAGCTTCTTCTCGTTGGATAGTCGAGCTCTGAATTTGGCTGTAACAAGATAATGGTCAGAGTCGACATTTGCCCCTCTAAACGTTTGCACATTTAGAATGCTAGATGCGTGCCTCGCATCGATTAGCACGTGGTCGATTTGGTTGGCGGTTCGACCATCTGGAGATAGCCAGGTTGCTGTGTGGATTCGTAGTCTTTGAAACCTAGTGCTACTTATCACCGTATTACGAGCTGCTGCAAAGTCGATCAGCTTCCTAAAGCCGTAGGACAGATTTTTCTTGCCAGTAGAGCGTTCAACACGCCTTTGTTGTTTTTTTTATTTTCCGCTTAAGGGACCATCTATTGTGGATTTAAGAACTATTCTGGAGATTCTAATGGACACCTCTCTCAACTTGGAAAACTAATTCCATTCTTTCTATGTAGGAAAGGCTTCAATTGAGTCTCCCGTCAATTTAATTAGAATAAGGGTCGCTTGGCGATGAACACAATCAATTTAACCTATCAGTTTTCCAAAAATAAATCGCCCTTAAACCCACAACTTTGTACATACAACAGTATCAAAAAAAAAAAAAAAAAACAAAAAACAGCATAAAAGTTTAATCTCATTTACGAGATGAAACTTTGATCGTAGAACAAATCCTTGAAACTACTTTTTAACACAATTTTATCCTTGGCTCTTTTCACAGTTATTTCTTTCTTTTTATTTCCAGGTAAGTGTTTCGACTCCAAAAGGGGTGAAAAACATATCAAAAAGTGTTGAAAATGAAAGGACGAACATAAATCCCATAATTGAACGTCATATCGGTAAGTGTTGTAATTTAGCAACTCAGTGTATGTATCCTTACAGTTGAATCCTTCCCGGTAAATCTTCTTTCTCTAAAAGTTGGCCAAGTTGAAAATGTAATTTAATCCTGTGACACGAAGTATTTTTTTATTTTACTTCTCGTCCTCTCTCCGTCTGTCCCGGTCGACTACTATTTCATCTTTTGATTGTGTGTCAGGGTATTTCATATCCCTTTAAGTTTTTTTACTTGTTTTTTGTAAGATGAGCAAGATTTTCGCTTTGAAATTTAATTTAAAGTTATCCTAGCGTAACGTTTCATCAGTCTAGCGTCACCATAAACTATAGTGACATTTTCTGTCACATTCCATACTCCCTGGGGGCTATCATAGGAAACGCAGAAACGAGGAAAAAATGCTGCAACAATTCCCCTCCTTCCAACACGTGAAAGGATTGCAAATTGCATACGGCCACAGGAAAAAGGACAATGAACATCGAGTCTATGTTGCAAATTTTATTTCGCATCCTTTCTTCTCATAGTGGAGACTCCTCCTTCGTGTAGAACATTGTAGCAAGTCTATACACCTCCTGTTGTCTTTTTTTTTTTGTCTCTCCTTCGATCCTCTTGCGGAGATAAATGCAAAGCAGATAAAGGGTTGTAAAAAAAAAAGACGGGCTGGCAAATTTCTGTACTGGATAAAATACCAGAAGGACTTTTAGCGTAGCGTAAGCCTTTTGTGTAGTGTTGTAGTTTCGCCTTAAGCTTCCTTTGCACCGTTTACAATTTGCCATAGTTGGCTATTCAATGCATTTCGTTATGCAGATTGCGTTGAGGGGTAAAAGATGGGAGCTTAGCCACAAAAGCTTAATTGAAGGAAACAAGCAGCCATTTTGTATAAGAGATAAGAAGTGGGCAATTGTGTAGTGCAGGTAAATTTATACGTCTGCGCTTGGAGGAGATACTTATTTTCTTTAAGGTTTATCTGTTGTCACATTAATGAGGTTGCTTAGATAATTGATATCCTTGAAACGATGTCCAATTAGGTAAAGAAAGGAATCTCTACGATGGTATCTCTGCAAGGTATCCATAGCAATTGGTTCGTGTGTGTTTGAAGACTTCTCATTGAATTGAGCGATTAGTCGTAACGATGACAGAATGCTTAGACTTAGTTGGGTTCAGAGAACGGTTCGAATTTGATCTATTTCACTTAATTTCTTTAAGTTTGCAAAGTTGGTTTAACATCTATTTATACTCATACTCTTGGGTGACAATCTTTAGGGTAAAGTCGAACAATAATAGGGCATAAGCCGCAGCGGCCAAAAGGTTTATTTATGAACCTCTAATGGTAAAATGTAGAAAAATCTTCTGCACCGTCAGCTGCGGGAACAATATTGGTAGATACAAGGTAGAAGGGCCCGCATATGTAGCCAGCACTCGGGTCAGCAATGAAAAAGAGCTGTTCTGTAAGTTTGGCATAGCTAAGCTCACCTTTGATAAGATTTTCCGAAGTCTGACTGCTTCTTTGTCGACTCTATTTCACTACAGTTCTTGCACTCGTTTCCTTGTAGGTTCTTGTGTTGTATTCTAAATTGTCCTTATCTTTACTTTTACTTTCCCTGTGTCGGTCTCAACCAGGGGCCATCTGTGTGCGCTGGGCCATCTTGTATAGCTTCCTGGCATTCCTATGTAAGGTCGTAAGCGGGTTTCTCGTACACCTAATATGAGGCAGGACTTTATTAAGACTGAGTGTATAGCTGGGCGAAGTCAATCTCAGCGTTTTAACCACACACGCTGAGAGAGAATGCCCCTGAAAGCACTCCAGCTTGGTCTTTGCAGTTTAGGATACTAGGGGAGTGTGTGGAGACCGGGGACTTATGAGCTGATATGACTACCTTTCTTCATAGAACATACATATGTACCTACTTCACATTTAAGTACTGAATTGGATCTCTTCCATATAGCCACTACGAGCACATTTGCTGCGATCGATTCGTTGGATCCACTTTTTCTCCACTCTTCCTCACATATCGGCCAGAACGTTGTCAATTTTGCGTTCGATATTGTTCAGAGGTCCTCCCACCTTGTTGACTTGTTGACATAAACCAAAGACTTGGTGTAACCTCATAAAAAAAATCCTCTGCCATGAAATCCACGCCACACTTTTATGTATAGTATAGTATGTATAGGAGTCTCTTTATGTATAGGAGTCTCTTAAAGGATGTGTACATAGGTTTGTTGCTGTCCAATAGCTTAGGATTTTCTTCAAACTTTTGCAGAGTTCAATCGAAGAAGAAGCTCTAGGTGTTCAATTAATTTGATATTGTAACGGTGTACGGCAAGACCACAATGTGGGCAAATTATATAAATGACGTGGAATCGACTCAAGCACTTAGTTCTCACAAAGTTTCCTTACATCGACCGGTGGGTTGTCCCACTAGCGCAGGAATATTCAAAAGTTAACATGTTGACTCCAATTTTTTTAAACCGAAAATTGCAGGGAGTAAGCACTTCCTTACTGCATAAATACCATACTCCTTGATGTACATATACATACATAGTACATATAAAAAACATGTTACAAATAAGCCTTATAAGCACTAGACTGAAAGCAATTACACAAACACGGTTAAAGGTCGTCTTTTTTTGTTATTTATTAGCCGTCCTTAAATGTTCCCTTCGAAAACGTTTATTGATTAGCTGAAGGCTAGCCAAAAACTTCACCCCACTGGACAAAGCCACCGCTTTGCAAACAACCACTCCAAATTGGTTTACCATTCCTCAAAACAAACAGCCTCCAACCACAGGGCCTACGTTTACAACTAATAAAACACCCAAAACCGACAACAGCCATAAACTATCCACAAATGGACAAGTTGTCTACCACCGCTTTACACACACACAGACACAGGCGAACACACTGCCACTACCATCGCAAGTGGAAAGCCAAAAAAAAAGAAGAGAACCCTGTCATTATCGACTGCTATATGTGGTTAACACGTTAATGATGTCAGTTGCTAACGCACTTACATTTCTGGTGGTTCTGTCAATCTCAACATAACACGTAGTCAATTAATTGACACACGCACGAGCGATGGCATCAATCAAACTCGTAAAATGTCCAAAACTGCATCAGCAGGACCTCTTCGTACCAGATATCATCCGGTATCCGATGCATAGCAACTAATACCAGTCACATATGAATGTTTTTATGTACATACATGACCAGTTTAAGGGATTTTCAAATATCGATTTATGTACTAACTCCTAGCCTCTAACAACTGTAAATCAATAGTATTTGAAATGTTATAAACCCACACACACTCTGTTCATTTGCATCCATCCATCCAGTTGAAGGAAGGGGGAGGGGAGACGAAAAGATATTATTGTTCACTTCCGGATGAATGAGCTGTGCAGATAAATATCCACACACTGTACTCAAGAGCACCCTTGTGTTTCAATGAGTAATACGAGTACACATATCTATATATCCCTCTTTATTTGACCAACATTTCATTCGACGAGTGGACTTAATCTAACGACAGGGACGACAGGGGTTAGGCACAAAGAAGGATATATACAAATCAGCTTTTTGATTAAAGATGTCATATCCTATGATATGGTATAGAACACCCACACCATGGTGATGTTCATCTCCTGCAATAAGGAGCATTCATCTGGAAGTGTACCATCCGGAGACTCAGTTTCATGGAACATTTAAATGCCTGTCTATCAAGCGTTGTGTGCTGTGAGAATGTGCGTGTCTTAGGCCAGATTTCAATTCGCAAGGGTTACCATTATACCCAGACACAGCATCTGTCTGGATTACGTGGCTTCAGTGAACCAATGAATAAGAATGAGGGACATGTGTAGAGTTTTTTGTTTCAATTTACATCTCTCCTAGTTGGTGATCTATTTTAATTGGAATCATAGCGGGCTTAATCAGAGGGAAGTACTCAAAATGATTGCCTTAAGGATCATATAGAGTTTCTGAAGTAGAAATATGAGTTTTGATAGAAATTGGTTCTCCCATGCGATCTAAGTTGGTTGGTGAATTTCCACCTTTTGATTTGTTTGTCACTCCCAATCCTTATTTCCCTGGAAATAGTGTTAGGTTGAGGACAGAGTTCTCCGGTATATCAGGATTAGCTAAACCTCATTAGGCTTTAGACTGTATCAGAGAAGTTTACTAGTAACTGTGCTCATTGAAGAAGGATTTTTGGGATTAGAGCTTTAAATTTCACATATTACGAGTTGTGGTACCACTAAATAATGGACTTGTGTGTATGTGAGTAGATATTTTTTTGTGGTTGGCGCGGTAGATCCGTGGGAGCCAGGTCCTAGCTTCTTACAACCATTCGAGTAGTGCGTGTATATAGGGGCCTACTGTCGGAAGGTCGCGAGAGGTGGGCCGGTGATATAAATTTTAGGTGTTGTCTAGGGATTGAACTTGAAACCCTCGCTCCGTAAACCAATGCATCAATCATTTGAGCCATGGAGTCCACTTTAGTATACTACCCGCTCAATGTACATACATATGTATGTACTAAATCTGAAGGTAACTAACCTCAGGACACCTCTTTATGAAGTGGTACGTAGGTAGAAAAGGTTCTTTTCCCACCTGTCTGGGCATACATGGAAGAGTCTTCCATAACTTCCATACTCAAGCTATTTCAGATGCTCCCACCGAGCTAGGTGTAGAAGGTTTTCTTAGTATAATGGATTATGTCCATGCTAAAGACTAGGGGAAGGCAGGGAAGGGCAGGAGCATTCTAACTAGGACAGTTAGTAGAGGGACATTGTAGGGAGTTGGTATCTCTCCTTTGTTACGGCTTATGGCAACTAAACGAACTCTAGTGCGACTCGATTGGGAGAGATCCTTTCTATACTTTTGCATAACTTTACAAGGACAACTTGTCGAGGTGACTAGGCTCATGTTTCTACTTATGTGTTACTAAATGAAGAGCTCGAGGTTGGATTCACAGGCAAGAGTAGAAGTTCTTTAATGCTTCCACCTTTCGCTGGGGTATAATAAACATAGAGAGGGAGTATAACTGAGGCGACATTACATAGTAGGGACAATTCGAGCCTGAAGGGTGTGATGTGGTCGAGGTGTTTTGGCTTTTTGAACTAGATTCACATCTTGGTACAGCTCATAGAGTTCGCGGTTGATTGTTTTCTTCTCCATTCGACCTCCTCATCGACGCAGAGTTTTTGTGTTGACAGTATTTGCTTTGTTTCTCTTTTATCGTCCGGGACTCAGCTTCATATAGAAGAACTGGCATGATCAATGTTTGGCGTGCATGCATTTCGTCTTCCGAGCTAGGAGCTTTGAAGCCATTTATTTTGACAAACCGAAGTAGCAGTTATATCCTAGGGCAATTTTTCGCTGAATCATGATATATGCTCCGAAGTAGGTAAACTACATAACCTCTTCGAAGTTACCTATAGTTTGTCCGATGCTTCTCCTCTTTTTTTCTTCAAGTTAAACCCGTTTCGCCTGGTCTTCTGTTTTCATAAAAGTCTCTATGACGGTAACCGGGCTCAGGGCGACCGTTGATGTCGTCCAGGTATGCGAAGATAGTGCCTTCCCTGTTAACTGGAACGGTTTTCAAATTGCACATTACACTGCGAAGTTTAGGTGTATTAGTTGTGCTGAGATTCCGAATTCGTCCTTATAGAGCTTATGATGATGAGTGCTATCATATGCGGCATTGAAGTCGATGAAGAGATCTCGACTTGAAATTTAGTGGTCTTTTCCAGAATTTACCTGAGTATTCAAATTTATTCGATCGTCGATCTGTCGGCCCGGTTTCTGGACTGGTTAATCACTATTTGTTTTTTAGAGAAGAGCTTTAGACGTTATATTACGTTAGATATGATCTATACTATGAATGTCAATGAAATGTTTCGACACAGGGTTCGGTTCTTCTTTTGCTTTTGCAAGCTACCCTGGTCAAAACTAGATGGGAGTAAGCATCTTCGTTCCTAGTCTTGGAAATCAGCGCAACTTATCATCGAATGATGAACTATTGCAAAATTACTTAATCAGAAGCCATTTCCCGACTAATAGGCTGGAGATGTTTTCCTCACTGATGTTGGCACTGAACTCCCCAAGTCTGATATTGATATCACACTGCGGTCAGGTTGCGTAGGGTTAGTCCGAGAGGTCATAGATCTCTCCGTCGATGGGGCTTACACCTTCTTTTTATGAGCGCTGTCGTTGGTCCAGTAAGGGTCTCCGTTTGAAATTGTGATCCGAAACTCGGCTCCATCTAAAAAGTTAGCTCACTGTTGTGCTTAAAGTGCTTCTATTTTAAACAGGTTCTGGACTGCAACCAGTTGGAGGTAAAATAAGCACAATTGAGTCCCAGTCAGTCCGTGACATGCTCTTACAGCATCTAGCGCTTACATCTATGTATGTACATATCCACAAAGGTACATTTTATTTAATTTCAAATCGCATTCTTGTTAGCCATACTGTTGAGCCGCCTAATGTGTTGCCTTCCTACCACTTGGTTGGTTTTTACGATTTCATTTTGTTTTTATTTTTACAAGTGCACCAGCAGAGAAAATCACCACCCTCCGTCAAATGCTGCGTACACGCCATATAGCATTGTAGCTAACGTATATGCCCTCTAAACCCCAAATCCTCTTGTAGGCCGTTTTGTCGTTTCTCCAGGAGATATGGAAGTGTTGGTGTAGCAAAATTGCTAAGCAAAAGCAAGCGAACTGTTGTATGGGGTGTAAACGGCACCGAGAGCGGCAACCTAAAGCAGCGGACCCCCTACAGCGACGGCGGCGGCAGCAGCGGTGGTGCTGGTGTAACGTCATATTGTACATTGTACAAGGGCAGTAAGGGCAAGAGCACCCTCAAAATGGAATTTCTAAAAAAAAAATATATATTCCGTTTGCCTCTTGTTTCCCAGCAAGGATATATCACGACAAGGAGCGGAGTGTCGCAAAACAGAGAGAGAGAAAAAAAATAAATAAATAAAAATAGGGCCAAGGTGAAACAAGGGCACCAGCGTGAATAAATTCCGCGACGACGATGTCTACGAGTGAAGGGTTGCTTCGACGGATTGTTGGTTGGCTATGCTCCTGCTCGATGGAGAAGGATTTGTCCTCCAGTTGGTGTGCTTTAGCTCGCGCGCATTTGTTGGTTCGATCTCGGTGAAGGGAAGTGAAAGGCGACGGCAATTCTCTCTCCTCTCATGGTGGATTTCTATGCGGGCGGAGGGCGGCGGGCGGAGGGTGAAATTAGTATTCCACAAGGCAAGAGTGTGCCTTCCGTGTCAGTGGAGGCAATACTGTGTGTTGTGGCCCTGAAAGGCTGGTAACTGCAGGTGGGTGAGCTAATGCGTGGAATACAGAAACCCAATGACATGGATCGGTTTTTAGGAATGGAATTTCAGGCGCTGCTGTGTCGTTGGACCGACTCCACTCTCTTTCGTATTCAGTCCGTTTCTTTTGTTTTCGTGATTTAATTTTCGTTTTGAACTTGATATTCTGGCGGAGGCTTAGGCTGGGACCGGAAGTCTTGGGCTTTATGTTGCTCTGCGCGTTTGTTTATGACAAATTTTTATGGCGAGGGATGATTGGATTTTCGTTGTTGCTTCGGGGAATGTAATTGTTTTCTTCACTCGAATCGAGTTTCTTTTCGATGATGGGGCAAATTCCAATTTTGATTGAGGGTCACGGTAAGGGTTTTTTGTTTGTTTAAGTGCTTTTTATCAATCGAGATGGGAATGTATAGTTGAGGGATTGATGGATATTGTCGGTTGCCGGGGCACAAGTCATTGTTCACTTAGCTTTTTCCATCAGCAGTCCTTCCGGGAAAGGGCATTTTACCAGAATTCTAAATTGAGAAAATCAAATTGGAAATTACTTTAATTTATCAGCGATATTGATGAGTTAGCAATTGGATATTCTGTTTTCAATTCACAGTCGTTCTTCGTAAAATGAAAAACATTCTGAAGTGCGACATAGTCTGCAGTGCCGAGCCACTAACTCTAACAAGACAAGTACGAAATTCTACTATTAGCGATGCTGAGACTAAGCAGGAGGGATCGGGTAACAAGAAGAAAGTGAGGGAACTAGTAGCTCTGACAAAACCATTAAAATCGCTTAAGTACAGACTAGACTAGACAGAGTAGAAACATTTAGAAGAGGCCTTCGTCCGATTATCAGTTGTAGCACGTTTTGTAACTTACTTAACTATTTTCGTGTTGAATTATATATGAAGATTATTTGCTTCTTTTATTCGGTGAAATAGTTGCTACCACCCTCTCTCTTGCGATTGAAGACTGGCCTAGGTTTGTTCGAACCCAGACGTGCATCAGTGGAATGCATTATGTGTCGCACTTTACCGCACTTTAAAACAATTGAAACGCTCAACATACCTACAACAACTTGCATATATGTATGTATATTTGCGCATATGTGCATACGTATTTTGTTGGCCAGCATTGTGTCAAACCCTCTTCTAAAGCACAAAGTTACATATTCTGTCGCTATTCTGAAATCTAACCACGGCTGAGTTGGCTATCCTTCCCAGGAGTAGTTTCCGGTTCTGCTGTGTTGACCCTGCAGATGTTCTTTGAAATGGATTATGCACTGTAAGACGATAAATCTGTTTTTTGACTGCAGACTCTAAAACCAGGGTTTTAATGATACGCATAGTTTTACTACAAACTTGCATTAGTAACTCTCTACAGTACATTCTCTAGTATAAGACGGAACTCTAAAAAATCGTTGTCTACAAATTTAAATCCCAAATTCTCGCTCTGTAGTGTGATGCATTAACCACTGAACCACTGCGCCCACTTACCTTAAAAAGAATTTTTCAAGAAGACCACTACAATTTTATATTGACATAGGGCACAGAATTAATGAGCTATTGCACAATTCCATGTATAGTACACATGTTGAATATGGAATTCTATCTCGTTCATGTGATCACCGGGAGCACGTGTCTAGCGATCGATTCAATGGACCCATTTTGTCCACACATATCGGCCGGAACGTTGGCAATTGGTCCTGAACTTGACGACCAGACCACACGATTACCAAACTTTCCCTTCAATATATCAATTAATAGAGCAGCTGTGTGGCATGTGGGACCATCTTGTTGGAACCAAATATCATTGATATCAAGTTCACCTAGCCTAAAATAGTCCTCCAACATGACACCATAGTGAACTCCATTGACCGTCACATGGCGAAAAAATACGGTCCAATCTCACCTCCGGCCACTCTGGTCACTCTTTGGTCATCCATTGGAGTGCTTAAAGCGCATGCGGTCTAATAATGCATATTTTGCTTAGTACCAAACCCATTAACCCAAAGATAAGCTTCATCGCTGAAAATGATTTTTCGATGAGATTCAGGGTTTTTATCAAATTGTTTAGTTAAAGTTCTCCAAAATGTGGACTGAAAGCTTACCAAATCCTCTGAATGACGTGGAATTGACTAAGTTGAGTCATTTTGAACTGAAGCCATTACGCCTGCGATATTTTCAATACTTCGACTGGTGCACAGCAACATTAATAGTGAATATGTTGAATCGAATTTATCCACTATTACATGCTCAGTCTGTTAAGTGGGGCGGTTAGTGGGGTTGAAAATTGGAGTAAACGCTCTTAAAGTTGCGACCATCGATTCCGAATTTCGGTTGTATTTTTGAATAATTTCCAAATGTTGCTTCTACATGATAAAAATATAAATCTTGACTGACAAAATTTGTATGTCCCTATTGAGACACCCTTTATATAATTTGCACACATTCGCGGTCCTAGTTGAGAGCCTTAGTGGACTGGGGGCAGTCATTATTTGGCTTTTCCTTTCATCGCTACTGTGCCGAAGGCGTATTCGGGACTTCTATGCCAGTTTTCAGTTGAAGTGTGAAGAAAGAGTTGCTTCCTCGTTAATCTATAATGTATTTCCAAAACCTTCGTTAAAATTTCGTTCCAAACTTGTCACATACACTGTTCGAAATCAGACAATGAATAAGGATGTAGGAACATACTTACGTTATCCTCTTTTGTTTCTACGTCGTGTATTTTTATGGTTCATGCATTACTAGGCGTATACGTACTTTTTTCAGTCAGTAATTTTGATTTTTTTCCTCGTTGAACCCTACAAACCCCTCCTGCTCGACCACTCGAACATTTTGTAAACTATACTTAAAAACAGTGGTTTCTCACTGTTACTATTCTCCTTCATTTCAATCTCACCACCCTTGCCCTCGCACAAAACTCGTGGGCACACATATGTTGTGCACGAATGTAAATGTATGTTACCAGTGTGGTTCTCTCTCAATTTCTGTTTTACGTTTCGTTTTATTTTCTTTTTTTTTCCTTTTCCTTGTAACCCTGACACAGATGACTGCTTGACATGAAACATTTCATGACTTTTAAATGGGTGCTCCGCATTCACAAATAGAAAAGTGTAGCCCACGAGCCCTCCCCACAAAAAAAAAAAAAAAATGGTAAAATAAATAATAAAAAAAAACAGGGGTAGCATAATGAAGAAGAAGAAGAAATGTTGAAATGCACCCAGTCGCCCACGCCACCACCACGCCTTTCTAACAAGTAGGCAATTCTCTGTCAAGTGGGGTTGAAATCGCGCCGAGTCTCCCGTCTCCTCCGTGTGAGGATGGAAATTAATAGCGGGGAGTTCTATGAAACAAAAAAGTAGCATGATCCCGAAAAAGAAGAAGGAGCAGGAGGGAATAATTTTGGTGGATTGGAGTACACATACCTATTGCCATACCATGCCATTGTTTTCATTGCCATTTTTCTTTGGACGTATTTGTGTAGTCATTGGCATTGAATTCGTTTATCTGTTGTTCTCTGACGAGTGGTAAATTGTCGGTTGTTCAGTGGGGCCGTTGGGGTGGCGGTGGGGAAATGAATTTATTTTATTTCACATTGAGGTACGTACATCATTGTGATGTATGATAATCGCCCTATTTAACGTGCTAATAATTGGGTGTAATGGTCATTTGTTTGTAATTAGTTATGGGGGAGAAGTTGCACTGGTTTGGTGGCAAGGTTAGCTCGTGGGGGCGTGCGCGTCGCATAACTTAAAACATCTAGTTGTGAACATTATTTTGAGGGGCAAATTATATAGCGGCGCACAATCGGTTGGTTAGCCAGTTGCGGTAGAGGGTGGCATGAAGAATTAATGGGGAACTTTCTGCGCAAATGATAGAGTATTAATTGCAGGAAAATGTCTGTGTAGGTGGGTATGTTGAAGTGGGTCAATGACGCGAAAGAATATTTAAATCAGAGAAATGTTAAGGACGTTGCGTTGTGGTTTAGTTAAGGTCGATAGTTAACCATTGTTTACTGTTCCACACAGGGACATTGAATCCAATGACGAATAGTAAATTGATAATGGCAAATGTTTAGTAAAAGGACCTTCCTCCGATTTTGATAGAACATAAGTATGTGTTGAGTATTTTGATATATATATATATGAGTGCTACATAGATTGATGGTTTAAGTCCCAATCATAATCAATCAGTTATCAAAATATTTCAATTTAAATTCACGCCTTGTCTCTATCTATAGTGTTCACATACACACTCATACTAAATATCTACTGGAAACTAAATCGAATGCACAAATTTGATACAAAATCTCCCTAAATAGGTCAGACAGGACCTATCAAGTATTAAAACCTAATAGAACTGAGTATCGCTCCTTTAAATCTGCCACTCGCGCTATGTTCTACACTATAAGGGTATTCATAACCACGTGAGTGTGAGTACATTATAAAAACAAAAAAAAACTCGCAAAATGTATCACCCTATCGATTAATTGTTTCGATTTCATACAAAATACTAAAATTATGAGGAAGAGCTGTGAAAGTGGGAAATATTTACAACTGTGTTGCTTCTATTTTTCAGAAGCGCAGATATAAAATTTCACCCTACTACATTTTAATATAAGGCTCATACATAGGAAGGTAGGTAGAGGTGGTTTCTGTCAACAGAACATGTTTTAAAGCTGTAAGTTATTGAATAAAGAGTCGCTGCCTGTCCCTGGTTCTCTTTCGTTTGAGATATTGCAGCTGCGGCAATGTACATTAAATGGAATACCTATGCTCACCGCATAGATCCCGATGGGCCAGTGGCCAGTACTAACTGCCACAACTCTAGAAATATCCAACCGACCGATTTCTATTTAGTAGTTCTTGTGTTCTGTTTCTGCAGTGTTTTGATCACACCTGCCTGTATATGACACAGTTACGCAACCCCTGTCATCGACTATCAGCTATACCGTGCACTAAAATGCTGCCTTTAAAGAGCCGTACGAGGCAGAACACCGCTTTTATAATTCATACGCTCGCTCATTTCCCTCGATGTCGCTATGTCCCGGAATCCAAAGGAGGCTGATTCTAAACCGACGATTCGAAGAAAAATGTTCATCTTCTACAAGTTTCAATGATGTGCTGATCGACACAATATCCTTGATAGCGGACTGGCTGTCAAAAAGGATGGCTATGTTGCTGCCGGGTGTGGCGAAGAAGAAATAAGGTGCTTGTTACCCTCCTAGGTTTGCTTCTGTGAAGGTAACCCGAGTACTATAGCCTCAGGTCATCAGTGAAATGTTTATTAAGTCTCTCAATGGCTACTCTAACTGAAACTGTCTGATTTTATTATCCATTAAAGGTTAGGAAAACTTTTTTGATTTTAGTCTTTAACTGGCTTTAACATCGTTTCGAAGGCTTAGAATTTATTTTAGACCGAAACCCGGGACTAGCAAATCAAACGATAATATTTGCTGCCAATTCTTCACAAGTTTAGCCTCTGCATATACATATGTATAAATCAGGTACAGACTCTTCAGTGTGGGGCTCTATGTAGTTTTCTAGTATTATCCTACATTAACGTTGATTCAGAATGCCAACGTGACACACAATTTTGGAGGTGCACGTGGGTTTCCTTGTCCCATCACATATATTTTGCCGTCCGATTCCAGTCGATTAACCTTACATTCAATGCTCCATAAATTTGTATTTCTTAAGAAAGGAGGCTGGTCTTCATGAGCTTTTGCAAAAGAAAGACGTCTCTTGGCGTATTTTTCAAAATGCAAGAGTTTTTTTTTTCTTGGTTGAACTGGACTTCCATCAGGTGACGACGTACACTCACTAGAGCTAATACTGTGTAAGCAGAATCCTGTCGCTCGTTTGTGAGGATTTCCGTTTTATATTTTTTGTATGTGTCGTATCCTTCCTGGAAAATTTTTATGTTCCTGACACGTTTGAAAGAGTTTTTTCGGTCCCGTATAATGGTGCCAATCAATTCCCCCTTCCCATATCAAATTTTTGCTTAAGTGTCCTAGCAATCAGGTTTATTTTATTACCAGCAAAAAGAAAGTGCAGTTTGTCAGAATTTAAAACTATTAAAACATTTTTATAAAACAAAAGATGCGCTATTTATGTGAAGGGGGCGCTATATGCTGGTTGCTTTTACAAATTGTTTTAAAAAAAGCTCATGTAATATTTTTCAAAGTTTTGTAATAGCTGAAGTCCTCAAAGAGGGAAACAAATGTTTTCTCGATATTTCTCAAGATTTTGACAAAACATAACACGAAGGCTGGAAGTAAAGCGTGATCCATCTGATGGTTTCTGTTTATAAAAAAAGTAAAAAAAAATAAATACTTGGCGCAACAGGTCGATGGGACCCAAGGCCTAGCTACTCACAACCATTCGTGTTGTGCGTGTTATATTCTTTGCACAAATGGAGGGGGCCTACGGTTTAATGCCGTATCCGAAGGGCAATTTGTGATTTGGGAAGCTTTCTCAGGACAGTTGTACTTTCAAATGTTTGTCAGACGCTCGCGAGAGGTGGGGCCGTTAAAAACTTTTTAGGTGTTTCGACTGGGACTGGGATTCGAACCGAAACCCTTGCTCCATAGCCCAATCCACTAACCACTGAGCCACGGCGCCCACAAAAGAGAAAGCCTTTCTATTAATTACGGAATATTATTTCATATCAATAACTGCCTCTTGGCTATCAACCTATCCTATCAACCCAATTTTTCAAAACACATTTTCGATGGTCTCTGTCCTTATTTCATGAATAGCTTCAACAATATTGGTCTTGAGTGCTTGAATAGGCCTCCTTTTATATATCTAAGAGTATTTTAAAATGAGAATCAGGGACATGATGGTGAGTTATCATAGGTTCATTCATCTGTCAAACATCAGCTGCTAACAATTTATCGTCATCAAAACTCTGCACAAGTCTGAGAACTTCTACATTTCCTTCTCGTTACCATAGCTCGTACAAAATCATAATTATGACCTCAGTGTCTCGATCATTACCCAGAAAATTGCTTGAAAAAATCATTTTATGCCTCACAAAACTTATTCATTTGGCAACACGGCACCATTCAAGGCCATCAATTGGGTTCATAAAAGCAACTTTCTTGTAAAATCTCCGTCATTTCTCTTTCGCAAACAAGACTCCATAACAAGACCCATTACTGTACTTTTAAAGTAACTTCTCTCCTTTGCCTGCTAACAGATAAGAATGGGCTACAAGTATTCATAAAACTCTGTGCTCCGGCTTAATGCTCTCGTGCTATCTTAGTGCTGCATAACTCGGTAATGACTTTATACGTTCGTAACCATTTTAGTACCCCTGTCTCACACCCCGCACCACTTGTAACATCAAACTCAACTTATCCGTGTTCACCAACCCACCGTCGTCCTTCATAAAAAAAAAAAAACCAAAGTAACAGTTTTTAACATCCTTCGCGATAAAAATATGCTTCGCGTATGTGACCTAACTGGGTCGGTTCATCCGGTACTGGTCCCGTACCAGTCGTCGCATAAAAACAAATAAACTTTTCATGATGACACAACATCAGGTGGCATCCATCCCTCAAGTAAGCCACCTACCACCCACCACCCGCCGCACTTTATTTTTGCATACGAAAGTCATTACAATGAACGCATGTGCTCGCACTCTCTGGCGCGTATACACGCGAAGGGCACCAGGACCGCAAACAACCCAAGAGCTAAGCAAACAAAACGCGCGACAAGGAAATTTGTCACGCTGTAGAGTGTCCTAATGAAATTTTATCGCCAAGGCGGGAGTTGTATCCTCCGTATTCGCTGATACTCCCCGTGGAACCTCGTGGGAGAGCGATTTGCGTGCATAGGATAACTTCCGCTGCTGCTGCTAACACCCCTCACTTTATGTTTATCCAGCAAGGGCACGAAAATTCACACGGGACTCTGCTTTCGAAATGAGAAACGTTGGCGGGTGTGGGGGGGTGCACTGCACACACACACACAAACACACACACGCATATGCTAAGCGTTGGTTGGCAGGGTGGTTTAATTAATTTTGGATTTTGCCTACGTAAACACGCACACATGCGCCTCGCCTCGTGCGCTCCTGTGGGGTAAAGTTTTTTGTATTCTTTTTTACGTTGTTTCCTTAGCCGCGGGTTATGAGTGTTCACGATTTGGGGTGGTAGAGGGATTTTTATATTTCTGTTGCTTTACACGCTGCAGGGATTGAATTAGAATTTTGTGCCCGTCTGTGGAGGGAAACTCATTTTCACGCTATCCCCAGCAGCGTCCAGGAGTTATTGTTCCAAGAATCAGGCTCTGATTGGCAATGAAAAAATTAATAATTTCACTTTCAAGGTAGCCGACTTGCTGTGAGATTAATTACCCGACAGTATCGGGCGTAGAAAACCACGCTTGGGGTGATGCTGACTTTTGTTTTGCGGTTTGTTTTAGGCGAAAAAGTTGGTCCTCCTTGGGTTATTCGATCAAAATTCAGTGGAATTTGACTTGGAAATTCGATTACCTGATTAATAATACAAAGGGATGATTTATGAGTTAGTCATCGCATTGGGAGAGTTTTAACCAATAATTACAAGGCGTTCGGTTTAAGGAATAAATAGGCTCAAGTTGGTCAACAATAGCAACAGGTGTCGAAACTTTTTTGAGTTTTGATAAAAGCCGACATCCATCTATCTGTGGGTTGATTCTTTTGGAGTGATCCGATCTGAAAATTATTCAAATTCGAAAGCTCATGGCTTTGTTGTTAGGCTGATTTGATCCAAAGGATTTTTTGATCTGATTTTTTGAATGGGACCAAAAAACTTTCACTCGAAGTGGCCGAGAATATCTTCATCCCCTTTAAAGAAAGTTCAAGCTTCAGCTCCATAAAACTAGGACTAGGGTGACTAATAATGTTTCATACAGAATCTCCTTCGGCATAGGGCTCTATTACTCAATTGCGTTCTCAGTCTTAAGAGACAGAGATTGGCTTAAGTTCGTTTAATTTCTGTAGAAATGCCATTGTCAGAGTTTACAGCAGAACCGAGGTAAACAAAGTCCCTTACTATCTCGAAGTTATAGCTGCCGATTGTGACGTTTTGTCCAGTTCGCCGATGCTGCTAGTCCCTTCTTGTTGACAGCATATACATATTGTACCAGGGTATCTCCTTATTTATCACTAAACCCATTTTTACAGCTTCTGTTTCAATACAAGCGAACGCACCAATGACAACCCGCTGCGTTCTGCCACGGATGTCAAAATGGCTTACGCTAGTAGTTACGCTGACTGTGAGTTTCGTCCAAGACTGATGTTGAAAAAATCACATGCCATGGTGTGTCACCTTGTGTAAGTGCTCTTTCGACAGCAAAGGTTTCGGTGGATTCCTTACCGACCTTGCTTTAGCATCGAGCATTTTTCATTGCCATAGTGCTTACGAGGGATGTCAAAGCTAGACAAGGCTGTGTATAGCACCTCATATGGTGCCATATGCCGCCTTAAAATCGATGAAAGGTGGTGGGTATCGATTTCGGCTTCTTGGGTTTCTTTCCAGGACCTGCCGAAGTACGTACTCAGACTCCCAAGCTAGTTAACTTAATCAAACTCTGTAATACTTTCAATATTTAATGGAATGGTGCAAGGACCACAGAGAATTATGTTTTAATTTCCTTGGGGACATAAAGCAGCTCTGTACGTGGTGCTCATCTCTTTTTCCAAAGTAAAGTCTGTGTTTCTGTAACAAGTCACCACAATTTTTTTTTATCAGTCTCATAAAAAAATTTCATTTCGCCTTCAAAATCCTACAATTCAACTTCGAACACAAAAGAAGAGCCTTTGTCATAAAATCGTGAAATGGCACTCCATTCCATCTTGAGTCAAACCGTCCACAATAAAGTCGGAGAAAAAAAAACTAATCGCCACCATATTCGCTCCTTCCAGCTCGGTAGCCTCGAAAAGAAAACAACTCTCATTCACCGATTTACACTTTAACGATCTTGAAAATAAAATCAAAAAGAAAATCCATATACATATATATCACTCCCAGTCCATAAGTCAAATGTCTGCGTGATTTTTATTTCTTTCCCCTTCAGTAATTTAATTAGAAGTCGTCCTTCCAAAAATGGATTTCGTTCGAACATTTTTTCAAAAGTTTTTTTTTTTCTCTTTATGATACAAAAATCATCAGTCAAAGATCGTATATAAAATGGCCACCCTTGCTACCATGCTGTCAAATTTGTTACCACCCTCACTTTTACATTCCGACAAAAATGAATTATTTCCCTAAATAAACGCAAGCTATGCATGTATCTAGATAGATACGAGTATCTGGGTCAATCGTGATAGATCTGAGTACCACTTCGTTATGACATTAAGACCCCGTCGCTGATGGAGATGAGGGTGCCGCAATCGAAATCAATCATTTTGTTACGTACATTCCTTTTGACGGTAATAAATTCGGTCTTTCTTTCTCATTTTCAATTCATGGGATATACTTCAAATCGAACGGAAGTTCCTCCAATTCAAAATCTGAAGGATAATGATAATGTTGATTGCATTGGTATTGGACTATGAACGGAGAAAAAAAGCCCCCAAGCACGGATTGTTACCAATGTCATTATAAATATACAATGCAGACCTGAAGAACACATCAACCATGTGGGTGGTGTTGATGGTGGAGCAGGCTCATACATATATGGACATAAGTATCTATAGCATGTCACCCCATGAACACAATTTGTTCATTGTGGCAGTAAATCTTAGCCGACACCAAATATCCTCGCAAATTACACAAAAAAAAAAAGAAAGAAGTCGGTCGACGACGACATGGCCCCCAGACCCTCAGACTCCACAGGACAATTCCCAATTTTCTGCACCATAAATAGGAAACTTATCGAATTTCGCCCTCGTCTTCGTCCTTGTGTTGGTTTTGTTTTTTCGCTTTTTGTTTTCTGTTTTTTTGTCCTTTTCTTTTTCGTTGTTTTAGGCATTAGGTAACGGAATCAAATCAGATTTTATTATCAGAAAATTTATCACCAACAGACATGCAAAAAGGACGAAACAAAATACATTATAATACTAACAAATTAATACCAGGTTCCGATGGAAGGATAAGAAAAGTTCAGTCAGACCATTTAGTCGTGTCGTTCCATTCCCTTGTGGGGTCATTTGGAATTTGACCAATTATTTGAAGAAATTACCAATAATGCGTCGAAAACTTGGCAGCAGTAAATAGTTTTTTTCAAGTGCCTGGGCCCAAACCAAACATGTGGAACGACTTCACAAAGCCAATTGCCTGGAAATTTTGCTTTATCGTTATTTATTCTTTTAAGCTGGTTCGGACTTTTAACCACCATCAGTGTAGTATTAGCTTCTCCGTCTCTCAAAATAATAATCTACATCCCTGGAGTCTAATTGTAATTGTCTCAAGTGAGACGGAGGATTGGATGAAAAGTTGTAAGGACAAAATGAAAAACGAAAGAATAAAAATGTATAATCACCTAATTGGCCTTAGGGTTTCCCGCTTTTTGTCCGTCTCCTGGTTTTTCATTCGGCTATAGCGAAGGAAAAATCAGGAAATGGGAAACTCAACAAAGTGATATTTCGAAATAAAAGAAAATCATAAATTTTAATTTTCTACTCTTGTTAGTGTCGTGGGGGAAGGCGAGCGTTAAAAACCACCGATGGAGGACAGTAAGGGAAATATTTATTCACTTCCCCAAGCTCTGATTTTTAATTTTCCATCTTTTGGTTATGGGAAATGAAAATGTAATCTATTGTTACGGACCTAATAGTAGGGGCTATTTCGTAAAAGGGCCCTGGTACACTAATGTTGGCATTTTCCTTCTCTGGCTACTCTTTAAGTGCACCAGTGTTCGAACGGTTGTCAGTTTAGTTTCAGTGATGAAACTGACTAACTTTTGACATTTCATAAATTTTCTGCGGGTGGCGACATATGTAAATAATATGTACCCAAGTTTTGTTATAAGTGGGCAACACTCACAGTACCAAAGGGGCGGAAAGACCAGGTTTTGTCATATACTGTTTCCCCTTTGACAATTTATACTAGCTAACAAAACCCAAAAGAGTTAGTAAACCGTGAGTTACTGTCATATTCATATAAAACAGTGTTAAGGTTACGTTAGTACTTGGGTTGGCAAAGGGAAGAATGCCTGGCTTAAGGCTCTAATTTTTATTGTGATGAAACTTGCAATCCAGACTTTGATACCCAGCACTTCTATCTAGGTAGAAACGCATTTCTTGTTCACTTCCATGAGTCTATTGGTCCTTGTTTTCAATGTGTCGAGAGTGTTTTCTTAATCCGTGCTGCGAGCTTCAGTGTTCCGAATGTTTACGGAAGACTTAAATTTTCATTTAAACTCTCGGTCAGCCATTACTTAGTACGTTTTCTAGTCTAAGGAACCAGGAAATCTTAACTTTGTACAGTGTTCCAAGAACCTTAATTATTTTTCGACAGCATATCACAAGATTGTGGGCGCCGTGGCTCAGTGGTTAGTGCGTTGGACTATGGAGCAAGGGGTTCGAGATCGAATCCCAGTCGGGGAACGAGTACAAAGTTTTTCACGGCCCCACCTCTCGCGAGCGTCTGACAAACATCTGAGAGTACAGTTGTCCTGAGAAAGCTTCTCAAATAACAAATTGCCCTTCGGATACGGCATTAAACAGTAGGCCCCTTCCATTCGTGTAAAGAATATAACACGCACAACACGAATGGTTGTGAGAAGCTACGCCCTGGGTCCCATCGACCTGTAGCGCCAAGTATTTTTTTTTTTTTTATATCACAAGATTGCATTTTTTATCGACGTGACAGTTTATCCTTTTTTGTGGTATTGCTTCCAACGCAGAGTTATGTGCAGCTATTGTCATTGCTGGAACTTCTACTTGAAAAAAAAACTCCTGCAGCTTGGAACTGATTTGAATAAGCCCAGTCAAGATTTTAGGATCGATCACAATGAACACAATATGCCGCCGTTCTTACTTAAAGATCTTCGTAAAGATGATATTCCTTAATATCAAAGGTTTGCGTTTTTTTTCTAAACTTTTCCTGATAAGCTTTGTATAAGTCCTAGTGCGTACTAGCGAAACTAACTAATTTCGTAAATCTTTCACGATTAGATTGAAATTTTCTAAGTAAATCTTTGTATATCTTTAGTCTCACAGAGTCCCCTAAAGAATTTAGTTCTTTTACTTTTTCTTAATTTTTTCGTTTTTCCTCCAGCTTGATCTGTTCACATATCCCAAGGCAGAGTTTTGGCCCTATAAAAGTGATTTTTATTCACCAGCTGGTTATTGGCATCACCTTCATCGTAACCAGGCATCCAGTATAAGTTTACTTTGTCCTGTTTTTCTCATATATGTACGTATGTATTTGAGTTTATACAGACCTTCCATACTAAACGTTCACTCGCGATGTGTTTAGGTTCTACTGTGTGTGTCTCTGTTGGAAAGTTTCAGAAAAGTTGGCAGTGATTTCTTGGGTCAGCTGTGTTTCACCTTTTGGTAAAACGTCCGATTTTTCCTTATCATGTCATATTCTCCACTAATAGAAATTTGTTTGCTGAGTTAGTCTCTGCATTGTAAGCATTTTCCCCCAATCATTCCTTCTTTTTGATTCTCACGATTGCCATGTATACCGGATTTTGTTAGTATTTATATTACGGAGTTCATTTGCTATTTACTATGCTCTCGTTGAGGATGAAACAAACCGATTGACGTAAAATCACTATTAATTTTTCTTATAAACAAACAACAGCAAATAAATTAATTCGCTCGTCAAAAACTGTCATCAAATGGAAAAACTTCCGATCTCGCACCCATCAAGAAGTAAACATAATATCGTTTATGCTTGACGTGGGATCCCGGGAACTTTTAATCTAACAATTAATTTATTCTTTTCATCCTTATTTATTTTTGGTTTCCATTTAGGGTTGTAGCCCCTTTTGCGACTGGGTGTGGAAAAAGTTTGACACTAACTCCGAATGAACACCATCCCTCTGCTGGGCGGAAACTACTAAATCCTTAGCTAAGAGGGGATATTAATTATTTGTCACTCCATCTCATTAATGACGGTTCGAAAGGAGCTAATGGTTTTTTTTTTCTTTTTTTGGAAGGTTATCCCCTTGGGAAGGTCATTCATCTGTCCTTCGAAGTGAATAAATCAATATACCTATCGAGCTACCTTGCTGCATACTTTTTATTCTTTTAGTAACTTTGACATTGTTTTTGAGAAACCTTTTTTTTTTGTCGTCATCCAATCACGCTATTCATTGAAAAATCCAACCGCCACAACATTGTGAATCCTTCCACCGAAGAGTCTAGACAAAACACAACAATCAACCGCACTAACGACGAAGGATGACATAAAGCTAAACTGTGTTTCCAGTCAACCGGCGAAATGACCTCAATCCGGCGCAAAGTCATCGAAGACGACGCAGACATGTGCCCGCCATAAATCCTTCGGCACAATTTATGAAGTTGTCCTTTTTTTTTGTTGTTGCTTGCTTGTCTGTGCCTGACATCCTGGCTACTCATAAATGGAATTCATAAAAGTGAAGCAGAAGAACTACTGAATCCTGTCGAAGCAGCTCTACATTTTCATTAAAAAAAAAAAGTTAAAAGTTATTTCCTTGCGAATTTGGTTTGGCATAGTGCCAGCAAATGTGGTAATACAAATTCTGTAGGTAAATGTTTTCAGGATACATACATATATATGTGTGTGTTGGGAGATTGCATTTCAGTCCTTTGATATATTTTCGTGGATACGGTGTACTCGTATTTATGCAACGCTTGTTTTTTTAAATTTTCATTTTCACCTCTTTGCCAGGTCAACTGATGTAACACATGGTATCGTGTTTTTTTTTCTTTTCAGTGTGAACCCGGTTTAGGAGCTAGCGTCATGTACAATCTACTTTATAATAGGCCACAAAAGTTAATGCTTTTAGCTGGATGCAGTACGGTCTGCACAACTGTAGCTGAGGCGGCGAAAATGTGGAATCTAATCGTGGTAAGTACACAATTCTGTACATGTGTACATTATGTAAATATGTATACTTATCATTAGTCTCTAATCATTACACACTCGGTAAACCGAGCCTACATCATAAACTGACGACATATACATAGGTACACATCTCATGTAGACTTACTTCTAATCTGTAGTTTTCAAAATTTAAATTAAATTTTCTGAAGGTTACCAACAGTTTAAACCCTAAGGACATAGTATTTTCGTTTTCGAATCAGATACATCAAGGGCCACTAATTTACATAGCAACTCGTTCCATACTGTTAAAAGTGTGGCACACATGCCTAGTGCAATACAATACTGTATCTTTCAACTCGCAAATTATACTCACAACGAACAGATATACGTAAGGATACCTGGAAGCTAATTTACGAAATTAACTACCCAAATATCTCAAAACAAATACAAGGACTCCCCCAGCAACAGAAGCAGGAGCCAAAAACCAACCCATGTCAAGGCAGGGAACTAGGTACATGCGAGTACTACACACGTACCACAGAGAGAGATTTTCGAAACCTTATCTCAGAGTTTTCAGAAATTAATTTATGAACCTATTTGCTCTAATGTGGTTGAGAGGATGTTTACCTCTTTCATCCTGAATCAAGTTTTCTGTGTGTTGCTCTTAGCTAATGGGACGCATAATACTCGGACGCAATAGAATCAACAACAGAGTACAAAAGCAATCATGTGAAAGTGAAAATCTTTTCCTGCTGGTGTTACAGCAATGAGGAATTTTATGAAAAGTTTACTATGGATCGACTTGGTTTGGTCTGATTTTATATACCATGGACATACTTACGTCATTGAGATTTTTAAAGGCATTTCGTCCTTCGTATTATTATTAAAATTATTTGAAGTATGTTGCACTGCTATCTTTTGGTCTTATAGCGTCCCCTACCAAAACCTTAGAGAGGTATGTTTTCTCATTAGAGTTCTGCTCGCATTAAGATTCCTTTTGAAATCATTTTTGAGAGTCATGTACTTTTATGACTCCTTGACGGACGTTCACTCTCTCTAATTGAGAGATGGCTCTGGGATGATATCCCAGTGATTTCCCCTTGGCATTCGCCCAGATACTTCAGTCTTTTGTGAGTAAGACCCCGCAAGATCGCAGCACATGTTCAGGAATTTCACTAGACTCATCGCAGAATCTGGAGAGACCTTCTTCATAAGTCCGCATTGCGCCATTAGAAAGTTCGTCAGGATACGAAGGTCATTCAGTGGTACTGACCAGTGGCAGGTGCTGCTCGGTGTGCTCTGGTACTAACACGTCTTGGCTCACTATGTGTTATTCACAGCATCATTTCATTTCATACTTGGATTTGACGACTGTGGATGAGATGAGTACATCCATAACAAACCCTACTCCGTCGTCAGTCAACTGATCAACGTTTGTGATATTCGAAGTATATGTGAAGTCGTGGTATGGTATATGTAGGTATATTACCATATGTAACCTGTCTTGATAGCTATGTAAGTGTGCCCACCTCGCACATCTTTCCAAAGGTGTGATTGTTGCAAACGTTTCCGATAGGAATATTAGGAGACCTCGTTGCAGAGCTACAGATCTTAACAGGTGGAGGTAATTCCCTATGACTTGGTAGTGAAAAATAACATTATTTTTGTTTACAATCTGGTTTCCCAGTAAAATGATTTTAATTGGGTTACTTTCCTTTAGTTAGAAAAGTTTTAGTTTTAGTTAGAAACTACCACAATGTGCTTATTCTGCGACATAGTAAGCAAACCTTATCCTTGTTTTTTTATTTCAGTTCTAAATTCTAGCGTGTCTTCTTGAATATACAAGAATAGTTATACCGTACTGCCCCATGAGTATTGCACTTCTCCGACTTCACAAATCTGTTTTCCTAACATCCAACAAGTTGCCCATACAGAGGAGACGATTACTACATCTGGTCTTCGGATTACATTTGTTCCAAAGACTTAAAAATTTAAGTCTACATCTCCAACTCCCCTAACCCTAATATATTCTCAATCTTGTCACAACGTACTCCCTCTTCTAGTTCCAAAATTATATTAAATATTCACCAGTTGCTCGACTCCTAATCAACACTGTTTGTTTGAAAACAGGTCAACCGAAAAGTCACGTACTCATCCTTTAAGATTCATGCGACTGTCGACATTTACACTTCCATAAAATAAAATGAAACACTGAACAAAATCAAGTCCTTGTGCTTACGTCCACGTTAATTTTCTCGACATTTTTCAACTTGTCTCTGCTGTTTATTTTTGAATCTCTGCACAGTTTTACAACGATAAATATACACACAGACATATCGCTAGCTGGCGGAAGGATGGATATAACATCTATAAGGAAATGAAAATATTCTTAAAATAAATTATTACCCAACAGTTGTATAGTGTGCCACGCAATGTAGAGCTTTAAGAAAAATATCATAAAAAATGGAAAGAAAAAACCGGAAGTGAATGTTGAAAATGCAAAAAAAAAAAAAAACAATCCGGAAAGAGAGACGACTACAAGATGCTATCCTGATGATGGGTATACATAACTTTATATGTATATGCGAATCAGGCCAAATGCCAGACAGCAACCTAGAAATACAGAAAAGCAATGAGAAAGAGGACCGAACTAAAGCATCAAAGTTTAATCTATCTTCTAAATACAACTGCCATGAAACCATTTCTGGATTGACACTTAAATGCTCTGAGGTTGTGGTTGAGATAAGAATAACTTTAGCTAGGTCATAAGAAAATTTGCCTCCGTTGTGGTCGGTGTCCCGTAAAAGTTTAAAATCAACTAAAACCCAACTAAGACCAGAAAGAATGATGGCAACAAGCTTAAGCAAACTCTGTCACTTAAGTGGTTTTAATTATTTAAGTTGATCATAGTTTTTCCATCACAGACAAAGAAAAAACGAAAAAAAAACATCCTCTCCACCATCATGCAGAATAATCCTGCATCTGCATCTCTAAAAACTTTCCCTTTGTGTTTCGACAAAAAAGGAAAAAAAAAAATGCTCACGTTTCACCTTAAAACAAAGACCGCGTGCTCACTAGGAACTGCTCACTCATGGCGTTACCACACTATGCTGCCATTGTTCATATATACATACACATACATATATATTTTATATTTAGGTGTGAAGTCCTTTTTTTGTGTGTTTTTCATCTAGCACCTGCTAATGGCACAAGAATAGAAAGAAATCCCTCGCACTTCCATTTTTAATTTTACTATATTTTATTTCCTCGTTTAAGTTGAAAACCCCTAGCAGGAGCAAGTTCATGTTTTCTGTGCTTTTTGGGAAATAATTTTACCTCGAATCCTTCTGTGTTTCATTTCAGCTGTGTTATGGTGCATCGAGTCCAGCACTATCGGATCGCAGTCGATTTCCGACCCTTTTTCGCACTCATCCCTCCGCCACCGTGCACAATCCGACGAGGATTAAACTTATGAAAAAGTTCGGATGGTCACGGGTTGCCATTCTACAGCAAGCCGAGGAGGTCTTCATATCGGTGAGTAAATATTAATTTTTGTTTTTTTATTTTTTTTTTGTGTGTGGTCAGAACGTGTGTTTGGTTATGGCAGGATGCCTTTCGGGTAAATATTTATGGAAACAATTTTCGTTTGTCGGAGTATACTCCTAAGTATATGTAGGGATGATATATAGGATGTTGATGAGGGATTGAACTTTAAGTAAGGTCCTTAAGTCAACATGTGCAATGGTGTGCTGCTTTACAAATATATACCTAGATGTGGTTGGGTTGGTTGGTAGTACTGCATTACGATGGGAGACCTCTGGGGATGGGTCTTATTTTTGTGTTACACAGGTAACGTTACCAGTGGGATAACGTGAAATAAGGGTCATCATAGAGGGAATCATGTTGTAAAGCGGATAAGTTTCGCCTGGTCACAGTAGTGGGAGGAAGTCAAATGGGTTTATAAAGTTCAAGCTTAAATGGATACTTTAAAATTTGTTGTTTGTTTTTCTGGATTTAGGTAGGATCCATTTATTATAATCAATCTTCGAAATATAATTGAATGAATACTGAAATTCTGAATCCTGAGATGGTAGAAGCCTTTTGATTCAACCGTTTAATTGCTCATGTTTGAAACTCATCTGCCATAGTATTGTCTGTAGGGAAAAGTCTGGTTTCCATTTCCATTCTTTCCTGGTTTTGTTGCGAGTAAGAACCATTTGATCTTCTTATATATTAAAATGTAGGTGCAAGTGGTATATCAATGTGAATCATTCCTACAACCAAACATATTAAATCTATAGATATTCCGTCGACATTAGCTTCGTTTCATATGCTGGAACTTGGATTTGTCCCAAACTGCTGTTTCGAATAGAACTACCTTGCGACAGCAGTTGCTTTTGTGTTTTTAAAGTGTTTTTGCTCTTATAATAGATCATATCACTATAAACTCCACACTTTCAGGTTGTGTTTTGCTTCTCCTAGTACTTCAGCTATTTGAAAATATTATGGAAGATTTTGAGCTCGTATACTAGCGAGAGTACTTAAAAATATTAATCATCTAATGCATACTTTTCCCAAAGCTTGGTTTTGTTTCCGAAAAAAAAAAATATAAATATTTGCGCAACAGGTCCATGAGATCCAGGGCCTAGCTTTTCACAACGTATTCGTTACTGTGACCTATGGCAATTATACTCTCGCATATTTGTCAGAGGGTAGCGAGAGGTGGGCCCGTGAAAAAGTTTTAAGGTATTGTCTGATAATCAATCTAAAAACCTCTCGCTCCCGTAGTCCAACGCACTAACTACTTTAGCCAAGGCGCTTTTTTTATTCCTTATTTTTCTTATTAATCTCTTACGGAAGTACCCTTAGTTTTTCTATTCCTTCCCAGATTCAGATTCAGTTCCCTGGTCTTTAGCCGTGGACCTGGAACAGCAACGTATGTTAGGATTATCTGACTTTCATATATAGGGCATACATATGTATGTACATATAAAGGTATTACTTACTTGGAAGATAGAAGCATCATGCATTAGAATTAATAGGTGACAAAAGCAAAAAATGTTTCCTGTCTCACTTTGATTTATCGTTTTCTTTCACAAACAGTGATCCGGTGAAAGAGGCGGTAGTATTCCGCTCCTTTTAAAAATTTTCTTGCAATGTACGTCATTCTGTGAATACTTATGAGTTTACCCTTAAGCTTTTTATTTGACGTACAACACTAATGTGTAATAATCTACTACGCTCTACTTCTCCTTCTCCTTCTCCACAAACATTCAAAACCAACCTTCATTGGTATTCACTTTCTGTTCACCCTAATTTTCCTTACGCCTGTAGTGTGTCTTCACATTATAGTTCACCCGGAAGATTTCCTAAAATTCTAATCTTAATCAGCCTTTTTTATTTTAGGTTTCCAAAATGACCACACTTAACAGTCGGTCTAAGTAAGCTATGACGAACAAAACAAGGCTGGGAGACTACATCAATCCCATCAATCTTCTTTCTACCGCCGATTACAACACGCTCTGTTTTATGTTCTCGGTAATTTGCCCTAACCGGCTATTGGTTACATACAAGCAATATTTCAGAATGCTTTTTGACATTTTTAGTTAAACCGAGTCAACACTGAGTCAGAGATTCAGATTGAGTCAGAACGGTTTGACTCGGTGGGACGAACCCTCTAAGGATGATACCCTTGGAATCTTTTTCTTCACTTTGAAGCTTGGATCATATTAAAAACGTTTCATTACGATGGATCCTTGATGGTCAATCGAATGTTAAATGCTGATCAGTTTTTGTAAACTTGTGGGTAACAAACACACTTCTCGGTACCCCAAATGTTCAGTCAAAATACTTTAAATTGATGTTTTTGAGATGTTCAATCCCAACCCCAAGAATAGCAATGAAGATTTTAGCACATTTTTAATGAGCGGTTTTGCTCTTCATCTATGTCCTTAAAAATACGAAAGTTTTTCAAAACTTTTTTTTTTCAATACCTCAGGCATAGTCTCGTATGAAGTAAGTCATCCCAGCTACTGTTTCTACCCCACTTAATGGCCCATTAGGAAAAACTTTCAGTTACTTTGTCGTTAAGATTTTTTCACATGGAGAAGCTCCTTATTTTTTTACGAGTCCTTAAGGCCTGTCAAAGCTCTAAAACTACCTAACGTCAATTCTTTTCGAAAAACTTAAAACAATAACGGATACAAAAATAACGGACGGCGGCTATTACGTCCGGTCATCTTGCGATAAACTGTCATGACTCCTTTTTCCTGAAAAACCGATTTTGATGGATTCTTATTTATTCCACAGGACGAAACATTTAAATTCTAATAAAGCATAAATAAAAGTCCCAAAGCAATAAAATTCAAAATGGTTTTCGCAGAGAATCTCAGGCCGATTCTGTTGGAACGGAATCCACGCATCCTCCAAGAAAGGAAATCATTTTTGACAACAGAAAAAAGTTGTCCTATAAATGACACAGCAACGAGCCACCGAGCTGGTGGCGGAGATGTCGGCGACATCAGTGTGTATTGTTGCGATTACATTTTGTGGCCTATACTCGTAAATTTGTGGTGTAGGAGCGACCAGCTCCACTGGGTTGAAAACTCATTTTCACAACTGATGCCTCTCCTCCGACCCAAGGACGAAATGTTTTCGTCGAAATTGTAAATAGTTACATGATAAATTAGGGTAAATTTAAATTTTTGTCCTCTCTTCCTCTTGCAGATGATATGGAAGTTTTTTTCATTTGACTAAGAGGGGGAGGTAGATTGAATAGGCGGTGGCTTTTTTCTAATACAATGTGTCGCCGCCATGGGGCTTGACTTATGGAATTTTGTTCAATGGAATTGTAATTTAGGGCCTCATAATACCAGTGGAGGCAATTTCAAGATAACGGTGGGAGTATATTATTTATTTTGGAGAAAATTATTTTGATTTATATGGCTCGAGGATCTATGAATATGGTTTAAAGAAAATTAGAATTTTAATGTGGCTTATGGGGTCAGGGAAATGTTTGTCCATGAATTCGTTTTGACAGCACCTGGTGTGGGTATTGATGTCATCAGTTTTCCGCTGCCACGGATAATGAGTTTCATGTGAGATACGGCATGTGTGGCGCATGTTTTGAAGTCTAGACTGTAGACTTTTTGACTGTTTAGCCAACTACTGTGACAAGCTGTAAGTGTAAGAAAGTAGTCAAACCAATAAGTGTCTCTGGCTGGTATTTTCGAGTTTATGAAAATTGCTTGCTATCTAGATGGCATCTTTGGTCATTACTAGGACTCGATTTATTTGCTAAACCAAAGTAGACACATTTTCAAGGAATTCGAAGGAATTTTTTCTAAAATAACCATAATGGCTGAATTGCTCACCATCCTGAATAATTGTAGTTCATTAACCAGATGCTCGAAGTTCTGTTCTTGAATAGGACATGTACCACTCCCTCATTCAGTTGGTACTTTTACTTTTTTTGGAATATCTTCTTTCTAACAAGACTGCCCTTCATATCCAGTGGCCTCTTATGAATTACGAATCCAATTACTCATCCTAATTTACAAGCACTTGCCAAGCCAGGCTTATGATTCTATTTATTCATTCTACCAATCCCTAGTCATACTGTTTTTGGTAATGCCTATGATGGATATTGATAAAAACTTTATGTACTCAAGGCCCATTTAGCAGTTGGGTTAAACCGTAGTCGACGTACTACTTGTTGATCATTGCCAATGACTTATTTACCACCCGGATACACATATGAATCTCAGGAAGTTGTTCAGCTCAATGTTTCTCCAAGGAAGTAGCTCCTACAAGTGCCTTTCCTTTTATGACTGTTACTGGTGAATTGCATAGCAAGTGATAAATAGATTCAATTTTTTCTAACTTCCTTTCTGCAGAAGTTATTGTGGAGTATCACGCAGTGTCCAGTCACGACACCAAGAGCTGTCTGAATAGTCATTCGACTAAGTTTTATGATATCTGAAACTGGACAGAACTATTTGGATTTAGCCTATAGATGACTGTCAGCATATGTAGACCGTGATTATTTTTTTAGAAATATTTTCCTCGAAAAACGCCAAAATTATCCCTAAATTTCAAGGACCAACTTGTCTTTCTAGACTCCAAGATCAGTACCTGAATCCATTTTGGATTCGGTTTAGATAGATGGTCTGAAACAATTCTGAATCTCAAACAGTCTGCCCGTTAAAACTTTGTCACGCTTTCAAGATGATATTTCGTCTCGATCGTCTCAGTACACCACTTTAGGCTTCAGTCCCGAACCATCGTCTGGATGCCCTGTTGATTCAATTGTCTACGTTTTTTTCTAGTACTGGGTAGAGTTTTATATTCCACCGAGGTAGTCTGTTGTTTTCTGAAGTATAACATCAGTTCCGCTTATCCTTTGACCCAGTCACTCACTATCAGTGGATTTGATGACGAGAAAGGCAATTAGCTTGTGTGTCTCGAATTGAAGGGAGTTTTCTATGTTAAAGACCTGCTTCTGAAGGTTGGCATCAACTGATTTACGTTTAATATAAGCGTAATGAAATTTCCATTTCCCGCCAAGATTTTGGAACGCAATCCATATATCAATTGTCTATTGTTTCGGTCACAACTGTCTCCGGTATAGGTGTGTCTACCGGACAGTAGGTCGCTGCGTCTACAAATGCATGAAAGAGACTTTTTAGGAGGACCCTGTCTAGGTGCCATCACAGTTCTTGATTCGTTCAGCGTCTGCGATATCTTAAAATGATCATACATCCGGAAGTACAAAATTGAGGGTTGTGTTCTCATTCCATAACCATAAGATCATTCTCAAAACAATACAACTGCTTAAACCTCAACCACAAACAGCATAAGAATAAATTTAATGCTTGAATATAATTGAATAAATTTAAGATACTTTTGTACACTTTCAACTGCTCCATGGTGTGCAGGACCTTTTAAATCTTTTGTATGTAATTGTAGGGATTTACAAAACCTCGCACCCTATCCGCATCCTTTGTTGGTAAAATCATTTCACTTCAATAGATTTTCATTTCTCTTGAGAGGACTTTATCCAAAGCGCAAGTATTAATCCTCCACAAAGAGTAATTGTAGGTTACGTTTACGCCCTAAGGACCCCCGAAAAATCTTTTAATTCTTTCCTATTTCACCTCTCATTGTGTCTCGAAAACTCCAAAAACCCTAATGCATTTCAATGAGTGTTCACAGAGCCCATATTGACTGAAAAACCAATTTAATTTCAATTTCATTTCCTATCAAAGGAGAGTGTGTCTGTGTAGGTGGCCGGATATGCCTGGGAACCCTTTCAACCTCAAATTGTAATCGATTATCGTTGAGAATTGCAATGATAGCCATTTAAATGGCAATCTGTTCTCTGGCACCAAGGAGCAGCTTCTTTTATTCTCTTCTTAGAATGCTGATCACATATTCTAGTTAAGCGTACACACACATAGATACACTAGCCAATGGGGCAAAGATTTTCTTAAAAATCACGAATTCTCTGTCAACCCCACCACCAAACCGCCGTACCACTGCATGTTGAAGAGTCCTGAAAGAGTGTAAAATGGAAGAGAAATTTTCAATTTCAATCTAGCAATTACGTGGCCAAAAGAAAATTTATGACTTTACAGCTAAGTAGTTGTAGGTATAGCATACAGCCTCATCCCCAGGGCTCCAAGTGCTCTTGGAATGCCAATAACAGTGCAACGCTGTATTTCACATCTTTCAAAGTGTCAACTTTCCAATGTGAACCCAGACAGAGAGAGGGGAGAGAGAGAGAGAGAAAACTGAGTGACAAACAATTCTACTCTATACCATGGAATTGTGGGTGAGGGGGTGTTTTGTTATTTTCCTACGGGGAAAACCCTGCGGATATACATAAATCTGCCATGAAGCATAAGAGGATATTATTTATGAAAATAGATGTGAAACCAAGGGGGCGTTGCGCCCGTTTGTGGAGAGGTGTGCGTATGTGGATGTTAAGTGAGTTCCTGCTTGACTGTTACAGGGACAAATTTTGAATAAAAATTAACATAAATTGTAAAAATATATTCGAAAGAAGATGTACAGTGTGAATGACAAAAAAAAAATAGGGGGGTGATATGCAGAGGCCTTAGGATTTAGTGCTGTATGAATCGTTTAAAAAGGGTTTTAGGCTCCACAAAGCGGTGGAACCAACAAACAATCAAATTGGATCCTTTGGTCGGAAAATGATCGCAATTCTTCTTCGCTCAGCCTCAAATATTCCTGAAACTGTTTGTAGTACTAAAAAGGGTATACTTATCGAGTCACAGTGTCACCAGCTCAAAAGTACTATTAAATCGATAAAATAGTATCCCTACCCACAGCAGTAGCTGCCAGAAAAAGTATATTCTTCCCCAACCACGTCCTAAAGGACTTACATACGTCTACCTTAAGAGACAAACTTTATGTACAACGTAACATAGGCAAGATATACCACTTCGCTGCTTATTAAAAGAAAACACAATGTTTCCTCATTACAGCATAACATGCAAACAATCTACGTGTAGTCCTAATTAAAACGTCACTGCCACCTGAAACCCAAAAAAATAAAAGATCCATATTTATCCTCGGACGCTAGAAGCAGTTGGTTCACATTACCCGCCACTATTACTATATTTGTCCATCTCTTTCCAGTAGGAATATTAATTTTAATTTATCCCTAATTAATTTGATTAGAATCGTAATACACGTGTTGGCCTACAAATAGCACAGCGTTCAAAATGGTCATTATTTATTCGTTCTGTGTACGGTTTTTCCCTCAGAATCCTTTCTGCTTCATCGAAATTGAGGTTGGTTAATCCAACGCCTCCTGCGTTTACTATGCCCCAGTGTTTACCTTCGATTGCGCAATACAAATTGAATTTATGCCAATTTGCAAAGGTTGATCCTGGTCGTGTTCGTCGTCACCGAGATACTTCTTTCGTCCAAGGAAAGAAAATATCCCTTTTCTTTACATTTTTCCTCCTTTATCCCCGAATTAGGCAAGAAAATTAAATGGAAGTAATGAACTGTTAACGAATGTTGTTACAACACAAAATGAATGCGCGCGTGAATGTGAATCTCCTTCCTAGAGAAATAGGTCCTTTATTTGCCTTTTTTGTTTTGTTGTTGGTTGCACCCCACCCACTCTCCAAGTAGTAATACTAAAGGTATCTTAATAGGTTTCAGTTCATCGGCGTGTGCCCTTCTTGTGTTCGTTCGTTCGTTACTTTTATTGGCCATAAAATCAACAAACAAATGGTGCGTTTAGGACTCGTTTTTTTGCTTCGCGAAAAGAGATTCCTTTTCGTTGTTTCGTTGTTTCGTTGTTGAAGGGGAGAAAACGAATTTAAATCTCCAATTTGTTCCTCTAATACGTGGTTATTGTGTGTACGTGGTGGGTATTTGTGAAATCCTCTTACGAGCCCAGCCACCCTCGTTAGAATCTATTTTAAAGCACGAAGCGCAAAACCTTGCTGTTATCTGCTCGAAGCACAAATCAATTTTGACACCACAAGGATCATAAGAACCAGCCGAAGGAAAATCGAAAAATGATTTTGCAAAAAAATTCAGATAGAAAATCCAAATTGATTTTTCCACGCCATAGTGGTCTCTTGGTTACCTGGATGACCGACCCTAAACATGGTTGTTCTTGGAGAATTTTCTTACGCTACCGTTATTCACGTGAATCATTTCATTTTCCACGCCACAAATTGTTCCCATTATCAATTTTGTCTCATCTGATGGGGTATCTGGGCCTGGCGTTTAGGATCTCCTCTGAGAGATTTATGGGGGGCGGCGCAAGCAATTCGTCGATTTTTTTCTTGTTTCTTTTTTGTCCTTTTTTTTCAAAGCTTATGGGCTGCCAACCCTGTTGGCATCATTAAGGCAACCAGTTCTCTCTCAGCGGGATAAGATTATTACCACTGTCCATCCACCGTTCCCGCATTAAATCGCTAGCAACTGCTGCTTCTGATGGTGATTGTGATGATGTCGGTAGCGATAGGGAAAGGACTCGACTTGTGACTCCCTTGTAAGAGCAAAATGGAGTAAATATTACAAAATTGTTGTCGTCGTCATCGTTAGTTATGTACCCTGTGCCTCTCCCCCATCTGTTTCGGCTCAAGGGAATAAATGTCGGTGTTCATGTTTCGCTAAGTAATGTTTTATGTTTCCTCAATGTCTGGAGGTGGCGGCTGTGTGGTGTACGAGTATGTATGTCCCAGTTGGCCTTGTCACGTTATAAGTTGATTGCTGTAGGATGATAATGATGATGTCTGCGTGACTTCTATATGTGGCTTCAACGACCGGAGATTCCCTGTCAATTTATATAGTCAAGGTGGCTAATGATACAAAAGGACACGCTGTGTGATTCCTTCTATCGGACGTATGTGTGTATAAATGGTCACCTTTTTGGGACAATATGCAGCTGGATATTGATGAGGAGTCCATCTGTTTGATGGGTGATAAGGTTTGGTTTGAGGTTATCCACATTCCCAGGAAAAAAAAAACCGACCAAAGTTTGCAGGGTTTTGTATATAATTGAAGTCAGTGAATGGTGTTATTGCCATGATTAAGCATTCTTGGAAAAGTGTTTGGGTGGTGTTCGGGGAGAAGCAAGTACATTATGAATTCAACTGCGGTCGATGGTAACCGTGACTGAAATTTGTGATCAATTTGGCAGAGAAGGCAATTACGGTGGTAAACTTTTTTTACTGCGAGGATAAATTAGATCATTAAGTCTGTCCTCGTGGTGCCCTTCGGACAACATCATTGGTCAACTAATGATTTGGCTTGGTGATGGCTGCAGAGGTACTTCAATGGGCGGCATAATTTTTACATTTATTGTGGCTTTATTATTGGTTTTGGAATTTGATGGTTAAGGTTGAAATATTCAGACATCACATTGCAATGTGAAAGATGAAAAGTTTCAGCATAAATTGATTGTTAAGGCTGGCTGGTAGGACCAAGTTTGGGTAGGAAAATGATACCCAAAACGGGATGTTTTCCTGTAACTTTGCAGTTATTGGCTTAACTTTTTGCAAACACTTTCAAACTGTATTCGAAATTACCCAGGGGATATGGTAAAATGCAAAGGTATTGAAATTGCTAAATGAAAAGCAACAAAGAGGTTGGTGATAGGGTCAAATATTGGAATCTATTCGAGTGTATAATTTTCCTGGTTTCCACTTAGCACTTTGCAATACTTCAGCAAAATATACTTTCAAACAAAGTTTTATATGAGACGATTCATAATTGTGTACAAACTGATAAGTGGCTAACGAAGTTGGGAAATCAAAATATTGTCTGGCTTTTCTTTTGAAAATTCCGTCCATACTATAAAGTTAAGTGTTAAACGATTTCTTAAGAAAATTGTATCTCCTTGGAAAACTATTGAATCCATTTCAATCAAAACGCCTGTTCTTCTCATATTTCGAAAGACACGAGGTCTATTTTTGAATTTACGTTCCTACTGTCTAGATATCCGATCTTTAAGATCTGATTGAACTTAAAAAGTGCAACATCTTCTGAATAAAATTCAGCCAGGTTATGACCTACAACCGAACGAAAGCATAATGTGAAGATGAAGCAATGGTATTTCTCATAGTGTAAGGCTTACATTCGCTTAACTCGGATAGTGAATTATTCGAAAATTTACCTCCAACTTTATGATTTTTAAATTTAAATTTTTTTAAATTTTAAATAAATCTAGGTCCTATTTCACACTTTCCAACTCTTCAAAAATATTATTTCTTGGAAAGTACAACTGCGACATAATTCATTGAAAATTCAGTAGGCACAACTTTGCATTTTGCAATTTTTAAAAAGTGAAAAGTGTAAGTGTAAGTGTTTTGCAAAGTGAAAAATTTGTGTATATGTCGCAATGTACTAACTATAATTAGTTATGTTTTGATAAAAACTTCAATGCTTCCAAGTTCGTTCTGAAAAGAACGAGTACAAGCTATGTAGTTGTATTTTTTTTTACTAAAAGAATTTCTTTTTGCCTTGTTTCAAAACAATTTTGTTACGAAAAGCTAAGAAGAAGAAACATGGAATGAAGTTTTGACGAAAACAAAACTCTTGAGATGGCCTTAGCCGACAAGACAAGTTCAGTGTATATCTTTGTTAAGCCGAGGGTTGAAAAAGTATTTACAAACTTATTCTTAATTTTACAAAACTTCAGACTACCTATTGGAATCTTGTTCGTGTTCAAAGCGTGTGTCGAAATAGTTCCTTTTATATTCATAATTATTTCCACTAACTTTTTACAACAAACGCTCAACTGCAAATGACAAGTTTTCTTTGCACTTTGCAAAATTACCCTTGTCACTTTGCAAATTTATGGTTTATAAATCAAATCTAGCAAAAACCCACATTTTTCAACAAAAAATAATTTACTCTGCAAATTTTTGCTATCTGAAACAAAATGTGCAAATATAAAGTGAAAATTTGCAAAGTACAGAGTGAAAAGGTTATCAAAATGATATTGTTATTAAAAATTTGGTTAACCTTCAGTGGCATACAACTTTCCCTACGGCCACTACCAAACTCAATAACTAACTTCTTTAGGTAATTAGGTGCAAAAAATTAAAGTAGAAATATTTATAGTGACAAGTCCCCACGGGATGCTCTTGTTCAGTGGTCCGACAAACTAGCCATTAAACCATGGCACGCGGTAATTAGGTAATTATTATAATTTTATTTTGGTTAATTTTACTTATGTACATACATATGGCTCAGACTGAAACTTCCACAGCTCGGGTCACAAGCAAAAACACATGAGGCACTGCTTCGTTGCCAGTGCAACACGTATGGATGTAAAATCGCTTTATTTATCGTCCTTTAGTATTTCTATCAACACGTTTTTAAGCCTTCCAAACACATCCCTAATAACCAAAGAAACCTATAGTAGTAATAAAACAATCGATGGGCACCGTGGGTCAAATGATTAGTGCGTTGGACTACGGAGAAAAGAATCCCAGATTCGATAGATATTTTGATATTTATCGCTAGCGTCTTACAAACATTCTAGAGTACAACTGTCATGAGAAAGCTTCTCAATTGACAAATTGGCCTTCGGACACGGCGTTAAACATTAGGCCCATTCTATTCGTGTAAAAAATATAACACGCACAATGCGAATGGTTGTGAGAAGCTAGGTTTTGGGTCCCGTGGACCTGTCGCGCGAAATGCAGCCTTGTCTTACCTCACTTAGAATCTCCTCCAATTCGAATGCAATACGTGGCATTTAAACAGTGCGTATGTCGTTTAAATATTCATTGACACTGTTGAATGAATTATGAAAGCTGAAGTAGGGATTGGTATTCAAATATCGCCAGAGTGTGAATATGGTCTACACTGGAGGATCCAGAGGGTCTTGAAGATATGCAGTCATCAGATTCCCTATTTCCATTATTCAGAAGAACTCTTAGCCTTTTAAGATCAGAGCCTAGCCTAACTCGATGTTGACAGACAATGGTGTCAGCATTTTATGGATAAATGGTGTCTTATTTTTTGGCTCATCATCATGTATATCATTTGGGGAGGGTCACCGGACAAATGCTGCAGAATTTCAATTACGTACGTTCTCATAACGTGACACCCTCTATAGTAATTCGTCATCACTTCAGAACGAATCTTGTATTGTGAATTATTAAAACAGACGACGGTTTTTTTCTTTTTGTCGTGTCAAATCACTTCCCTCCACTCTACCCTGTACAATTAAAAATCCATTAATTACCCCACTCCAAGGGTTGTGTCTCCCTGAAAAGTGTCCCCTTTTATGGAACTCACTTGTTTCGAGATGACAATTTGTACTGACATAAGTGCCATGAGTAGCTTTTATTAATTGTCACTCGTGTTTCTGTAGGGGGCATTTTTGCGAGTAGAACCTTCCCTTATTTCAGTTACATATGCTTTAGACTGTCACTGTTTGTCTCATCACTAGAAGTATGATAAATTATCGTTTCACGTTTACTCTGACGTCAGTTACCTTAATTTTGCAACAAGTTTAACAAAAAAAACATGCAGAAAGGCTTTAATACGTTTGTAATGAATCGAAGGCTTCCTTTCAATTCTGTCCTGATGAAGTGGGCGTGGTGCACTATATTGATTATTTCTATTGATAAGTAAATAGTATTTAAGTGGCCGTAGCTTTGTAGCATATAGTGTTAAACTTAAGTATGGAATTCGACATCGTTCATATGAGCATGGCGAGGAGCGATCAATTTTTGGATTCAATTTTACACGGTTCACATTCGATATTGGTTCGGAATTCCTTTACCGTTGTTGCCAACGACCTAATATAAGCTTATAAGAAGAAATGGCCATTCGACCGGACTCGTGATTACATTCAGGATTTTTTTCATGAACTGAAGCACTTAGGGCTGTGATATTTTTGGTACTTCGATCCGCAATTTGGAGTAAGCGCTCCTAGAGTTGCGACCGCCAACTAAGAATTTCGATCGTATTTCTTAATAATTTCCAAACAATGTTCTTTCGAGAACTTCACAATAATTAAAATATGAACCTTGTCTAACGTTTTGGCATTGACGAATTATAAAATAAGTTTATTGGTGCGTTTGTATTAAAGTACGAAATTGTTATATCTTTATTGAAAAATCGTTTATAATAGTGCTGCTCATGGCGTTCTATAGTCCACGCGCGTACGGGCGTAAATTCAAACGATCTCGTATGGCATTGACCTAAGATAGGACATCAACGAAATTCTACCTGCATAGACGAGCATAAAACTGTAGGTGACTGTCTAGTATGACTGATTAGTTATAATGTTAAGTGATTCATTTAACACACACCTAAACGTCAACACGTGCATACTCTAGAGTGAATGTTTCAATCATTGTCTATCTCTGGAGTTTGTTGTAATTGGTGAAAGAAAATACATATTGTTAAGTTTAAGTGTTTCAAATATTATAACAACAAATCCCCAATAACAATTTATCTAAATTTACATCCACTCTTTACAATGTAACCGTCTTACAATCCACAGGTTCAACGTACCACTACACACCCCATTAAAATTCGCGACCAAAGGGAACTTAAATCCAATCGTCTATTTAATGGTAGCTTTTATAGATCCCTAGGGGGTACCTTTAGTACATATAGCTACCCACCTTTGCACTTTGCAAACATTCGCTTTTGCTAATTTATTTTCTTTGTCGTCCTTGTTGTTGTACTCGTCATTGAGAAAATATTGCAATTGTCATCTGGGAGATGCTCCTTTTTACGTTTCTTCGTTGACGGTAATTTGTTTTTCTTTCCTTTCCTTCCGTTTGTCAAATATAGTTGGCAGTTGTGTCGGGTGGTTGCTCTCTTTTTCTGACAAATGGATAATGGATAAAGGGCAGGGTAAGAACTGAGTTGTTGCAGTGGGATTTCCCTTTTGGCATCTGGATTGAGTTTACAATACACATCACACACCTTTATTGTGTTTGTTTGTATATGTATACAATTTGTTTACAGTTTTCTCTCTACTTCCGGTTGTAAGTAAATTCCCTTTTGTGCACAGGACGCAGTCATATGCCTTCAACAGCTGTTGCAACATGACGGGTTGCAGAAAAAAAAAACAAAAAAAAAACGAAGACAGGATACGAAAACGTATAGTAAAATATGTTCTGCCACACAGATTGCATGAAAACTGCTGAGATTCCCTCTCCCACAGGGATCCAAATCTGTTCTCATCCCCCGCCCGACAAAAAGAATCTGAAGCGTGCCAATTTCCAATTTCGGAGTAATAAGATTTTGAGATTTTTTTTTATGACATCTCGCCTGAGAAATTTATTTGTTTGAATCGTAAATCTGTCTGCTCCTCTGAAGCTATGAGATTGTCAGATGAAAACGGAAGTACAGATTGAAACGAGAGAGAGAGAGAGAGAGATGAAATTGAGGACGATTGACATGCGGTTGATGGTCAATTATATGGCCACCAAGGGAATATTCCTTGTTTCCATGGACACCAGTAGGTGTGGGTACGGATGTTGAATTATTTTTTTTGGCATTTTAATGGAAAAGTTGTGTAAATGAATACCTGTATCCCGATATAGAAATGAAATGTCATGGGATATTAAGAAGGTTATGTCAAGAAGAAAATGTCATGTGTCATTTGTCCAGAGGCTAAAGTGAAGGTTAGTCGAATGCATTAGAAATGAGAAACTTTGATTTTGTTAATGAAAACGAAAAATTAGTTTCGTCTGTAATTAACAACAAATTGAAGTGGTTAGGTCCCTTTTGGGGCACTCTATGAAAGATCTGCTGAATGTCACCACCAGAAGCTTTAATTATTGGCATAGTCTGATAAACCATTATAGGGACTGAGCGCTAACTAAGTAGCTCAAAGGGTATTGTCCCTTTAAATCCTTTAACTCCGATAAGCAAAACATTGTTTCAGCATTTAAATTTAATCGCATCACAGAGCAATACTTGGAGGTATCCGCTTTTCGAAAAGAAAAGGATAACCGATACAAAAATCCTTTTTCTAAAGCTTTTTTTTTGTTTGTGTTTTTAAGTTCTATTCAATTTTGCAAATTGAGATAAGGAAAAATCGAACGAAGTCTGTGAGGAAGGATGGAAAAAAAAAAGAAAGGGATTCAAAATGTTATTATCATCAGTCCTTTTGTGAGAGTTCTCCATACCGTACATGGGAATATCCTGACATAATCTCAACATCATCGACATCCTCATCATAATCAGTGAAAGCCAGTGAATGAAATGAAAGTGTATTGATTGTCAATTCAAAAATTGTTCCTCAAGAAATAAAAGTAAAAATACGAACCAGATTGAGGAACAGATAGAGAGAGAAAAAAAAAGATAAAGACGTCGTCATCGTCGGTCGTCGCATCCTGAATCCTTTCCGCAGAGCACGATTCGTCTTTTTTTATTCGCTTACAAAAGAAATTTATGTATTTTATTCTTTTTCTTCTCCATCCTGTGCTTTTTTTTTCTGTTATTCTTTTTATTATTACAATTTACATTCATTGCGAATGAATGGATAATGTTAAACAAAATTTTGGCGAAAAAGAATCTGTTGGGTTCTTGGGAATTCTTGGTCGCGGAAATTTTAAATTAGTTTTTCGGGAAGAACAAGGATGAAACTTTCCAACATTATTTATGAATGCACATGCATTTTTTATGTAGATGGAGCCTGGGGTTTGGTAGTGGCATAAAAGAACTGCAATTTATACATTTTTTTATGATGTCTTGGAGGATGGCAAAAATGCAGTCGAAACCACTAGATTTTGAAATGGATGAATGAACCTTTAAAAATGATGTTTACTGTCTGTGACGTGCATTTTACTTAGGCTAGTAGTTGGCAGTTTGGTTTTACAAGAAATATTAACCATTTGTCCCTATTCTGTAATATATCTTATGCAACTACTTAGGAAGTTGGTATCAATGGTATGCATAGCGTCTTAAATCTTTCTAACCGCGTCACATGGTCTCCGGGGTACACAATACCAGTGTAAATGATATTTCAGTAAGGACATAACAATTTTGTATTTTAATACAAATACACCATTTGACTTATTTTATAATTTGTCAATGTCATAATGTCAGCCAAAACTTATATTTTTTTCTTAGTTAAGTTCTCGAACGATCAATGTTTGAAAATTATTAAAAAAATTCTACCGAAATTCTCAGTCGGTGATCGCAACTTTCAGAGTGCTTACTTCAATGTTTGATAGTAATAATCGGCCCACTTGACAGTCTGTGCGTGCTATTGTGGATAAATTCGAGTCAAATTATTCACTATTAGTGTTCCTGTGTCAATAAGATAACACACAGTATTGGATGGAGTTGACATCAGCGATATGTGGTTCGAACAAGATTGTTCCACATGACACACAGCAGTCAAACAATTGATTTATTGAAGGGGATGTGCTATTGGATTTCTTTTTATTTGGTGACGTTAATTCGTTGGTTTCTGCCGAAAAGTCAAAAATATTAAAAGAGCGCCAGATCAATATCGGAACGAAAGTTGCCAAAGTTCCGAATTGTGGTAAAAAATTGGCTCCAAGAATTCGATTGGTGCAAACGTGCTCACGGTGGTCATATAAACCAAATCGAATTCCATACTTGAATCTGACATGTGTACAACATCTGGGCTAAATTTCAAATTGATATGTCAATTATTCTGAGCTTTATTTAAATACAAAATTGTTATGTCCTTATTGAAAAACTCTTTGTGCTCTCTTTAGTGATCTGAGAAAACTTCGCAAGGTCCTTCTGTGTTTTGTGTGATCCTGATCAAAATATTATAACCTGTTGATTTATGTTCAGCAACATAGTTCTTTCTCATCATCTCTTTTGTTTTCATTAAGTCTAGTCTAAATGAGGTATCCAAAAGTAAAGAGTGCGCAATCATACCTTCCATGAGATTGTGTTTTGGATTTGAAGGTTGGATAGTCAACCAAACACAAGCTATAACTTTCGGGACGAAATGTTTCTATTTTCATTTAATTTTAATCAACATCCTAATTAATGTTGGTATATCAAATCGGCTTTGTAATTTCTGTAAGCATCTAATTTCGGTCCAATCTTATGTGCTTCCATACTATACAAAACTTTTGCCGTGATATTACCTTTTCAACTCACAGATATACAATTCACGTGAATGACAGACAAAGTACTTGAAAATTAGCACAAGTAGATATATCTGTGACATTTGACAATGGATTCATTCCACTTCTATGGCTGGCGTTGTTGTTTTTCGCCATTCCTTTGAATGTCCTTTGATGACCCAATTTTCATTTCTGTCTGTGTACTTACCACCGGTGCTTGAGAACAATGGAGAACAAAAGAAACCCATAGCAATACGACAAACTACCACCGACTGTTCCTGTCAAAAGGAAGACCTCATCACGAACCTCCACTACCCAATAAGTGTACCTATGTAAGTGACATTTCGAAGGACGAACAAACAAAGCAAAATATAAAAAGAACAAGAATTATTATTAAATAAGCTTCATTTCCCCGACAAGGAGTGTGCATTTATTTGACACTAATTGACTGCTCTTGCAAGGAAATTAGGCAGGCAACATTTTTATATGTCAAGACTGTTGACGTCGAGCCAAGAAGTATTGTTTTTGGAGGCAAATATTGATTTATGGAGGGGAAGACCAGTGATTTAGTGGCAATTTAACTGATGTATCCAATTTTCTTGTCTTTTTACAGACCGTTGAGGACCTCGAGAATCGATGTATGCAGGCTGGCGTCGAAATCGTCACTAGACAATCATTTCTGTCCGATCCAACCGACGCCGTACGAAATTTAAGGCGCCAGGACGCTAGAATAATCGTAGGACTTTTTTACGTAGTAGCCGCTCGCCGTGTCCTATGCGAGATGTACAAACAGCAATTGTATGGAAAGGCGCACGTTTGGTTTTTTATTGGTAAGTGCTATCAATTTATATTTCATGTAAGGTAATTGAAAACTATTTAAGTTCTCCCACTTGTCTGGTTTTAACTTCTCCACTATCCACTTCGAGTTCAATTAAAACTTAAATTTGTTTAACGCCACACAGTAACCCCAACCACCACCCTGTTATACCTTTCCTATCTGTGAGCGCGCCCTCTGTGTTTAGCTATCAAATATCCTTATCAGCGAGACGTTGGGAATCATAAAGAAGCAATCAGAAACCATGACTTCCGCTCGTAAACTAACGAATATTCCATACAAACAAACCGCAAATTCTCTTCGGTACTTTCCATGAGTTCTGGTTCAAAACCACCACCATCGCCTTCGGTCTGGGAATTGTAAAACTTTACCCAACTCCCAGAAACTAGTGTCCTTGCAAGTGAAACAAGACACGGTTTCAAAGGTCGTCGGTGAGTTTCTATCGTTTTATCGATAAAAGACGACGATGATGATTTACACAGGGCCGGGGCCACATAAATTAACCTCGAACAATGAGAATGTTAATCCTGAAACCAGGTAAAGGGGACATTCGTGTCAGTCAAGCGGGAAATACCTTTGTGCACGCTCTCACGCTCATTCACATGTGTGGTGGGTTGTAAATTTTGGCATTGAATACCTGAACGCGGAGCATGTGTGTACCGCGTAGTCAGAAAACTTATAGTTTTCTTTAAGCATACACATACGCTTTCATTGTGAAATGGCACGAAAGGATCCTAATGGGTTGGGGTGTATAGTCCTGGGGGTGTACTATGTTTATGCTTAGTTTATGCTTTTTTTGTGCTCGGTAAACGTGCGAAACGTGACGGAACTTGAAATTAGAGTCTCCGGTGCAAATAGCTCAGCATAAAGGACGACCATACAAAGCGTGTGGGTGTGGACGCTAAACCGATGCGAAACTATCAGAGGCGTGATAAATGAAACTACGGAAAGCTACAGAGAAAGGGTTATGAGATCGATTTCAGTGGAAAAGATTATTATCCATCTCGTTTGAGATTTGTTGTGGACTTGAATTTGTCTGGTCCACAGCTGATGGACAAACCTCTGTTAACAAGCGGATATTTCATTTAAGGTTATATCCTATCTCTATTCGGAAAGTAGTCGATGTCTTATTGATACGCAGTTCACATCAAACTTCCCCACAGTTTTTTTTTCTCTGCATCACTCTGAATATAGCAATATTCCCTTTCCTAAGGTTAGGCTGCAGAATTCTAATTCCTCATCTTACTTTGCTCCACATTTCTGAGTTTTCAAATGGTCTGAGATCTGTACTTTGACTGTAGCCACTAAGGAACTTATCTCCTTTTTAAGAAAAGATATACTTTTACATGAACAGCTTTCTCTAGTACAAATCCTCTGGTAAGGTACCATGTACTAGTAGAGTTGCAGCAAGGTTTTGACACATTAAGTTCTGGCTCCACTGCTCTGCTTTGAAACTATTTAAACTTCAATCACACCATTACCCCTTCTTAACTAAAAGGTTGGGAACTATCCTTACTATTGGGTTGAGTAATTCCTAGAAAGCAGACTTATCCATGCTGAGCTGGGGTGCCAACTAATCGGAAAAAAAAAAAAAAAATACTTGGCGCTACAGGTCTATGGGACCCAGGGCCCAGCTTCTCACAACCATTCGTGTAGTGCGTGTTATATTCTTTACACGAATGGAAGGGGCCTACTGTTTAATGCCGTGTCCGAAGGGCAATCTGTTATTTAAAAAGCTCAGGACAATTGTACTCTTCGGATGTTTGTCAGACGCTCGCGAGAGGTGGGGCCGTGAAAAACTTTTTGGTGTTCCCCGACTGGGATTCGATCTCGAACCCCTTGCTCCATAGTCCAACGCACAAACCACTGAGCCACGGCGCCCACTTTACTTTAAGTATAAATCCGTTATGCAAAATGGAATATCTAAATACCTTACCAAGGATTTGCCTGTCGAAACGAGTGAGGATATCTTCATCCTATCACTGGTTGATGTGATGGTTAAGATCTTATATAGAATCTCCTTATACGTTCGCGATAGGCACTTAGTAATCAGTCTCAGTCTAAAGAAACACTTATTCTTCATTTTATTCCTGCTGAGGTGTTATCAGACTAGATAGCAGAGTCCTCGTTCATGGCGTTCATAACTTTGCTTTCAGCATCGACTTAAGCTCTTCCTTTTCGACTTTGTTCTCAAAATATGGTTATATACACAAAGGTGTACAGTAGAAATTAGTATTCTATACAGTCTATAAGGGGATTTGCAAAATTTGATTCTAAAAATCAATATCAGAGGAATACGAAACGTTTATTGTAAAATTTTAGTACCAAACGCATATAAAAGCTACCCACCACCCATCAATTTATTTTATTTCTAAATCCATCAATTCAAATGAAACTAAAACGAAATTATGTTCACTCGTAATACCCGCCTGGTGAACGTAGTAAATCCTTTCAACGATAAAATTAGTTTTCCACAAAACTTTAACTCCTTCTCTCATCGATGGAATTTTAAATATCACACAATTAGTCAATTCGTGCTAAATAAATTGATCGTCATTCTCCTTTCGACTCCCCTATAAGCACTCATAAAGTCCAAGGATTAAGGATTTTGCATAAATCGATGACACTGGTATGCAAATTGTATCAAGGACGTGTACATGTTATATAAAAGTATGAACGGCCGAAGAAAGGAGTTAACATCGAATCCAATTTTCGTCGGAATGTACTTGTCATATATATATTTATGTGGTGATGGCAATACCGTGATTATAAAAAAGAAAAAAAACTAATTTACTCACACTCTGATGGCCGATGGCTTGTGAGTTTTATAAAGTTATGCAAATTTTAATATTTCGCAGAGACCACTGGGTGGGGATAAATGAAAAATCCTGCTGATTTTAATAATAATGTAAAATATGTCATCATATAGAAAAAGCAAGAGCAAACGAGACTGTGTGAGTTTGCAAGGATGCTGTGTCTGTGCGTGCGTATATACAATTTCACTCCTGGCATATCTTATTTTGTTCGTTTTTTCCTCCATTTTTTTCTGTTAATATAGGGCAAATATTTGATGAAAGGATCCTTGGTTAGCATCCAATATTTGACTGTGTGTAGAATATACATTGGAATAGGGTAATACGAGGAGAGAGAGGGTTAAAAATATGAAATTTTGTGCCAAACGGCAAAGAAACTGGAGGTGGATTTTAGAAGACAATTTTACGACTTAAGGAAGAAAAATGGATTAAGGAAGAGAGAGAGAGAGTGGATTGAAGACACGATTAGGTTTGTTGGATTTAGTGCAAATGAAAGTCATAGTTTTGTATGATGAATTTGCTTGCAGACTGTTAAAGTTTCTGATTTGTGAGGATGTGTATCTGCATTTTGATTGCCATACAGACACCAATGCGAATTACTCTCTTTCCCTTAGAACTTCTAGGATGTACATTTTGTCAAAGAGAGACGAATCTAGATCGTTTTTCATTATATCATCAATAATTTTATGGACGTTTCTAATCGAGGGTGGAGTTTTTCAATTCGACAGGTATCTCAGTGCCTTTATTAATATTAACTCTGTGGTAGGTTAACATTGTGGTGTCCAACGGCGTTTGTTGAACGAGCGATCAATTTCTGGTTAATTTCATTTTATGGGCACGACGGACGTTAAATACGTTTGGTAGTGCGTCTGACTAGGAATTCTGCTTCTAATTCGAATGCATTGTTTGAATAGCTAGTAGCACCATCTGATGGTCCCACCAGGCTTTTAGTCTTACAGCTATTTCCTCATTTGTTTTTATAGTCCATAAATTCGAGTAATGTATGAAGTTTCGTGATCTCTCATACTCAGAGGTCCTTTGATCTCCATACTTTCGTGAGCCAGTCCAGGGGAAGTTAGTAAAGATTGTTGTATTTCTGGTTATCCAAGAAATACACTGAAAGTTCAGTGTACGTGTAATAAGGCCCAACAAATAATTTGGAGTGCAAGATGAGAGCTCTTTTGTAATGCAATTCTGAACTGATCCCTTCAAACTCATCATCATCTTACTCCCAACGCTTCCTACTATTCCACACGTATAGACTTTGAGAAACTCAGTTGGCTGCTATTTAGCATTCGGATGGAAGTGGGGTATATCTCGATCAAGAATGAAAAAATATTCTGGATCCAATGAAAATGCAATCTCGCCCCATATTTCCTTTCCCTTAGTTTTTTGCGTCAAATGGGCGAAAGTGAATAAGCAAAAGAACGCAAACCACTTAGGTTTGGACATTTGACTTCAAGGAATAATATCATCGCCTTAGTTTTATATGTAGTTTGTAACGCAGAGAAATATCTACATATGTTTTTTTTTTTTTTTTTTTAAATTCATTTTTGTTTATTAATTCATTAATACTTACATGCTAGACAAAATTGTTTAAAACTAGCTTAACTAACTTAACAATGTTATGACTAACTTACTGGCCCTATGCGGGCGCTCTAAGCTAAACTTAATGCTTAACCTATGTCTTTCGACGTATCCTAACTAAAACAATAAATTGTTTCTTATTTTATTTATTTATTTACTTAGTTCTACGAAACAAAGAAAATGATTTAAATAAAAACTTTGTAAACGAACATTTTTTGGTTTTATATAAAACTTAATTCTACCTTAAAATAAATCTTAAACTACTTAACCTACTTAAGCTAAAAACGTAATTAAATATGTTCTTTTTTTTGTTAGCCGACTGCTGCTATTTTATTTTTATTTTTTTTTTTTTTTTTTTTTTTTTTTTTTTTTTTTTTTTTTTTTTTTTATTTTTAATTTTTTTTTTTCTGTGTTGGCTTTATATATAAATTTATAAATTTATATATAAATAAAACTTATGACTACAACACCTACAATCTAGACCTACAACTACCTTAGAACTATGTAAGCCGGCCAGGCTAGTTATAAAAAAAAAAAATAAATAAAATGGCCAGCTTGCCCTACAAGGGCTAGCCCGGATTAAGAGGGATCGACGAGGGAGTTCCCTCTTCGTAAAGCCACCAGAACTTTTGGTGCTGCCGTTCTACATCTTTGATATCTCGCCCCGATACCGACCTACTGAATCGGAGACGATCCTCAGTTGTCTGTGCTACGCCTCGGTCGTAGTTGAGTCGCCTATCCACAGCTTTTCTGGCGACGTGGTAGATTAACGGCGTACCCGTTCTTTCTTGTACCAGACCTTGTCTATCGAAATAGAGGAACGCCTCTGGGGGGACAAAGCCGTTAAGGCGCACTCTCTCGTGGTACCCATCATTGGGGTAGTAAGCCCCAAAGATCAGGCTATTGGTCGAGTTCATTGCTCTTGCAATATGACCGCGAATCAACTTCACCAGGAAATTGTCCACTCTAATCAGATTCGCCCTGTTATAGAGGACCTCATTGGAGTAGAATTTTTTGTACTCGGACTCTGGTGTTCTGTATAAATGAAGGCAAGCCCGAAGACAAGCCCTCTCAAACACCCGAATCCTTTCCATCAAGCTTGCTCCCACGTTGAACCACACCGGACAGCCATAGGTGAGCATTGGCCGTATGAGGGCCGTGTAGCAGATTACCTTCACCCTCGCATCGAGTTGGCTGCTATAAAACAGTCTCTTTGTGAGGGCAAAAGCAGCTCGGGCTCTGGCCAAAGCAGCATCTATATGTTTGTTAAAATATAGATACTGGTCTAGCCAGATCCCAAGGTACCTGACTACACTTCTACTCGCCAATGGGCGTCCGTTAGGTCCCACGATAGAGAACTTTCGCCAATTCTTTCTGGTGTCCCTTGAGGCCCCAGATAACGGCGTTCTGAACAGGATGGTTTCCGATTTCTGGAAGTTGATCTTTAACTTCCAGTCATCGCAATATCGCTGGATATTGTCGAAGTCACATTGCAAGAGAGTTGCAATGACCTCGACCTTAGGACCTGACCTGTACGCAATCAAGTCGTCTGCGTACGCAATAGCATGGTGAAGAGAACCTATCAAATCACTTGTGTAAATGTTGAACAGGATAGGCGAATTAACCGCACCCTGTTGCAGACCGTTTTTAATTTGAAACGTGCCAGCAGAAGTCACGTTGCCATTTTTCACAACGAACTGTCTACTGGTGAGCATATTGCAGATAATGTACAGAAGTGGTTTGCTGATACCCAGCCTGCTCAACTTGTAGAAGAGCCCCTCCAACCATACGGTATCGAAGGCTTTCTCCAAGTCAACCAGGCAGGCACCCGTGCATTGATTCTTGCTTTTATTCCATTGGACGTCCGACACCAGTTTAGACGCGGCATGTAGGGTATCATGCCCCGCCTTAAAACCGAATTGGTTGTCCGGAATTATGTGTTTGTCCTCAACCCACTTATTCAGGGCTCTTTGAATAACTTTCTCGAATACCTTGCTGATGTTCGGAAGGAGACTTATCGACCGGAGATTTGCCGGATTGGAGGTGTCTTTTCCCCTTTTGGGAATGGGCTGCACCACTGCTGTCTTCCAATGCGCCGGATAATGTGCATTATTCAGCGCATTGTTAAACAGGGTGGTGTATATGTCTACCGCTTCTAGAGGGAGGTGTCTGAGCACAATGTTCGGAATTCCGTCGATTCCCACGGATTTCTTACTCCTGATTGAGACGAAGATCGCTTGGAGTTCTACCTTCGATATGAACGGGGGGTGAACCCTGTTATTGGCGATGGCATTGTTTGCCATGTTCCCTTCATTGAACACGGTGAAACCAGTGTTCTCAGATCGCCATTCCTGCATATCATTTCGAAGGTAGAAGTTGTGCACAAGGACGCGATTTTCCAGGTCATGGTTCGGGCGAACGCTATCATTCACCTTGTACACTTCCTGGAAAGTCGCTCCTATAGCCTCTACTTTCTCCTGCGGATCTTCTATCACAAAGAAGTCGTCATCCTCGACAGCGTTATCTGGATCTATGCCTGCTGTTGTAAGTATTCGTTCGTTGTTCGTTGTTCGGGGTATCTTAAGACACGGAAGGTCGTTGATGTTCTTTCTCCGAAACACCTTATTGATCTGCGGGAACATGCTTGGATTATTGGCTCTTATGGCCGAAATCTTCCCGTTCCAATGCGCATTAACCGTCATTCTGTAGTTCTCTTTGATCAATTTTTGGAGATTTTTGATCAACGACTTCAGTGTCCTAACCTCCAAGTTGTGTCTGTCAGCAAACTGCCTGTACAAGGTTTTTAATCTCGACAGGAGTCTACTTTTCTGTCGGTGTAGTGCGTCGATTGTCGCGTTGCGGAATATGTCGGCGTTGTCAGTATGTTGATACCGAGGTATCGTACTGTCCATCGTTCGTTTGATTGTCTCGTCCAATCGTTTCAGGTATCTGTCAATCTCCTCGTTTGACAGGTTCCTGTTGGACGGTGGGTAGAGCGAGTTCGAGGAGAGTGCTCTAGTCAGTACTCGGGAGAAGCGAGTCCAGCGCGTCCTACTGTAGTTGTAGGTGTGCGTTTGAACAAACTCTTCCAGTTCCGCAATCTCGTTGGGAATCGTTATTTCGGCACTAAGTCCGCAATGGTCACTGTCGTACACAAAAGTGTGCAAACAGTTCATAGTCTGTCGGTCCGTGTCGGTCAGTTGTAGCCGTACGTCGAACAGCATGAGATCCAGATAAGAGCCGCCTCTGGGAAAGGACGGAATGTCCGATGCTTTCACATCGAGTCTAAACTCGACATTGTGCTGACCCCACCAATTAAATAGTAGGTTCCCTCTAGGATTTGGTGTATTATTTCCCCAATCCCCATGCTTCGCGTTTAAATCTCCGGCCATGAGATAGTAATTCTCCTCCGACTCCAGCCTTAGGTATCGGAAAAGTGATTCGAGCTCTGAAATAAATAAGGAAGGTTGAGTAGCTTCAGGTGCATAGACCGAGACCACGTACATCTTCTTTCCACTATGGAGAGGGATGCACACGATGCACGCTTCCAGCACCTGGAACCTTCGCACTTCACCACTGTACACTGTCTTGTAACGTAGCTCTTTACGTACGAAGATCGCGACACCACCTCCTTGGGTGGAGTTGGGCCGGTCTCTTCTTATTATATTATATTTATTGTTCCTTAATTTATGTCTCTGAGTTAGCTTAGTTTCGCTAATCAGAAGCAAATCAGGATTTTTATCGTCTAACAACCTAAAAAGTGAGTTCCTACGTTCTATCCTTATCAGTGAATTCACATTCACCGCAAGGATCTTTAAGGGAGTCTCCGCCGTGGTACCCATTACGACTGGAGGTGCGCTAGGCCCGGCAGAAGCGCGTAGATTTGGTCCACCCGCGTCGCCTGCTCTTGTATCTGACGTTGTAGCTGGCCCATCTGCCCTTGGATTGAGAGCAAGATAGCCATCAGGTCAGCATTCGCCTCAGGTGCTTTAGGCACTGACGCCTTTGGAGCAGCCTTTGGCAGTTGTTTTTGCGTCTTGCCTTGACCCGACGCCATTTGGGCGTAGGTCAACTGGGGTGTGACGGCTTGGGAGATTAGAGCGGGAACAGGTGGACGATTCACCTCGATCTTCTGCTGACGAACCAAATTTACTTTTTTTATGAACTGGAACTTAGGGCAACCCCGATAGTTAGCGGTGTGCCCCGTGTTCCTGCATAGAGCACACGAGAGTTGCTCCTTGTCAGCGGCCCTATCCTTACCTAGAGGGCAATCTTCTGCCTTGTGGTCTTTACTGCACTTGACACATCGAGGCTGCATGTCGCAGTTCGACGCGGCGTGCCCGAACCTCTGGCAGCGAACGCATTGTAAGATGCTTTCGCTCCTTCTTAATTTATCCCACCGTACAACCTGGTGGTCGAGGACTTTAATGCCTCTTAGACCATCCAGTTTGCTGCTGGGAGACAGCTGAACAAGGAAGAACGGTAACTTCCGGTTCTCCCTCTTCGCCTTTGCCGTGATAAATGGCTTGACCCCTACGAAATCGAGGCCGTCGCACTGTTTATCCTTTAGCAACTTAAGGATCTCCTCCGGCTCGGTAGACGGTTCCAACCCCTTCAAAAGCACCGTTTGGAGCTTTTCCCCTTTCGGGGTGAAGGAGAAGAACTCCGTCGTCGAGTCCCTCAACAAATTCTTAATTTTTTGATAATCTGTTAGATTCTCACACTTTATCGCGTGCCTATCGTTAGAATACCTAATAATAGTAAAATTATTGCCTATGGCCGACTTACATAAATCCTTGGTCTCCTTTAGTTCCATTTTGTAGGTATTGATTGGTGGAACTCGTTGCTTTGTTGTTTTTTCCTGCTGTTGTTGTTGCTGTTGTGTCTGCTGCTGCTGTTGTCTCTGCTGCTGCTGCTGTTGTAGTGACGGCTGCTGTTGTCTCTGCTGCTGCTGCTGCTTCTGCTGCTGTTGTTTCTTTGGCTGCTGCGCCTTCTGCTGCTGTTGCTTTGCCAGCGGTTGTTTTTGCTGCTGAGCTTGCTGTGGTGGCTTTTGTTGTTGCTGCAGCTGTTTCCCTTGTTGTTGTTGTTGTTGTTTTAGCTGCTGGCGTTGCAGCTCTTCTTCGCGCTCTTTCTGCCTTCTGGCCGTTTGTTTGGCCTTAATCAGCATGACCTTTTGCTGCAGCAGTTGAATGGTGCTGCACAGGTTTGCCAGTGTCTCGTCGTCCTCGTCCTCAGAATCCGACGTCGCTAATTTGCCGAAACTATTATTTTCGCCGGTGTACCGGCCTTCCCCACCGTCGGAGACGTATGGGTAATTTTCCTCTTCGTCGGATGATTCTAGCTGCATTGATGACGTTGGCGCCCCCCCCTTTGCTTCTGCAGGCAGCTTCACTGCAGAGCGTGTCAGAGACGGGCGCTTAACCAAATTAGGAGTTGGCTTTACTTTCCTCCTCCTTTTCACCGTACCTTCGTTGGCTACGACGGCTGAGTAGCCGGACGTAGATGCCGTATTTTCATCGGCAGATGTTTGTTTGTCCGCACCTCCCGCTATTGGGAGTGCGGACCGTTGACTCTCGTCCATCGCGTGACACTTGTTGTGGTTTGATTCACTGTCTTTATTTATTATTTTTTTTTTTTTTTAATAAAAAAAGAAAAAAAAAGTACTTATGCTTTTGCCACTGGCCGGAATTGAACCAGCGCTGGTCTGATCACTTATCACTGCCACTTGCACTACGCCAATTAGGCTCTCGTGCCACTGTAGATTTTTTGCGTACTTAATAAACACTTCTTATTCACTGTGGAGGCCGAAACACGTCTTTATCGCACTATGGTCTGTGAACGACTGATATCTACATATGTACAAATGTATTCGTGTTCAATAGGGAAAACGATTAAGTCATGTCCGTCAGTCTGCGTGTATGGCACCACCTCTTAAAGTCTGAGCTAGGATGATGAAATTTCACGTCAAGGCTTTCGGGAAGGAGAAACAATGCAATACAAATTCCCACTTTTCACTTCACAATTTTACTTAAGATCGAAAAATCTGAAAACAAAGATGGGTTCACTTAGTCTGCCCGTCCAAAGTCCTGTTAACAAAGACAAGTTTTAATTCAATATAATAATTTTTCAATTTTTGAAAATATTATGAAATGGATACAGTTTCCTACATACACTTTATTTTTTTGACTTTTTTAATGTCATTTTTACACTTTTTACAAGTGTTGTCGAACACTGAACTTAACCCTGGATTTCCCCGGGCTTAAATGTTTACATCATCATCTAAGGAAAATGTTATTGTTTGAATCTTAAGATGCTTAAACCAAACTTGAAAATCGTTGTCAGTATCAAGTGGGTTTAATATTAGTTCAACTAAATTCAAAACCCACGCCTTGGAAGCAACTAAGTTAATTGTTAAGAAGGTACTCTGGTACAACATGTTCCTACAATTTCGAACTCCAGATTTTAATCAAACATGATATTATTATTATATAGGTAGAAATATCTGAATATCTATCTGTCCGGTTTTCTACAACTTTTCATCTATTTGAATTTTTCGAAATTAGGTTAGAGTAACTTCCGCTATAAAATTTTTTACACGCGCCAAGAATATCCTTCTCGCTCCTACCATATGTAATGTAATTAAAACAGCAGAGTCATTTATTTAAAATGTAAAGTAAAAAATGAAAATATTTTGCCATCATCATAAATCATTCTTCTAATTAATATACGCTGTGGGATGAAGTACAAAACCAGAACGCGGTTGCTAGAAGCTTAACCTACTGTTCAGACAATCTACCTCTCCTTATGTGTACTGCTTGGCTACGAAGTATTCAATTCAATTTTTTTTTTCCTCCAAGTTATCGCAATCACTCATTACACTGGAAAATATTATTTAAATGAAAATACAATATACATATAGTATTCGGGGTGTTACTGATGAGTAAATATTTAGAAAGTAATGTGTATTGCAGCGCTGAAAAGTTTATGATCTATTCGATTGTGATTTAATGAATACTCTATCTTAACCCTTCTCAGCGCAATGACTCATTTTTCGCTAAAATTTTGAAAATAGACGCAAAACAAAACTAAGAATAAAATTAAAAAAAAAAATTTTTATTTTTTTTATTTATTTGTTAACAAAAACCATATGCTGCAGATATGCAACTTTGCGCTTTAGCTCCTACTTTTTCACATAACTATTTACAATGGAAATCTTTGAAGAAATTGTTTGTTTTATTATAGCATAAGCCTATTCTACACTTCTCACATAACGTTGGTGTGAAACCAGTGCAATTGGGCATTGCACACCACATTCTCTTTTCTCCCCATACTGGCCAATAGCTCGTTTGATCTTGGCAAACTTCCTTGGGCTGTGCGTGTTGAGCAGGGCCTTTCTTTTTTTTGCCTGCAGACCTTGTTCAACATGTGATTTGCTTTTGCTCGGCCATACCCACCTTACAAAGTGCTTCAGCTACTTCCACTCGAAAGTCTGCGGCACTTAAAAAATAAAGTGCACAACTGGGTCGTACGTACTAGCACCGTAATGCTATAAGTGTAAAATTTCATCAGGATTAAGGTCCAAGTCTTGCTCTTTCCAGTAAAGTAGGCGTGGCATTCCGCGTTTCGATGGATTAATAGTCCTAACTTTGTAGGAGTTTTCATAAGACTTTGTTTTTATAAAAATGCCCTTAAAAAGTGGGCGTGGCCATATAGCACCTTTGGGTGAATTATAGAAAATTTTAAGGCCTATTACTTTGCTTAAATAATTTTTTCTCATTTTCTTGTAAAAATTTTGAAAAAAATAACTTTTATAAAAGTGGGCGTGGCAATTCCACAATTTGGTACGCCATTATTTTGCCATTGTCTTATAACCTATAAATATTAACTTTTAGCCCAATCGCCTTACAAATACCCGAGAAACAGCTGATTTTCAATAGTGCCGTTATTCGAATTTTTCGAGAAAAACGTGGTATGCCACCTCATAGCATATACCCAAACTAACCCACATATCACATTTTATCGAAATCGTTAAAGCCGTTTTCGAGAAAATCCATTTTAACTGAAATCGGCCTTAAGTAAACTACCCTTAATTTTGAGGCTAGAATGAAAATTAAAATTTCGCCTCTAGGGAATATCCCACAGACCCTATATATGAAGTTTGAAGTAAATCCGTCTAGCCGTTTAGGCTGTAGTCGAATATACAAACAGACAGACAGACAGACAGACGGAATTGCCGGACCTACTTTTTTGGACTTCTCCATCATAGTAACGTTAAGTTTGATTAAAATCTCGAGTTCGATTTTTTTCACGATTGCAATACTTGCCCTACAGGTAGGTGCAAGTAAAAAGCGGCAATAGTAGTTGCAGTTGTTTGGTATTCGCCTCGCTTAACGCACAACTTCATTTGAGCAGCACCCAATTGGGGCTCTTCCTCACATAACATATTTTCTTGGTCACAGTAGATTTCAAAGCTGTAACCAAAGCCACTAACGCCACACAAAATAAAAAGTTTGAACCCCCATTTGTGAGGTTTGGCCGGCATTTACTGCTTCAAAATAGTACCAGCCTTGATTGACCACATCTGCTCGTCTACAGCCAAGTACTTTTCCAGGGTCACTTTCAAAAAGGGTTCATTAAGCCTTTATAAAGGCTATCACTTCCGGATTGGGTGTAAGGCAGGTATGTTGCAGATCTGCAACACAGTGCAGTGAGGGTTAAGACATAAATGTATTTTTAAAAACTTGTATAAGTGAAGATATTTTAATGAGAGTAGATCTGAGTTAACAATAACTGAGAAGCAATGATCATATCGCCTATTCTTCAAATATATTTGTGAACTACAACCAATGATTGTTTATTGTTTTTGGAAGTACCACCTTAATAAAACAGACCGATTTGTTGTTTTGATTAGACCAAACCAAGTTGCCACTAGTCCTTGAGACCTAAAAAGATATCACACGTTGGTAGTTTTATCGCTTTAGGTATAGTATGTCCCAGCTAAAGCTCCAATCGGAAAGCATTCCAATCATATTTTGGTTAATAAAATAGGGTCAAATACCAAACTCTGTGGAACACCAACCAGAATTCACTAAATGTGCCTCCTATCTTAACCACTTGCTTCCTATCTTTAATAAGAGATTCAAGAAACAGAGTAGTCTTATGCAATTCAAATTATGAAAAGGGTTCGAAGGAAAAAATATGTCCTTCTGCTCTTTTCCTGATAATGCAACCTTCTCCACGAATGGTGCCAATAGAGTGAACAGTTGCTTCAAGAAGTATATTACTCAGATTAATTGTAAAATATACATACCTCGAAAGTATGCGCAAGTTCAACAGAATTAACTATATACTATATCGTAGGCTGTATATATGTACATATGTATGTCCAAAATTTCACGCGATCGCAAGCGACATAACTACAAGAGAAAACCCACTTTTTCTCATATTAGCTATGTGAAAGCATTTAGTCTTCGCATAAATAGCATTAGTGGGCGCCGTGGCTCAGTGGTTAGTGCGTTGGACTACGGAGCAAGGGGTTCAAGTTCGAATCCCAGTCGGAACACCTAAAAGTTTTTCACGGCCCCACCTCTCGCGAGCGTCTGGCAAACATCCGAAGAGTACAATTGTCCTGAGAAAGCTTTTTAAATAACAAATTGCCCTTCGGACACGGCATTAAACAGTAGGCCCCTTCCATTCGTGTAAAGAATATAACACGCACAACACGAATGGTTGTGAGAAGCTAGAAGAGCTAGAAGCTTATAAATAGCATTATAGCACTTAGCTTTATATAGAGTTCTTTGTAGCTTATCTATTTACATAGGTATGTATGTACCTAACGCTAACACTTCTTTCTGAAAAAACCATTGAAAAAGGATAAGTTCTGTCAATATTTTGGAAAATTTTCAACTTTTACTGTCATCACTTCTACCACAAGTTAGAGCTTTATGTGGTTACGTCCCTGAACGACTGTTTATCACATTACGAAACATTACAAGTCATTAAATATAAATCCTTAAATTGATCTGCTTTAATCACTCCCCTTGGCTTCGACAACTTCCGTTCCACACCTCTGCCATTTTGACGTACCTATTCTCCTCGGAAATTAAATCAGCTGTCCATTTAATCCATAATCCATTAATTAACGAATTCATAAATTTATCGGCAGTGACAGAAAGAGAGAGTGAGCCCGAATACTTTTGGGCGTACAATAACTGTCATTCCGAATAGGCACCCCACAACCCACAGCAAACTAACAGCAAACGAAAGTATCCTTGAAATCAATCTGCCAAACAAATCAACTTTCATCTGAAAGCCAAAATCGTTTTTCTGTTGTTCTTCTCCTCGTCCTGCTCCTCCTTTTCTTTGTTGGTGAAGAAAACTTTTTGCCGAAGTAAACTTTTACTATGCGTAACTTTTGTTAGGAAACTAGAAACAGGATATATCCCCGTCTCTAGGGATCTTTTAAAATATTAATTTAAATTAATTTCCATTGTGTTCTCCTGTGGTCTGCGAATATTCCAATATAATGACGCACCCAACCACAGGCTCAGTTGTTCTGATCCCAAAATGCCGTTAGTCATTTTTGTTTCGATAGAAAGAAGCAAACCCCACTTTCTGGGGGCCGGAGTCGGCGAATAATAGAGAAGGCCAAACTCCATGGAAAACTTTTATATTATTCCTTCCATCCTATAATGTGATTAGCGGTTGTCTCACGCAAAAGAAATTCAAGTATCCTTTCATGCTTCTTCTCGTCGTCACTCGCTTTCTAAACTCTTAAACTAAAAGTAATCAAATTTTAAAGTCGAATCTAATTACCAAGAGAATGGTGGGCAACACGATAAATTTCGTGCGCGCCCAAGAAAAGGATAACGATTTGAATGGTTTAATTGGCCAAAAACCGGAGTAGTAATCATTTTGTCAAGATGGCGGGGGCTTTACTCAAGGATGTTAGTATTATTTCTGACAGATGGAAGTTAATCAACCTTTTGGATTCGGTGGTATGGAAGGTGAAAACCGATTAGAACGATGATTAAGATGTTTTTCTTTGGCTAGAGAGATAATCTGCAACCAATTTCATGTATCCATGTGTATTTCATGAATAAAAAGGATTATGAGAGGGAGAGAGAGATTAACCTTTTCGATATCTGGATTGGAACACGTGCACCCTCGTCGTGGTCAATTCCCGAGGGGTGATGCCCTAAAAGGATATGTTTGCTTTTTAATGACCAAATCGAATTTGTGAGAAGCTATCTCCATAAATTTTATAGTTTATCACGTGTGCAGGATAATCCTTGGAGTGGGAGCTCACGAAGTTTATCCCCATTGGGTTGATGTGTATTAAGGGTTCTTGAAAAACGGATCTCCTAACGTACATACATATATTAAATGGTACGTTTGTTTTCTTTTCTATTCGCAGGTTGGTACGAAGATAACTGGTACGAACAGAATTTAGAAAATGAAGGCATCACGTGTACGATAGAACAGATGCGTCTTGCTGCTGAAGGTCATCTGACAACAGAAGCCCTCATGTGGAATCAGAACAATCAAACGACAATTTCCGGAATGACAGCCGAGGAATTTCGGTAAGACACGCAGATAGAAGTCTGAGTGACAGAAAAGATGATAAATATATTTTGCATTTCACAGACAACGACTGAACACAGCTCTCACAGAAGAGGGCTATGACATTCATCACGATCGTTACCCGGAGGGCTATCAAGAAGCACCCCTTGCCTACGATGCAGTGTGGAGTGTAGCGTTAGCTTTTAATAAAACTATGGAGCGACTGAAAGAACGAAAAAAGTCCTTGCGAGATTTCACATACACGGATAAGGATATTGCCGATGAAATTTACGCCGCAATGAACTCCACACAGTTCCTGGGAGTGTCGGTAAGTCGGTGCAAGTCGTGTGAAATAGTGTTCAAAAGTAGAAAGTGCTTAGGAAAAACAATTTGCGTTCTCCTATGTGGTGTGGTCGTGTGATACTCCTTTGAGTGCACAGCAAAAAAAAAGATAAGACTCCTTCGCGAATGCATGATTTAGCTGAAGTCTCCCTCCTTTTTTGGTGTCAACTTCAACCGCAAATGTCAACTTCATTTTTCTATATTTTGTCCTTTCGAGCAATTACTTGCGTCGTCACACAAGGACCCTGAACAATTTCTCCTGGGGGCACAGGATGCGAGCTCCTTTTTTCCTTGCATCTTTGTTCTTTTCTTCGCTTTGGCTTTACTGTCACATGGATAATAAACTATTCGTTCAAGGATATCAAAGCGTGCTTTTTGTACCCTTTTCTTCTTGCCTTCCATGTGTGTGTGTTCTTTTGCCTTCTAAGGAGAGGACAATTTTTTTTCTTCCAGGGTTTTCTGTTCTTTTATCTGAGCATATGAGGATATCAGTGAGTTTTATTTTCTTTTTCTTACATTTTTCCTCATCCACAAGGACATTCCAGGGAATTCCTTTTTTACTCCATGGATGGATAATGTTGTTTGCTTGCCTCGAACTAGAAATTGTTTTCTTTCATTCTTCACTTGGCTTTGTGGATTGTATGTACTATATTTGCGGCAATACTGCTGTGGGTTATATGAGTTTTTTTTATCAGGTTTTCTTTTCTTAATTAAAATAAACGACTAGGGTCGAAAAGAGTGAGTTCAAAAAGGCGAAGGAGACAAGCCAAATTGGTAAACGTCTTATAGAAATAAACTTTTTTAGGAGATCGAATGAGATGTCGTGCAAGGGTTGCTTGCACAGGGTGATGTCCTTTTCACTTTTAAATCATTAATTATTTGTGTTGACTTTAATTGTAAAGGAGTTATGTCCTTGTGTTGACTTTGTGTATATTTTTTTTGTTGTGTCCAAGTTTTTAGAATGATTTGAAACGTGTTCAACTTTATTAGATAAAAGATGTTTACTTACAACCGGAGTTAATTAATTTGTTCCACGAAATAGATGAACAATACATCCTCATCCTAAAGAGGTTGTTAGTGAATGATATGATCAGAGCTATTATGTGGCTCTTGTGTTCAAAATTATATTCCCGCATCTCAGATGTAAAAAATCCCCCCTCCACTGGAACCTCATTTGAAAGACAAAAAAATATATTCTTTGAGAACTGACGGTGCACTGACATTCTAGGAGTCAACATAGAGCAAACGTATTGAAAGTACTCTCTTGAGGTCATTTAAAAATTTGTCTAGAATTGTGAAATACTCAAAATGACGTCACGGTCAGATTCCCAATTACGGTGGATTGGGAAACAGGCAGAATGTGGAAAGGGTTCGAAACAACAATTTACACTGACGTTTCTAAAATGTATTGTTGAGTAGGGGGCAGCGATTTCTCCTGATTCTCAGAAAATTTCCAGGTCTTTTCGGCTTCCTGATTCACGCAGCGTCTTCCAAGCGGAGGTTCTCGCTGTACGGGCAGCCTACCGTATACTTAAACGAACCGCCACACCCGATAGTAACATAGATATCATTATTGACGGCCAGAGGGCTGTCAAGGCTATTGTGTCGGTCACTACATCATCGTAGCTTGTAAAAGAGTGCAGGATGAAATTTTCTCCTTGGGTCGTCGGTTCAGAATTAGCCGGGTCATAGCGATATTAAGGAGAATAAGCGATGGGATGAAAATGGGATCAGAATCTTTGCGCACTACTTATTGCAATCTCATAGTAGATGGCAGGGGGTGCGTAACTGCCTCATACATAGTCAGGTGTCTCCAGAATACTGCAGAAAAAGAACACATGAACTGCTAAATAAAAACCATAGTTTTTGCCAGAGTTGTAGGAGTTAGTATTGGTTCACCGGGATCCATACGGTGAGCATATGTAGGTATTCCATTTATTGTACATTGTCGCAGCTGCAATATCTCCAACAAAAGAGAAATAGTTAGGTATACACTTCCTTCCCAAATGTTCACCTCTAGGTAGGCCCAGACAGCTTACACTAAGCAAACAATTTTTCGACGAACTTACAGAGCTAAGAACTGGGGACATCATGTAACAGGGTGGATTTGAACAGATACCATTTATCACATATCAGTCAACCCCATTTTACATTAGACAGGTCACATGAGTCTTGGTATCAAAATGGCGCTTTTTTCGCTACTTATACTAAGAATCTCTACCTACCTACCTACGTCCTGAATTTAAATCGGAAAAGATATCTAAGACAAGCCGACGGTTTTGTTTTTTTTAAACTAACAACAGTGAACAGTGAAACATTGGTTAGATATTGCAAAACAGTTTGAAGTTTATTGTCAGCGCAGAGATGAATATTCAAATTGTTTTACAGAAGTGGAAGATGTTCTTTTAGTCAGGTTAAAGAGAAGGAAAGAATTTTTCCACTCACCATTCAATGCAGTCGCCAAAAGGGTTCTATTTCGTTTGAGGTGAACTTCGCAGTCTATGGTTGAAGCTTAAGACGAAATGAATAATTTATGTCTTTACAAGATATTAAAATATTAAATTAAATTGACATTTTTCAAACCGCTTAAGAGCCTTTAACGGAGCAGGTTTTGTTTCTGGGTTTTTATTTGAAAATTAACTACAAATTGATAAGTTCTCTCTGAGGTCGAACTTCAGAGCCCATCACCCCAGTTAATTTAAAAAAAAAACTATGAGAGTTATATTTTTACTTGTTTATTATGTTTGCATTTGAGTTTTTCCGCATTTCAGTAGCACTTTCCCCATTATCTCCCTTTATTTAAAAATTCGCCCAAAGGCGGAAAAATCACATATCTGGCATTGATGCCCGAAAAAACAATGTTTCCCTTCGAATTGAAGTGAAGTTTCAAAAATTAATTGTTTTTTTGTTTCAATTGTCAAAATAGCCCATAGCCCATGCATATGCATGTCGATCCTTTGTGAACCTATGTCCCGGAGTAACATCAGAAAAACATAAAAGTTTGTTTGAGGCATTGGTATAACAAAGCGGGCTTTAGGGTATTTAATAGTTGTCGCCCAGGTCTCCGAAGTGATTAATGACCGAGGTTAGCCTATTTCCTGGATTTGCTCAGGCTTGAGCACTTGCATAAGAATTCAGATAAGCTGTCTTCTGGACCTGTCTTAGCCGCATTCTTTTTGGAGGACCACCAAGAGTGGGTGGTAATAATCCCACTTGGTTCTCTTTCGTCGTGTTTTGTCTCGATCTCGAAGCAAGGTAGGATAAGAGTGCAGTCCATTACAAAGTATAAGATTTTAAAGATACTCCAATTGTTTTGTTTAAGGATTTTATAGACCACTGTATATTTTAAATGGCCTACGAGTTGTGGAGCCTAATTCTCAGTAGTTAAGAAGGTGGTTTCGAGAGATCAATGACATGAGGTACCTTTATTCATTGACAACATTTCTTTTGGAAAAAAAAAATTCAATTGATTTTTTTGAAACGTGATAGACCTGTTTGAAATCCCCAGAATGAGAGCTATACCTTACGATTAAGCCTTACCGTTAGTTGAGAAGCTGGTAGCCTAGAATAGTGAAAGCTTTTTGTGTGGACTGAGCTGTAATAAGGTTTGGAAACGATTCTAAGCAAATTAAGATTCAAAGCTAATCTATTTGAAAACGTTCAGAGCAGGGTTACAGGCATATAAAATAGGTATTAACGTGTGTACCTTTGGTACTTTTAGTGGCTTGAGAAAGCTTACCACGCTTGCCACATTAAATTCTGCCTATTTGCATGGAGTTTTTTCAATATTTCAAAGGCTCCAGACATACTTACATATGTATCTAAAAAGTCTCGAAAAGGCTTATTCTATATTGATTTCACAGTGATCTTTCGATCTAATCAATCTAGTGATGCATTGCTGTTGCTAAGTTGTCCGCAGTTCTTAGGTTACTTAGGTGGCGCTAATATGTCCTTAATACAGACAAGAAAAATCCCTATAGTGTTCGAGAATGTCTACCAGATTAACCTAGGTGAGAATAGTTTTCTTGAAGGTCTTCTACTATCTATTATGTGACTTGCATTTTGTGGAGCAAAAGGTGAAGTATAGGTGATTTGTAACTTACCCATTATTTGATGTGAGTCAATGTTTGAACAGAATGGTTTAAAAGCGAAAATATTGTGATCTCCCAGAGATATATGTACATATACCTCTTGTCTATATCAACTATGAACTTCTTATGTGTATATTCTTATTTGTACTAATTATATCCGAAGGATTAGATAATAGTCGGTGAAGAAGCCTTTATTTTATCTCAGTCAAGAGAAATGAAATGGCTTTTGTGGCTTAAGTTTGTTCCATATCTTGTTTACTCCAATTACTTCCTATGGCTTTATTTAAATTTATAGCCTGCATTAAGATAAACTTGCGCCTGATATGGAAATATGTCAGAGGACTTTTGCCATAAATTACTCGCCACGCCCTATAGTTTTCAGTACTCATTCGCATAACACAAAGTGCGAAACTCCCTACTGCTGCACTATCACGCAAATAGTGTTTAGCTGTTGTCTTCTTTTTTTCTCCTCTCTTTCGCAGCAATAACTTACTAAACAAGGACATGTCCCCAAGGCTGAATAGCGAAAAGGTCCACTGAAAGAAAGAGAAAGAGAGTGAAAAAAAATCACTTTCACTGTTCAGAATAAAATCAACAACAACTCCAATCCCAGTTAATAACCCACTAAATTATCCTTTATGAAAATATTTATCTTAGTTAACTGATATGTACACACTCATACACGTAGTCAGGACTACCGGCAGCAGGACACCCCCTACAAAAGTGTGGGTTCAGGCCACCCACTGCCATGGTGTTGTCGATCTATTCATATCCTGTCGTGGGGTTAAAATGGAATACGTGTTGTGAACAGCAGGAAATTAGTTATAAGGGCAGGGTAAAGTTTCTTCGTCCTTTCGTTTGGATCCTCTTTTGGTTTCACAACTGACATGGAAACGTTATATCCTCTTGAAAAAAAAAGTTGGACATTATCAGAGTAGGAGGTATGTTTGCACATACCTACCCGGTGCAACTGGACAGAGTCTGAAAGTCTCCGTGCATCAAGTTTAGATCAACCCCAACTTTCACCATGTTAAACCATTTTTTTTTTTTTTTAAATTTCACGAACTTGTAGGAGTCCTTTTGTGTGTGCGGTTGCCATGTAATCATGCTTAACACATTTCAGCGAAATACTTTGTAGTAACACGTCTCGAATTCAAAGAGCAATGCAGCAGCATTTGTGTGTGACTGCATCCTTTTCAGGGGAAAGTGTAAAAGAATTCTCATTTTGTCTTTTCCCTTCTCCCAGGTGTGTACTTGGAGGTATGTGTCCTTTCACTCGATTTTACGGATGGAAAAGCTACAATTGTCCTGACCGTTCGTGCAGTTGGGGCGAGAGAAAAACTGTAATTACAAGGTTGTACTTGTACAATGGAGATAAAAAATTCTCAAAGTAAATATATAGTTGTTAAAGGATGTGAATTCTCTCAAACAGACGGGGCAGAGCGATGAAAATGAGATGAAAGGAGTTCTATTTCTGTTTCCGTTCGGTGTGCACAAGATGTCCCAACTGGCCCCATTATGATATTGTACAGGATAGGAAAGGACTTGAATTATTAACACGTTTCAGAGTTAATAAGCCGTAAAGTGGAATGAAGTTTTTTTGTTTTGTCAGTTGAAATCTGTAGGGAGGCTCACTGACCTGAAGTACATTCTGGTCTTGTGTATAGAAATTGTGTGATTAAGTTTTGGTGATACATTTTTAAAATGTGCACAACTCTGATGAGAATCATGTAACATGCAAGCCACATTAAGTTTTCAGAACCTGATCACTTTCTAGTGAAAGTTTGAAGACGTATGACCCATTCTAGGCAATGACTTCTGTTGGTTACATAAAGGGTTCCAGAAAAGTCAGGTCTTTATTTAGCCATGTCTTCTTTCCGTATCTCCTTATGTACTGGATTAGGAGTCGTTTTCATTACATCTCGCATGCAGTCAGTCTTGTGTGAACTTCTGCTGTTTTTTGCCACCATACCGGTGCTGCATACATAGTATGTCAGAACTGATCTGGTTATCGCTGTGTAAAGTCATCATATCCTTGGGCTTTTATGCCCCGGCGCTCTTACCAATTAGACCTTTGCTAGTCCAAAAGGAGATTATGGCTTTGATTATGGTTTTACGGGAGGTAGGAGCTAAGAATTGTATTTTTGGTTGGAACTTTAATTTTTGAGCTTCCAGGCATTTCCTATTTTTATCAGCACCATTATTTAAAATATTTATAAGTACAATTTTTACTGTTTAAACTTGTTCTCTAAAGATTTATACTCAAAACTGATTTTTTTTTTTTCAATTTCAGGGTGTTGTTGCCTTCAGTTCCCAAGGTGATCGTATAGCCTTAACACAAATCGAACAGATGATCAACGGGAAATATGAAAAGTTAGGCTACTATGATACGCAACTGGACAACCTTACATGGCTCAATATGGAGCGATGGGCTGGGGGCAAGGTAAGATTTTAAAAAATTATTTTTTTCCACAAATTTACTCTACTTTCAAGTTTGGGTTTATTTTATTTAAGTAAATAAAAAACTGCAAAGGAAATCGATTATAACAAAAACAAAAAAAAACTAAATTTAAATAATGTGGAAAATCCTTCAAAACATCATCCACTCTTCGAGACAAGAACACATTTTTTATTCCTCCTAAGTGGATTAGGGATTTCCCTTTTTTCAAGGGTTTCGTCGAATTTTAAATTGGTAGTGGGTTGGAGTTGCATTCTTGGGCTAAAATAACAAGACCCATCACTTTCAACCTTAACCTAACCGCACGAGCAGACAATCTTTGGTCCTTGACCAAAAAAAAATAGGGATTAAGGGTGAGCATGTGCCTTATGTGCGGCCGAGTATGTTGTGTGTCAAAAAAATAATGATATGAGAGTAAAATTTCACATAAATAAACAAGTCAGCGGAAATTAAATTCAATAAAAGTGTACTTTTATGAAGTTCAAGACGACAAGACTATACTCTCTGAGACAATGTTTGCTTGAACATTGTATTTCAATTTCTAATACACCATTTTGTTTATAATTATTTCATTTTCATTAAAAGTGTGTTCAACGTACTATAAATTTTCAGTATCACTTAGTTGTTAACGTTCCTGAACGGACCTCGTATCATAATATAAATCTTGAATCCTGGAATGTGGCGTAGGTAGTCAAAGCCAAGGTCTGAAATTGTAGTAGTTTTTCTTAAAGTTTGCCTCATCTTATTGTTTGGTGAATTCGGCATAAAATGTTCTGGTTACAAATATACGTGCAGCGAGCTATATAATTCAAAAGTGTTGCTACTATAATGTGAATAGTTTTTCAATAGAGACATAACGAATTTGTATTTACATAAAAATCCGCCTTTAAAGCTTTTTTTATGATATGCAAATGTCAGAATATCAGACAAGGTTTACATTTTTACCACGGCGAAGGTCCTGAACGAACAACGTTTGGAAATCATTATAAATTACTACCAAAGTTCTGAGTTTGAACGTTTACTTCAATTTGCACTCATTATAATCAGACACCCTATGTGTGCTATGATAGAAAAATTCGAGTAAACATATTAACTGTTGAATGTTTCTGTGCCAGTAAGACCGCTCTAAAAATACAGATCTTTGGTTTAACAGGCCTTTTGAGACCCAGTGTCTAGCTTCTTTCAACCATTCGTGTTGTGCGTGTATTCTTTACACGAATGGTGTTTTGGCTGGAAACCTCAAATCCCTTGCTCCGTAGTCCGATACAATAACTACTTGAGCTCTGGTGCCCAAGCTCTAATCACTGAAAATATTGTAGCCGTAAGTGCTTCAGTTTAATACAAACTAAATCAGACCGTACCAAATTGGACCATATTTTTTCGTCGATGAAAATAATCGTTAAGATCAATAGAGTTAGTTATTGTGATACATGGATGAACTTGACATCAGTGGTATGTGATTCAAATGAGATGGTGCCACATGTCACACAGCTGGTCAAACAATTGATCTTTTGAAATGGAGATTGGAAATGGTCCGCTTGAATGGCCATCTCATACTTATGCGATTTAAGGCCGTTTGATTTCTTTTTATGAGGTTACGTTAAGTCGTTGGTTTATGCCAGTTAACCAACAACTTTAGAGTAGCTCAGGACCAATAACGATCTCGAAATTGCCAACGTTCCGGCCTATATGTGTGGAAGAGTGATGGAAAATTACATGCATAAAATCGATCGCTGCTAAAGTGCTCGTGGTTGTCATATGAACCAGATCGAATCTTATGCTAAATTCAACCTATGTGTATACATATGTTCTACACCTGTAATAAAGATCAGCCCGATATCTCAATTATTCTGTATTTTATTTAAACACAAAATTGTTACGTCCTTATTGAAAAACTATATGCAAATGTCGTGATTATTTCTTTCGTGTTACATCCTATGTGTCAAACTTAACAATTTTTACATTAAATTATAAAAAAGGAAATATGACTGTTAAATTAAATAGGCATTTATATTATAAAAACAACATAAGCGACGACGCACGTGAAAAGGATTCCCATTGTCTCTAGCATAGCACTTTTATTTGGGGGGAATCCAAAATGCCCTCCCATAATTTTTAAACAACTCTGCAGATGCCTTGAGTAATTATTGACATTTTATCTTGTGGAAAATCCACAATTCATACCCATTCGAGTCTTATATGACTTATTCGTTAGCATTAAATACGTCCACAGCTTCCCCAAAGATTTCCATTTCTATATAAACTGCTATCGGCATACTCGTATCAGTAACCATAAGTCATGACAAATGGCCAAAGTTATCCCACTATCTACATCGCACACGTTAACAAAGCGATATAAGTAAAAGGTCAAAACCATTAACATACCGGATTGTAGCTGTATTTTCAATTCAATTCTATCCTCTTTTATTTTTAGACTTATCTTCCTTTCAACCATCCCTCCATTGCCATGGCAATTTCCCTAGAATAATATAATCCTTCTGAATAATATATCACAAGGATCAGACCAGGCAAAAGAATTTACAACAAATGCTTGTGATATATAGTGTTGCAAAGACTTAGATTAGACATAATGACCATTTTTATTAATTTGACAAGAATGAAGGGATAATGCCTCGAAATTAAGCTCGACCGGACCGGTCCACGATGAATTGCCTATACAGGCTAAGCCCGTTTCTTTTTATTGATTCTCTTATTTGGTACCATGTTGTTTATGTCAATGTATGGGACGAGGTAATCCGAAAACACTTTATTCGATTCACAGGTGAATCTGTTGTCTGTCAGATGGTAGTTGGGTCCTGTTGCTCCATGCTGTTACGACGATAATGATAAATCATTCAATCACCGGATGGTGAATGGTGATTATTCAACTTTTTTTCTGCCCGTTTTTAGAAATGCATCTCGTTAGGGGATATAAAGGATGCATCTCATCCATTTTGGAATTATTTTTTTTGGTTCTGTTTCACTGTACAATTTGTTTAAGTGAACAAAAAAAAATCATCAAACGCATCTATCATGGAACAGGGAGATTGCGGGACACACTTCTGACTCGATACGATTGATGGTATTTTTGTGTTGCGCAGGATTTAGAGGATGGTACATAGGATAACATTAATTGCTTTAATCGTTGGAAATACAAATTTATTTTAAGTTTTATCGTCATGACAGGATGTTTATTGAGTTGTTTGTTTGTCATTACAGGTACCACAAGATCGAACGATAGTAAGGAGAGTCCTGCGGACGGTTTCGCTGCCATTATTCGTATGCATGTGTACGATATCTAGTTGTGGAATACTAGTAGCCTTAGCTCTAATCGTGTTCAATATATGGAATAAGCATAGACGGTGAGTTCAAATTTTCTACACCTTTTAAGTTTCATTCCTTTCAAATAGTACAATACAGTTATATCTCCCCCATTCTGTCATAAAGTTCTTAGTGATACCCCACCTCATGTGTCAGGAACTTAACTACTCAATTGTCTCATCTAAAGAGCCTTTGGGAATACAAAAGAACTTCATTGTCAACGCCTGCTTCCACTGTCATTCAAACCAATTAGAACGAATTAATTGCACTCTTCCATCACCTTGCTCACACTGAGTACCAGCACCCAAGCACATCGACCACATATGGGTAGACTATTATGCATACCACATGGTACTGTTTTAAAGTACCCCAAGCATTGGTAGATAGAGTAAGAAGAAGAAAAAAAATTGCAATTTCTGCTAAAAGGATAAAAAGTGTAAGCGACATCTTAAGGGGATCTTTTTTTCGTTTCTTGAAATTGAAATCAATTGTCCTGACAATAGCCACTTAACCGTTCCGTCGTTCTATCGTACGTTGGCTTTTTCTTCCTTTTTTGACCGGAAGTAGGCCGGCAGTTTCTTGTATGACTAGAAGGTTTTTTTTTTCCTTTTTCGACCACTTTTCGACGATTAAGGAGACATTCTTATAAAGATACGTGATGATATGTTGTATTGATGTTGGGGATGCATTCGGAAATTCCCCAAGGGTGCATTTGAAGAGTTCTCTTTCTTTCTCAATTCAATAGAAATGCGTAGTGGATAGTGTTTTTACCAAAATAATAGTACACTTTGGAATTGTGATTCCGTCAGGAACTGGTAGGAACTTAGAATCTACAAATACTGCATAGAGACAAGAGTTAATTTGTTCATTTATGAAAAGTTGTAGACTTGTGTGTAGCAATTTTTCTTTTAAAGATAGTGATAGTTCCTACTTTCATGCTTAGGTGCTGTACTTCGCCTTATAGAACCTGGACCTTCAGCAATAATCTTCTCCTATTAGCTCACTTTAAAAATGTGTATGCTCTCTACCAAGTCAACTTCAACTGCTTTCAACAACTCCGCCTGTAGGTTATCAGGTCCAACAGTATTGTTTGATTTAACCTTCGTTATCTTATCCGGTGATGGTTGAATTGGTTGGGTATACAGTGTCCACAATCCTTCTTCATCTCTACGTTTTATATGCATTCAGGAAAGCCGATATTCTTTCCATAATTTGCTTGTAGAGGTCGCGAACGGCTCGCGTCCTTCTTTGCAACGTCACTGTGTACGCATCTTGCCGGCACTCTTCCTCAAATCATGGGTGTCTTGGTGATGATCCAACACATCAGTCCTATCATTGCTGATGGAATGTTGACAGACCATAAGGGATCTTCTTCCTTTTTCTTTTGCTTATAAATCTCAGGAAGCATCGTCAAGTATGTGTCATGCTCATACTTAGGCTCTTACAGACACTCCTCATGAAAACTGGGAAGCTTGTAGTTGTTATTGGAAAACTAGTACACCAGATGTGGCATATCTAAGGCCTTTTGACAATTCCACCTGATGCTGATAGTGTAGGACTACGCCAGAAACTATAATACGAGTATCCTCGATTGGTAAAGATTCTAGAGACTGTTAGGCTGTTGGTATTCTTGAAAATGTTCGAGTACATTTGACCCAGCCACGGGTTTTATTAACATAATTGCATACACGTATGTATGTATATATTTTCGTATAAGTTATATATTTGATTTGCCTTTTTCTTTTTATACAATCGTTCTATCGATATCTTACCGAGAAGGTCGTTAAAGTGATTTTTCCTTGCGTCTTTTCCCTCTCGATATATCATTGCAAATTTTGGTTTACCTCAGATTTTGATGCATGAGTCTATCGTTTACATACCTGATTGAAAGGATGTATTCAGATTAAATACGCAACACTATAGAATGTAGTCTGCCACCCCGCAAATACACTGTAGAACCTTTGCTCTGAATTTAAACTAATTAACGATGTCGATGTCCTACCTTATAGCATTCCATGTATACATATGTAAAGAATAACAACTAAGTATTCTAGCTACTTATCTAGGATCCCATAATCTCTCTAATTGTAGAAGACACAAGAGATATTCGATTCGATAAAAGCCCCACAATTGCAGAAAAGTTGCATCATCTTCTTAACGTTTCAAACCAATCTGTTCCGCCTTTGTTCCTCAATTTATAAGATCTTGGATACTTGGACAATCCCACTTCCAATTTTCGATAACAACAATAAGCCACAAATCAAATCACTTTGTCTACGCCTCAACGTCCCATTTGTGTACATCCCCCCAAGTCGAAGGACATCTCGATTTATTTTTCTTATGGCTTCACAACTCAAGTAAGACGATGGTGAACATTTGAGTGTTAATCTGATAGGGGGGAAGCATAAGCAAGATTGCACTTACTCAATCTAAAAGACAATTTCGACGACAAGGACACCATCAGGTTCGAAGTGTATCCTATCCTTACACAACAACCTCATTTCCGAATAAAGACAATGAAATACATTAAACAGCAGTCTGAACAACAAGACAATGGGAGTACCACCTTAGTCAAATCCTTTCGTTAAACTTGGAGAGAGAATAAAAAAGGACATACAAGAAAATTCACTAGGAAATGGGGAAAAAGGATTATCGCTGCTTCGCCAGCTCCGACAGCGATGATAAACAATTGTGCATGGAATTAATGTGCCACGATGGATAGGGATTAAGGTGTTGGATAAATTGTTATTGTTACTATTCCTGCCGAAAGGAAGAAGCCACTGATAAAGTCCTAGCGCCTTTATTTTTATTTTGTCGTTGTTGTTTTTTTTTTTGGCTGAAAGGAAAGCGGATGAAGCTAATGCTGTCCGCGCGAAAGGAGACAGGAAAAAGGATTTTTTCACTTTAGTTTGGAATGTATAACAACCTGTTGTTCAAAAGTGAATTATTATTTCACGAAAGTAGAAGAGATGGGATAGGAAGAGGATAGGACTTTAACCGCAGGAGTTAATGTTTTGCGGTGGTATTTGGGTTGCATTAGTTATGATTGGCTTTTAGTTTTGTTATGAACTTTGTAGGATTATTTTTTTAAAGGTGTTAGAAGTTAGTTTGCAGTGGCTTATAGTTTCGTTGCGGTTAGAGTTGGAAGTGACGCAAATGTGGAATGACAGTTTAGGGTGGTACGTTCAATATTTGGAGTTAATACCTTTCACGATTCATTGTATCATACTTGTTTGTTTTTGTTTCAATGTCACAGGTACGGATTTACATGTAGCTAGTTCTTTACTTGTGTAAAAGGTATATTTGTCCTTAGACTTTAGGTAACTGCCAAGAAAAGTTCGTCGTTACTTTCACACCATTTTAGTTTGATTTTGTTTATACTGCTGACGACAATTTAGTCCGTTCTGTTTGATTTACATGCTTACGCATAGTTCTTATTTACTCGGAACTCTGGGGTTTCGGGTCTTCCCAAAAGTGAAATGTTTTTCAACAGGGACATAACAATTCTATATTTTAACACAAACGCACCCTTAAGCCTTTTTTATAATTTGTCAATACCAGAATGTCAGACAAGGTTTACATTTTTATCATGGTGAAGTTCAAGAACTACCAACGTTCGAGAAAAATTTAAAAACTACTTCCGAAATACTGCGTCGGTGGACGCAATTTTAAGACCGCTAACCTAAATTTTCGGTCGTAACGATCGTAGCGTCAAACAAGTTGTATGTGCTATGGTAGACAAATTCGAGTTAACATATTTACTACTGAATGTTCCTGTGGCTGTGACACAAACCGCCGATCAAAGTACCGAAAATATCTCAGCCGTAAGTGCTTTAGTTCGAAATGAGTCAAATCAGTGAATTTCCCGCAGGAATTGGAAATCTCTCAGTCTACATTGTGGCAAACTTTACTTAAAGATCTGGGCCTACACCCTTACAAGATCCAATTGACTTAAGACATTAAACAGTAACAAACTCACATATGACTCCAGAGATTCCATTGACACCACAAAAATCTAATCGTGTGTTGCGAATTGGAGGTGTAATTCGGACTGCACCTTTAAGTCGATGAAAATTAAACTCATGTTACGGTCAATTGAGTTGTCTAGCGTGCCGTATTGAAAGCCTATATTTGACCAGAATTAGATGGACTTGAAATTAGCAATTTCAAACAATTGTAACGTTCGGCAATCGTGTAATCTCGACAAATGGTTTAATTGAATCTCCACCTCGTGCTTATGGAGTTACATTGAATCCTTAGTTTGTGTCAATAAGCCAACAACGTTAGAGGAGGTCAAAAACAATATCGAAATGCGAAATTGCCAAAGTTCCAACTGATATGTGTGAGAGAGTGGTAAGAAATTGGTTCCAAAAAATCGATTGTTGCAAACGTGTTCGTGGTAGTCATACGAACGAGATCAAATTCCATACTTAAATTCAAGAAACACATCTACTGCTCCTGGAATATTTCACCTGATTTCTTATCTATTCTGTGTTTTATTTGAATGGAAAATTGTTATGTCCTTATTGAAAAACCCTTTGGTAGACGTCGCATTGATAGTTCGAATTAGCTGCACCAGCAAAGCATTCTGCGATGGAGTGACGGAGTCCTTGATCTCCATTCTAGATATGCGTAAGTGTAGCATGCTCGAGCTCAACGTTCATTAATGATTCCCCGCATGAATATGACGCAAATAGTCGGTCTAAATCCGTATTAATATGGATTTATTTAGTTTATATTAATCGAAAAAAATCCTGATGAAACTCATAAGCTTACGAGCTAATTGTTATATAATAATTACCAGGGAATGAAAGAAAAACCCCCAGCTCCGGGCAAACAACCAATTTACCCGACCACACACGATTGTCTTCGCAAAAGTTGTGTAAGTAGCACCACTGAGGCATTTATATCCGTTCATCAGCACAGCTACCCCCGCCTAAGCCTTCCCAAAGTACCAAACACACGAAACTTTCCTTTTGCCACAGCAATACCCTATGTGTAGATACCATGCGTTGTTTGTCTTTATGGATTCTACGCGGCTAATCGCTGTACGAAACGTACGGCAGAACAGAAAAGCCATTTTAGCCCGCTCCCTCATCCACCTTACATATACTTACACCGGAGTAAACGACTCACATGGGAATTAGCGGAAACAAGAGCAGCAGCCACCAGAGATGATGACTATGAAGATGGTTACGGCGACATTCAGGAGCCAGAGGGTTGGTCAGGTGCACTTTGTTACCTGGCAAGGATCTGCCCATGCCCACCACGAATAGCACACATAGTAACAAAGCACCAAACTTTCTATGTGTGTTTATATCCGGTTGTTGGTAACGCAAGTACACTTATCTACGGAAACTTACGGTTATCCTATTCTTTGAGGTTTGTTGATGATGGCTGTATTGTTTGCTTCGTCCTGGAGATGATCGTAATGGTGGAATTTGCTACTAGTGGGTGGTGTTCGTGGTCCTGGTTGTAGTGGGAGTCCATCTGAGTGGAATTAATTTTTTCTCCCGGTAAACAAGAATAGCGTGCACGTGAATTGTAATACCACAGGAAGATAAGTAGCTGTTTGGAGGGATGAGGTTGAGCATTAACTTTTATGTGTGTGTATATCGACCTAAACGATGGGCGAAAGGTAGCCGAAGCAACGGCTGAATGAGGTGTATAGATAAATATTAACTCAGACATTGGGCAGAAGAATAGCTGAACTACTAAAGTGTATGACATAGAATGGAACATGTGCTTTTAGACATTTTTTTTCTCGTATAACAAAACAAACGATGTCACGTCACACTCAAAATTTCCTTAAGATTTCACTTCGCGGGATACACTTCTTGTGTCACCTACTTCACAGTTCTCCTAGCTATTCTATACTCCTTAGCTCACTTACGAAGCTATGTACATATTGCCATCTGATTCTCTTCCGACCGCAATGGTTTGTGGCTTGCAAGGTCTAGACGAAAAGTTGTGTTGGCCGTGCATATTTCTCGTCGGACTAGGAGTCCACCTTTTAATGTCTGAAGCAGTCTAGAGGTTTTAGGTTGTATTTTGCACCTAGCCCCATTGCAGGGGTGGTTCTCATTGCTCCAGTGGTGTCAATGTAGGTCATTCTTTTAAATTTTACTTAGTGAGTTAATACATCTCTTGTCATCAGAGATCAGAGATGTGTAGAGTCAGATTATAGTTTTAGGACTAGGGCTCCAGGTTTTACAAAACATTTTGTTGCAGGTATGGTATGCTATTGTTGTTTACTTACCATTTTCCTTTAGTTGACGTTTCAGTTTAGTTTTCTCTCTGGGAATGTAACCGGAAATTTTTAACTGACTCCTCTAATTGGATGACATTTTAAAATGAGGAATTGTCATTTTGTTGGTAAAACGGATGAGTTCTGTTTTCTGTGAATTAACTATGGAAATGGCGTTTCCAATCTGGTTCTCAGTGACCAGTGAATAGAAATTTTCTTATCCTAAGTCGACTGGATTTGATATTCCACTCAATTTCTTTTGTGACGATAATCTGTAGAAGAGATGATACCACCCGGCTCTAAAAGTTGACACAGTGATAGTATGTGTGCAACCGAGCTTTGAGCTGATTTGTCCAGGCAGGTTCTATTTATGCGAGAGTGTCAGGGAATGTGGTCTTGTTATACTCAGCTAATTGTAATTCCAGATTCTCGCCTTAATGGTACACTTCAACAATCACCAGAACCTGGTTTCTGTCTCCCTAAGTTACGCTTTTTGGGTTGATTGTTCCGAAAATGTAAACCATTTTTTGTGGGTATCGACTGTATACAAGGAGGAGAATGAAACTTTGATTTGCTATCTGACTAGTGTACTAGATGGATTTTTCTAACTACGACAACGTTTTAACGCCGATCAAATTGTGGTTTAAAGCCCAAGGCAACTGCATGTCCTTATTTAATTTGAACAGAAATGATACCTATTAGAAGACAAAGAAGAAAACGAAACCAAAGTGTCCTTACGAGTTATATCAAAGCAATCTTTTTTTTTACTATTCCCTCCCACATAATCAAATAAATTAATTAAACTATCCTTTCATGTCTTCCTCTCAGAGTTATACAATCATCACATCCTGTGTGCAATACAATTATGCTGTTTGGCGTAATTACATGCCTTGCATCGGTTATCCTCTTGGGTATTGACGGACGCTTTGTTGACTCGGACGAGTACCCAAAGGTATAGTCTATCCTTTTGAAACTATTGATTGCTCTTACACAAGTTGTGTGGCTCCTTTTTTTATTTGCAGGTTTGCCAAGCGAGAGCATGGCTCCTATCAACAGGTTTTACACTAGCCTACGGTGCAATGTTCAGCAAAGTGTGGCGTGTACATCGATTCACAACAAAAGCGAAAACGGATCCTAAGGTGAGTACATAACCATCTTCCCACCCCCACCCCCACCCCCATTGACTTCCTGTCTGTCCATTTAAAAATACTTAACAAATTGAAATTTAAATATTTAACAAGCCAAACGCAAAGAGAGTTATTTTCCGCAAAATAGACCCGTTCCACGCACCGGTACTATAAATACACCACAGCAGGACCCTCCATCACCAACACCTTCATAATAAATTAATTATATACGCCTACACGGGATTTTGCATTCACCGAGAGCTTATAGCGGCCAAGTTTCATTATCGTAACAAGAATTTTTTTGTGTCGTCCGTCCTTCTCCAGTTCATTGTTGTATGTCCTTAAATTTTGTATTCCAGTCAGAGGACGAAAAGAAGAAAAAAAAAAAACCCTCATGCGGATCATCGGTAGGTAGGCCCACACCACCGACCGCTTTCATTTTATATCCAAACGTGTTGCAGACTGAAATTTAATGGCCATAATTACTTTCGTAATGGACGGGCGGCCAAACGGCCGGAAGGAATGTACGTTTAAGCCCTTCATTTGGCTCGTTTGTTTTCTTCTGACAAATTCTGATTCATGATGGCACAAATTGATTTCATGCGAAAGTGTAATTATGCCTGCGAAAATTATTGCAGAGTGTATGGTGAGGAGGCCGTCAAGTCCTCAAGTACCTACTTGCGGGGTGGCGGTGGATAATAGTCCGCCGCTTGTGGATTTTTGAAAATTATATCAAAGGCATCATCTGTCATTCGGTGGGAATGTTTGACGTGAAGCTTAAACTGCCATTTGCAGTATATATTTGGATTTTCATACTTTTTCTTTTGTTTCATTAAGTAATTGCCAAGTGTAATTAATGTAATTGAAAGTGGTATACTACCACTTTCATTGGGAATAAATTAGTAATTCGCGTGCTTGTGCGCTTCATCTTTGGCTAAATTCGTGTAATTTCGCAATGAGAGTGGAGTGGGATACGGTCGTCGTCGGTGGCGTATGCATTACTTTTATTCCCGCAAAAATATTTTCGGTGACATTTTGGAAAGTTTACTTTAAACATTTCTGTGGCTTGTGGGAATAATGCATGGTGTGCTCATTTAAATGAGGATTTACGGGCTGTGGGGCGTACAGGAAGCATTTTAATTGCGTATGGCTAAAATTTGGTGAATGCGAAAAGTTGTTCTGCTGACTACATTTAAATACTGATTAACCATTTTGTGGAAGTTCGCATAAGTATGAGAAATCGTTGTGTTTTTTTACTGAGTATTTTTAATGCACCTAGGATGGTGCAGCCACAGTAATGGCTGGGATTTAGTTAAGCTAAATGAGGTCGAATTTACTACTTCATGGTCCAGTTAACTTTGCTGCTTTAAGAGCCATTTTCATTTTTGGATTTGGATTGATTTAAGTCCATTGTTTACAGCAGCATTAGGAGCTGTCGCTGGCATTTCACCCCTAAAAAATCTGCATTAAGAAGATGGCTTTCTAAATGTATATTATGGCATGTGCATCCGGCACTCGGTTCACTAGTAAATCCATTGTGAGCCCTATCGTGGGTTTACCTGAAAACAAAGACAAAAGATGGGATCTGGCTTTCCTGACAGGTCGTCCAGGTTTTCAAAGTGGTTTTCACCGAGAGTCGTTTTTCTAGTTTAGTATATGCTTGGGCACTCATATAGGAATTAAGATGTGCTCTCTTTTGCGTTCGTACCGCCACAGCTTCGAAAGAAGTAATCAGTTTCTAATCGCCTGCCGTTAGTAATCCCTGTGAAGAATGCTAAGTTGGGTCTGTTAAGCGCCAGGATCTGTTTAGTTTTGGCATTATCATACTTTGTCCAGAGTTTGCTAGTTCCACGGAAGTTTGCTCTATATTGTATTTTACAAGAGCTAGGGCAGTGAAACACAGGCAAGGGCCATTATTAGGGCCTGGTCTGACCTCTTTCTTGCTTATGCGTTCAACAGTTTGTTCCCTTGAAGGCCGCTATGACCTGGAATCCAAAGCAGTGTGAGCGCTGTGAGGCCTTCTTAGGATCGTTTCACCAGTTTTGATGTGGAAGAGGTCTAATGTCTATTATATCTATATTGACTGTCAATATACATTTATAGATGTCGATTATATTTCTAGAGTGCAGTTTCGTGGATAGTTCTCGTCCCGCTCCTGCGACTGCTAACACTTTCTCTGGGAACACACTGCCGTGGTTTGGAGTACTTTCCGGTTCAGATGAATATATGCCCGAGCCTACTCCTTCCTTAGTTTTTAACTCGTTCGTGAATACGGAAATTTTGTTCGGGTTGATGGCCCTAGCGTTAAGGCTGAAGTCGTGAGATGGTGATATATAATGGCAATGGTACCGTGGCATAAAGCGTAGGGCACTATTCGTAGCTGTTTCCTTTAGGTCTAACGATTTTCGTTCAAGTGTGCTTTCAATGGCTGCGGTTTGTGTGGTTATTATGTCAGTAGTCCCTATACATGCTTATCTTTATTTCTTGATCAGTGCATGGCACACATATGTATGATAGAAAGACTTTGCTGCATGTATGAAAGGTCATGAATGCTTTCTGAAACTTCCTGATTCAATTCCCAAAAAGAACTTGTTTTGCACTATTATCGACATGACAGTCTTTCGGAAGGTAATTTGAGGTAGAAATATTCGACTGGGAGAATTGGATTTCTTACTGAGAATATGGTAATGTGAAACCTCCTCCACCATATTTATAAAACTGATAGCTTATTCCTGGATGGATTCTGCCTATGACCCATCAATACTGGCTTTCGTCCTTCACGAATTCGCAGAATTATTGTATTTCCCTTGAATGTACACAGATCTGTTGTTGTTTAACTTTAGTAAGTTCTTAGAATCAATTGAATAGCGGAAAGGATAAAATCCTACCACAAACAGGTAGATGATTACAAAAGCTGGCAAAAATAGTAAAATTCATCGATAGCGATATTGATTGGCGGTTGGATTCCGCGGTTTAATTCTGGGAAGGTTGTATGCGGTCTTTTTTTTATGTGTGTTACGTAAAGTTGTTGGTCTAAGATTCATTTTGGTGGGAGTTTGTTGTGTCATGTTGTTGTCAATAGTGCCTTCTTTCATCCCATCTAAAGAAAAACTCTTGTGCTGCGGACAATTTTATTTTTTTTTTGTTTCCCAAATTATGAAAATGCTGAAACATATACCAACGCTTATTTAGGCTTGTCACTTGAACAAAGAAATGTGGGCTAGCTGTCAATCTCCAGATAGATTCTCTGATAGAGCTCATTATATAGCACCATAGATTTGACTTTGTTCTTTGGGAAAACCAGGGGCAAAACCCACTGTTGGTCTGTGAAAGTAAAGGTTTATGGTAAGACCTGTTCTGACTTACGGATCTCCTGCATTGTGATAGTCAACCAGTATGACCACTTACTTAGCGGTTCTCCTCAATCGACAGAGATTGGCTTGTATTGACACCATAAGTGCTATAAAAACAGCACCTACTTTGGTGCAAAAAATAATCAATTACATAGTTGAAGACACAAGACATCGGATCATAATATGATCCTGGACAAATATCTAGGAATCGTGAATTGTCTCACTCGGTGCATAGATGTCAAAAGATTCATTATTCATTTTTCGAATGATTTGCTGTGTCGCTAAATATCTCCTCTCCCGTAGTTTTGTGGGTCAAATGGGTGAAACTGAAGAAAAGGTTCGAACAAGAGAACACGAATCAGATGAGTTAAGTTTGTGCATCGCCGATATGGATAAGCTAACGCGAATGTCGGAATCGCCCTTGCCATGGTCGTGGTCCTCTTTTGTGGTTCTTAGCCCAATGCTGTGGTGGAAGTTACTCTCACTTACTCTCGGTACTCCCGATTTGGGAAGTAACTTCGCTGTAAGACACTTAGGTTTCAGGATTACGTAAAATAACAAAAAGGCACGAACTCAAAGGCACAGGTCTCGTGGGTGGTAAATATTAAATTCATTTCCCCCCATTCAGAGCCTTTTTGTGAGAAATCACCATTTGTACGCACATATTTAGTTAAATGCCATGAAACTCATTTGTCATCTGAAATTCCAATCAATTATCTTTGAATCCAAATATCTACACGTGCCGAGTCGAACATAACGCCAACTGGCATTCATTTTTCCCCTCAGGCGACCCCTTATAAAAAATTATGCTGACTTTAAAAATACCAAAATAGATAGGTACCAACCGCGCAGACAAAGGAATAAATTTATTCTTGCGCTCACGTGCGGATAATAAAACTCACAAATTCATTGGGACTCACGAATAAATAAGAAAAGTTTTACATCCACACGCAAAAATTTAACAGCCTTCTACCTATATCAATACGCGTCGACATATCCGAAAGGAAATCCAATTTTAGATGAACAGCTACCAATTAATAGTGAGAGATCGTACAGGCTCCACCACCCCCCCTGGCAGGCAACTGTTGTAATTGTTTTGCCTGTGTGAGTGTGAATTACGACGTGAAGACAACGTGAAGGAAGAAAGGATCCATTAACCCGTGTTCAATGCCTCTCATCAATAATAAAACACACACAACATTCGTTAAACTGATTATCTCTACGAAAAAAGACTTTCATATCTTTGCTTGGACTACTTTTTGTTTCCCCCAACTTCCGTTGCCCCAATTAACCCAAAACAAAGGATTGTACATGACATGTTGCGTAATGTAACGAGGGAATATCTCTCATCCTCTTAACCCCAAATAAACACAGGAAAAAAAAAAGCTGGCATTAAGTGGGGTTGAAGGAAAAAATTGAGCAAAACCGACACACAGGATATTCATTGGATACATTTTTCGGTTTCGATGGTCAATAAACACTGGTCAACTGGAACTGAGAGACTGTAACTCATCGATTACGTCGTTTGATCAGAGTTATGTAGCTACATGCTGATGGTTATGTTGTTAAAAATTTATGCAGTTCCACTGTAATTGATTTTAATTATTTACCGTAAGGATATGCATGTGCTTCTGTCTCTGGAGTGGTATTTCCGAATCAATAAAATGAAAACTACAATTGCGTGTTTGTTCGCCCTTCCTATCTGTGTGACGGGGGCGAAATCCTTTGGCTTCTTCTTTTTTTTTTTCCTTTTTTTCAGGTAATATGGGGGCTCAGTTGGAGTGTCAATAAATAATTTAAATGAGAAGCGGTTTAATTAAACATTTAAACACAGATTTCAATGTGAAATTCATCACTTTGTTGTGTCCTCTTCGATTTGTTTTTTTGAGGAAACCATTTGTTTGAATTCAATCAATGCAATGTTGGGATGAATTTGCATAATATATTGATCTAGACTCTTCATTATGATATTCAGGATTGCACTTAATTTTTTTTCGATGTAAAACTTTAACTGCCAACGCCGCCGCCACAAGAGCTGATGAACAAACCTTCCACCACCTTTCGTCAGTTCTATAATTTCTGACCTTGGAATTACCTAGGACAATGTTGGTGACGACATGGTTTTGGCAAATTAGTTGCATAAATTCTCGTTTGTTGTACGCGTGTTTCTGGGTATCTCATGTTCATTGCTCTATGGTTACGCGGTGCCATATTATGAAATATTATGAAAATGTCAGTTTTAGAAAGGAAGACCAAATACGAAGCGATTAATCTCTCTCATGGATGATCCGTCCGTTAAACCAGGGAGTTTGAAGCTTACAATTAGATATAACAATCCTTGGTATCTGATTTTATTTTATTTTATTTCAATAGTCCATTGTCGTTAGCCATACTCAAAACCCATAGCCATAAAAAAAATCACGTTTTCTGTCGACTTTTCAGATTTTACAAAATCTGGAGCACTGTTCATAAAATGCTCCTAGTTATCCAAGTATACAAAAAAAAGGAAAAAAATAAATCACTTCACTGCCATTTGTCAAGTTGAGTGTCCCTTAAAATACACTGAATAAGAAAATCCACTCATATCCTTTTCTGCATAAAGAGTAAACGCATTTGCATAAGAATTCAATCACACAATAGAACTGTATATCTGTGCATCTTGAAGTGCAGTGCACCCGTTACGTGACACTCCACATAAGACATCTTAGTCGTGGCCAACACAGTGTAATGCAATGAACTGCTGTGTCGCCATTATTCTTCTCATTTCGACCTGACTGACTCCAATTCAAATTCGCTTCGCCAGTGTCATGCACAATGAAGTGCTCATATTTCTCTGTCGTCCTCCTCTTTCGAACTATCTTTCTGATTTTGTATTTTTTTTTCTCTCTTTCTTCTTATTTTTCTTTTTCTTAGAAAAAAGTCGAACCATGGAAACTATACACAATGGTATCCGGCTTACTGTCGGTCGATTTGGTTATCCTCCTAGCATGGCAAATATTCGATCCACTGCAGCGTATCCTGGAGACATTTCCCCTAGAAGATCCCATCTCTACAACGGATGACATTCAAATTCGCCCCGAGCTAGAGCACTGCGAGAGTGAAAGGAATTCCATGTGGTTGGGTAAGTTCATCGGCAAAGAAAAAAACCTACCTATCTAGTCCCTTTAAACATGGTCTTTTGCTTTTTTTTATACCACAGGTCTTGTGTACGGCTTTAAAGGTTTAATCCTCGTTTTTGGACTATTTCTTGCATACGAAACCCGTTCGATAAAAGTGAAGCAAATCAACGATTCCAGATATGTCGGTATGAGCATATACAATGTAGTGGTGCTGTGCCTGATAACGGCACCCGTTGGCATGGTTATTGCCTCACAGCAGGATGCATCGTTTGCATTTGTGTCGTTGGCTGTGATATTTTGTTGTTTCCTCAGCATGTTGCTGATATTTGTGCCAAAGGTATGTGCGCTGTAATTTTTTTATGCAAGTGAGGAAATATTATTTAATTTTTTGTTAAATAGGTAATTGAAGTGATCCGACATCCCAAGGATAAAGCGGAATCCAAATACAATCCAGACTCGGGGATATCGAAAGAGGACGAGGAAAGGTATCAAAAACTGGTAACAGAGAATGAAGAACTGCAACGACTGATATCGCAGGTAAATTGTGCAACAGAACTTTAATCTATGACAGCCAGGCAATTAATCTAGACGTTTGTGAATATTATTATTTGTTAGATGTTAGGTCACGATTTAAATTGAATTCTAATCACATCGCTAAATAAATTACCGCGCTGTCATTAATTTTAATTGAATCGGTGGAATAGGGGATATACCTACATACATACATATGTACATACATGACTGCATGAGGTATTGGTGCGAGTGTGAAAATGTTAATTAATATTTCATTTTCGAGTAGCTACAGCTGGGTGGTCTTTTGTTCAAACCTTTACTACGAGTATAATCTGCAATTGCTTCAAGGTGTGTTCGTTTCAGAGCTGTCGAACGTTTGCAATGTAATAGGCCTGGGGGGGAGTTACCGTTATTATGGGTTAGAACCTATAGAGGAGGAAAAGGAGAGAAACTACAACTACCTAGCTTTGTACAGTGATTGATTCTCTTCGAATATTAACTATTCACATTGGCACAGGTTTTTTAAAGTACTGGATTGTATTCTTCCCTGTAGAAGGTATTCTAAAGGAGAGTTGAACGAAATTGGCTTAGGTTAAGCTATTGGACGGAAAAATGCCAGATGACTTCCTGTACCTCGAGGTTACTTTTTCAATCAATTTGAATAAAATCATGTGTTCGAAATAAAATAAGGTTTCGTTATCGTTCTCCCTTTCATCCTCTTTTGATATGACACCATCCACTCCGGAACCAATTTCGCATTATTTCAGAATTCTTTCATTTACATATGTACCTCTGGGAACCAAATTATTTATTCTCGTCTGCTTTATTCCATCTTGCCGTTAAGTAATTTCTGCTTACTATTTCTCTAGTTTTCCCATTTTGTGGAGATACCAGGCAAAGTATCTCCGGTTAGGAACTAAATGAGGTAGTAGTGGGCTCAATGGTTAGTGCATTGGCCTATGGAGCAAGGGGTTCGGGGTTCAAATCTCAGTCAGAACACCTAAAAGTTATTTTACGACCCACATCTTGCGAGCGTCTGACAAACATCTGGGTGTACAACTGTGAGGAGAAAGCTTTGGGCCACGGCATTAAACAGTAGGTCCCTTCCAATCGTGTTAAGAATATAACACGCACAACCTGAATGGTTGTGAGAAGCTAGGCCTTGGGTCCCTTTGACCTGTTGCGCCAATAATACTTCACTTCGCCTTGTTGTAACGCCTTGTTCGCTTCAGTTGTAACTTTGGACCGCGTTCCACCTTCCAGCGTTCCTACTTTTCCACTTCTGCTTCGTAAGCTTGTTCGTTGTCGTTTATCGATGATGGTCCGGATCTGTTTCCTTTTTAAAAGGACTGCATCGATTTTTCCCGTCGCTAGTGTAAGGCAGTACCCTTCTATCTCCGTCTCTATTTCTATTTTATTTTTCGCTAGGGACGGTGATCATGATATACATATGTAGTACTAGATGATTTCTTTACCGTCTGGAAGAAGGAAGTACGTTTTAACTTATTGCGCTGAAATATCATAAAGACAGTAAATCTTGTTAACCCCGCCGATGATCCATCTCGTTCTTTGTCCAGAATGATGCCAACATCACAGACTCCTTACAGAAACCCAATTTCATATTGCCAGATACTTCTTTACCACAAGCATTACAGAAAACGGTTCAATTTAAGTGGTAAACGATTTTAATATTAACATATCTTCAAGTATTCATAATACTGGTCCACCTTATTATGACCGGCCCAGCCTTACTATGATTACTCTCTGAGATCATAGAAAGTATTGTTAATATCCATCTCATGAGATATTTTGAAAAACCGTCAGAACGGTTTTAGTCAACAGCGTTCCTTTCCGGTTGACAGTTCTCTATTATTCTTTGACAACTTCACAACTGAGGCTCCGAACTGTGGAGTCTCACAAATTGGAGTGCGAAAAACTGAGTTGAGTACAATTCGTCAAAAACTCAGGAAGTGGATACAAGAGTATGCAAATTAAAGTGAATACAACAACAACAATCTTCGCTGGTACTATCAGATTTCTAAAGCCACGAAAGGTGGGATTAAATACTTTGGATTCCTCACATGTTTTTGTCAGTTCTGCAGACTTGGGTACTCGATGGATAATGCGATAAACTTGTGCTTTACTTACCTGAAAATCGAATACAACTCACATGTTTGGGCGAGAGCTTCTGCAACTTGTCTGTCCAAATCGAAATCACCACTTTCGACATGTTTGCTCAGCTAGAGCATGGTTACCATAAACTTTCACGATGACTTTCGTTAGCATATCATTTCATATTAAAGTATGTACATAATGACGTGAAATTTCCCCCCAAAAAAATATATACATATGTGTATGTGTATAACAAAGTTCGACATATTCGATAAAGTACGAAATGTTGCTGAACAAAATATAATAGACTCACAATTGTGTATGTCATCGAATGAGTTGAACCACTGAACAGAAAGTCCAAACAGCAAAGTCTTAGAATCGACTTAAAATTCTTCTCAAAGCCTTCGAAAATCACATCAAACAGTAGGTTCTCTCCATTCATCTACAGAGTATTACACACAAAGTACGAACATTATAAGAAAATAGACTCTGTTCCCCCAAATTTATTTCTCATTTTGCAACATTTTGTGTTTAAAATTCGATTGCCTCTTAAAAAAATACCTTCATGTACATATGTCCTAGCATTAGACTTAAGACGTATCTTTAGCTTGTATAACGAACTCCCCAATGTCTATGAACTTGTTTATTTAATTTCACAAAATAGATTATATATTTGTACATACTTACATATAATAGCGACTACACTGTACGTGACAACAAAAAAAATTAATCGATTTCTGATCACGATGTTCGCATTAATTAAATTGTCCCATACATCAGAATATTACACACACGATATCCTTATCCTTGCCATAATCCAACCCTATCCTGTTCTACTCATTGGAAATGTGAGAGGAGAGTTGCCACATACCCAAAGTCAACATGTGTTCCTCGAAAGGACTACTCCTTTTTTTCTGCATTCTCTGTGCCAAAGTGCGCACACATTGCGGTTACTCTATGACTATAAATTGGAGAAGCGTTGCGATAGTAGTGCACTTGGACAAGGGTAAAGAACATCATCACATTTCACAGTCTTAATTGGTATATTGTGTTATGTGGCCGATTATGTGTGTTCCATGTGTCATCGCAATGGGTATCCTTTCAACATTCACATGTAGCCAGACCACATATTAAGGTGCCTTAGTATGAACTACCTATATTACTGCAGTAATCGCCTTAAAATCATTTGCAATGTCAATTTCGTTTACCTATTCACATTGTCAACGACCTGCAATGGATCGGTACATGGTGTCCTGGTGAGGATGATGATTTTGTAGCTCAGCTTCGTCTGTATAAGTATACTTACTCTTAATGAAAACCAATTGGTTACATAAAGCTGAGAAAATCTGTTAAATCATACTGTGCACCTGAGAGCATTGCTTAACGTGCCAAGTAGTAGGAATGATATTTTAAATAAAATTTCTAGAATATTCTATTTATATGGATATATGCACATACTTGTAGCTACACATAATTAAACTCAATCCTTTTTTTTTTTATTACAGAAAGAAGAAAAAATTCGTCTTCTTCGACAGAGGTTAGTGGATCGAGATGCAAATAATAAACCACCAGGTGAATTTAATTCAGGCAGTGGGATACCAGGTGGTGGAGGAGGTGGCAACATCACGACGACGACAAATGCGATGGGTTCACAAGGCACCATCATTACACCGACAACATTAGCAATTACACAAGGTAAAGAATCATTAGTAGTGATCCAGCCCGAAGCGACTACATCGTCTGACTTTGATAGTGCTATTGGTGGAGGGTACTCACAGATGACACGCTCATCGAGAGCAAGTCAATCAGACTTTGAATTCTCCGATAGTTATTTGTAGAAGTTAAGATGATAGGGTTTTGAAGTCTGCTTTAGGGGTATATACTTGTTAGTATTACATATACATACATACATTTAAGACACCCTTTTAAAATAAGTAAATAGGTGCGCACAAAGTAAATGTTTTGATAGAATACTTACATAGCGGTAAGTGATAATTTTATAAAATCTTCTGTACATTTTTGTAAATAGCTAGTTGGAAGTGTTCCGAGCACTTATAGAGGAATTTATTTGCAAATCCTAATTTCAATTCTTCAAGATAAACTTCCACAAACTTTTAACATTATTCGTAGTTGCTGGCAACTAACGAATCTGAGAGTTTTTACCAGAACTAAGTTCAATCGAATATTTTTTGTTAGTCAAGTAGTGATTTTACATTAGATCGGTGATTGAGAACCTTTCGAACATAAAATGGGAAGACACGCTCAATTTCTGTATGTTATCGTCGGGTCATCCAACAAGATGTGCCATTTTGAATGAATAGAAATATTCTAAATTATTTAAAAAAAATATTCACATTTATATGTTAATCTAAACCTCAAAGTATGAGGCTAGTAATAGAAGGCAACATCTGTGAAATATTTGCCTCTCATCTGTCTCGAAATAGTCGTACCTTTTATGAATTTTTTTTTTAACATTTTCACTATTTTAGTGCATGAGTTGTTGGAAGAGCATTGAAGTAGCCTTTATCTTTACCATAACCTCAAAAAAAGCCTAATTGTGTTAAATTTTTCAATCTCGTCGGTCAATTGACGTCTCCATTTCGAGATAACACACGTTCAGGAAATATATCAAGCGATCGAACCATTGTTTCACCAGCTATGTGGATTGTGGTATAAGTTACGTCCTTTAAACTTTAGAAAATAAATATACTCAGTCAACATCGTTCAATAACGCAGTCGATTCAAACGGTCGTACCAGTATCATTTTCAAAAATTATGGCCTAATGACACCGCCCCAGGCCAAACAATATTAGTCTTCGACTTTCGGAGCCCTTGATGTGACAGTTTTGTTCATTTAACTAACCAGCCAAATGGAAATGAGACTTACCACTTAAAACAGTTTTGTGCTATCCCTTTATTTCTAGGACCCAATCAGGAAAAGTACGGCGCTGTGTGTCCTTCAGTTCGTACACCAACGGAATTTTATAAACATGTAGGGCAAGCTCTTAATGTAAAATGTGATGCAAAGTGATTGTGGATAAGCGTTATTCCTGTGATCTTTTCGAAACACTTGGGTTTCAATAATACATTCGGATGAACACAAGTTGCAGTCTTCACAACACTATCCTATCTGAGCTGTTCAAATTTATATCCTAAATTCACTATACTTGAGCGAAAAGCTACGGGACGAATACCAAAAGCAGTGCAAGCTTTATATAGGTTAAATTGGGTTAAGTAATGTGGCTATCCTGGCGAGTGTACACCAAGAGAATATCCATTGTTATACACGTGTAGGTAAGCCGGAAGAATCGTTGGTTACCCGAGAAACATATACCTATCTTAAATGTTCTGTCTGAATGGAGACTGACTCAAGATATGAAGGACTGGAAAGGTAAAAAGTACTGGAAGTGACTGATCAAATCGAATCATTGGTAGGGTTGTGCAAATGATACTGTCTAGGTAGGCAGACCGTGTAGTAGTAAGTTTTATGTAACGTTTCCGCGATATTTTCACCCTTTTTGTAAAGAATTTTCACTATTGCAATAAGCTCTGCAAGTATCATGTGCATGTACTATCTACCCCTATTTAAAAAAAACCTCCTAATTTGTACTTATCAAAAGTGATACCAATGATAATTGTATGTTGAAAATTCAAGAATGGAACAAAATCTCTTACGTCTTTTATCTGTCCCCAAATAGAGTCAGACTTATCTCTTAGTTGACCTTCTTTAAACACTTGAACTATATTAGGGTAAAACTAGATCGACTTAACAACTACTTCTAGATCAGCCAATCGTCACCTATTCGGACTTATTTTAAATTTCGTCCTTAATGTTTTCGTTGTCACATTATCCTACCCATTTCCGGTCTTTCTACTTCTCAGCCTGTAAAGCTTGGAAAGTCGAGTTCTAATAGGTAGTGGTTTATCGATACGTTAACAGTTGGTGCAAGTTTACTTATGTATTTCTCTATAACAATAAAATTCTCCGGATAGTCGCCCAATTTCGAAAGTTTTAACCTTTTACTACTTACCTTAACTCTAACTAGCTTAATGACTTCAACATGCCCCCTATGGATATCCAGGCATTATGGAGTCAAAATCAAAATGACACGACAGGCCTTTATAGGGTATTGTTATGTTTTTCGAACTAAAGGAAGAAACTCTACTGTATTTACATGTTCTGATTGCTGACAAAAAATCGATCACACTGATTTGACTAAAAGTGAAGTTCTGTTTGTTTTGTTCTTCAGACATCTGATTTCAAGTTGATTAATTGATATTTTCGTTTATATTTTTACTTGCACCTATACCTATAGGGCAAGTATTGTATTCGTGCAAAATTTGGAACTCGAGATTTTAATCAAACTTGACATTACTATAATGGAGAAGTCCAAAAAAGTAGGTCCGCCAATGCCGTCTGTCTGTCTGTCTGTCTGTCTGTCTGTCAGTCTGTCTGTCTGTCTGTATATTCGACTACAGCCTAAACGGCTGAACGGATTTACTTCAAACTTCATATATAGGGTCTGTGGGATATTCCCTAGAGGCGAAATTTGAATTTTCATTCTAACCTCAAAATTAAGGGTAGTTTACTTAAGGCCGATTTCAGTTAAAATGGATTTTCTCGAAAACGGCTCTAACGATTTCGATAAAATTTGATGTGTGGGTTAGTTTGGGCATATGCTATGAGGTGGCATACCACGTTTTTCACGAAAAATTCGAATAACGGTAATACTGAAAATCAGCTATTTCTCGGGTATTTGTTCGGCGATTGGGCTAAAAATTATTATTTGTAGGTTATAAGACAAGTGCAAAATAATGGCATACCAAATTTTGCAATGCCACGCCCACTTTTATAAAACTTATTTTTTTTCAAAATTTTTACTAGAAATTGAGAAAAAATTATTTAAGCAAAGTAATATGCCTTAAAATTCTCTATAATTCACTCAAACACCTTATCTGGCCACGCCCACTTTTTATGGGCATTTTTATAAAAACAAAACATTGAGTAAACTTCTACAATGTTATGACTATTATTCCATCGAAACGCGGAATGCCACGCCTACTTTACTGGGAAGAGCAAGACTTGGACTTTAATTCTGATAAAATTATACACTTATAGCATTACGGTGCAAGTACGTACGACCCAGTCGTGCACTTTATTTATGGGAGTTATTAGAAATGCAATGAAGTTAGGCAAAGTACATTAAGTTACTTTCACGTTCAAATAAGTGTAGGATCTATTAAAACTAGAATAAATAATAAGAACATATCGTTAGCTTGCTTATAACTAAATAAATAGTTAGTCCTGAGACAGGGTTAGAACATATATACATATAGCTTTTACTGAAACCATTAAACCAGGGAAAAACGACGTAGACAAATCTATATAGCTCAATAAAAAGAAATAATTAAATTCAATATATTTAACATAATTTTAAAAATGATAAAATCATATATACTTACATAACTAGTGGTAATGTAGTATTTTTAAGAATAATTAAGCAAAAATTTATGTTGTGCAATTCTAGAAAAATAATTTATTGATTAAATAAAAATTGTTTTTGTTATACAAAATGAAAAAAAGTTTGTTTTATTTACATCAATTGGAATCTATTATTTTTTGTTTAAATGTGTTTGAATAAATGTCTTCACAAGAGCAATAAATTATTTTTTTTCGTCACAACTTAAATTTTTGGTGTACTACATACATACATACATATATTTGCTTGGCCTTAAGAGCACTTTATATTTAAAAAAAATGTAAGCTTTATAACATTTTTCACTGCCTAGTATATACTTTGCATATTTGTGCACGATAGATACTGTTGGGGGCTCGGTTAACGGGGGCACGATGATCTTCATGTACGAATCCGATAATTGTCCTTACAGACCAGAGTGTATGAAATTTAATTTCTGATTAATTAAGTTTACGTCAGTACTCAATTTTTTGTTTTACAATTTCGGTAATATTTTAATATTCTTCTGGAATATTAGAGGAAAGGAACGTGATTAACTGTAGCTTAGATAGTTGCTAACCACTTCGTCACCCAAGCATTTTACAATGAAAAAAGGATCACAACTATTTGATTGTTTTTACAATTTCTGTTCAATTTATTTATGGATTTTGTTTAATTTTTTTTTGCACTCGCTCAAGTTCACAAAAAGAGATTCTGGTAATATGGGTGTGAACAGATGTGCGTTGCCTTGTGTTGAGAAACTTTTGAAATATGTTTTGAACTGATGAATAAATTAGTGAACTCATGCGATGACTAAAAAACCATAAAAAAATTTTTTTTTCGTTAGCTTTGTCACTGTTGCGAAACCTAAAAGTTGTGTGCTTTTTATTATACAGACATGCAGTGTTCCACTTAATGATACAGATATCTACCGAATGATCTTTAAAAGGATTTCAACGCTCTCATATTTATTCATAATAATCTTATGTACATATACCCTCTTATATGGCGGCTTTTTTAAGGCTGTCCTTTTGAAGAGTAATTTTTTTCTCATTAAGAGACATACCACAGTGTCATAATTATCAAACTTAAATCTCCAGATAGATTCAAGGAACAGATACTCAATTTTGTCAAAATGAGTTCAAAAATAAAAAAAAATGGCCAGACATCTTTTTCATCTGATTAAATGTATCTTCACGATTGTAATCAATTTGCACTACAAGAGTAGTAAAAACAATAAATTCAGTAATTAATCACCAAATCCTCTTATTTTACGCCGTGCAGGAAGTATACACTATCAAATATCGTAAAGAAACAAAAAACAATTTATTTTCCTTCCACATTATCCTTGGTCCTATAAATGTTTTCCTACTCATAACTCTCATTTTTTGAAGAGATTTTTGAACCCTTAGACAACCATGCCCAACACAAGATAATAATTTTATGGAGCTTCTGTTACGTTGTCTTTTTTTCATGTCTGTCACAAGCAAGGATCTCATTTTACAAATAAGATAAAAAAAAAAATACTTACATACATACTCCAGCGAAATGAGTTTGTTTTTGTAGCTGTGTTCTGTAATAGGATTTCGTCTGATTATTAAATTTATTGCCTTGTTTTTGAGCAAAGAAACATTTTCCTTCGAATATTCATTCAGGCAGTAAGGAATTTTGCTGAAAAAAAAAACTTTCAAGATGAATAAAACATTTCTTATTTTTTGAGATACTTTACGCCTACTTTCCGCACATAAGAATGTTTTCGTTTCATTTGACATTTTATTTGGTGAATATTAAGTTGTATGTGTATCGATACGATCGAACGATATTGATTATCGTTATTCCCAGTAGAAGTTCGTAAATTTTTTAATGAGTAAGTTGTTAAAGGGATTTTCAATGGGCACTAGGAAAAAGATACTTGTATCTATTTATGGAAATGACTTTCGTAAATTGAACTTTTTGATGGAAATACATACATATGTACATACTATGTATAGGTACTATTGTTAGAACTTTAAATAAGAGTGGTTGATTGTTTCCTCTTGAATATTCAATTGTCTTAAAGGAGAATTGATTGTAGAGGCAAGGCATGAGAGGTGATTTTTTCTATTCTTGGCGACAACGACGATTGGAAGAAAAATGTTTTATAGTGTAGATATGTACATAAAATCTATTTAGTGGAATGTACTTTTTATGTCGACTATTGATTTTTTAAAGGATTGTTTCTCAGCACTAATAAGATCAGTAGATTGTCTTTATTTATGAGTAGTCGTACTTAGACTAGTAAAGATATAAAGATACGTTGTGGTGTTACACGGGTCTGAGACTTTTATAAGCCTATCTATCCACAGTATTGAGCTTAAGCTTAACAGTATCTGCTTAAGCATAGAAGAAATATTCTTTAGTCATATAATAATTGCAATAGTCTTGGCGCCCCTAGTGCAGGCCATTCGCAAAGTAAGTACTTGAGCCGTTCTTCCTGTTTCTCGCATCCCGTGCAAGTGCTTGGTTTCATCAGTGGTATCCGTAGGTGTGTTTGTTCAGGTTTATGTGTCCGGTGAATAGAGCGACCGACCACCTGTGTTAACTTACTTCTGCCCTCTTTGCTTGACGGTAGTAAGGGCATTAGATTGAGTTGGTATTTGGGTTTTCTCGTGCCTTTAGGGTTTAAGAGTGCTTGAGTGTTAGCAGATGTAATAAAACACTTACGTGCACCTCTTTAAGTTTAACTTTAACACCAACAACATTAACACACTTCCAAAATAAAATTTTCATCGTTTTCATATTCAAATTGCTTACGTAATTCCTTATGAGTGTTCCATCCAACATCCACCTGAGCCTCCAATACCATGCTCATCACTATCCTTTTCGTTACGAGACCCTTCACAATTGACAGACGTCAAATGATGGAAAACCCGTCCTACTGGCAACACAAAATCTCAATAGCTACGTAATTTTCTTTAAGGAAAATCAACAAAAAAGAAAAAAATTTATCCAATTCACTTCTTCCCTTTCCCAGAACGAAAATGCTTTTTAATCTGTCTGTCAACACGTTTACGTTTCCGTGAAAAAATATTTTCCCTCTGGCTGGTTCTCCTACCATGCAATTTACACCACAACAATTGATACCAGATGAGCTGGTGTAGTCCTTAACAAAGGACACTCGTTATCCAACCCGTCATCACGCATACATGTGATGTGCTGCTTAAAGCGTACCCCATATTGCATATTACGGACCCGTCATCATATACGAAGCGAAATTATTATGTAAAATTGTTAATAGGAAACTCTGGCACAGGACCTGAACCAAGACCAAGGGGTGGAGGAAAGAAGGTTGTGTTTTTTTTTCTGCAATTGAATGGAGAAAAGATTTCCATTGACGTTGCCATGGAAATATTATTGCTGTTTGCGCGCATGAGTATGCAACAACAAAAGGATACAGAAAAACCATGGAATCCTTGTGTACCTATGCGTTCATATTTTGCAATATTTCAAACTAAATGTTAAATTAGTTTTTTTCCTGTGTTGCCTGTAATTGTGTATAGTTTTTGTGTTATTTTTTGTATTTCGTACACCCGAAGGGAATTCTGGGAAGGGATCCATATCCTTTTGAGTATAAAATAAATAATTATATTTATTTTCGGTTTCTTTGCAGATACCCATGATCATCATACATGAAAAATCGAGTCAATTTCTTTCACGTGATAGGTAAATATATATAAAATAAATAAAATTTATTACTAAAACATTAAGGACATAAAAAAATTTTAAATTTTAAAATATATATATATATATAGGTCTGTATAATATAAATATTAAAAGAAGAAAAGGAAATTAGATAACAAACAAAAAAAAAACTACAAAACAAACGAATTACAAACTAAGTTCAAATGTATTGTTTATTATTTTATACTTTTTAACTATATTTGATAGAACTTTACTGTTAAACAAGAAATGAGAAAAAAAAGAAAACACTACTCTAAGACATATACATAGATACAAAAAAAGAATTTAGACAAAAACACATTTTAGTTGTATATCTCTAAGATATTTTTTAAAGAAATTTATACGTGGTCGTTGAAAATGCAATTAGTTTAATTAATGTAGATTATTAATGTGTAATTAATATTTAATATGTCATGTTCTAAAATTAGTCTTAGTCAGTTATAGGTGGGTGTATGTACATTTTGATCAAGCACTGTATATAGTTTCTTTCATGAAAATACGTTTACTAATTACCTTTGGCCATCATTATGCATTAGCTTTTGTTCCATGTCTAACCTCCACAAATATCGAAGCTCAGTACTGTGCTATTGTGTGATGTACCTTGTAATATTCCTCAGTGATTTCTAGCATCGACTTACAATAGATCCAGCGCTCTGTATAAAGGCACTATAGAGGTTTATTATGAAGCCCTCCTCATACGTTACAACGTTTGCAACAATTTGTGTTTTGCTTGTTGTTGACATTCTCATTAGCATAGTTGCTGTGCACTCTGTAATGTAAAGTCCGAATGTCGGCTTTCTGTTCCTTAAACAATTATAAACAGAGTTCATTCCGCCATCTGCTCTAATGTAGTAGAGAATTCACTCTATGGTTTCTTTAGAGTTAATTTTGACTTTATATAAGATAGATAGATCTTGTACCTACTTATTACTCATGGCAAGCGCTTTACTGCCAACTTAAGTGTTAGCTTCATTTTTCTAAACTTACCGATGGGCACAGTGCCTCGTCTATAAGCCAACGATATGATATATGGAGCTTTGAATGCACGTATCAACCTATTTTTCATCCAGAGTGTGGATTAGATTCTTTAAACCATCTGCACATGTTTAAAACAAACGGGTCGGCAAGTAATGGTTTCGTAACATTTTCGGCATTTTCAACTTGAGATCTATATATCTATATATCTGCTTCATATATGGCCTCTTTGGGGGGCTCACAATTCAATGCAAAATCTCACCTCAAAATTAAGAGACCTTGCTTAAGGGCGGTTTCAATAGATCCTTTGCATTTATTCCACCACTAACTACGAAATTTCCTCCATACTCTGTCGTTAGGTATTTAATCGCAGAGTGAGCTTCAGTATTATACAGACATTTTATATAAATTGCTAACAATAATTAGAAGACTCACAAACACCCATAAAATATTAAATAATTCGTCATATTTCAATAGTTACATTTTGTACCCTGTTTCTACATTTTATTCGAATTACCTTCCGTTTTACGTCCCACCTACCTTCTCAATTCTTTGTTTTCCTCAATATTGACTTTTTTTTTTAAATTCCATTTGTAAATATCTACTTACAAAAGACACATAAAACAACCAATAGAATGAATATATATTTACAATCGATTACGATAGAAATCTTAAATCAATTATACGAAATGACATAGCATTATGTATGTAATCTACACTAAAACAAACCTCATATACGCATTCAAAATTGCCACAAAAGTAGCTGAATACATTTTTTTTACCTAGTTACAAAATTTTACTCAGCATTCGTAGATAAAATTTAACAAAACGAAATTTTAATTTCAGTTTGTTTCATATCTCTATAAAGAAATACAAAAAATAATAAAACAAACAACAAATTCATGCATTTAACAACTAAACAAAATCTTGTAGACACATTTTTATTTTTGTTTAATTCAGTGGAAACCGAGTTAATTACCAGTGAAAATATACTATACAACAAAAACCAGAATTAATATATTCATGTAAAATAGCAAAATATACTTCTGAACACATGCAAAGAAATTCCTAAGAAATGAAAGACTTTAAACGTAAGTTAAATAAAAAATGTAGCAATTAATTAAGTTAGTTAAATGTATAAGTAAATAGAAAAAAAAACAAAGTAAAATATTTATTATTACAAGTTCAGTGTACTTAGTTTTTAAGATAGGGAAATATATACATATAAGTATATGTGTATACAGGAGAAATATTGTAGTTAATGTTTTAAGTTTAAACAAGTATAAAAAAAATTGTTAATAAAATACATAAAAAATATATATGGATGAAAACAGATTAGTTAAAATTAATATAAATTGTGTTCTTTATTATAATATCTTTGTTACAAAAGTAAAGTAAAAAACAAAAACAAATAGGCGGTGTTAGAGAAAAAATTTAAATATATTAGTAAAAACAAATATTTATTATTAAGTATTAAAACAAAAACTATATATAAAATATTAAAAATAAGAAATTAGCAAAGCTAATTGTTGTAATATATAAATAAAAAAAAATTAAACAAACGTAAAAAGTGAGAAGATGAGAAAAAAAAATAATGAAATAAAATGTTTTATTGAAAATAAACCTAAAATGACAAATTAGTTTTTATTAGTGGTTTCGTAAAGGTAAAAAATTGTCATCACCCGGATGACATCAGTGTACAAGATATAGTTATCTTTGCAGACTCGATTGGGAGCAAAGGCAACTTAGGGGCTCAAAGAACGTATAAAGCAGGCATCTTTCCGCTTAACGATTTTTACGATTTTAAAGATCCAGATGAATGGGATGAATGACTGAATGAGTTTAACGAACACGATCAACTGTTCATTAGACGGAAAAGTCGCTAATTTTTTTCAATTTTTCAAAGTATTAAGTACGGCTTTCCAACAAACTTCCTCCTGTGGCACCATGGGGTAACCTGTCATGAACAGTAATATGTAAGGTAGATTCTTACAAGGTAGCTATTTTCAAATTTTATAAAAAGGAACCAAATATCTTTGTATATAGAAGAACATTTCCTTGGAAGCCGTAACGCTAAATTTGCTTTTTATGAAACGTCCTCTCGTAGTATCTACGCTCTCGTTCCAACAATTTGAAAGCACACGTCTAAGCAGTATTTTCTTTTACGTTTTTTTTTTTGTTTCATTCAAGAATTTAATTAAAATTCCACAAAAGCAACTTCGACTTAAGCCTAAACAGACTTTTACCCTCCCTAATAGGCATACGAATAAATGGCAACACATATTAGCCATTTAGAGCCCATTACACTCCCCTAACCAGTGTGTAATGATATTACAAAAAAAAGCAACAGGACGAAAAAAAAAAAATAGGATCTGTTTGCACGGAGGATATACAGTACAAACGTAGGTGAAAAATTTTCATTCCTCCATGTTGTTGGTAATATAATAATTACACCAAGCGTAAGCTCCTCTACATAGTCACTGAGTTCGGTATTTTTTTTTTTTTTTTTTGAGTGCTAACTAAGCAGAAGGAGTGGGTTCTGGAGTGTAGATCTTATTTTAGGAAACGAAACCGTCTGGAATTCATGAGAAACATTAACGGCTTAAAGTGCATGTGTGTGTGACATAAATATAAATCCTTTTTTATGGGACAAGGTTACATCCGCGTTAGTAGGACTAAATGACTTTTAAATTATAGCGTTAGAACTGTGTTAAGGATAATGTCAGAACCAGGAATGTATGTGTAGGTGTGTATAAATTCCTGACAAACAGATTTGATGTTACAAAAGAGACAGGGAGCTCTGTTGCCACCGTGATAACAATTTTTACTAAGAAATTTATGAAAAGCAAATAGAGTAATTTTCTAAGTACATACATGAGCGTACTGTGTGTGAAATAAGATTAGAACCGGGTGGATACTATTTTTACATAACCCAATTAAGTTAGTTGGATGCAGCGATTACTTATAGTTTGATCCTTTAGAATTTTTTTTAAGTAAGACTTAATTTAAGAATGGATGAGATCTGCAAATAAATGATGAAACGAAACGGAACTAAAAACCTATTTACCAAATTGTGGGCATGTTTGGTTGTAGTATTTTCTATTGAACTCATAAAAGCAGAAATCGACCTTCAAGCTACTCCTTCATAAGGTGCCAACAGTTCGGATAGAAATATAAATAACCACCAGCTCAGTGAGAAGAAAAAAAAATTCTGGACTCATGCTGAATTCAATGCAAAGGCAATATCGTCCACATCTCTACTCTCCCTTGGCGTTTTGGGGTCAAATAGATGAAATTTAACCGAAAACTTAAACAAAAACGTTTGTCAGATGGTTTAGACTTTGGTGCACTCAGTTGCCTGCTAGCATTTAGGATTGCACCATTTAAACCCTGTTCCCTAGTCTCCTGTCTCCACCATTTCAACTAAGCATCCAGCTGAAACAGTGGTTTCTTTGCCCAGCAAGCTAATCAAGAGAGGACTCTAACTTATCTAGCTCCATTTACTCACCATTATCCCTGATCAATTTATTCAAAGAAACCTAATTATATTATATTTACATATGTATGTATGTATTTAAAGTTTCTATGTATTTAAGAATAAAATGCTAAAATGAACTCCACAGCTTACTTCTGAAATAATGGCCTTTTTTCATTTATCACAGAAAAAAAAAATACTTGAAAAAACCCAAAATCTAGCACAAAATTTTCATAAAACACCAGGCCAACAGAAATTCTCAGAAAACAGTAGGGACACCAAACCTCCACAGCTACCCAAACTGTTCGCTTGGTTTTTCATGTTGCATACTTTTTGGCGTAACTAAATTTTTTTTGGCAATGCACTTTGACGTTTGTCAACTTATTGGTGCTCAGAGAGGGTCGGCATCCCTACTGTTTTCTGAGCATTTCTGGTGGCCTGGTATTTTATGGAAATTTGCAGCACAATTTTAGTGGTTTTGCTCTTGCTTGGTTGAACATTTTCGTTGCCTTGGGTACGTATGTACGTACGTACTACAGTATGTATGTATGTATGTATGCATGTACATATATATGTATGTTACGTGGTGTATGCTAATTTTGAATGTGTCGAGTGGAAATGTATGCAATATGCGTTAATTAAATAATAAAAATGCAGTAGTTAGAGTAAAGCGATTTATTTTATCGTATTTTTTACACAAAAGGACATAAGTACAGGGATATACTGATATATGAGCTACAACAATAATTAAGCTACATGCAATATTTTGAGGCGTTGAAGCGTGACTTAGGTGGATACTGTGGGTTGATTTATTCGGTCTTATTGACTTATTGACTTTCTTGGGATGTCTTAGGCCAGTTAGGGCATTCCAGTAAGCTAACTTTTCGGTTTTCTTCCCACTGATTCAGCTCTATCTTTATCTAGCTGACAGGTAGGCCTGCGAAGGGTTCAGGACCAATAATGAAATTTGAGCATCGGATGTTGCAGGTTCGTCAGCGGCCTCATTGCCAAGGATATTAGTATGTCCTGGGCCTATATTAGACTGATTTTATTATGTACAGCGAGGGCAGCGAGACAGTTGCAAACCAGCTTAGACTCAAAGTCAAAGAACATGAGAGCTGCTATAGCTTCTTGGCTGTCCGACAAAATATTTACAAACACATGTTCTTTGAAGGTTTCTTCTAATATACTATCTGCCACAGAGCTCGATAACGAACAGGTCCTAACGAAGCAGGCTGTTTGTAGCTGCGACTTCTGCCCCATTCGTCAGTGTACCAATCATCAGTTGAGGGTATCGATGTTGTATAATAGGTGAAGCTTAATGGGACTTGGCGCAGCAGTCTTACACTCATGTATATGTAGATTGAAAGGTCTTGAAGGATCCCCAGCGCAGCAGTTGGAGAGGTACCCATTGCAACTGTAATACCTACACAGACCAGTCCTTGCAGCTTTTGTACGGCGGAGCAGGAGGAGGTTTAAATTACCTTTTCCCTCCATACAAGCGATGCATAAGTTATTACTATTAAAAGGGTTAACAAAATACTGTGACGTAGATGGTGGTTACTATGGAGAGAAGTGTTGAAATACTGTAATGAAAAAGTGGCTTAAATAAATCAAAAACCTTCTAAATAGAGAAAAAAAGTACCTCAATGAACGTGGCTTTGTGAAAGTTTAACACATGTTAGGGATCCTGGCTCTTATGCTCTCAGGTGAGTTGGCGGAAAGACTATTTTGGTTCTAAGAAGTGGAAGGTAGTATACTCGTCCAATACGTCAGTCGAATTGGATAATTTTTAGTATAGGAATGGTTTTACGGTTTAGGTATTCTCCTATCTATCTCATATGGGTAGTAATACTCGTAACACTGCTCACTGTACCTGAAAAGAGAAACGTATGTACATACATATTGTGTTTTTTGGAAGACATGCATGATATTATTAGTTACCTGGATCAGTGCAATATGTACGTATGAAGATTCATACATATAATCGATTGCGTACGTTACTAAGTTGAAACATTGCCTCAGTCGATGTGACAATAGTGATCGAACTCAAGGGAAATACTAGTCTGGTAGTGTTTAAGTCATCACATGATGGACTTATGGTGAATCCGGCTCCATTGAGTCCTTGGGATCAATGCAAAGATCGAAAGTTTGCTTCTTTGCTGTAAGATCCTGTAAAGAAAGCAGACATACATTAAATTAAAAATGTTAATACAACAAAAGCGATAAAAAGATTAATTTTACCAGAAATATTTCAATGAAGTGGAGTCGGTTAAATTAATATGAATCTTGAGAAGTCTTTCAGCTCGATTTTGCCCAAGTCTAACTCCAAGTGGACGCCGTGGCTCAGTGGTTAGTGCGTTGGACTATGGAGCAAGGGGTTCGAGATCGAATCCCAGTTGGGGAACACCTAACAATTTTTAACGGCCTTACCTCTCGCGAGCGTCTGACAAACATCCGAGATTACAACTGTCCTGAGAAAGGTTCTCAAATAACAAATTGCCCTTCGGACACGGCATTAAACCGTAGGCCCCTTCCATTCGTGTAAAGAATATAACACGCACAACACGAATGGTTGTGAGAAGCTAGGCCCTGGGTTCCATCGACCTGTAGCGCCAAGTATTTATTTTTACTTGCACCTATACCTATAGGGCAAGTATTGTATTCGTGCAAAATTTGGAACTCGAGATTTTAATCAAACTTTACATTACTATAATGGAGAAGTCTAAAAAAGTAGGTCCGCCAATGCCGTCTGTCTGTCTGTCTGTCTGTCTGTCTGTGCACGAGGCTACAGCCTAAACGAGTGGATGGATTTAGATCAAACTTCATATATAGGGTCTGTGTGATAATCCCTAGAGGCGAAATCGGAATTTTCATTCTAACCTCAAAATTAAGGGTAGTTTACTTAAGGCCGAATTCAGTTAAAATGGATTTTCTCGAAAACGGCTCTAACGATTTTGATTAAACTTCATATTTCAATTAATCTAGTCAATTGCAACCAGATGATGTATTGTGCTGCTTACCAAAATTGGCAGCAATGGTACTTTACTTATAGCCAATTTGGCGAAAAGTCAATTTGCGAGAAAACGGCTTCTATTATTTAGCTCAAATTTCATATCCGGACTAGTACGAGGTAATGCAACACAATGGCGTACTACGTTTTGGTCTGAGTATGATATAACGGTACTTACGACCAAGGTGACTAAAAGCCGATTTGCTTAAAAGTGCCTTCAACTATTTTATTTAGATTTTGACATATGATTAAACATCTCAAGTTCTATCAGGAACTGTATCACATTTTTGGCCAAAAGTTAGTATAACGGTATTTTTCGCAAAATCGAGCAGTTGGAGCCAACTTATTCGAAAACGGCTCCAACGATTTTTATTAAATTTTATATTAGAATACGCCTTTTTAAACCCTATAAGATGGCATACCACGTTTTTGGTTAAAACTGCCTAAAATTCCACTTTCCTTACAACCAGCTTAACAAAAACACGATTTCATTATTAGCCAAACATGAATTTTTTCCCTACTTCTTCATACTAACCGATTTTCAAAATTATATACCAAAAAATTTTCATAGAACACAGCTGTTGTCATGGAAACGTTTTTTTCCTTACGATACAGGTTTTGATTGGTGCGCACGTGCTACTGGATTTGTTTTTAAATTCATTTTCATTGGTTAAAAGACAGAGAGAGAGAGAAAGAAAATATTGTTACATTTTTAGGGACTTACTTTGGCATATTCACCGGAGTTCAAAGGCAATGAATTTGAGTGAAATTGAAGAAAATTTAACGACGATGCTTAATTTTCAAGAGCTTTATCAAATCTTACAGATGATATCTGACGTTTTTGGTCAATCTGCTTAGAACGATTGTTTACTTATAGTCAACTTACATATGCTTACCTACTTATGTACATATATATTCGTTTATTTATTTTTACCTCAAATACACACAAGAATTTGAGACATAGGTGCAAGTTTGAACGGCCCAGTCGTGCACTTTATTTTATCTAACTCCAAGTACGTGAAGAATAAACTAATAAAGTCACAAGAAGTGAAGAGCAGATTGAATTACTTTTCTTCCATGCAAATACCATACCCGCATGCTTATATTGGATGGCCGCTTGATAGGAAGGAAAATAAGGACCTTTGGTAATGGGACCTTTGAGTAGAGTTGTGACTTTGCTAGGCATCACCAGGTAGATGAGACATTAATGTTGAAGATCAGAGGAATTGTGATAAATATACGAGTAGCTTTGATTGCAGATGTAGACTGTAGTTGAGTGCAAAGCTGGTCTCTGTCTCCACTCCTATGACGAAAAGTAGTTGACACTGTGCTACATATTCTCAATAGTTCAAACGTCTGCGCTCAAGTACGTGGATGATGTGCATGATCTCTAGCAGTCCTTTTCAAGAAAAGGAGTATTGTAAGTAGTCTGATTCACCGAAGGCTAAAAAGCGATCAAGTTCTCGAATGAATAATCCTGGTAAAGTGGTGTAAAGTTGGTGTTGGCAAGATATGGGGCTAATCACAGAAAAATATCGCTCAGTTTTGATAAGGTATAGTCTACCTTTAGTGCCCTTTGTTTAATGAATACAACTGTCGCGTATGTATATGGCTCCCTTCTGCACTAAACATAAAAGAATGGCCTATCTTGACTGCATTGGAGCTTTTCCGAGTACGCCTGAGTCTGTATAGGGATAGTTTTTAGTATCATTCGCAATGGAGTTTCGATGACCGATATTTCGTTTGGTTCCAGTTCTTTCCACCAAAGTAGCCAGTGTCCAAATCGCCTTTTCTCTGCAGTGTAATAAATTCAGAGCAATATGTGTACATAATCTTGTCAGTTATAACATTTGTTAAAGGATTCTACAGACGAAATGTCTTTGTTTTTCTTCGCCTCCTACAGATCGAATTGAAGCGTTGGTTATCTTCCTGGTCCTTCGAAACATCCAATAAGTACCTTGGCCTCCTTCTAACTTCAATAGCTTTATAGAAGAAACATGTACATATGTAGGTGCCTGGTGCGCAAAAACTAAACTAATAGCTTTATTTACCAATCGTTTCCCGATACAATTTCACAAAGTGGTATCGTTCAAATTTCAAAAAGGATAACAACAAAATGGCTGCTTCACGTGTTAATAATTCTTCAAAATTTCGCCCCAAATATGTGTAGTATCCGGTGATTGTTCAACTCGAAACCGCATTTCATAAGGAATAATCGTCCGAATAACATTTACTCCATCAATCCTTCCATACATCTGGTACCATTCTGATGCTCGTCCTTCGAGGGTTCAAAACAATAATTCCATCACTGGGATTAAATCAGGCCATGGCGGCTAGGCTGGAGCGTCTGTTTCTGAATACGCTCTCGATATCATTTAGTTTTATTATTTTGTTGTGTTTTACATGACAGCACTTGTGCCACCGACACGCCGTCGTCGGATACGTATCTGAGCAGAAAAACAAAACAAAAAAAAAACTAGCAATCTTACGCAAATCATTTATCATGCTCAATACTCGTAGATACATACATACATATGTATGTACGTATGTAAGTATTAGATGGCAGAACTGGGCGGCTGGGTGGATAGAGCTTTTCATTTCGAAATTATTTGTTGCGTATCAATCGCAATCGTTCGTCGGGCCTGAATTATGATTTCCGGTTGTCTGAACAATCGGACAGGCAAATTGGGGTCCGAAAACATCGGTTTTTGATATACGACTGTGTTTTGTTCTGCTACTTTGCTTTGTTTTGTCGTCCTCATCGTAGTCGTTCGGCCTCTATTGTTCAGGATGTTAAACATTTATGTATTTATATTGTTTGGGTACCATGTGCCATTGTGCACCTCGGTCCGTCTGGGTGTAAAATAATGATAATCATTTTGGGCTTCGGTGGGGGCACGTTTAAGTTGTTGTTATTAATGATACAAAGGCCATCGATGAATGGTAATTCAAATGAATAAACTATGAGAACAATGGTGGCGAATTCATTTTGTCGGTCTTTATGATATCGAAGTGGGCGTAGTAATTTCAAATCGATGAGTTGTGCCATTGTTAGAAAAGTTCACGGAACCGAAGACCTTCGAAAATATTTCCCAGAAAATCAGAGAAGGGCTACAGGTTAGTAATGATAATTATAATTACTAGAAACATGATTGATCTCTTAGACGGACAACTGATCGGACAATTGGTTGATGGACTGGTTGTAATCAGTTCGCTACAGACGGAAAGATAAGTCATACATTTCAATGGCATTGTTCGCAATATTTTCGTATTAAAGAGTGGGATTACTCTCACAGAGTTACCACCCCTCTTAAGAAGATTATTTTTATTTTCATTCGTAGAAGCAACCTTCTGATCTAGTGTGTCGCTGAAAAGGCATTCGAAAGGTATCTGCCCCCATGAGAGCTCTCCCAGTATTGTTAAACCTTTCGGGATCATCTCTACATACTCGCACTACGCCTTGAAGTAAGAAATCTGTCCTAGACCACTCTCTCTAATTCAGTTTCTTTCAAGAATGTATTGAAGATGGATAGGACTCACGTCGGAAAGTCAAATAATTGCTTCCTCGTTCATTGTAGTGTAGGTGTAGATTAAGTCTGTCCCAAACAAACATTCCGTCTCCTTTGCAAGTCGATCTACAGAGACTAGATTACATTGCCATTGGTTATGGTGGTAACTTAGGGGGCTTATTGCGTACCAGTATATGAAAAAATATTTTTAGCACTTGTACTATATTTTCCTCTAAACTGTGATGAATAGAGCAATGGATTTGTGAAAGACAAACAATCTTCAAGAACATGAGCAGACACATCATATTATCCTTTAAAAACTATAAGGAAATGAAAAATATAGAAGATCTAAGACCTACATCGTCGTAGTTAAAATATTTTCACCCGAACGGCTGGAGAAAACATAGGTTAAGAAATTACAAAGTCCTTCCTGAACCATTGAAATCTCTCCACAGCCATACTAGAAACAGATCTATCCCTTACTACCTTGGGTAACTCTGTTAGCAAGTAAAGGTTGTCTGGAATGAGTTTTATATTCGTATTTGGATGTTTTAACTTGGATTAGGTTTCTTATTCTTTTGGCTGATTTAGTGAGAACTGGCCTGAGTAAAAACAACATTCGACCTATTCCATTTATCTAAAACTTATATTAGCTTAAAATAGTTAGCAAATTTTACCATAGTCCTAATCATCATCATGATCCAACCAAAAGGATTTCCAATACTCTGAAAACACAGTAAGGTTTCTTTACGATTTTCAAAGACTATTTCCTAGTTTAAAGTGGCGTGTTGAGTATTGAGTGCTAAGTAATTGCAACGGAATCTAATTAAGCCCCCTATGTCTGACAACAAAATCGAACACTCCCCCATCAATGTAACAAAAAAAATAAAGAAAATCAATATTTGAACACTCCTCCCAAATTGTTTTAAAAACATCTTCCCATTCTCCTGAGAATGCTTGTGTCCACCATCCCTGGGGACTGATCGATTTAATGAAATCATAACCTGCCATTAACAATGTCCATCAACCCCACATCCGTTTGGCCTTTTCTGTCGCAAGGCACCTTTACAAAACCCACACCCAGTCTTTGTATGTAAAGCTTAATTTTATAAACCCCCACTTCCTCGCCATCGGAGACCCAATTAAAATATTTATCAATGCATACGCTCCCCACTCGAACCCAAAGTTGAGGTCAACGACGTCCTGGCTAACAAAGTCTCGGTCCGAACAATCAAAACTGTCTGTCACCCTTCTCTCCTGTTTTCGCAAACATGGGACCCAAGTCTAATTATTTGAAAGCTTTTACCACTGGTAACATGTCACACATCCTCCAAAAACCATTCACTCATTTTGTTTTCGGTTACGGTATTTGTCGCATATCGTTAGGATGCTCCAGGGGTATGGGGCCAGGGTGATTTTCCAGGACGAGCGGTTGAAACCTGGCACCTTTTGTGCATGTGGGCTGTACATTCGCTTGGATAGTTTACAAGATTGAAACAATTATTCCATCGATGATGTTTTTAGTGGACGGCAGGGTTATGTAGTCCTTGGGTGAACTTTGTGTGTGCAGCATGTGTCCATGTCCTTATGGCATTCGTTTAGGCCGTTAGAGGACCGGAACGCTGTTTTTCCAGAAATATATTTCCCATGACCATCATCAATGCGGTGATACGTCGGTTAGTCGCTTGACCAGTTGTTGTTGGTTTGAGGGTGACTCATGTAACATCGCTCAAGCGATTCAGAATAATAACAAATATTAGAAGAGCGAGGGATTTTTGGTGTGTTGGAATTGTTGATGAGGGTTGTTTGGTGTTCTACTGCTCCTGGTGTTGATGATGAAGAATGACAAATGCCATACAAGGATGGGGGTTGGGGCGTTATAATTCATACCTTGTTTCGCAGGGCTAGTTGTCGGCTGGTCAGTGTCAGGTTAGTATGTTGCGTGATAGATGTTTGTTGGAAGTAAAATGTGGGGTACTATTCTTGCCCACTAATCCACTCTTTCGAACATCGTTAGAGATTGTAATCTATGTTGATGTTCCTTCTGATATACCAAAAAACTTAAATATTTATTGATGGAAGGATAATAGTCTCAGTTCCATTTTAAGTAGTCATTGCTGCAATCTCTCCCAGCCAATGTAAAATAGGCTTATAACCACTACCATTAACGACAATCATTTCGGAAATGCAAACCACCAATTATTAGGATCAACATTCTTCCCCAGATATCCAAACAATCTAGAGAAACAGGGTTATCCCAACTAACCGCAGTTGTAACCGAACCAAGAAATGTAATTATTTCGTTTAAAAGGAAATTTAAAAACACCTACTATTGGTCTAGATGGCAGCGAACTGGCAGTGTCGTAAATACCTAATTCAATTTGCAATCAAGAACATCCGGAGAAGTGGAGCCTGAAGATGCCTTTAGTGCTGTTGTTCTTGTGATTAAGGAGAAGATGAAATTCAAACAATACAGAGGGATACACACACCATTTACGAATTTCCGTATAACACAATGCAACGATCTAACCTTGTTAGGGCATCTAGGCATGCACTAGAATGAAGTTCTTGCTTATCAGTTGCATCTTATGTATTGTAATGTCATTAAATTCAAATTCGGAGAACGAAGTCCTGTGTGGTTTGTAGATGCCACTAATTCAGTTTAGTGGACTTAAGTAACTCTATTTCTTTTGATGAAGTTTTCTAATTGGATTGTAGTTTCTTTTTTTGTTTTTATGTATGGCCCCCTAGATGTACTGTCAACAATACAATCGAAAAATACACAGAATGGCAAAGTCTCAAATGTGAAACTAGTTTATAAGGATCCAATATATCCTATGAATGTCCTCTTCAAAGTATATTAAGTGAAATTGACCTAAAAGAATCGGCTCCCATGAAATTTGTCAACGGCTTTCTGGAGTTATGGCCCTCAAAATCCTACATTTATTTGTGTTGTTCCATAGAGTAGATGAACTCTTAAAATATGCATAATTACTCCAGCAGAGATAATCTTTGAACGTCCACCGATCAGAGACGTCAGTAAGCTATCTTAAGCCTTTTTTTTTTTTTTGTCACAGGTCTAGAAAATAGAAATTGTTCATGGCATCAACAAAAGTAACAAAAGCTACAAAAGTGTTCAGGATTTGCAACAAGACGAAGTACTAAATTAGTGGCCCTCGTTGCTCAAGTGGTTAGTGCGTTGAATTACGAGCAAGGGGTTCCAGGTTCAAGCCATAGGTAACAAATTTCTTTCAGAGTGCCACCTCTCGGGAGCGTCTGACAAACAACCAAGAGCACAACTGTCATGAAAAAGCTTCTCAAATAACAAATTGCCCTTCGGACACGGCAATAGTAAGCCCCTTCCAGTCGTGTAAAGTATATAACACGCACAACACGAATGGTTGTGAGAAGCTAGGCCCTTGGTCCTATCGATCTGTTGGGACAGGCTTGTAAGACTACTAAGGCAATAGTCCAAAATATTTAGTCCCTCAATTTATTTTCATCAGTTTGCTGTACTGGATGATTCCGATTGTGGATCCTTCGCCACATATGACGAAATGATTGGTGTAATTCAAAGTTTTCTGCAATCACACCAACCACATGTACCACACCACACTAAAATATGTTTTATTCACATGTCTCATCACATGATTCTGTCAACATGGATGTATGAGGTGCTTAGGATCAGCTTCCAACTGAGTACTTGGAATAAAACAGGCGCTTTCACTGATAAGTTGCAAAATCCTTATAATTAGATGTTTAAGCATAAAGATTTCCGTCATGCAATAACCCGACTAAGCCTTTCTACCGAAAAAAGTCTGAAGCGAAATATCCGAGACAGTGGAAGCCACTTATCAAAATATAGCGTGGTGTCCTTGGTATCTACGATATCTATGTACATGTAGAGTCCCTTTTAAATCGTTTACTTACAGCCATGTGGTAATACACTTAAAATTTTTTGCCATTCTTCTATTCTCATGGAAATAAATTGCATCCCCAAAACGGGAAGGATACCGAGGAACTGTCTCAATCTGAACAATTCCGAATGAAAACTGACGTTGAGAAACATGTCTCGATTTTATACTACCCATCCCAATAACCACACCGTTTAGCATACTCTATCAAGAGCAGATTCCAAGTCCTTTCCTCCCTTCGTTCTAATTTAAAGTTTCAAGAAATTAATTTGATTTCAGTTAACTTGTCATCGTGTTAATGGAAAAGTGTTGTGCTCTGCTGACTGACTGAGAGATACACGTTTTGTCGTCCATTTATTTTTGGTATTTAAAAGAGAATATCCATTGACATCCTTGAACTTAAACCATACACGTACGTAAATGTATGGGAAAATGCACTTAAATTTTTGGCCAAAAATAGCCCAATACTATAAATGATGGATGAGTTTTGCATCCAATCGAGAGCGAAGAGATAGAAGTGAGTGTTAAAATAAAATACCTTGCGTGCACTTGCATTATTCAAACAACAAAAGCGCATCATTGGAGTTTTTTTTTTTCTGCTCTCCAATCTATTTTTAAATCGAAAGCGAAGCAATTTCTAAAGGACTGCTAATTGATGAGGGGGTCGTTTCCACCCGCCATACAATGGGAACGTAAACAAATGCCAGAATAGATACAAGGACGATACAAGGGGGATGTATACTTTTTGCCGCGAAGAGTTCATGCATTTTTAAACAGGACTATCGATTGGTTGAGGGTTGTCGGAATAGGTATTGACTTGAAAAGCTTTTGAACTTCCCCTCTATCCTTTTTTTATACTATGATTCTGAGTGGCAGTTAAAGTTGTTCTCTTTGAAATTGTTTTTCCATGAAATCCTGCTGGACTAAGGGGTTTAAAGAAACGTTTGTGCATTGAGGATGATTTATTAATTATCTGCAAAGGATCAGTTTTTTTTTTCTTTAGCTAATTTGACGGCAGAGATTGGAGGCTAGAGCTGGCTAAATAGCGCAAGTGGATAGAAAATTCAATTTCACAACAGACTGTTTTCGCGATTCAATTGTACTCGTATACTCCCTTCGTCCTCGCTATAACATGGAATTGAATCGTGGATATTGTGCCAATTTTCATTTAACAAATAAAATTTGGCTGCGTTTCCACTTCTGTCACATACCCATGCTTGTCCTGTGATTGTTTTGGGGTAAGAGCACCGCCCGGTTGGAATAGTCTGTTTATGTTAGACTAAAATTTTTCCTGTTTGTTTTTGAGTGTGAACTTATCCAGATGACACAGTGGTTCTGATGATTTTCAATTGGCGGGTAATTTTGCGTCAACGGAGTGCAATGAAAAACAAGGGGACGGGATGCAATCAAATCGAATGGTGTTGGACGCTGCTGTTGTCGTTTCAAAGTTCGATGCTTGATATTTTATTTTTATTGGGTGTCCTGGAGGAATGGAAATTGCTTCGCATTAGATGGTGAATTGAGTAGGGCTGGCTGGCTTTATAGCGTTTCAAAGGTATAAAATGAAAATCAAATGATATTTTTACAGCTTCGGAGGGATGGAGAAAATTGGCTAAGACCGTTAAAAAAGATACTTCGACTTTTGATAGATATAACCCCTGTTTTGGCGATGATATCGTGGTGGGTGAACATCTTGACTTTGGTCCCTTTCGCTGAGGTGTGCAAAACGGAGAAAGGGCTGGAGTAAATATCATAATATCTTTTTTATTGCTCCGTTTAAGGCATTTAAGCGCAGGTTATGTATGTATCTAAAGCCAACCGATTGGTGAATTTATTATTCTTAGATGAAGCGTCACTAATATATGTACATAATGTTGAAATCGGAACTTTGGACATATGTACATAATTGGATATCGATGCTCCCTCGAGACAGTAAATTGTTAAGTCAAAACTATATTTTTCATTCATTTTAGTTCTAGGAGTTCAAACTTTTAATTGACAGTACCCGCAGCAAAGCGAAGCTGAGATGACATTTCTTTGTGCGATGCTTCTACTACCTTTTTTAGTTGCAATGCTGTTGCCTAGTATTCCCTGAATAAATCTAGTTTTTACTTTCTTAGTTCATTGATTAAGAAAATCTTCTACACCTAGCTTGATGGGAGCCTCTTGAATAGCTTGAGTACGGATGTTGTTAAAGGCTAATTCTATGTCCAGGAAGTTAGGAAAAATGTATTTGTATTGAAAAGCTTTTCTACCATACGCACTACCTCATGAAAAGGTTCACGCTTGAGATAAAAATGATGAGATTACAAGGTTTTTCAAAGTATCACGGATGTTTGGGTCTAAAGTTTTCAGTACAAAGGAGTACGTCATGCCACTGAATTAAAACAGTTTTGACATATCTCCACGTCTCAGGGACATGATTTAAATGCAAGCGGTATTAGCCTTGAAGTTTCTGTACCATAGTTGACATAATACTATCAAGGGCGCCTGACTTATAAGGGGCGAAGCTATCTATGGATCTCTATGGTAGTTCACTCGTAATGTTATACCACTCTACCGACGGCGTATTAATTGTCACCATCACTGCACCTGGAAAGTGTATCTGTATAAACACAGTTCGTCTTTTTCTGGGACGACAGTACTCAGTCGAAGTTGGCACAGTCTCTTTAGGGGATTCAATAGATTGATTGAGAGATGTATCCGGACCTATTTCTAGGTCATACAAATGGACGTCTTTCATATTTTTAGACTAGCGATAGGGATATGGGTGCCAGAAGTTGTGATTTTCGTAGATATTAAAAATCACTCTGCACAACTTCCTGAGCTTCGACAGATATTCATTTCACTACCGGGCTACCCAGTTTCGACTAAGCTTCAAGATGAAACTTTGTCCAGGTTATTCACTATATGGTTAATGAATCTATATTCAAGATTAACATCTAAAAGTATCCCAAAAACCTGTAGGTTCGATCTTCTTCACATTTCAAGGGATTGTCTTGACTGGGACTAGCTTAAGTCTTCAACTTTTTCTTGTCTAAGCGATGCAACCGACCAGAAAGTCTGTCGCGAACTAATCCTCGCACTGTGCAGCCTTAAATGACTGCATTAAGAAACTATAGAACCAATTTGATATTAATTAGGAAATGCTGACTGTTATGGCTTGAACTTTAAAAACTGATTAGTACTACGAGACTGATAAGTTTAATTCATCTTTGCTAGTGTAAAGCGTTATTAGAACATATTTTGAGGGTATTTTTTACGACTAATGGATGAGTTTATTCTATTCGACATTGATTAAAAAATATCTATATTATGCACGTATGTATGTACATATAGATATACATATGTATGTATGTACGTATTTTTGTTACGTATAATAAATATTATTAAGTTAATAATAAAACAATCTTTAAAGATAACTTTCAAAGATAAATTTAACTTTTTATTTCATTGAAAACTTTACACTTGATACACAGGCTTACATAAGTAGATGGTTGCTGCCTCTTTTAAGTATGTGACTAAACTGACTACCAGGCGACTGTACAAAAATGCAAAGGTACTCTCCAGCTTCGTCTTTTAGGAAGACGAAGTTGGAGATCAGAAGAAAACGCGGGAAAGCTTATGCACTTAGGGCTAAGAGGAAAGCATTATATTACACCTCCCGCCCCAAGTATTTTTGGTCTCCAAAAATAATTAAATTTATTTCTGCATTAATCAGTTTACCTCTAGATCCTTAAAACTACAATAGGGTCAGCAACATAAATTCAGAAAATGCCATAAATATAATTTTAATTATTAGAACTAATTTAATACATATGTAGATTAAATTATTATAAATTATATGAAATTTACAATTTATGTGTAATAATAAGTTGATAGTAATCAAACAAGTTAATTATTTAGGCGTAAGTAAGTTATATACTAAACATTTGTGAAAGTGATTTTCATTAGACTTCACAATAATGAAATTTTGTATTATTTGATCTTTACTTTGTCTTTATTTTAATATTTGTTTTTTTTTATTTTGTTATTTTACTCAAACATTTATTTCTTATTAATTAACCTTTTTTTGACTATTTATTTATTTATTTTTTTTGCTTATTTTATTCTATACTTAAGTTTGATAATGTATTATTTACATTTTTTTATTTTGTATATTTAGTTATATAAATCAAAACATTTTCTGTTATTTAAATAATAAATATCTTAGTACTAACATTTTCTAAATATCAATTATTTTTTTTATTTCATTCGCCATTGTAGTATTTTTTTTTGCATTACATCTGTGTTTTGCAGTACGTTCTGGACAAAGCGTCTCACCTACAACCACTAAGATCTTATTATACCTACTTACATAGCATCGTTGTTCTACTTCAAATTGTTCATAAATGTTTTGTCCCATTCCCATTTGTTCCAAACCACTTTAAGCAACGTGAGTGCTGAATGCTACAAGACGTAATTCTACCAAAATTTGTGTGGATGCACCCATCGACATGTCAGTTATGACTTAAATAGCTACCACACACGGAATTACCGTATATCAGATCAGATTTAAAATGGGAAACGAGACGCCAGACCCAAACTTAATAACTTTTTTTTTTTTTTTTTACAAAGAAATGGAGTAAGATGATAAATACTGGAGCTCCAAAATAATAAAAAGATAAAGGATCTAATAACTATAGTAAGGTAATGAAGGGGAAATGGAAATATGGAATAATTAGGAAAAAAAAAAAAAAAAAAGAAGAAAAGAAGGTGCTTCCTTGGCGAATTCAGGTAGATGTAAAGTGAAATTTATTAATAGGTGTATCATTTCGTACAAAACGGTAAATGTATTTTGGATTCTAGGTACATTAAGGAGTTGCAACAATTCAAGATTCTACATTACTCTTCAAGAAAAAGCCGTCTTTTTTTAAATACGATGTTCTATCTTCTGTACGTTGACGTGGATATATGTATGTATCTGTAAATTTCATACTTTTTGGTATTTATATCGTCGCCTAAATTGTTTTTTATAATATTTCGTATTTCTCTTTGTCGACTCGTCTATAGCATAATTACCCTCAGTTCTAAAATTTGTTAGTTTCTTATACTTTTGTTTACTTTTACCAACGGTTCTATTTTGAACTATGTTTGAACATAGGTTAAGGTCAGCGTTGTTTTTTTTGTTCAAATTTTGAATCCTAGTTTCTTTTTCCTGTTTGAATTTTTCTGCTAATGACCTAATGTCTTCCTTACTCATGTTCTTGTTAATAAAGTCTATTGGTCTTAATTTAGTTGTTGAGTGAATTGTGCTATTGTAGATGTTAATTATATTGTATAGTTTGTCATCTAAGTCAGAGTTATCATTAGCTGCGTTCATAATCCGCAAATGCTCGTTTAATGTACCATGTAATCTTTCTATATCGGCATTACCAGTTTTATGTGAAGCTGTTGTCTTATGAAAAGTAATACTGTTTTCTTTAAAAAACTGTTCAACTGCAGAGTGTAAAATGCAGGTTTCTCCGTCGGATACAATTTTATTGGGTTTTCCTAAAAATTGTATTCGTTGCTTTATTGAAGCCAGAAGTGCTATCCAATTCCTATCTTCTAATTTGTGAATAGTTGCATATTTGGAAAATTTGTCTATCGTTGTTAGATACATTTTGTTTCGTTCAGGAAACCATATATCTATGTGAATTATATCGTTAAAATACTCAGGTGTTTCGGTAATTTGCATTGGAATTTGTAGAGGTTGCCTATCGTGTTTGGCTAGGGTACAGATATCGCAATTATTGATATATTTTTGTATTTCAATTTGCAAATTGGGATAAAAGTATAGATTTTTTAATTCGAAAAAAATTTCGTTTATACCCCTATGATTCTTCATAATGTGTTCTTTCTTAATAATTTCTATAATTTTATTTTTATCAACGATGTCTGTTAGTTTAGTAGTGGATCTTAATACCCTCAAATGCTTATTCGATGAAAAGTATTTAACGTATAATTCCTGGAATCTAACAAACAACGGCAAATCGCTACAGTACACGCAGACAAGTCCTTTTTTAATAAGAAACCTTTTCATTATATCGAGTAGATCGCTATTTTCCTTAACCTGTACATGGTTCTGAACCTTTTTATGAATTACCTTCATAAACACTTTTTCTCTGGTGCCGTAAGACAAATAGATTTGATTTTTATATAGGTTTATAGGCTTCTCGGATATATATATGTGCTGGGTTTCGTCCTCCTTTGCGCTATGGATGGTAGCACTGGTTGATGTCACATAATTATCTCTTATCCTTACAGTTGGTGCAATAACTTCATCGTTATTACTGTGACCAAGAGTTTCGGTATGGAATATGTCCCCTAAGGTAACTTCAACGTCCGTAGTTGACATGTCTTTACTGGTGTTTTCCTGTTCGATGTATCTACTAAGGCCATCTGCTACGTAATTTTCCTTTCCCTTTATGTACTCAATGTCGAAATCGTACTCATTGAAACAAATTTTCCAACGTTGGAGCTTCATGTTGGGTTCTTTTATGCTATTGAGCCAAACAAGGGGTTTATGATCTGTCCTAACTGTGAATCGCCTCCCATACAAATAAGTTCTAAAATATTTGATGGACCACACAACTGCGAGAAGTTCTTTCTCTATTGTTAAATAATTTAGTTCGTGTCCGTTTAGGGTGCGAGAAGCATAACAAAGTGGATGATTATTTTGACTTAGCACGGCCCCTAAAGCATAGTTGGATGCATCAGTTGTTAGGATAAAAGGTTTGCAAAAATCTGGACTTTTTAGGACTGGGTCAGACGTTAACAAAGTTTTTAAATTTTGAAACGCCTTAACATATTGAGGGTCAGCTCTATTTACCTTCTCAGATTTTTTCAAATATTTTATTAAAGGATACGCAACTTTCGCGTAGTCTTTGATAAATTTTCTGTAATAACCTGTGATACCTAAAAATTTTTTTATGCCTTTTTTGTCGGTTGGCAGTTTCATTGAGGTTATTGCTTTTACCTTACTTGGATCCGGTTTAATTCCATTATTTACAATAATGTGCCCTAAATAATTCGTAGATAACTGAGCAAAGCTACACTTATTTACTTGAACCTTCAAATTACATTGTTTGAGCTTTTGGAAAATTTTCTTTAATGAGTCTAAATGCTCTTCGAAACTAGTGGAGAAAACGAGAATATCGTCTAAGTAAACGACGCAGATTTTGTTTATAAAGTCCTTTAATACCGAATTCATCAACCTTTGAAAAGTTGCAGGAGCATTCTTTAGGCCAAACGGCATCCTAAGGAACTCATAATGCCCGTTTCTGGTTGAAAAAGCAGTTTTAGGTCTGTCACGCGGATCGACTTCTATCTGGTGAAAGCCTTTCGCCAAGTCGATAGTTGAAAAATAATTACATTTGCCAAGTTTATCGAATAGCTCGTCAATATTAGGCATAGGGAATCTATCCTCTATTGTCTGTTCGTTTAGCTTCCTATAGTCCATTACAATTCGCCATTGTTTCCGTCCACTATTATCATCTTTTTTGGGGACTACCCAAATTGGCGAATTGTAAGGACTATTACTTGGCTTAATTATTTTTTGTTGCAACATTTCCTTAATCTGCCTATCAACTTCTTCCGCGTGAATTTCCGGGTATCTGTAAAGCTTGCTATATATTGGAATTTCTGTTTTCGTGTTAATCTGATGTCTAATCTCATTCGTAAAGCCCAAATTATCACCTTTGTAAAAAATTGATTTGTACGAATAAAGTAATGACTTCAATTTGGACACGTCAGAGTTACTTAGATGATTCGCAAATACCTTGTCGGCAATCTCAGTTTCGAAAACTTCACCAAAGAATATGTTGGGAGTTTCTTCGAAAGAGCAATATTTAGCATAGACTTCTTCGTCTCTGCTAAAATATATTGGAATGCTTATGTCGTCTGTTGTGAGAGACCTAGTTTTGTAATTAATAATTGAGTTAAGTTCAAGAAGAATATTGTTTCCTATCAGGCCATCAAAATAGTCATGAAATTGGTATTCTAGAAAGTCTACGTAAAAATGTTCTTTATTAAATTCTTTAAATAGGGGTATTCTGAATTGTGTATTTGTTTGTATTTTGTGACCGAGGACATTAAGATTGTAATTTTTAGATTGTATTTTCCATTTAGGATTACATAAATTTTTATTAATTATACTATATTCTGCACCGCAATCAATTATAAATCTAAGATGCCTAGTATTACTACTTACGACTATATAGGGTAGTTGTTTCGGTACCCGTTTCGAAAATTTGGACGCACGTTGTGGGCAGGTTCATTATGATCAATATGATCATTGTGCTGATTGAGACCTATGCTACTCCTAAATCTATTCGATTGTCGCGATTGTCCACTACGTGTATAGTTGTTGCCGAGTCGCGATTGTCCACTATGTGTATAGTTATTGTCCCGTCGCGATTGCCCACTTTGTGTGTAATAGTTGTTTGGTTGTGTTTGTCTAGTCTCTGTGTAGTTGTTATTACGATGTCCTTGTACATAATTGTCGTCCTGTTGCATCTGACTGGCTTGAACATGATTGTTATTTGTTGTATAATTACGAATTTGTCTGAATTTAGTATTAGTCAATAAATAGTTATTCGAATTGTATTGTTTATACCTATTACCATTGGGTCCTAATAAATGTTGATTAATTTCTATAATAATTTTGTAGGCTTCATTTAAGGTCTGGGGGTTTCTGCTATATACTATTGTTTTTGTTGGCTCTGGAAGATTACTTTTGAATGCCTCTAAGGCTATCCTACCATTAGACAAAATCATTTCATTATTAATTATATTGTTATTTAGTAAATATGCATTGTTAATTCTGCTTAAAAGTATGTTAATATCATTATAATAGTTTTCTATTGTTGTTTCTACCCTAGCTGTTCTAATATGGTCCAAAAGAGCACTGACTGAAAGCTTTTCTCCGAAACTATTTCTCAAGATCTCTCTTATCTCTGTCCAAGTACCAACTCTGCCATGCTTTTGGAGTTCGTATTTGGCTTTGCCTACAATTTTGTCCTTGATGTAACCTGTTAAAACTAGTTTAGAAGACTCATCGAAATCGCCAAATGTGGCTGCTAGCGAGTCAACTCTGTCCAGAAAGTCAACAGTACATGATTCGTTCCCGTTATATTCTTTAATCTTACTTATCATATCTAAAATAAGTCTAAATTTTTCTGGTGCCTGAAGAACTTCCATAATTATAAATATCCTCGCTTACCGGTCGATTATTCCTTGGTGTGGTGCAGGTATTTCGTCTTTTTTTTTTTATGTTTATAGATGCTTGATGGTATTCTCTTCAGGTGCCAAATATATGTATGGGATGATCAGGAACACGTGGAAAAAGATGCACGCCACGCCACTGTGTCTGTTATACTTTTTTCGCTAAATTGTTCCTTGTTACGGGCAGGTATTTCTTGATTCTTGTGTTTTTAGATGCTTGAAGCTGCTTTTCTTCTAGGATGCCAGAAATGTAGGCTGATGGAAAGCACGTGCGGAGAGACTCACGCGACGATACATTTGCACGTTGTACTTTTATTTATTTTTTTTGTCATTTATTATGGATGTATGAATTGTATTTATTTATTCTAAATGTATATTTTTATCGTTGTTTTATTTAATTAAGGAGCTTTTATGTTAGTTACTCGAGTTTAAACACACCACGTGTATTTTTTCTGCGAGTTTATTTTAACTAACTTTTCCCGACTGCGCCAGATATACATATGTATGTATGTACGTATTTTTGTTACGTATAATAAATATTATTAAGTTAATAATAAAACAATCTTTAAAGATAACTTTCAAAGATAAATTTAACTTTTTATTTCATTGAAAACTTTACACTTGATACACAGGCTTACATAAGTAGATGGTTGCTGCCTCTTTTAAGTATGTGACTAAACTGACTACCAGGCGACTGTACAAAAATGCAAAGGTACTCTCCAGCTTCGTCTTTTAGGAAGACGAAGTTGGAGATCAGAAGAAAACGCGGGAAAGCTTATGCACTTGTTGGACAACCGGAAAAAACAAGTGCAAAGCAAAGATAAGAACTGCGTTAACTTAAAGTTTAGTTGGGAGTTAGGGCTAAGAGGAAAGCATTATATTACAATATGTATACATATGTATATGTATACCTTCTTTGCCTATTGAAACACACTTACTAGCCACCTTCCTATACCCATTTAAAGAGAAACACCTTACGGTTCACTTCAATACATAAAACATCGTCAGATATATTATTTAATACCTTTTCTAACAATTGTGTAAATTTTCCGCGTGTGTTAATAAAAATCCTTAAAGGAAAAATATGTCATACGTATGTGTGTGCTTTAAATCCCCACAATACCTTATCTTTTCCGAGAAAATAAATATACAATTCGTAGAACCCTCTCACCCTTATTTCGAACGTGTTGTCGCTATCGAAGGAAAATAAAGGATACCACATCAAAAGTGCGATAAAATTTCAACATCAATGTCAAAATAAAATCTGAAATAAATTCCATAAGCGTCCCTCTTATCATAGACAAAAGGTGAAGCGAAACGGAATGGAAAACGTTTATTCCGGTGACGATATAATGGAATACCTAACTTCTTTTGAATACATACATGGAAGTTATTTCTGGACGTCTCATTGAAATTGTTTATGGTGCTACTTAGGTAAAGAAATGATACGCATTTGAAAGAGGTTACGATTTAGGGATCCCTTAGGCTTCTGCCAGTGTCACCGTGAGTGAAAGTGAGTCTAAGATGAAACCATATACTGTACGTATGGTAAGGGCTATGTTATGACGTGTAGACAGCTGATAAGGAGAAACCTGTCAACGGAAATTAGAAAAGTGAAAAGGAGAAAACGGAAAATAGAAGCCTTGAAGGACAGCTGCTGAAGGTTCCCGATGTCATCGAATGTGAATTTAAATGTTGGCATTTGGTTGAACTTTTACGAATTTTGCTTTTTTAGTTAATAAAAGATTTGGAATCGATTTAATCGTAGCTTCGATCACATGTCAATAGAAGACGTGATTAGTTAGTCTGATGTTGTCATAACAACGTCTGGCTAATGCCCAGAATTAATAATGCTTAATGGAATACAATTTGAGTTTCAATGACCTTGTAACCGACCACTAATTTGTGTGGAACGATAGACCTACCTATCATTGCGTCTTTTCTACCTTCTATACGTTATATTCGTTAGAATTATTATGACATACATATGCATCTTAACACCAGGACTGTATTAAAAAACATAACCTAGAAACCAAATTCTATGGTAATTAGAACAAGGTGAATAGCTTCCCTTCAACCTGCTCTAGGTCCTGTCGATTAACCCACAGAGGGAGTGCCCGTCCAAAGTGGTTGCGTTTTTAAAAGTTCAACTCTTTCTTATAGTGAAAGTCACATCCCTTTTCAGCTATAACATCAAAAAATTCAAACCTAACCGAGAAATGTTCTTAAGGTGGAACTTAAGGGCGACTGCCGGAGCCTTCAGATTACCGTTCTCCTTGACAGAACTAAGCCACAAACTGGTTACAATGGAACGTACATATGTAAATATAATCAACAGATTGTGTCATAGTTTCAAAAACATTTTTCTGAGTTGTCTAACGGTCATGAACTGTGCTACTAACTTCATTTGCCTCTACGACAAGGTGGCTCATGGGGATTGGATAAAATTGCTTTTGATGGACCAAAGAATGCAATCTGGTCATCAATATCCTAGTCCCGTGAGCCTACCGTATTTACGTGAGGTTCTGTTAGGCTTTGGCAGGGAAGAATAAGTCACTAGTATTGGTTAGCTCTGGTTAGTCTCATCATCTTATATCACTTATTCGAAAGGTTTTCCGAACCCTTTTTCTTGAGTCGAGTAGGATAAGTCAATATGAGAGATATCTTCATTGCTCGCGGCATGAGTAGACATAGAGCAGGGCTTAAACAGCAGCAAAGATAAATTCACTTACTATCAACCTATGGTGATGGAATTATTGTAAAAAATGAATACATTTCTGAATACATTTCTTTAACAAAGCGTACGTGGCTTATATGGGTACAAACTTCAATTAAAATAATGTACTTTACACGTGGCGGGGCACGCCTCTCCACAAAGAAAAAAACTATAATTATATTTACTTTTTGTATAATTGCAAAGTTTATAATAGAGACTGTCATCATTCGCAAGCAAATTATGCATATGAGACTTTTTTGTCTGTCCGACTATGCAACCGCACTGAATTTTTTTTTTTTGCAATTAGTTAATGTAATCATGCATATATTAATACATTTAATTTCGAGTGTGCTTTCGGGTAATTAATAATTCACCCCTTAGTGTCACCCAGTCGTCGTTGAACAACAAAATCAACATAACTGCATCCACTTGCTTGGTCATCGCTGTATTTGTTCTTAGTTTTATTTTTTGTTGGTTATTCATAAAAATCCTTTAATTAATGCAATATTTTTATATCCTCTTCTAGCGGTATTCCATACTCGATATATTGAGCCGGTCACTGACATTTACATCTAACAAATATTTGATTGGCAGCTCAGTTGATGGCACCTTCTGTCCCTACACACAGAGGTAAATAAAATAAACAATAAAATAAAAAAAAAACACAGAAACAAACGCGCTCGATTAATAATTCATAATCCATTAATATGCCACAAAAGGAACTAATTAAAAATTAAACCATTCAACTTTAATAAATTGCATTGCAATACCAAACATAAAAATGCTGTACAATAATGTAAATCTTAAGGGTTTGTCTACGTCGCATGCACTTGCCATAGTCACACTTAACCAATCTGAGAATAGTACTTGCTTTTAGACTATAGTAAAGGGTGACCAGATTGCTATGACACTTTCCAATTGTTATGTGTCAGCAACTGTAAAAGTTACAACCGATATCTAACTGCCAAAATATTCAGTAAGGTTTGCCATTCTATCATGCTGAACGTGCATGTTATAGAAATTCCGGCTCAATTGTAAATACGCAACGTGAATCGCGTTGTGAAGTCGGTCGTCATCATGGCTACACTGTGCCTGCAATTCCTCACACGGTGAAAAAGTTTGAGCGTGAATTCACTCTTTTGGACCTTAAGTCACTAACTAGACGGCGATTGGTACGAAATGAAGAAAACATAGCCACCAGTATCGCAGAAGACCCAGAAATGTCAATGATCAGCAGAAGTGGGCATCGCCAGAGAGTCAACCAGGCTTATTTTGCGGTTGAATTTAGGCATACGTCCGTATAAGATTGTGCTGACGCAAGAATTGAAGCCAGACGACCATAGACAACGCCGTGAGTTCGCTAATTGGGCGCTGAAAGTGTTGGTCAGAGATCCGGATTTTGCCCAAAAATTCATGTTCTCACACGAGTCCCATTTATGGCTCAGAGGCTATGTCAACAACCCGAATTACGAAAGCAATAAATAAGTGATTTACGGCATAGCGTTATCATCGGACCTTAATTTTTTCGAAATGGAGACACCATTATAGTCAATTGTGCGAGCGGTACAGAGCGATGTTAACATACTTTCTGTGGTCCGAGCGCGGCAACATCGATATATCCGATGACGCTACATGTCATACAAGCGACGCAACGCTTGAAGTTGTGAAGGAGAAATTTGGCGACTGGGTCATCTCACGGCGACCGTTCATCAATGGGCCGCCGAGATCATGCGACTTGGCACCAATCTATTATTTTCTCTGGGGCTACGTCAAGTCCTTAGTCTATGCTAACAAGCCAATCACTTTGGACTAGCTCGAGGGCAACATTCGAGACGCTATTGCGAGCAATATTAATCATGTCCGACTTCATCCTGACACAGCCTGTGCAGTATAGGTCCCAACAGCCATAAGGCTCTGGAGGTACACTCCGATGGCTAAGATCGCACTTAGTAATTTGATATATCATCTTCGTTGCATTATTCAAAAATATTAGTGATTACTATCTTTAACATCAGCATAACCTCCTAGGAAACAGTGATTACATGCAGATACCGATATACCGCCCCTGGTAGAAGAAGAGGTTATTCAACATTTGAACGTTACCCTTCTCTATTGGTTCAGTCCTTGGTCGCTTCAGAGTTCAGATGGTTTTAGGGCCCCACTTCTCGTGAACGTTAACCAAACATTCGAGAGTATAATTGTTATGAGAAAGCTTTACAATATCGAATTTGAAAGATTGATGATTATTTCATTTGAATAGAGTAACATGGACGTTACGGTCCACATTTTCCTTCTTCTTCTATTAAACGTGAGAATTTTAAAGTATTTCTACACTTTGACGAAACCAATACATGTCCCTTTTTGCAACAGACAAGGGAGCAACAACTGTGGCGTAAAAAATGCCGACTACACACCGGCCCATAATGGGAATTAATTATGTTTGCTCAGATGCTGTTGCCGCTCTGCACTTTCATGATAAAGCCAACCGAATACGAGAATTAATCAGTCAGCTCAGCAGTGATAATTATTTTCCAAATGAAGGAAACATAAATAATTAACACACATGCCAGTGCCAAAGCGTTAAAAATACCAAAAGGATAATAACAACTATCTGTAGGATGAATGTTTTTAAACGCTCCCATCAGGACATGAATTCCCATGGACTGGTAGCTGTATAGGTAGTTGTTTCGCTGAAATTGACTTATCCCTAAGAATTTGTGTTCAACTCGCGCTGAAAGGATGTCCTTTTTAAATGTTCTGCCAAGTGAATATTAATAGGTTTCCCTGTGTCCCCAAAGGTGCATAACACAACCAGTAACCAGCTAGACCCGATTATCTACGAAAGTAAATTATTTCCTCCCCAGATACCCCATTACGACACAGGCAAAACTCCTTCCTTTGGGATAAGGAATATTAAATAAAGATTGTGCCAATGCAATGGGATCGCTTTACCAAAGCGTTTCTGACATCTTCTTTTTTCGTATAAATTCCTCCTATTCCATTCCTTCTACTTACATATCTCTCTACACAGTCTACGGAGCCTCCTCCATTATTGAGTGCAAGGATGCTTTCCATGGAAATTGGCATCTTTAAGAAGAGAATCAAAGAATGAGAAAAAATATTTTTTGCTCTTTCCGTCCAATCCGCAAGGTTTCATCATTGAAGTTGATTTTTACTTAACGTCCCACCGAGATACAGACGAAGAGATATGCAAAAAGTCACGAGGCGAGCGGAAATTGATGAAAGGAATAAAAGTGGAAAAAATCTTGCTCGAGAGAGCTGAGGGGAATACCGATTTTTTTTTTAAGGATTGTCAGGACGTGCTCCACTGTGGTGGTGGAATATCACTTAGCATTTTCTGAATAAATTAATTTTTTCGAAGTTGTTGTTTTTTTTTGTATGATGTTTTGCTTTAGGTGCGGGTTTTTCTTTTCAATTGCGGTACGCTGAGAATTTAAGTAGCGAATTCGTTTGTCAATTGTTCTTCAGGATAGTACGATACACAGGGCGATCCATTGTATTTCTGAAGGTGAATTGGTTTCTATTGCAATGTCGTTCTGTAATCGGCCCGGTCACTGCATATGGAGCTAGGACGCGTATCACCAGCGGATCGTGTACCAAAGTATGTCGTGAACTAACCCAAAAGAAAGATAAAAGTGGTCTGTAGCTTTGGGACAGCAGGAGTACAATTTTGGCTTTACAACGAAACATTTTTTTAAGTTGAAAAATTTTGAGATTAAGATTATCTATAAATTATCAATACGTCATCTGTGACTACGCCCACTTTTTGGGGGCGTTTTTAATCAACTGAATTCGTAAGTCTTTCCATGCCCTTTATTTGGACCGATACATGATTTCGACCACCATGAGGCCGTTTGAACAATTCGCGACCTGGATCACCAATTGTTGACTTCTTTTTTTGGAAGTAATGTTGTCATCGAACACATCCTTCCATAGTTAGATGGTTTCGCCGGGTTTATGGAATGTGGCAAAAGCAAATTACAAAAAGAATGACTTTTCGAACACAATATCATTTCAGTTTTCTTAAGTTTTGAACAAATGATGTCGCCAACTCATGAACCAGGCACAAATAGTGCATTTTTCAGATTCAAATTCAATAATTACAGGGAGAGCTCGTAAGCTATTATTAGTGTCGCTTTACTATTCAATTGAGGGCGCAACCTAAGGTATTGTTCTTTATCATTGCTCGACACTATTTGATTATAAAATCGGCTCTACATGCTGAAATTGTTTGTTGCTACATGCATGTACGTGTGTGTGAAGGAAGTCTTCCACTATACTCTCCAGTTCTGAGTTAATATCATCGTTGAGGTTTTTTTTTTTCAAATACGGTTTGTCAGCAGAAATTTGTTTGAAACGATGTACCTGCCATGTCCAAGCATATTTTTTGTATTCTAGTTTCGACTCCCAGCCAAACGTATAAAGAGAGAGAGAGTACATAATGTAGATGTATGCAATGAAAAACTTTGCAGTACCAATATATGTAGTCCTATGGACATGGTAATAAACAATCGGTTACTTCCATTGGTGTGAAGAACACAACATTTACTCGTATGTACAACGCGGGTGGTTGTGAGAAGGTAGGACTTGGATCCCCTTCCGAACCTGTCGCACCAAAGATTTGCATTTTTTGTTTGTATCATCTTTTCCCATTTTACATGGAAACCCTCTCGATAAAACTTATTAAAACCAAAAAGATTATTTCTAGTGTTGTTAGCAGGTGCCACCCTGCAATAGGTATAATTACAGGTTTTTTTTTAAAAAAAAAAGGACCCAATCTTATTCGGAGAAAATCCCCTCGAAAAACTCATTCATTAGAGGCAATTAAGCACTTGATGTACTGGTAACAAGTAATGACCTACTTCAACTGCTTTGCTTATCTCCCGCCTTCGTTTCAATCCAAAGAACTAGATTAATGGGTGATTTAATTTGTAATTTCTTCTCCTCGTGTATAAAAAGGACCACCGCACCCAACTTAGCCAAATAGAAGAAAAAAAAAAAAACTTTTCAATTTGTTTCTCTGGCAAAAGTTTAAGGTGAATGAGCCGATGTATCCGATAGCAACAATGGAACAAGATACATGCCCGCCATTCGTTCTGTCAACACAGAACGTTAAACAAAACTTTTCGTTTTTATTTTTTTTTTTTGTGTTATGTTCCCTTTATTTCTATTTTTATAGTTTGGGGGAAGAAATTCAATAAAACTTTTGGTATTCAGGAGAACTTCGAAGAAATGCATAAATTTTAAATGAAGCTGTTCTTGTAGGGATACCGATGCTGAATACCTATTCCTACTGGCGAGGTGAGTATTTGTGTATTTGTATTTGTATTTGTCGTATACACATCTCCGCATCAGAAAGGACAACAACAAGTGCTGATGAATAAGGAAATTAGATTTTCTTGTGCACTGTCACAGTCACATTAGAAATAAATTGTTGACTCTTCGGTGAGAGAGAAGAGTAGTGTGTAAAAATAAGTGCACGCTGATGAATATGTTATGAGAAGAACGGAGCAGGAAGTGTATGTAATTTATTTTGTTTGTAAATCAGGACTAAAGTATGAAATAGCGGGTACAGGGACTATGTTATTTCATGCAGGATAACCAACAACTTGAACAAATCTTATTTCAAGCTAAATGACTTTGGTAGTCAAATTTATTATCTGTGGATAAAATTTTAAACACCACTGTGCTGCTTATTATATAATTCAATGCCCACGTGATTAGCAAGTCAATCATTACAACTGATAGCTACATGTTTCCAAGAAAATCGTCCTACACTTCTAATTTCTGTTCCCAGTAAGGAACCTTTTCTAAAACAGCGGGTGGCTTTATGAACTGATCATTTACATATTTGTTTACCACTTGGTGGGAGCCGTGGCTCCGTGATTAGTTCGTTGGACTACGGAACAAGGGGTTCGAGGTTCGATTCCCAGTCAGAACACGAATGGTTGTGAGAAGCTAGGCCCTGGGTCCCATCGACCTGCTGCGCCAAGTATTTTCTTTAACCCCTTGGTCTCCACAGCAATAGATTGGTTAGATCGTTCAGAATTTTACGTTTTGGTCGTACCCTTTTAAAATATCAATCACATGGCCCTACTTAGTAGAAGTGATGATGCTTAATTAGCTATTAGTGCTGATAGGCAATGTTCTTATAAAAACCCTGACAACCATCATGTGGAATTAACGACACTTTCCAGTTTGTTGTGTTGTTCACTGAGCCGTGAATGCGTGAAGTTCTATTTCAGTTCTAAGCACGGACACTATCCAATGACTAATTAACTTCTCCATTTCCAGTTGGTTTTCAAGCCACCTTCAAGGTCTAAAAATATGTGTTTGTAAGGGATGGTTTTTTTCAATCATTCGCACAACCTCGTGTAGTCCTGTCCCCGACGATCGTTCCTTAGTATAATTACTGTTGAAATTTCATTCCATGATGAGAGTTGCTAGGAACCTAGGTACATCCTGATGAACAGTAGTTGTCCTTATATCATGGAAAGTGTGTATTCATTAAAAGCTCAAAAGCCTTCGAAGGGCTGGAGTGTTTCTTGGATAGAATCGCACTTAGCCTAGCGGAGTTCTTAGTGTTTTCGCAAAAAAATAAACTAGGTTTGACACAAGTCGGTGAACATAAGACGGATTTACAAATTTCCAAATCCAAATTTGTCGATTTTTTTTTTCCCTTTATTTCAGAACTTTAAAGGACTACACGGAACACACGGTACCACACGTCATTTATAGGGAATACGGTGTTGAAGGTGGACAGGAGTCTTGCAGTCGCTTTATAAATTTGTTCGTTTCTGGTATGTGTATCTTAGATAAGTAATCCCTGAAGCTATCGGCTGTCCATTCTCATCCAAAAGACTTCAAAAGGTCGCCACTATGTAAATCCCATTCGAAATTCAGTTTTCTGACTATATCTCGAAAAATAAGAAATTTGAGCACAAAATTTTGTGCGTCTTTTGAGTAATTGCCAGTGACAGGATAAGACAATCCGAGAAGGGTTCCGAGTTCTCCAATCATTCATCCATCTTTAGATTGTCTACCTACAGTCACTGCAAAAAGACTTTAAGAGATAATACAGAGGAAGATCAGTATAAAACTAGGATCTAGCATTCTCCGTCTAGAAGTGAGCTCCACCATTGACGTGGCAAAGAAAAACCTGCTAATTCAACGAACGGATTTGTCTTAATTGCCATGAGAATCAGATACCGATACCTCAAGGATCATATGAAGCAGACCGCCATCCATTTGAATGAAATTCCCGGGTGCACCATATCATCTTCCATGATTTTCTGTGAAAAACATTTTCATCAGTCGTCGTCCTCTTCTCAAGCACCCATAGTTCCAAGCTTCATTGACGACATTCTCCATTTAATTAAAAAAATATTTAACATTTGTTTCTTCCACTTCGTGGAAGCTTACACAATCACCCGAAAAGAAAAAGAAAACCAACACGAGAAAATGTTAATTGCAATTCTCTTCCTTTCTCGTCCTTGCTGGGTACATTGTATCACTGGATCCCTTTCAGCATTGATTACACTTAGTCTTCATGTTTTTTCTTCCCGCCCTAATTTATATCACAGTCAGTGCTGTAAATAAAAAAAAACTGCGGAATCAGTGAAATTTTTGATTACATCCGGCACAGGGGTACCGACTGCGACGGTTGTATCAACCAACGTTGAGTCCTTTTTTTTGTGTTTACGTAGTTACCCTAGAAAAAAATTTCGCAAACAAACAAAATCCAGTCGTTTGGGGCTATTAAAACAAAGGACAACCTCCTTTTGGTAGGCAAATCGCATCGACCCTCTTCCAAAAACATCCGCATAGGGTAACTACAACCACTTCTTTTTTTTATTGCAGATTATTTCCACAGCTAAAGTCCTGTCGCTCATTGTGTAGTACAACCACTCATGATGGTATGAACGCTTCTGCATGATACGATAAATTTGGGTCATATTCACGTACACACCCCGCGATGGAATGCGCTGTACAATGACCATGGCCTTTAATCCGGTTTCATCCCCAAAATCTAGTCAGTTGTCCTCTGTTGACATATGTTGATTGCAATTCGGGACATGTCGCCCAACAAATTGTTGGTTTAATAACCCAAAATGCACGTTTGAGTACGGTTTCATTCCAGTCTTATCTCAGCTCCTGAATCCCGAAATAAATTATTTTCGAGAGACAAAACTTTCGAAGCGATTTAGAACTTGGGGATTTCAGAGAAAACGGAAACGACCTCTTAGCTAGTTTGATATACGTATCTTCAATTTGCATCAGGTGCTTAAGTAGGGGTAAAGAAAATAGAAACAAAAAAAATGTGCAAAACTTTTCCGTTTAAGGATTCAAGTGAGATGCCTCTGCGAATATAATACTCGAGATCAATAATGGTGGATGCATAGCAGCAGCATCTTCGATATCCTTAAACAAGTTTGTTTCCTTCTTTTTTCTTATGGTACATCGTACATTTTATCTAAAAGGATTTTTTGAATTATTTGAGAGTTATTCGATTGGGTTTTATGATTTTTCTTGGAAAAATGTTTCTCGTTAAGTTTGTGTGGAATCTCGTTAGTACCAGTTAAATGGTTGGAGAAAATATTTAGTGTACTTGTATTTGGCTACAGTTGAATTTACTTCCAATAGCAATCAGTGAAACTTATTGAACCTACACACAAAGTACCTACAAAAGTTTCGTACATTTAAGGATGTTTGTTAGACATTTTATGTGTATTACTATACTTTTGCGTAGTTTACTTATTTAAAAGGAGAACTGAAATGGTTCTCTTTAACTTGTCTTTATGTTTTTTTCCATCATGGTTTTTTATGTCAAGTTACCACTTTCATCAGTGGGCGCCGTGGCTCAGTGGTTAGTGCGTTGGACTATGGAGCACTGGGTTCGAGATCGAATCCCAGTCGGGGAACACCTAAAAGTTTTTCACGGCCCCACCTCTTGCGAGCGTCTGACAAACATCCGAGAGTAAAACTGTCCTGAGAAAGCTTCTCAAATAACAAACTGCCTTTCGGATACGGCATTAAACAAGTAGGCCCCTTCCATTCGTGTAAAGAATATAACACGCACAACACGAATGATTGTGAGAAGCTAGGCCCTGGGTCCCATCGACCTGTAGCGCCAAGTATTTATTTATTTTTTTACCACTTTCATCACTGTAGCACTCAGAGGCAACTAATCCATTGCACCAACTCAAACCAAAATCGAATATTGCCCATTTTACTGGAATTGCTTGGACTTTCGAAGAAACCTGAGGATGCAAACCGACGATGAGGAGCTTGCAGTATCAGCACTCACATGATCCGAGGAAATGTAAGTCAATAACAAACGAAATTATCCGAAGTATCTTCGCCCGGAAACAGACTGCGTCGGAAACAGACTTGTCTCTAGCACACTGAGAGCGTTAGCGAAAGTAAAGTGTCCCATAAGAACGCCAATAAGTTGATTACATTTTTTTCTGCTGAGAGACATGAAGAATACTGCTGAATTCCTTTTACAGACGTAAGAATAACTCTGCATTCTAAAGAGCTATGCCACACAAAATTTGCATATTTCATTTCCCATAATCCCAGTTTAAACTGAAACCCAGACAAGTGTGAAAGAGTTCCGCCTTGCGACTGAATTCAAGGATTTCTTACATTCTCGAACTATTTTGGAACGGGTTGCAGGGCTAAGCGTAACTTAATTATAGCTAGGGACACAAATACTCCGACCCCTCCACCTATTTTTAACAATATAGTCGGTAGTATTAGTCTCCGCTCGACAAAACTTTGATGGAGCCGAGTGCTGGACGATAAGCAGAAAAACGCACCAGATGTGGGCACATAATGCTCCAGCAAAGAGGATCTTCGACGCACAGCCCCCAGGTTCGAGACGACAAGGAAGACCGAACCTCCGTTTAAAAGAACAAGCTATCGCGGATGCCAGAGCGCTTGGTCTGAACAACTGGAAGCAGCGTGCCCGGGATCGAAGGGAAGGCTACCATGTCTCAGGCAGGGACTCTTCACGGGTCGGGAGTCCGTTAAGTAAAGTAAGTACATATTACTCTCCGATAAAAAAAACAGATGCATGCTTCGTCTTCGAACACTTGACTTGTCTTGAAAGTTATATGTGAAGATTCGCAGCTCCATGTCAGAGTAAAATATAATTGAAAAGGAAACCAACAGATGGCTCAACCTGTACTATGGCTTTTTAAGTGATGTATATAAAGATACATAGCTGCAAACTTTCTTGCTTTTGCAATTTCTTCTCTCCTGTAAGTTTGCTTTCCCAGGAAGTAAGACAACATTTGTTACCTTGGGCATATTCTTCTCTATCAGCTGTAAATTTTTTAAGTATCGTTTACAAATATTAGTCTCTCAGGAGTATTATAATTAATAACCCTTTTGGAGTACGAAATTCTTTTAACTCTAATGAACCAAAAGGAGCTCCATTGTCGGACACTACTTCCTTCGGTAGTCGGAAGCAATGGTTTTATTCATTCACCCATTATTTTGAATATAAGTACATACATACGTACATCGATATTGATAATAATAAGAACTGTTTCTCTTAGGTAATAAAAACAATTACCAATCTTTCGAAAGGATGTGTTCTAGTTGGGCAACAGACAAATTTTGCAACTGCGTGCATAATGTTCAACATCTTGGTATTCCGTATTCAACCATCACACTGACTGAACCCCTTGTTATGCTTTTCATTCGAACTATTTCAATAGGTCCTGCATGCAAACAAGAGACATACTGAGAATGTTATGAATAACAATTCGAGTACCTAGGATTCTGCATCCATCTCCGAAGGATAACCTTCACCGTGAATGGTGGTAAGGGGACCCTCTACACTGCCCCAACTATAGAAAAATTAAGCCATTAGTAGGGTCGGTTTTTTCCAGGATCTGTGGATTTTAGATCGGATAAGTTCACAACCTCCCAAATATTGACTCTACGGTAAATCCTGGAACAAGGAGTCCGATGTTCGATACTCACTATTTTTTTTGTATCGATTTTAAGGCTGCATGTGACACTATTTGCAGAGCCGAGGTATACACAGCCATGTCTAGTTTTGGCATCCCGTCATATTGAGGTGACGAAGGAGAAAAAAAAATTGTACTAAGACCATTCGTATCAAAAAAGGATTCCGACAAGGTGATGCGGTGTCATGTGACTTTTTCAATATCACACTTGAAAAAATTGTGCGAAACTCACCAGAGGTAGAAATTTCCAAAAGTCTGTGGAATTACTTGCATACGCGGATGACATTGATATCATCGGCAGGACACATCGAGCTGTCACTAGCGCGTTTGCAAACAGTGACAGCGGGTAAAATGGGTTTAACTGTCAATGAGAGCAAAAAAAAGTACTTGCTGTCAACAAGAAGAGACACACAATATTGACGAATAAGGATAAGTTTTTTCTTTTAAAAAATGACCTGTTTAATGCGTTTATACTTATGTACCTCCAATCTTTTGGAGCTATTTCCAAGGTCTACCTTATACATTTAAAATTTGAAATACTAACTTTTGCAGTGATTTTGGTTGAAATCTTGTTTACTTTTCGTCATCGTAGGAACATAGATAGAAATAAGAACTCACTATTAGTACTTTGAGTACACTATACATGTACACTACATTGGCAAAGTAGGTACATTGCCATCGAAATATAAGCTAATCCCGGCCTTCATAACAAAACAGAGACTCCATCAGCCAAATTAAATAACTGACGGCCTAATGCTCAATTCGTAGAAAAGATACTTCATCTTCATAATGCCCCGGCGGCGGTATCTATTCAAATACACAACCACCGACAAGAAATTTCTACCAAAAGGTATGGAGCATGAGTTCATTCTTTCATGTTGTCCTCCTTTTTTGAATTTTCGTTATTCATTGTCACCCAGAATAATTGAAAATGTCAATTTACGAAATTGCCAAATTAAATTAGCTCGAATGTGCTTGGTGCTTGTGCAACAAATGTATTTCATTTCACATTTCGGTGAAGACCACGTGGCACCAGCAACATATTGCTCCAATGGCTCCCCCAACGATTTTATTTCCTGCTGGCCTTGTCCTTCTTGTTACTTCTTTATTGGAATTCATACCACCGTGAGAGGTCCTTAAGTTGTCTGCTACAAATGTGACAAAGATCATAGAGACGTCCTTTCGGATGGGACCATCGAAGCGTTGGTCGTGAGAATTCCTTCTTTTTTTTTAATGAATTGAAAGTCTCTTGTTTGCATAGTTGATACTCATAACATACCCGAGGGATGTCAGACACACCTGTTCAGTAAGGTTGAGCTTCGCGAAAGGACATGCGTGCTTGACAAGTTTTGTTAAAAGAAAAATGAACTCTGTGCTTGTAACCGGCTTAGGTAGTGACACTAACAAGAATTTCTTTTAAATTGAATTTCTGGATTCAGTTTGGGGCTAGGTGCTTCTTTGAAATCCCCAACAAATCCATGTTACACCAATCAATTTCGTTTAAAGACACCGAAGTTTTTCAGGCTTTTAAAAATCAATTCGACATTTTCAATGAGTACTTCACATTCACTTTCAAGCATTGGAGTGCGAACCCAATTGAATTCTAACGACCAGGGTCACAACTGGCAAAAACAGAAATGGATTGGTCAAGTGAACCTAGAGTGATCGACCGTTTGTACCTACCTAAGTTAGCCATGCATTCAACGAAAAAATAAAATTGAAGTCCATTAGTGTAGAAGTTTTGATTCGTTCATTCGTAGGATTCGAAAGTGCACTTCGTCTATCGCGCGCACAAATATCCTTTCAAGGATAATTATTTTTGCTACTCTTTCTCTCTTGGTAGTCGGGAGCCACTCACTGTGTCTCACACACTTTTTGTAATTGTATTTTGGGAACAGGGAAGCAAAGGTGAACATGGAGATGCACATTCGAAATGCAAACACCTACCCGGAGGCGAAAGGGAAACATTTGCATTTACACAAACACCGGAGATACGAGTGAGAAAATGTCACTTTTTCAGAAGATAAATGGAATGAATTTTAATTCAGCATCCCGTTTCTTTATGTTTCAACAGTGTGTGCCGAAAATCTTCCAGTTTTGGTAAAGTTTATAAGAAGATAAAGTCCTTAGCGGTGGTAATAAGGAAAGAAAGGGATGATAAGGAATGGATAAGCAACGCTTGAATAAAGATGAATTGGTACAAGACTCGGTAGATCATAGGGAGATTTCCAGTTGTCTTCAAAAACTTGAAAATTAGGAGAAACTCTGGAAAACACAAAATGACTATTTCTTTCAGAGAATCTAAAGCAGAAAGCCACTGTGTTTCTGCGTTTTGTGAAAGTAGTCACATATGAATGGACGAGGCCTCTGAATAATTTAAGCACGTGGCCATGCCCATAATTAGATGCTTCAGCTTGGGCTTGGATACATACGAATGAACGTGGCCTTTATATTAATCAAGTACATGACCACGCGCATAGTTGAGGTACAGCATAGCATAGCTTAACCCCATAAAGAGAGAGAAAAGCTTGCCAAGTTGGTCTGCGTTTTGTGGACGTGGCCAATTTAACCACACCCACTGAGAGGCTTAGTACGTATGAATGGGCGGCGGCTTTAGATAATTTAAGCACATTTCCACGCCTATAAACTGGCGCTGCAGCTTGGATAAATCCGCCCAAAAAGAAAGGGGGTATGCCACATTAGGCTGTATTCAACCCCCCTCCGTAAAGAGCTTGGGAATATAGGAATAGGAGTTGTATCTACAGAAAACACAGATGAGTCACACATCCAAGCCGCACCTCCAAATGCATAGACGTAGACATGGACTTGAAATTATCTAAGAGCCACGTGCCTTACGGGTGGTAGGTGCTTAGTATGCCATGGCTACAAAACCAGATATTGGGCGTGGCCATGCCCTTCAAATATCTATAAGCCAAGTCCATTTGAATATAACTCGGCGTAGTTTAAATTGGCCACGCCCACCAAATATATGTACATGCATATGTATATAAAATCTTGGCAAATTTGAGCGTGGCCCACAAACGCCATTCCCCAAGTTATGGGCGTGGCCACACTCCAAACATCCATAAACCACACCCATTTTAGTACCACCACGCATAGGTGGGCGGAGTTTTAATTGACCACGCCCACAAAATATTTTAACTCACGATAAACCACGCCCTCTTTTTTAGCCACACCTCCCAATAATGGGCGTGGCTGTGTCCTTAAATTTTCTATTGGTCACACTCATTTGTGTGTGTCATGCACGAAAGGAGGTTAAATTGAACACTTCATCACGGCAAACCACACCTTTTCTTTACAGGCGTGAGCTATCCAAGCTGCAACGCCAAATTATAGTCGTGGCTTTGATACTAAATTATCTAGAGGCAACGATGGGACCGAAATCGATCACTTCCATAAGACGCCATGTATTGAAATTGCGTTGAAGCAACGCCCATCCATAGGAGAACACTACGACGTTGATATCCAGAGATGTGATTCCGTGCAAAAACCTCCTAGTGCTGCCTTTCTGTAACAGAAAAAAAGAAGACATCTGCTGAGGGTACCTCTCCACCTACAGAACACAATGTTTTGATGACGGTAAGTTTAAAGTTGATATCGCTTTCTAGTAACAAATCTTTTAAGATCCCTCAGTTGCCCTAATCTGAAGTTGCTCCTAATCTGCAAGTTTATCCTTGAAATGCGACTATGTCGATGCACCATCTTCTTTGGGTTGGGTTCTCTTTCCTTCGAAAAACGTTTTTTAATTGAAACGCATAAACGTGTGATCAAATTACATAAATCAGAAATGTAAATCCTTACATAGGCCCGCCTTGAGTTTTTTGGTATAATGGAATCCAGTTGACTGCACTAGCGATGTACCCACATCTCGATAAGAAGATGGCACCATAGGGTCTACAGTTCCATGCTGTATGTATCTGTCATCAGACCTATATTAACGTATGGTGTTGTTTTGAAGAAAGCCAATCACCTAATTCATGTTAACCGTGTTCAATGGTCGGTTTTCCTTTCCATCAGTGGAGCCCTAAGAAGCACCACGGTAGCGAGTCTGTATAATCTGTTGCACCTCCGACCTCTAGATATCTATACCCAGCAAGTGGCAGTTCGTCCAGTTACCCTTTTGAAGGGTACATATACCTAGGTCTAGGCAAATTTAACGCTGTTTAACCTCAACGCTGTAAATTTAACCAATCATAGATAGACATACGACATTACGTGTCTCCTTACTAGCAGATATGGTCCAGGCTGGATCAAAAACTCCAGAACTGTCTTATTAGAGAGAAATGGTCGCACATAGCAATCACAGTTCCTGTCATTATGGCACACTGTATTAGTGGTAGGTACACCATTAGACTGGGTAATGACTTCTGTACAAGTTGCATGAACTAAGGAGAGGAGAAAACTATACCCTACCTCCGTAGACCTTTACGGGTCTAGGAACTGTGGGTGTTCATGCATAATTGCTTGCATACGAAGTGATGCAAGCTTTAAAAAGGAAACCATACACCAGGAGTTTTTCTTTCAAGCTTGCTTGTGTTCATGTTCATGTAGGGAAGATTTTCTTTTCTGTCAGAAATGCAGTGATATTAGTGCTATTGCTATTACAGAGTGTTTCGAAAGTGTACAGTGAACTCAGGCAGAATTAGTCTGTCTGTCCTTCCATCTCTTGCAACGCTGTGACATATACAAATATTAGGTGTCATTTGAGCACCCATATGCGAAGTGCGGTTATTAAATATGTTCGCAATTAAAAACACTCACAAGTAGGCGGCTTTATCTATACAGTCGCTTACGTTGAATGTCGTCCTTTTCACCTAGTTCCTACATGTTTGTGTACATGTGTATGATGTTACTTTGAAATGTAACTAATTGCTTTCGGTTGGATATCTTTGCTCTTGGTAATCCGTTGGTTATTTTTGTGTTGTAAGACGGTAAAGAGAGATTTACATACATTCTGCTAATCTGTTTCAGGGTATTTCACTGATTTAATCCGGGTCTGTATCTATTAACACACGAAAGGGTATTTGTCCTCGAAAATCTGTGACATGTACATAAACTTGGGAAACGGGGATATTACGACTTTCGGTTTTCAGAACGTACAAAATCAAAAATCTCACTGTAGTCTAGTTTAGAAAATATCGGGGTTTGGAAATTAAATTTTCCTATGAAATCTCTATTGGGTTTTTCAATAAGGACGTAACAGTTTTGCATTTAAACAGAATACAGACAAAATTGAGATTTTGCTCTGAAATTTATGCATGACATTTATTCATATGACATGAGTACGTTTTCCAGTGATCCAATTTTTGGAACTAATTTTCTACCACTATTTACGACGCTTTTCCTGAGCTTCTCAAATGTTATTGGTTTGTTGACATAAACCAACGACTAACTAACTAACCTAACTTCTTCTTAAACAGATCAATTGTTTTACAAGTTATGTAGAATGTAGCAGCATCTTGTTGGAATCACATATCACTAATGTCACGTTCATCCACGATAGCGATGAGAATAACTCCATTCACCCTAACATTGCAATTATTTAGATCGACAAAAAATTTGTTCCTATCACGCCTCTGGCCACATGGCCACTTTTTGAGGATCCAATGAAGCCTCTTGAAGCACATATGGGTTTGCTGTCCACTAATGCATTTTTGGCTTCTTGAGAATGTCATTAAGTCAAAAATAAGCTTCATCGCAGATGATGATTTTTCGATGAAATTCTGGATTTTTTTCAAACTTATGCAGAGCCCAAACGGAGAAGTTTCGGCGCTTCTAATGATGAAAAGGCTTTTGAGATATTTTGATCTTGTAAGGAAGTAGGCCAAGACCTTTACGTCGTAAAATTCGTCACAATGTGAACTGAGAGATTGCGGATTCCTGTGAACGACATGGAATCGGCTGATTTGGCTCATTTTGAACTAAAGCACTTACGACTGCGATATTTTCTGTACTTCGACCAATGGGTTGTCCCCCTGGCACAAGAGCAATCAATATGTGTTGACTCCAATTTGTCCACTATAGTACGCTCAGCCTATTTAGTGAGACTATTATTACGACCCAAAATTGGAGTAAGTGCGACCACCGATGCAAAATTTCCGTATATATTTTTAATAGTTTCCAAACGGCACCTATTGGCTGACGTTTTAACATTAACAGATTGTAAAATAAGTTTAAGGGTACGTTTGTATTAAAATACAAAATGGTAATGCCCTTAATGAAACCCCTTTATTTACATCTACGTTTGAAAGGACAAAGGAGGGGAGTTATATTTTCAGTCCATTTGGGAAATTAAATTCGTTTTTTTGAACGTTTATAAATAGCATAAGAAATTCCTAACTAAGCTAAAATTCAATTCTTGTTAAGGAGAGTTACGCCGTGTCTGAAGTATTTTTGTTGCTCTGAATGAAGTGTAGTTTTACTCTATAGGTTCTGATTTGCCATATTTTGGATATAAATTTCTATGAACTTGACATGTTACACCAGGAGCCTGTAAGACTGAACAACAACCAAATTGTTAAAGATAATTCAATAAGTAAGTCCCATGCAATGAATTGGAGAGAAGGTATGTAAAAAAGTAATCTGTGTGAAGGTGTATCTGTCCATATTATAAGGGTAATTAGATTATGGAAATAAGTGTGTGTATTAGCTTACAATATACTCCTCCTTCTGCCTCGCCTATGGCCAGTGTATATCGTATCATAGGAGGATAATCCTGACGAGAAAACACATCACATGCCTTCAGATTTCACGTCAATTTGATTGATGATTTGGGTCCGTTTTTTTTTTTACCCCTGATGTTTGATTTGATTTGTGTATCTTATGTCAAATTTTCAATAACGTCCTGTTGTTGTTTAACTTATGGCCCTCACTGTTGGTGTACGTAGCACAAAGTGCAGATAATACCCTTCTAGTGCCATCCTTTTCGGAAATCCAAGTCTGTGTCGCCTTCATCGTCTCCATAGTCGTCCGCTATGCTTCCCTAAACAGTAGCAGGTGAATGGTCTATGTAAGGAAGTTGATGCATCTACCAGATACAATCTATGGGCACGGCAAGCTCACACCGCTTCATGTTTATTTATGAGTTTCGATTTCGTAGATTTATTTACGGATAATGATTGTGTCTTGAAATTTATATACCTCCATAGAGGGTTTGGGAAATGGATACGGTTAGTGGCTAGTGGGTGGGGTCCATATGGAATTTCACATCGTTAAGACCTAAGATCCTAGTGTTTCGGGTAGTAGGTTCCTTTATATGGGTATCCTCGTGCACTTACTGTTGTTATTGTTTTCTTTTTTGCTTTGAACTTAAATTGCATGAATGTGGAATGAAGCAAACTAAATATATAGATATGTTTTTCTTTTTTATTTCATTTCTTTTTTCTGCCAGAGAATGTCAAATGAAGTGGAAATAAATTCGACGAATGGTGTCGAAATAAAGGTGCTTTTTGTATATGTTGAGCGACGTTAAAAGGAAATTGAATTGGGACGATGACCATCTAGGTCAACGCGCGGGCGTTTGAAGTGAGAATCCATTTTTTTAGAACTTTTTTTTTTGTTTCAATTTATTTTCAAATTTAGTAGGTTTCCTGACAGTTTTGTTGTGCATCCATCTGGCAGATCTTTTAAATGGACATACGATTCGGTTGAAATGATTCGGCCCAAAAAAATTCGGAAAATTTGTTGGAAGCTCAGCATTAATGGGTTTTTGTGTGAAGGAAATGACTGACAGAGGATGCTTATCATTAAGTTATTAACCAGTATCGAACTTTTGAGTGAGGTAAATAAAATTACTTTAAATGGGCTTATTATTGTTTGCGAATATTTTAAAATGAAATTAGGGAAAAATAGGGAAAGCAGGGCCTAGCTTGTTAAAGCCATTCCTGCTAAGCGCGGTATATTCTTCAGGCGAAAAGAACCGGTTTAAAGACAGTCATACTCTCGAATATAGGTCGAGCGCTCGTGAGAAAAGAAAAACTTCTTGGTGTTCATCCTACCTAATAGTCCAACCTACTATCCACTAAAGGTAAGTCAAAGTTTCTTCCCCTTCTTACCCTCTTCGTAGAGGGTAACACTCAGCCTTGTGACATAAGTTTCTGCCTACCAGAACCAATTTTCCTACTAGAGATATAGCCTCTCGAATCTTGCTCATCAACTTAGTACTCCATCCACGTTCCTCCATCCTATAGATACTTATGTACCTACCTAAACCTTAACTGAAGACTTCTTAGCATGGCTGTGATGAGATACTCATCCTCTTCCTCAATTGTCAAGCGAAGGTATACTTTCTGACCACGATTCGTCCAATTTTTTAATGATCTGGGAACTGGCACGTTCTTTGCCATTATGCCTGAAGTATTTTCCTTTGGGGCTGGTTCCACCACGAAGTTTGATACCTTTCATATGACGTATGTTCCTCATTTTACATATAAGTAGGTTATCAACTGACTTGTCCGTATCTGGGGAATCGGTACGATAATGTAGCCCACCTATTAGCTACCCCAGTCGCTTCCCTTGTGATTTTTGTTAGTGTTGCTATTCCTAGATTAATAACTCTGTTAAAAGCAATCTAAAGAAGGATCGATCTTCGTCGGACCTGAACTAGGGTGCTACGCATTTATTTACTTGCTGTAGTTAACTGACCGCATGACTTAGCAGATGGAAGAACGTTTATTGAAAACAGATTCCGAGTACCTACTTATGCGGTCCCTATAGCTCCTTAGGGCTTCTGTATAACATTTTACTTACAAACATAAGTCAAGAGCTTATAACAGGTGACGCAATGGTCTAAGGATCTGAAATTCGTATAAGAAGAGCTATTGACAATTCCCCTAATCATATACCATTTTAAACAGACAGACCTCAGATATGGTGGACTCTCAATATTCCCCATGCCTCCACATGTTCCACTCCCAAATGAATTAATTTAACGACCAAGCATCGTCTGGCATTTTATGTAATCTCTCCTCTTTGCCCTAAAAACTATCTTTCGAATCTGTTGATTGTGCCAAGTCCCAACCAAGACTCGTCAATTACATAAGTTTCAGTTCCCCCCCATATTTCAGTGCTACTAATTTTATTATCCTGCCGGTGGTGCACATTCACCACTTAGCTGAATATTTCTCTCAACTCCGGTGCCATTTATAAATACATGCATCTATGCATACTGATGTACAACAGAGAGGATAAATGCTATATTCAGATTGTTTTTCCCTTCTTTTACAAATGTGTTCCGAAGTTTTGCTCTTGGACATTGAGAAAGTGTTAAAGTTTTGAAAGTTTAACATGCATGGAATTCTTGTATTTCTGTATGTCCTTAGATATACGTACACGCTTTTAAATTCACTATTTTTTTGCTGTCTGAAAAAAGGATGTTCTCTACGAGAAACAAATGTCAACGACTATCCACTGAAGATGATAGCGATATTTTGTTTTGAAAATGTTCATGCATTCACTATGAGCACAACGGACTTACACACTCCCACTGCCCAAGAAGGACCACCTATCGAGACCAATCCAAGCGAACACGTATTGCACAACAAAACACTTTAAAATTCTTGCAAATGTCAAGAGCACACTCTTACAAAGGAAAATATAAAAAGAAATCAAAAAACGAACAAAATATCCTGTGATCCTGGTCTCATTTCCCGTTCACTTCTTGACTGCATTACACACAGAACCAAAGTGTGCGGTCATGTAGTGTGCAACCGTTTTACAGTTGAAACTTTTGCCCTGCAGGAAGAAAAAAAATATATAAGAAACCCCAATGTGTCCTTGTTGTACGGAAGTTTTCTTTTTGTCTAAAAGGATAAAACTTTCACAAATTACTTCCACACACCCCCATACATTCCACACATCCATTGATCCCCCTGACTGCAGTACTAAAACTTGAACCAACGATGTCCTCATACACCGAGAATTCAACGAAATTTTATGGTTATGGAATTTTAAAGTCACAGTAAAGTCTTAAGTTCCTCCAGGATATCACCCACAGTGGGGTTGAAAGTTTTCCAAAACAACACCAGGCGACGGTGGCTACTGAGTAATTAAGACTGGGCGCTTAGGTAGGTATAGATGATAGTGGGAGGTGGTGTCCCCAAAAAATAATGTCAGTGCTACGTGAAAACAGTTTTTTATTGGTTTTTTGAAGGACTAAACAGAGAAAAACAAAAACAAAATCAGCTAAAGAAAGCTGGAACCAGGATCGTTATCTCAGCTTCGAGTGAATGACAGTCATTCATCGTCCTTTCTTTGGTGAGCAAGTGGTGAAACTCACTCTGAAGAGGCACATGCCCCAAAATACATACTCAAATATATGTGTGCGATGGGGTCTCGGTATTTTATTAAGTTCATTTGTCTTCCCTTTTGAATGGTGGAAGGTAGTTCCACCCGGAGTGGGAGAAGCGAGAGGTCCTGTGCGCAAAATTTGTTTAAGGGAGCGGCCGGAAATTTACATTCCTAACAAACTTCTTGTCGAATGCAAATGTGAAAGGAATTTTAAAATGTCTCCCTTGGTGGCAGCCAGGAAAAGGGGGAAAACTTGCAAAGTTGAATTGGTGTATATGTACGCACTTGGAGTCGATTTTAGAAGGACCCTCTCGCAGTGCTACTGAGAGGAAATTAAAGTTTCGAGAAGAAAATTATTTAAATTTAAAGAAACGAAATGGAATTAAAATTGCTAATTTTTTGATGTGTGCGCGACGGTGAATTCATGATTTGACTGAAAAAGGATGCGAAAGGATAGTAGTTGTCTGAGAACGGTTTTCAAGGTGCCGCGCGGGATGGGAATTGTTTAAAGAAATTAGAAATTCTTTAAAGCAATTTCCAACTTCTAGAAGAATTTGAATCGAGAAATGGTCCAGGACACATGAGGATGGAATGGTGTGGTTGCCTTAGAAATATAGTTCCTCACTGACTGTAAATAGTTTGTGGGAGCTCATCAATTCAATTGCAGAGTATATCTACGATGTAGAGTATATGCACGAAAACATCTTTTGCAGACATAGTCCATCTATGACTCTCCCTAAAATGAGCCACAAATTTACCACAAATTTGTTAGACAATAGCGCACCTAGTACGGAACCTTGATGAACACCTCTTAAAACGATTTACTGCTCAATTAAGACCACAATTTCCAGTCACATTCAGTATGATGAGGTCTAGCCATTAAACAGGCTGGACATGACCTGGTAAGTAGTATACAACAACTCATCTCTAACATATGATCGGAGGAAAATATGCCTAAGACCTGGAAAATCAATCAGACTTAGAGAAGACCCACGAATTTAATGTCGATACCTACCAACTGATCATAGATGTTAAAGTCGCGTATGAGAAGAAGTATACCGTCCTATGCTCAGGTTTATTACCTCTCGTAAACGGATATCAAGATGACATTGGACAATTTTCAATGCTGAATTAAAATTGTTAAAGTTTCTACTAAACCTTCGACATCACCAAAGAAATAAGACCGACTAGAGTAGGTACTACCTTTCAAAAAATGCACGTTCAATGCCCAGACAACACTCGACAACGGCCCTACCTCTCAAAGGTGCATAAACCTGGACCTTCACCGAGTCGGATAATGTCTTACATACAAATTATGGTTCTGTTTGTGTAGACGAACAAAAGTCTGTCGAAGAAGATACAAGGACAAGCTTAAAGCGGATTCGACCTTGGAGTTAAGGTGATTTTACAGTCGCTAATTGTGAGGCACAGTATGGTTTCTACTAACTAGTAAATAGATGAACAATCAGTCCCACACTAGAAAATAGTTTCGAAGTATACAAGCTCCTCAAGAATTATCCAGGGAACCCCTTAACAAATCACTCAAATTACACCTATGTATTTGCGGCTAGATACAAAGAGTTTATTTTTCCGATACTTGTAGTAGTCATGTTTCTTTTCTACTCTGTTAACAATGGACAAGTCAATCCTTGTAAAATGATCCACATACGCCCTGGTGCCTAATAATTCAATTTTCCTTGAAGTAATCTCCGATGGTCATCGTAACCGTAGAGAGTATCAAAAAGGTGCACAACTCTCCAGCAAATACCATACAGACTAAATCCAAGCAACACAATAGCCATTCCAGAAATTCACTAATCCCATTCATACCATTTATCTTCTCGTCTCCCATTCATACGGAATTATGCCCCGCAATTCAATCTCGACTAACGTTAAGCCAGATCCCAGATCTAACCTATAATCATATCCTATCGCATGCATTCATTCCCCAGCAGTTGAATGCCTTCGCTTATAGGTAGTTTGTTGCAACACACACATTACCTCTGCATGTGCATGCAGCCATCGTCATCATAATACTGATTATCACACCTACCACACGTAATTTGACTCAATTTGCTGGCTAATTTCACGGTTAAGCCAATGGAATTTAATATCCCCCCCTCTATGGGGCCTGGAAACACGTTCGTTAGAATGGAATTTAGTTTCACGCCATTCTAGCTGTGGCACCAAAGTGAAAAACTATCCGCAGGACACACATTAGTGGTGAATCTATTTATGTGTGCGGGACCCCCTTTTGAACTGTGACTTTTCAGTGAGGATTTCGACTGAAAGCCGAAAGCCTGTCAGTGTGTGCTTGTGATGGTGACTGGGCATTAATTTTTGGTCAGAATCCATCGAACCGTGTACGATGGCATTGATTATCACAGAAATACCACCCATATGCGCACACAAATGAGCTGCGATTGAGTGTCCAATTTGCTGTCTGTCAGAGCACAACGTAAACACGTATCAATTTAAAGTGACTGACCACCACCATCGCAGGAAGGATAATGGATAAAATGGAATGCTATTCGATTGAAAGGTGGACCGTCTCTTGATGGGATGAAAGGGATGAATGGGTAATGAAGAAATCCAGCCTGACATCCTGATAAAAAGGAATCATTAAGCTGTAAAGCATAGATAAGAACTTCTGTCTTTAAATAAAAAGTCGTTTCGCGGTTGAGTTTTCTGAACAGCTAAGAGCAAAACATTTAAAAATTAGCCAGGGCTAAGAACTGAACGACAAAGGTTTGAAACTTGAAGGAGCTTCTGTGAAATGGAATCAGAAGAGCACAACATTTCCTAAATCCTGACTAACTGGATAGGGTTATAGTGGAGTTTCTCAACTCTAGCTAAAGTCTAAAGCTCTACTCTGTCTAAAGTATTCCTGAGACTATTACTAATACATATTTGTTCATAGTATGATATACAAGAAAGATATCTTAATTCTGTAAAAAGATGGGTTTCGAAACGCAGAAGTCACTTGGAGTTTCTGTTAAAATTTATATTCAGATAGCGTAAGGCTTTAATCCTCTTTCTCTTATGATGAGTTTTGCGCAATTCTTTCAAGGATAAGTCAGATATTCTTTCCTTTGCTTTTTTCTTTTTTAGGTACATATATTACAATAGACTGAGTCGATCTTTAGGTGACGCCTGCGAAAAGTCCATAGTCCACATAATATTAATCAATACTTGGCGTAATAGGTCGATGGGACCCAGGACCTAGCTTCTCACAAGCACTCGTGTTGTCTTTTACATAAATCGCAGGGGTCTACTGTTAAATGCCGTGTATGAACAGCAGTTTGTTATTTGAAAAACTTTCGCAGAACATTGGTACTCTCGAATGTTTGTCAGACGCTCGCGAGAAGTCGGGGCGCGAAAAACTTATTAGGTGTTCCGACTAAGATTCGAACATCGAACCCCCTTGCTCCATAGTCCAACGCACTAACCATAGAGCCACGGCGCCCACATAACATTACACTGAAACGCAGTCAAACGCTCGCGGCACATGAATCGACATACACACCTGACACAGTGATACATGCATGCATACATACATACGTACATAATACACACCGACAGACAGACTTTCGTGCATTCGCACTTACACCTCCGGACATGCAGAAGAGAGAAGCAGCTACGGCTGAAAACCCCCTCTGTGATGAAATGCCTAACGGCGGTACCGCGGGGAACCGGGGTTTGAGGCAGAGGTGGTTTTAGTGGATTAAAGTCCCACACTCACGCTTTCGATGCTTTCCACCTTCTTACAAAAAAAAACTGGAATTTAGACACTCTAAGACATATCAGTCTCAGACGGGTGACTGTAAAAATGGTGCGTCTCCTTAAATTGTTAAATGGAGGCGTCATGCAAACTTTTTCTGTTAAAACATACCGATTAGCTTTTCTTGGTATTAATTAAGCTCCGTGATGATCCTTTATCAAGAATGCTGCTCGTGGAAACTGATTTAGTTTTCATATATGAAAAATCTGATTTCTGAAGCATTAGGCGCTGTTTTGTCGCAGAATGGGAGACCAATAATGGTGTTAGCCATGCCAAATATCAGACACAACCTCCTAGATTAGAAATATGGAAAACTTCTATACCGTGATGGGCATGTGAAATATTTAGCGTTGATATGTGTTCCACAGACAAGTTTCATTTACTCACATATACTCGTAGGTATCTTTGCAAATATTATCCCCAAGCCTCTAGTTAGTTTGTTAATGTACACCTTTTATTTCAAGAACCCCAATCATATGAAGAGAAGGGTCAAATCAGAGAATCGTAGTGACCAGTCAATAAACCTGCTTTTTAACATGACATTTGCGTTGTAATACGGGCTGTGTGAGATATGGCACCGTCTTGTTACAATCACATAACACTGATGTTAACTCCATTCAGACCGAAAATTGGAGTAAGCGTTCTTAAAGCTACGATTTTTGAATAATTTTTAAACGTTGCTCACTTGTGTATTTTACTACTATAAAAATGTAAGCCCAGGCTAACGTTTTGGCATTGAAAGATAATGAAAGTTTTTTAAAGGTGGGTTTTTAAGTAAATACAAAATTGTTATGCCTCTATTGACAACCCCTTTGTAAGCATCCTATAAACAGAAATCTCATTAGAAATGTCGAAGGGACATTGCAATCTCGTTTAATTGTAGTCAGCACAGAACCCAGTCAGAGACCCCCGATCAACATCATACATTACGCAAAGCATTCTGAAATGGTGTCCTTTTACATAGGCTTATAGAATGAGCTTCCTAGTATACCCTTAAAATACAACGCGGAGACTATTGAGACCATATCTGATGCTGAATTCTGTTTGACATGGATTTTGTACATTTATACCAATAATTCCATTAAAAATGTTTATATATATGTATCTATAAATGCATACATTTAAACCAAGCCCTTACAACGTCAAGCCTTTCTCAAAAGTAGCTATTAGTAGACAGCTAGCTATTTAGCTTAATTAAAGACCAAAACTCAATGGATTAAGATCTCTTAAGGATTAGAGATTAATCGAAACCACTCAAAAGGCAATAAAAACAAACAAAAAAAAAATAGAAAAAAGTACGTCAACCACTTTTCTTAATCCCAGTTCGTCCCTCCTCCATTTCCGCAGCAACAACAAAGTGTTAATTTAATAATCAACTCCCGCCCCTCTGGTGATGGCATGAATTCAAAATTTTAATCCTGATTAAGATTCACATCACAGAATTCATTTACAGGCTATGATTAGAAGCAAACATCATTTATAAAGCACTCACAAGCGAACACACACCGCCGCAAAAGTCGAAACACAGTTAGGTACATACATACATACATACATCCATACATACCAGATCCTTCACTAGTATTGAGACATCTACTCTCGGTGAGTACGCTTTGTATCATTGGAATCAATTTTCATGCAAATTATCCAACAAAAGCGGAACCCTAATCAAATATTCATCCCTTTAGTAGAAATTTGTAGTCAACCCGTTTCTACTTTATGTGTGTCATCTTTGTTTGATGGCGATGGAGGTGGTGTGGCAGCAAGGACTCAACGCCTTCTTCTTTGGCTTTTCTCTCTTCGTCTCTGTCTAATTAAAGTTATTAAATTTCATTAGGCAATAAGGGATAAAGATTTATTTATGTATGGCCGCCTCCGTTCAAAAGGGATCTCCCACTCAATATTCAATTTTGGCCAATAACTTCATTTCAGTCTCCAATTCGTGTATCCTTTCACCCGACACCTACACGACCTATACACATGTGGTTCTGTTGGAAGTATAATCTTTAATCTCCAGAGATGAGAGATAAAACAGTAAAGCAGTAGCACAATTTTAATTGGCTCCAATGAATCCTTATGGTTGAAACTATTTACGTTTCGTAAAAGTTTTCCTTGGCAGTAAATTCACAGAACAAAGTATTAATGCGAAACAAAAAGGATAACGAATGTGGAAAACCCTTTCGGTGTAGAGAACTCTGAACTTTTGAGTTGCTTTTGTTCTTCTGCTGTGTAATTGTATCGTTTCCTTTAATATACACACACCAGTGTATGGATGTAGTGCTTTATATCCCATTGAAATCCTTTCTTCCGGATGAGCTGATTCATATGAATGTAACTGACCCACAACAAATTTCCCATTAATGCTGGATGGTTCTAACTCTAACTCACCCCCAGGAGATTTTGTCTGGCAAGGACTCTCAAATAAAAGGGCAAACTAAAGAGTTTTGGTTAAAATAACCGTGCTCATGTGTTTGAGGTTGGAAACGGACTAAGGATCGCCAAATCATAAAATATCCCAGCGGGTATTACTCCAACTACTAGAGAACGTACGGATTTAGTGTTAGTTATTGGGATCTGTACGAGTATAAGTATGTATGCAGGTACATGTTTTTTTCAGAGATTTCTATTTTTAAGTTAATGTAGCATAGCCAAAGGATTTGAAAGTTTTTACGTAGCTAATTAGTTTGCGAAGTGATTTCTTGGAAATTGTGAATAATATATAATATATAGTGAAGTTGTAACGTATGTGCGTTCACTAATTGGTGCACTGGTAAAGAGCAAGCAGTAGTGGACCCCGTGGCTCAAATGGTTAGTGAGTTGGACTATGGAGCAAGGGATTCCAGGTTCAATCCATAGACAACACCTAAAACTAAAATCTTTTCAGTAGAGACATAACAATTTTGTATTTTAATAGAAGCCCATGCCTTACCCTTTTTTATGATCCCTCAATGTCAAAACACCAGTCGAGAATAACGTTTTTATTTTGGTAAAATTCACGAACATCCGATATTTGGAAATTATTAAAAATTTCTACAGAAATTCTGAGTTGGTGGTCGCAGCTTTATGCGCGCTTGTTCTAATTTTGGTTCGTTTGTGATATAGGGGAAAGATTAGAGTCAACATATTCTCTATTGAATATTCCTGTGCATGTAAGAGAACGCACTGGTCGTTGTACCGAAAGAATTGCTGCGGTAAAAGCTTCAGCTTAAAATGATCCGAATCAGAAATAGGATTCAAATCGGTCGCTGCAAGTGTGCTCAAGGTGGTCATATGAAAGAGATTGAATTCAACAGTTCAATTAAACATGTGTTCTACATTAAAAACAAATTTCAGCCTGATATCTTAATTATTTTTTATTTTATTTAAGTACAAAATTGTTATGTCCTTACTGAAAAACTTTTTATGTATGCTTATGCTCCTATCAGCAAACTTCAATTTTAACTTCTCAGTCGCTATTAGTATCGAAATTATACTCATTATGAAATGACTTCCTATTCAGAAGTGTCAGGCACCATAAGGAAACAAAGCAGAGATTACGTCATGTTCGTTGTTCAATAATTTTTGGAATAATGGTCCTGGTTGGTTGAATGTGACACTCTGATTGCATCTATAATGTTCTTGATGAACCTTTTGACTGAAGGAAGTAATCAATCAGGATTCCCAACATTATTCCTTCTCCCTGGGACATTCTATCCAGCTTAAAAACAGTTTCGATATCGAGGTCCTGCTCATAGTGTCAACTGTGTCTGTCACAGAACAGTACAATGAATGAAATAATTCCACAAATTCACATATTCGAAGGGTAACGCAAGTTACACAATGAACCTCGTCTGGTGAATCCTACCCAATAACCTCAAATAATACGGTTGAGAGTACGATCCTGTTGCGACCTAAAATGGAAATCTACAAGTCGGGAAAGTGTGTGAGTTCAGGGATACATCTACCTAAGAAGAGCTTACTACACAGTAAACAGTTATTAAAATTCCATGCGAGGGATAATGCCCTAAAAGGTCTATCACATGCCCAGGTCCCATGTCGCCTTTATCATCAACGGTATTCAACATATACATATGTATGTATGTGTTCACATCCTCGTACAACATTAATCATGTTTATCTGTTTTCAATTTTAATAATAAATCTACATGCGAGAGCTCCCACAGGACATTTTCCTCAAAAACCACCAGAGTCACACCGGATCAAACTTAATTCATATCCGCATCTTACCCCTCAAATATCCAATATAACCTTTGTCCATTAATCATAATAATCATAGCATTCCAAACCACCATCGGGACACAGAAAAAAGAATGAGGTTCTTTTTGTCTCCGTTAAACCTCCAAACACATGTCTTCGTTTATTAGACGCAAACTCCTTCCGTGCGTGTACATATCATATAATATCTACTACTACCCACCTCTTCCGACCAGGATATAACCCTTGATGGCATTATTCATATTCTGTGTGACAAGACTAACCGTGAGACGGAATTCATTTGAATTTCTGAAATTGTTCGCTCACACCCCCTACTACTATGCGGCGTCGGTTGGGTGCATGTGTGTGGTTGGAGTTGCTGCGTGAGTATAAAGTTCACACCACCCGAACGGGTGGGGGAAGGATAAGAAAACTTGGTGTCAGGTGGACAGGTGTCACTAAGTTTAAAATATTACATTTCGACTTCGAAGGCGAAATCACTTAGTCCCGCCCGGCAAGGAGCCAGCGTAATTTGCTTAACATAATTTGACAATTGCAGGATTATGTAATTAGAAGCCGAGACAGGGGTAAATAATGGAACATTTCACCTCTCCGATGAGGGTCTCATTAATTCAAATTGCCAACCACGGGGAAAGGTGGGTAGGTGGTAGGTTTTCGTCACTGGCGGTGTATTAACTACATCTTTAAACCACGTGAAGGTGCTCCCGTTGTCACATTAGATAGGATTGGGGATAATGTTGTCTTAAGGGTGATCTGGTGGCAGTTCATTAAATAACCGTCGTCGCCGTGAAGCTAAATGTGTACCGCAATTAATCCATAATGGCTTGGAGCGCTTTTTAACTGTTATTTTCCTTGGAAACGAATAATACTATACCCGATTAATTTACCAAGGTACCAAGGTATCTTAATTGATTCAAAGGGGATTACATTAAACAGAGCCTTAACGTTGACATATACACTTACGAATTCTGACTCTAGCGGCTATAACCCTGCAGCATTCGGCTTATATGCATGAATCTTTAATTCAGGCTTGTTTAAAATGAAAAGTTAAAGAAAGGACAATTTAATTTCATTGCCATGCAATTGAACTTCTTCTGCAGGTTGATGCTGGGATGAATCTTAATTAAACACCAATGAGCTCACCTTTATCAAGTCAACCGTTTCGTTTGAGAGGAAAGGGGGGAATGCCCGACTAATTTAGCTCTTGTCTGTGAAGGAAAAGTTTTTGAGAAAATTCATTAGCACCATGTTTGCTGTTTGCAGATGAATTTTCGCACATCCACTTGCAGTTTCTTAGAAGCTCGACCGGGCTAAGGAAGCTATCTGATGCATCCATTTAAAAGTTTAATTTTCGAGCAGCTCCTTGTTTACATACTTCAGACGAAGTATGTGGAACTTCTTATACGGCAGGTCCTCTGTACCAGTAAAGTGAACAACAAACTAAAACATTTCGGTAGGAGTAGAAGTCCTACTGGCTCAGCTCTTGATGTGATGAGAGGGCTCTATAGGAAATAGAGAAAGTTTAAATAGAACGTGAAGTGTACACGTTTTAAGGTGATATGGTGTAACCACTATCTGGCCAACAGGAAAGGGATACTATAGCATAAAGTGAGTCCATCCTGCTTTATGCTATCCCTCTAAAACTATTCGCGAGGCCGAAGTAAATATAAATGCATAACTAAAAGTTGAATTTGGCAGCGGCTCCTCTGAACTATGTCAAACATGCACCGGATATCGGCAAGGAGATGCGCTGTAGTGTTATTTCTTTAATATAGTGCTGGAACAGACAAGTGCCACAAAAACGACATCGACATCATCGATCGCTTCCAGCGCGCCGTTATAGGAGTTTTCACGGCAATTGAAAAACAAGCAAAACGAGTTGGCCTTGAAGTGAATGAGGATAAAAGCAAGTACCTGTTGTCAAGACACAAAGAAGGATCAGTCCACCGCCTAGGACAAAACGTCACTGCTGGCAACAGTAACTTCGAGGTAGTTAAGGAGTTTAGCTACCTCGGAGTAAACCTCACCTCCACGAACGACACCTTAGTAGAGATTCGGCAAGGACTTACCCTAGGAAAACGCTGCTACTTCGGTTTAGCGAAACAAATGGGTTCAAAACTCCTAACTCGGAAGACGAAATGCATGCTCTTCAAAAAATGATCCTGCCAGTTCTGCTATATGGAGCCGAGTGCTGGACGATAAGCAGAAAAACAGAGCAGCTTTTGGGCACTTTCGAGAAAAAAATTCTTCGTCGAATTTTTGGTCCCGTATCCGAGAAGTGCGAATGGAGGAGAAGAAATAACCGCGAACTCTGTGAGCTGTACCAAGATGTGGATGTAGTCCAAAAAGCCAAAATACGTTGACTAGACTGGCTCGGCCACATCGAGCAAAGAGGATCTTCTAATGACTACCCTCAGCTTCTAGATGGCAAGGAAGACCGAACCTCCGTTTTAAAGACCAAACTATCGCGGTTGTCAGAATGTTTGGTCTGTGAGTCTAAAGAAAGTGATATTTGAACTGGTACTTCACTTGCACCTCTGTTGCAGGAGTTTGTGTCCTTGCATGCAGCACAGACTACTTCTGCTTGGAATGCGGAAACTTGTTCAGATCATTTTTAATAGTTTTGACCAACTTGCTCTTGTGTTCTGGCAAAGTTTTTCGAAGGATTTGATGGTGCAGTCGTAGTATTCTTCGAAATAGGATGCACATGTAAAAGTGAACTATTGCTGTAAAGTCTCTTACTCCTGACTTTTTCGTTATTTTTCTCGGAAAGTGTTCACAAAATCATAATGGTTTGCATGGAGATGTTTGCAAGAATGTGGAGTCATTCTTGGAAAACACGACTTTCAGGGATTTATGGAGATTGCTATTGAATGATTTTGACATTGTTGTGGGCAAATTTCACATACAACAGAAGTAAATCCCACTTCCCTCCTGAAAAGATTCCAATGTCAATTCTTCTTGATTGTTCTTCAAGTGGACACTACATTAAAGTAGCTCAAACTGAAGGGTAGAACAAAATCAAAAGACTTAACTCTATCGTCCTGCATTCCTCTTCGAATATCAGCAATAAAGTACATTGTTGTAACGTTGTCCTCAGAAAGATGTACGGACTACTCATTGCTGTACCCTGAGAGACAGTACTGAACAATACCAACAGTCAACTAGATAACAATAAAATTATGCTCCTGCTCTTGAGTGCCTGGGGTTGGTTTTTTTTTCTTGATTCTCCTACGAACGGGTCAGACACCACTGGTCGGCGGATGAAAATAAAAAACACGTTTTATTGCCCCTACTAGTGATTTACTACGTTCCAAGGTGCATTGTCGCAGTCGTTGTCCTACAAAACAAATTTAACAATTGGTCCTGCATTGCATTTCTATGCGAGGCAGACACGCAGCAGCAAATTGAGTCAACAGCGCGGTGCAAGCAAGCGTAGTCATTCGTTGTCGGTGAAACGCAAATAAATTTTGCTGTGCGGTGCGAGTACAAGACAAAAGGATTCAAGCCAGCTTCGTGCTGTCGAGGGACGAAACTTGCACCCCAAGTAGTAGTTCGTTAAATTGCCACCTCAAGCGTGGCAAATCAGATAGTGGGTGGGCTAGGGAAATGGAATTAAAGGCTTGAATGTGGGCTTACCATCGACTGCTGACGGCAAGGAATTCACCAGAAAACAAAACCGGGTTTTCTTTCCTTAAACAACAAGCAATTTCTTCATGGATGCCCATGTCAATTTAAATTTCATATTGTCATGACTGGAGGGGATCTCCTTAGGCAGGATGGGTCTTTATTAGTCGTCTACTGAATTATTACGCTAAGATGAACCTGTTCAAATTTTGTTAAATGAACGTACCCCGCCAGTGTGAAGTGGAATTTCGAGGGTGGATTGATTCGACCAGTATTCGTAATTTGGTGTTGGGGTGACATTTGTAAATGATTATGTTTTATCATATGCAGGCAGAACTTGTCTCTTGTCTAACGTGGAGATAGTCGATAGTATCTGTTGTGTCTGTTAACCTAAGTCTCGACATGTAGAATTATAAGCATAACATTGGGTGCCTGGGTTTAAGAGCAATGTATGCCTACACGTTACTCTGAAGGACTACTTACATATGTATGTGTATCATGACGTTAGAAGCATGAAATTTCATGTATGCGCTATTGAGAAAAAAGCTCAGTAGACGTGTACATAAAAGTAAGGCTAAGTTAAAGTGGCTGTCAGCTTTTGTCAGCTTTTGTCAGCTTACTTAGACGAGTGATAGTCCATTGTGATACCACTTGGAGCATAAGAATCTCGTTATCTACTAGTGAAACGTCTAATGTTGGATAATTAAAGAAAAAAGCTCCCAAGTGAAGTTTATTTTTTGTGAGAGAGTACAGGGGAAAATAGATTCCTTCTCCTCATCATCATTGCAACCTCTTCAGGAATCGTTTATATGCACACCAAGCCTTGTTGCGTTCTTCCCTAATATACAATATCTTGTGTTAACACCTAATACAGTACTGATATGCAATCTGTTGAAATAGATCAAATTCTAAGAGCGTTTTAGATCCAGGTCAGTCAAATCTGTCTAAAATTTATAAGCAAGAGTTCATCGATTTTTTTAAGTCTTCGGGTAGCGATTGGAATACCTAAGATATTTGTTTCTAGTAGAATAGGTACAGTAGTTCCCTGTTTGGCAAGTTCATAGGTCCTACAGTTCCCTGGAATATCCCAAAGCCCCGTCACTCAATAAAGGTGAAACTGGCATCTCTAAGAGAGACGAAGGAATTTGTTAGCATAAGATAGTCAGAATTGGATAGCTGCTTGGCTATCTGAAAAGATGCGGAAGGAGAGACTAAGATTAAGACAACTCCACCAACCCTGTTGTTGATTTTCGATCCGTCGGTTCCGTGGTATGGAAGATTTCGAGCACGGAAAGTGCACCGAGTGCACACAACACGTGACCCAAGCAAAGGATCGGAAAACGCAAGTGATTCTGACCACGCTCACCCTATGATGGAGTGCGGTTTTGCAGTTTTGTAGCACTCTCTAGCTAAAACTATGAACTGATGTATACCCCACAGTTACACGCGGTATTTAGGGCATTATTGCCCATAACACACAAACTGTGTCTGTACGAGTGAAAGAGGTTGTAACCAAATTTTGGTTCCTCTAGCGCGGTATTACACTCATTCGGGTCTATCACACGTTGCGCGTACACTCCAATCACGTTGTAGAATGGTGACGTGTAAAGGCCGCTACTATCTATGAATTCGCAGTCCGTAAGTATAGACTACGGACTTAAAGTATGGACACTTTCAGACTTAAAGAATGTTTCTTCAGGTCTTCTCCGAGCTCTTTGCATTCTCCCAAGGCACCGATTTGATCGTCTTCAAAGTCCTGATCGAAATTAAACAGAAATGTTTGTCTAGGTTTCTAATTAAGGAAGTTGACCCTTTTTTTTTTTTAAACAAAACAGGATGAGAAGATTCTAAAGCTTGTGTAGAATATCACTTTTCAGGATTTTAATGGCTAGGTATTACTCAATCATTTCAAACTTCCCCTTTATAGTAACGTCAACAAGGACCTTACACAATTTTCAATATCAAGATCCATTTCATTATAAGTCTAATCACGAAGTGTCTCTTCTATTTAAATTACTCCCCAATACCCCGAAGACACAATAGTCCAAGTATCCCCTTAACAAGGCATTCTAATTGAAATTTATGTTAACCACATCACACCTACAGAAATACCTCGATTCAATAAGATATTGATTTATGTACTCTCCGGCCAGTCCCCCCGTGATTGGTCATATCAAATTTCATTACGCTATTCCATTCATTCTGATTGAAGGACCATTGGTCTCGCATGAAGGACTTCAACTCAAAAAAAAAGAAAGTAGCATAAAGCAAAAGAAAATACTTGAGGTTCTTTGGTATTTTTCGTGTGCGTCAAGGAAACAAAGGACAAACGATCTAAATTAAGAAATATTTCATTTGGGTGTCTTCTTCTTTCTCATCGTCGTTGTCGTCCTCTAACACAACAACAACAACAGCAAAGCAAGTGAATTTCAGCAAACAATTTTGGGCAAAAGTAGACAAACTTATAAGCCACCAATTCACCTCATACAATGACGAGAAACGATCGGGGGAGGAATATTCTGTGAAGGATTTCGAGGATAAAGCTAAAAGTTATGAGTTAAGTTTTCCTTTTCAGATTTTCTTTTTTCTTTGCTTCCATCTCACCTATTTTAGAAGAAGGCCAAGAAAGTGAGAAGAACTCTGGGGCGGACTCCTCTGTGTGATGGTTACGGTGGTTGTATCCTCTTGGGATAACTAAAAGGAATTAGAAAGTTTTTCTACATATTTTTATTTCCTTTCCGGCCTAAAGCCGAAAACTTTCGATATTGAGCTTCTTTAGATGAGCAAAAGGAAGAGAAAAAATATATATGTATATATTTTTAGTTATTCGATTATCGGAAGATGAGCATGTGGTTGAATGGGAAAGTGGGTGGATGTACACAAGGAGGTGTGCTTGGCGAGCTGAGCTGAGGGGTTTAATAAATATGAATATTAAAACATAAATATTTTGGTTTGAAACTTTTTCCTATAGAAAGTTGAAAGGGCACTGTATTGAGGGTTGAAGTTATTTTGGTAATTTAAGGAGATGTTCTTCTGGTTGATTTTAGATTTTAAGATGCGATTACAAAAAATGAAAATATTCGACGTAAAAGGCAATGGTTTTCATGGAAAATTACGATCCCATTACACCAAACGGTGAGCGCCATGGCTCAGTGATTACTGCGTTGGACTATGGAGCAATTGGTTCGAGGCTCGAATCCCAGTCGGGAACACCTAAAAGTTTTTCACGGCCCCACCTCTCGCGAGCGTCTGATAAACATCCGAGAGCACAACTGTCCTAAGAAAGCTTCTCAAATATGTAACAAACTGCCATTCGAACACGGCTTTAAACAGTAGACTCCTTCCATTCGTGTAAAGAGTTTAACACGCACAACACGAATTGTTGTGAGAAGCTAGGCCCTGGGTCCCATCGACCTGTTGCGCCAAGTATTCTTATTATTTTAACCGTAACTTTTAATCTGTAGGTTTGTTGCTCTGCAATATTTATATTTAACTTATTGACAAAGCTATTAAGCTTAAAATGCCGAAGATGATTTATCAGGAGGCTTAAGTTCTGACTGTATGCCAAGATTTGTACCCAAAAATCAGCACAACATGGAATGAAAGATTCCTAATTCCTCTGAACAGCGTGAAATCAACTGATTTGGCTCATTTCGAACTGGCACAGGAACATTAAAAAGTGAACATCGGATTCATCCACTATAACACGCACAGATTCTCTGGAGAGACGATTATTACGACCGAATATTGGATTAAACTGTCTTAAAGTTGCGACCACTGACGCAGTTTCCAAAAGTTGATAATTCTTGAACTTCACTGTGATAAAAATGTAAGCCTTGGTTGACATTTTAACATTAACAGATAATAACAAAAAATGTAATAGTAAATTTTCATTGAAATATAAAATTGTTATGTCCCTATTGAAAAACCCTTTAGAAATACCAAGTCCTTGGTTGTCACACTGAAGGTTTCATAAATGTGTTACTTAGAAGATCCTTTTTTTCTTTCTAAATGAAAGCATACATATGTACATCCAAAGATAGGGCACTGTTTTAAATAGAGTAGCGCCTATAGTTACAAGACAAGCAGAACATACACAGTGCAACCTTAAAACGGTATAATTGGTCTATCTAACAAACCTACTGCAGACGTACAGCAAAATGTGGTATCATCATCCTCTCTTCGGTCATGTTTCTATTTTTCATAAAAGTCTATAAAAAGGCTATCAACTCGAGCCCCAGGGTGTGAGGAAAGTTAATGTTTGGCCCATTTTTGTAGAGCATTGCTCTATCAAGGACTCACAAATAAGTACATAAGCAAAGCATATAGTAATTGACAAAGTAGGTCATCACCGCCCTGTAACTTATAACGTTAAATTTAAAAGGTTGCCAAGATTCGCCCAATTAGTCATATTATACATCTCTCCAGCCTAAGCCAACACGAGTAAAAAATTAAAACCATCTGCAAATGATTGAAAGAAATGGAATTACTGAATGAACCGACCCGTCTCTGTAATTGGAGGAGATACCCAAACTTAGACGAGTCTGAGTGGTTTGATATTGAAATATTAAAGTAGAGATCCAAAAATCATCAGCAGAAAAAAGACGAAGAATAATTCTTGCCAGTAGATGTTTTTTTGAGCTGAGAAGGCAATTGACTTGTAGGGCCCTCTTCCAAAGACTCTATGTAAAACCTTGATCATCCCAGTCCTGCTTTATGGCGTTGAAACGTGGACTCTGTCTAAAGCGGATGAAGATACCCTCAGTGACTTTGATACAAACATTTTTCGCAAGATGTTCGGTCCCCTTTGCGGTGACGGGTCTTGGCTTTGACAAAAACGAACAGTACAGCGACATCAATTTAGTCAAAAACTGCGAATCAGTCGTTAGAGATGTCTAGGACATGTAAAGCTGATGAACACCAGTGCTCCGGCCCTCAGAGTCTTTGAATTAAACCCGGAGGAACAACGCAGTAAAGGAAGACCTCGCTTTAGGTGGCATGCACAAGTAGAAGGGGACCTCAACCGACTTAGAGTGCGCAACTGGAGGCAGTTAGCTAAGGACCAAACTAACTGGAGAGAGTTGTTGGTTGAGGCCTAACTTCACTCCGAACTGTAGCGCCACATAAGTAAGTATGTAAAGAAGGCAAAAGAATATCTAAAACAATCTTATCTGCTAGTATTAAAAATGGACACAATAGATTTTACAACATTTCTTCAATACTCAATTCTCTGTAACAGTTTTACAACTTTATCATTTTGATAGTATAATCCTCCTGCATAGGTCTTGAATCACGTACGAGGACTCAACAGCTGTAACTACTTTGCCACGAAATCCTTGTAAACTAACATACAACAATTTCAAAAACTGTCAATATATAAACAGAGGATGGTACTCGTATCCCTGCTATGACAAAAAATTCTCGAACATAAGCTCGACTGTGAAACATGCAAACTTCAATAAACGTCATCTTTTGTCGTAACTCAATTTAATGTCTTATGTACCTTAACTGGATCGAGTACACAGACACTGACTGCCTGTGCATCGACTCCTTCCGCTCGATACCACTCCCTGCTGAGCCAAAAATATCGAAACTAATGCAATTTTCTATCAAAATAAGAAAAAAAATAAAAAAAAAAATTGTTATGATGACATAAAATCAATTTCACGAATATTATCACACCTACAACAGTTAAACTGAGCTCTGTAAGGAAGGCAGTGAGTAAGGTAAGGATATCTGTAAACTGCTCTATAGCATGGTGTCATCAAATTTGATGGAAAATACTGAGTGTATTCGAAGGGACGACACAATGTACGAGTACGAAACGCAGGATGGATTCTAAAGGAAATAAAGAAAAAAAAAAAAGAAAAAACATTGATAAAAGGATTCCTCCTTGGTAGTCTTGAAAACCCACTCGATGCTATTTCGTGGAGAAGCACCTTTATGCGCCGGAGAGAAATGTTGTTTATGTACATACATATATATTTTTATGGTTAGAAGGATAAAAGAGAGAAACTCTACCTGATGGAAGATATAAATTTGATTGACTACATGCTGTTCATTGTGCCAAAACGAGGTTTGCAGAGATGGAATAACATACTAACTCAAAGGACTACCGCACCGAACTGATTTGAAAATGCCAAATGGGTTAAAACATCTATCCCGCTCTCTTGGTACATCATCCAAATAGTCCTAACCTCATTTTTATGACCGTAAGTTGGTTGATGTTGGGATGAATATGTTGTTCAATGCATTACTTCCATTTGGTCCATTGTGAATCACTTCATGGTGTAGGGAGGGTATACACAATTTAAATCGAATGTAAAGGAAGCTCGTGTGGCTTATGAATTTTACCAAAAGCCTTTATCTTCGAATTTTTTAAAGCTTTGGTTTAGGTCAGGTTAGTTTGTTTCTATTTCCACCCTTAGACCAGAATAGGTCCATTGTAATCCTACATGATCAGGTATTCTCAATCTGCCCGTTGAACAAACAAGAGCTTAATATAAAGAGCTGGAGGAGGACATTGCTTTTGTGTAGTTTTCTTCAAGAGAGGTTGGTTGATTTATAGGAAGTGAGTATCTTCTTCTTCCTCATCCATGTAGCTTCTGCAGAAATCATTTGTAAGGAGACTTAACCAACGGGCAGTATTTCGTAACGATATCTTCTAATGTGCTAATGAAGGATATCTTTAGTCGGTTTAGACTGCTGAGGTCCAGCTTGTGGCAGATCTATTTCGTTATGGAACACGTGGTGCAGTTAGTCTACTCACGGTTAGTGGCGTTACATATGTCAAGAGCCATGCAGAGATACTCTTTCTCTGGTACCTGTTGTGTCCCTATCGGCCGGCACTCAAATAAAGTGCACTCTGAGTTCTTCCTCCAATTCTTGAGGAGATAAGCAGTAGTTAGAGCCAGGTTTAGAATCCAGAGACTGAATCGGTAAGGATGGTGATACCTTTTCCACAGCAGGACCTCCTTAATGCCACGATTAGGAAATCGAAAGGAGAACAGTTTAGATATTGGAAGAAAATACTCGTTTTCGTCTTAGAGCCATCTCAACAGAAGCAGTCAGATCTCCTGCAAGCCCAATGTATATCACTCTGCCAGGGTATAAAGTTTGAAAAAATGCTGGTAGAGGGTCTAATCAGTATCTTTTGAGAGTTTATTTAGAATAAAGTGATCAGTTCGCAGATCAAACAATACAAACAATACCATTGCCGGTGTTGGTACCGGTTTAAGGTAGATATTTCTTTTTTTTTGTGAGAGATTCTCCTAAAGACCATATCCTTTTCTATTTAAAGGAGGAGGATGTTACGTGTAAAGTTTTAGCAAAATACTTAGATATTCAATTTCCCTACAATTTATCCATAACGTATATGTGGCACGCCTACTTTTTAAGGGACGTGGAATGTATGCCCGGTTCCCCAAGATGTAATTCGCATACATCGTCCACGATTTATCTATTTCGACAAGGTTCTCGCCACGGTTCAGTATTCAAATATTTGACAAGACAGGTCCATTCAGAACCAGGGCATACCTTCGCATAAACAAGTTCAGGTAATTAAACTTATATTCCAATGATTTCCACACCTCTGACGCATTGTGTTGATTGTCAATTAAAAAAGCATCAACCCGTCACATCTGAGATTGCATACTTTTTATCTACGTCCTGCCTGAAGCTTAGACCCAACCTCACCGGATGCAGACGTCATATCATCTCCTCTAAAATGTATGTAGACGTTAGTTGAAAATATGCAGAACGTAGGCTAAAAATAGATTCCTTAGCGTAAATTGGTTCCGCCGGAGCAAATTAGGATTCCACTAAATGGACTTTTTAATGAAAAATTTCAAACCGAATGAAATCGCTTCCATTTTCCACCACTTTGTTGTTTTTTTGTTATTTTCATCTTTATAAAACCGTAGACCACGACGACCGTATGGCAACAATAAAAAAAAAGAGGTCAGAACAATGTTGGAAAGTTGAAAAATAACTAAACCCACACTCTTGCAGAGAAAAATGTGTCCTCCGGTATTTAGTAGTCTGGCGAGCGCGTATACTCATATAATGAACTCCAGTACATGGCGGCCAACTTGAGGTTTGCCGGGATATTATCCACTCCAGCATATTCTTTCATCTGAAATGGAGAAATTGTGTCCAGTTTTATTTTTTCTGGTCAGTAGTTCGGCCTCAAGTGGCATAAATAAATAGCAGAAGCTGAATCGGCGGGATTGGGGTTATGTCCTTTCGAGTATGTATGTGTGTAGGTATCTGGTTTTAGATTATTTCAATTGAATTTTTTTTATTGTGACGAAACGAGGCCATGGTCTGGTCATCATTGCTGATGGAGTATTATTTGCTGAGAGTATGGATTTTGTTTAAAATTAACTGTCACTTTAAGCTGTGGAGTATTAGAGGGGTTTGGATTTGGAATTTGGATTAATGATTTTAGATTAGAGAGTACGTATTTCTGGTCTTCCCAATAACGAACAAAGGCTTGAAGGAATATGAGTGTCAAGAGCTTTAGATAATAGAAACCTACTAGATTTTGTAGTTTATAATATTGGCTACATACATAGAGGTCGTTTTTTGTGCATGTACAAACAGGGTGGGCCAAATACAAGTTTCTTTTTAAACATGCAATAAAATGAAAAAAATTAAATTTTTTCCAATGTATTATGGCTTTATTAGTAAGATCAAACATTCCATTAATTATGGAAGACAATGTCGTTCAAGTGGCTACCTCGGCTGGCAGTAGCGCATTCTGTCACTCCAATTTTCCAAGAACTTGTTGATGGTTTCGAGCTGTACCTCACGGACTGCTTGGATGATCTTGGCCTTAAGCGCTTGAATCGTTTCCGGATTGTAGGCATAACATCGATCCTTCACAGTTCCCCACAAAAAAAAAGTCCAAAAGGGTCAAATTGCAACTCCGAGCCGGCCAAATGACATCGGCTGATAACACGATTTAGGAATTTAGTGCGCAAAAGATCGATTGTGGCATGGTTGCCATCCCGCATGAACCAGAGGTCGTCCAAGCTCGTGTCTTCAATTTCAGTAAAAAAAAAGTCGGTCCAATGGTCCAATGATGCCACCACTCCATAGTCCGAGCCCCAGATGCGGGAATTTTGTTTGTTAAGACAGCCGCCGAGAGGAAAATGCGCCTCGTCAGAAAAGATAATTTTTCGCCCAAAAGCGTTGTCCAATTCAAGCTGCTCTAAGACCCAAACTGCGCCTTCAATTGCTGAGTCAATTGGATCTAATAATCCGAGATATTTGCGCAGAATTTTCCTCAGGCTAGTGTGTGTTATGTTGACCTGTTGAGATCGACGGCAAGTTGATGTTCGTGAATGGAGTCTCACACTCTCGGCTACAGCAGCTACATTCTCGTTTGTACGATAACGAGGACCATGAGTGCTGTTCACTTGCATAGCAGTCTCACGAATTTTTTGCACAAACTTAGGTTGTTCAAGCGTAAAACGACTCATTGCGTTCCGCGGAAGTATGATACTGACTTTCTGTCAAGATTTCGAGCGGGAAACAGCTGTCAGTGTAAAAATAACATGTAATTTAAAAAGAAACCACTACATGGCCCACCCTTTATGTATGATTTTGGAAATTATACTTTTGGGACCTAGCAGCCTTGATTTCATTCTCTTCGTTTTTGTTAGCTTTATAGATCGTAGAAACTGGAAACAGTATACCAACTTCTGAGAGCAGAAAAGAATAAGAAAAACATTGATATAAGGTTTTTTAGAAAATAGTTTACTTTTCCAAAATTTAGAAGTGGTTCCATTTTCAATTGATTTATTTTGGACCAGATTTAGAATCATTCAAATACTTAGATGCAGAATCTCCGGTGATTTTTAAAGCATCTATTCCGAATCGTGTAGAATATTAACAACACACTTTCACAACTTAATTCAAAACAACAAAAAACATTTAAAAAAACTTAAATTCAATTATACTATACCACAAACGCGATAGGGTAAACTAAAATTAGTCATCCACATACCAATAGTCCGGCGGATCTACAACTGAACCCTCCTCACGCTTTGTCAACTCCATTATTTTTCATTTTCACCAAAATGTGTTCAACGCCATTGTCATCGATAATTCATTTCGAGATTTTATTAATTGTTCTCTGGCCGTCTATCCGATGATAAATGTATCTCACATTTAACACTGGCTACCAAATTGATTAGTGGCCTAGAATCATTGCAATCGATTTGTGTATTGTGCTTTATTTTACTTAAAAGTTTCAGTTTCGAAATTAATTAGATAATCATTAGAGGAATATGTTTCTGTTTGTACAGAGAAATCGTTCAAAAATAAATGAGCCCCATACGCCCGAGTGAACTTGAACCGAAATTTAATCCCAATTAATGCGAATGGCAAAAATTTATTTTCATGCACTTATCGCATTTCAAATCGTCATCCATTTTGGGCATCGAAAACTTAACGAAGCACCTCATTAAATTATTATACTTTTGAAAGGAGAAATTATTTACATCCATAAATTTTCAATGAAATTTAATACTTTCAAGGATTTTGCTGGTGTGGCATGAGCAGAAGAAGCAAATATTTAAAAAAAAAAAACAAAAAAAACTTCGTCCTCTCTTCGTCAAAGAGCAAAACTGGCGGAGGAAGGAAGTAGGGATCGTATAAAACTACGGTAATGTTATCCCTTTTGGAGAGAAAATTTTCAAGAACATCGATTAATTATTGAAATTATTGACAGCATCTGGTAGGGGGTTTGATGATAATGTTAATGAATGATATTCAAGACTAAAGCTATGGAAATGATGTGTCTATTTTAAGGATTTTTTTTCATTTTGCTTTTGACAGTATCCATTGATGGCTCTGTAGGGGCGTTGGCTAAATTGCTAGCCTCTGGATCAGCTGTGATAAATGTGACTTAAGTTAAAGAAAAAGTTTTCCATTTAACAAGAAAATGTTTACATTAGAAGGGTTGTGGGTGAATCAATGTCAAACTTCTGTAGATCGGTTAAGCCAAACACTGAACACAAACCAGTGCTTGAAAGAAGAAGTTTTTCCAGATGACGGTACCAATGTGGTTTCCAGAAGTGACAAAAACATCAAAAAATTCTAAAGAAGTCAACAAGTGAAACTGCATATCAAAAACACGAACAGGAAATATATGTATGCTGCAGGCACTTAAAGACTTACGAGTTTCAGCATATTTTATCAAAACTATGATGAACGCAGGGTCTAAACTACAAAACAGAATATAAACCCAAAGAATATAAGATCACCGGGCAAAGGCTCAGATTCGAAAATACAAGAGGTATAGTAAAACCACCTCTCAACAACCGGGCTGGTGATATCATTCGCGAAATACAGCGAAAAATTTAAAAAAAAATTCATGTAAAGCAAGAATATAGAATAAAAGGTAGACCCACGGTGGACATTTGGCACAATGGATATTGTATTCAGTACTAACCTCAAAGTTTATTCTTGATAACAAAATAAACACATCAGCACTTTTCATAAAAATATTGCCATATTTCTTTTGATTTAAAATGACACCTCTTGTAGTATGACTCTTTACTTACATGCCATTTTTAAGGATCAGCAACTAGCAACACAATGGGTGACTCTGTAACCAGGCCCAGAATAGTGCGAGAATACAAGAATTTGGTAACAAGGTTGAAAGTGCTGACCCTGTTCTGGGGCCCAGATATATAATGACATTGCAAGGGTCAGAGGTCTTGTACTTGCGTTAGGTCTTTCCATGTTCGCGATCAGAACCTTCACTAACGCTTGAAACTTTTAGGAACACAATCGCATGTTGTAGCTATCTCTAGGATTCAGATAGACTAAAGGACTTTAGTAGGAAATCAGCAACAATTACTGCCGTTTTCATGCGACACTTCCCTTTTGCTAAGCATCTCAAGATGCTAAGATTAAGTAAGTATCTATGATGTGTGAGGAGTGGGCAACGATAATTTGGCTCACTGCCGTTACTCGGATCAGGTGGTAGATCCTTAATGCTGATGTGGTGAGCACTGTCGAAGACCTGACAAACAAAAACAGTCATCCAAGGGCAAACGAACTATATCTTTCTTAAACGAGTCTAAAGACGAGGCAGAGGAAGAGATTACACTACTTATTCTGAATATCAACTCAGCACTGAGCAATAATCTATATTTTATGGGTTAAGTTATGCCTAAGGGCAAAGCGAAGTAGACATACAACATTAAAGAATCGGACAGAAAGTCACAATAATTAATAGGCTAGTTGCTTGAGGCCCAGGTCCATTCCGGACTGTAGCGCCATCTAAGTTAGTAAGTAATTAAGTAACTAAGTAAGTACTAGTGATGGATCTCGAGATATTTCCAATTTTGGAAGTGGTTCCCGTACAAATAACCACTTTAGCTTACAATAGGATTCAAGTTTTCCAAAGAACAGCAGCTATGTTGGTACCCCTGACATACCACTGCGTACTATAATTTGGCTTTACATGCAGCTCAAGGCCTTTAAGAGGGTGTTTAGATCATTGCACATACTTCCAAAAAGATTATGTCAATACAATCTATCTACGTAACGTCACCGGTCCGCTTTTGTCAGTTCCGGTCAAAAATATAATACAAAGTCGGTCATTGAAACTTCTCCTCCAAAGACTTAGGTAGCCACTTAAAATGTTTTATAAGAACCAGGCTTAAAATGTTCATAGACAAATCCCATGTCGAATGCCAAAAATACAACAACCAATCTGAAACAAGATTTCATACAATTTCTCCTTGGCATTGAGTTTCAATAAATTCCTTCGAAATAAAATACGAAAAAAAAAATTAAATTAAATTCCCATTTTATTGAAAAGAACACATTTGTGCCAGAAGACCATTACATACGCAAAGTCCTTCACATAACAGCAACACCAACGACAACGACAACGACAACAACGACGATGAAAACAAAAATCTCTTCAAGGATAATTCGAGAATCGAAAATTTTTCCGTCATCATCTTGTATCTCTTGATGCTTCACATTGCTTCGTGTTTTTATTGAGTTTTCTCAGTCTTCTTCCATTCAGCTTTGTGAATCTAATTTTCAAAAGAAAATTCCCAACAAATTGCTTGTGCACGCGTATGTGTTGTATGGATGTAGCACAGCTTTGTATGAAGGTTAATTTGTTACATGACAATTTTTCATTGAGTGCTGGTGTGCTGGAGCTACAGTCAAATGAAAATTTAAATAAAATTAACAAAGACGAAAGCCATTAGAAGGGATGTCCTGCCGCACCTCCTCGTGTCGTCTGCTACAGCAAAACAAAGTTACAATCCACCGAGAGCGGCAGGCAGGGGAGTGAGAGGATTTTCATTGAGACGCTAGCAATATGAATGTATGACTTTTCCGCACTTCGCCCATTCAATCGTCGATGTTGGGAAGGAAAATGGAAAAACGAAGGAAATATGATAAATGGTGGAAAATTTGTCAGCATTTTGCCGGCAGAATTTTGAATTACTTTTCTTCTTGTGTTGTGTTGGGCTTTTTTTTTTTGTTTTCTCTTTTTGTATTGGTTAGAGGCAACCAACCTAGTGACCTCCTCAAGGGTGTCCTTGCGTTTATGACCAATTTAAAAGCAATTTCGGTCCTGTCGGGCTAAAATGATGATTTCGACCCACAATTACGCATCTAATTTGCATGGCATTTCTGAGAAAAGACCTGCCGGCAAAGTTTCATATGACATGGTTGGTGGCTAGTAGCTAATTTGGGGACTTAAATGGGACCAGTGGGAGGTTCGATGGGTGGTGGTTTGGGGGCGTATGTCACTTGAAATAAAAACCAATTTATTTGGAACTTTAAGATGTTTTTTTTTTCTTCTCAAGACTCTTGGCCCTCAAAATATTAAAGTAGACTACTCAGGGTTTGTTACCAAGCAAGAGTAAAAGTGGGTTCATTTAAAGGTTATGTTTTCTTAAAACTTATTAGATCGAGTTCGATGGAAATGTAAGACGACTCTCTACGTATTGGGTGTCTGCATGTAGATATTATTAAGTAGGTATTATACTTTAAAGAAACTTTTTAAATGTGTCTTTCTCCTTTTGATTATCCCAAACCAGATACAAAAAAAATACAAATATTTGGCGCAACAGGTCTATGGGACCCATGGCCTAGGTTTTCAGAACCATTCGTGTTGTGAGTGTTATATTCTTTACACGAATGGAAGGGACCTACTTTTTAATGCCATGTCCGAAGAGCAATTTGTTAATTGAGAAACTTTTTTTTATGACAGTTATACTCTCGGGTGTTTGTCAGACGATCGCCAGAGACGGGGCCGTGAATAAATTTGAACGTGTTTTGGCTGGGATTTGAACCTCGAACTCTTTGCTCCGTAGTCCAACGCACTAACTACTAAGCCACGGCGTCCTAACCAGATGGACGGGAATTATTCGTTCGAATTTACAAGAAGAATGAACGAACTTCAAGTTCGAATCTCGAACTCTATGAAGTGCCTCCACTCATATAAAAATGTGGGTTTTACGTCAGTAACTAAAAAATGTTTGAATTTTAAATGCTTTAGCTTTAACGTAATAGCAATGCATTCGTCCCTACGTGCAAAAAGCGATTACAAATGCTATGTCAACGAAACAGTTCACTTCTCCTTAATAGAATCCAGATTATTTAATGCTATTTTCCAGTGAATGTTTGCATTTGCCAATTAAGAATGTACAAAGGACAAGGCTTAAAACCGAAGTATGTATATGCTGATACCTTGAACGATTGAACCATGACAACAAACGATGGATACCGCGATACCATGATACCACGGTTTTTCAAAAGGGACCTAACATTTGTTTTTTTGGAACAAAAAATCTACAGCTACGACATTGTAAGGCTTTTAGATACATGTAAGGATTAGGATCCATAAAAGATAGTAGGATTTATATTCAAAGCTGCACTTACCCTTCTTTTTCCTAGAAACAGCATTCCTTTGTTAGTTAAAAAGATCTGTTTAAGGCTTCAAGTCCTGACCGTATTAATCTTCTTTTAGACGCAAATGATCTGACAGGCACAGTTCTATCTTTAAGGACATTCATGATTTCCCTTCTTTTAAATATCTCCAACGAAGATTTTGCTAAACAAAGGCTGAAAAGAGTTCAATGGAATGACATTTGATAAAAGTGGAGATCAAACGCTGTTTAATATAATTAAATATCTTAAACTGTATCAAAGGAATTGTCTTTCTTTTCGAAGTTCGTTCAACTTATTCACTACGTCTGGCATAGCGTATCACACAGTACAAGTACCTACGTTTTAAACTGCAAATAGGATACATGTGTACATAAAAATCAATTTCACGTTAAATTGTTACGATTCCGAAAATATTTAGAAAAGCATATTTAAAAGCAACTATTTTCTATTTTACTTGGTTAATAATAAATTATTAAAACACCACAGGCAGGGGTAAATTCCTGGGTTGTGCCATACGTAGGGCCATTCCTGATAATGGAATTTAATTAATTTATATTCGCTTTGGTTGTGAAATATGTATGTAATATTATTTTTTTTAGAAAAATTCTGTTTGTTATCAAAAAAAAATATGTTTGATACATTATTCATTAGAAATGTTGCAAAATTAAAATGTTTTTTTTTTTTTTTAATTTGTTTGAGGATAATTGGTTTAGCGTTTTTCGCTTCATGGGGTTTTCTATAGTCTGATACCATTCGTGGGCGCCGTGGCTCAATGGTTAGTGCGTTGGACTATGGAGCAAGGGGTTCGAGATCGAATCCCAGTCGGGGAACACCTAAATAGTTTTTCACGGCCCCACCTTTCGCGATCGTCTGACAAACATGAAAGAGTATAACTGCCATGAGAAAGCTTCTCAAAAAACAAATTGCCCTTCGGACACGGCATTAAACAGTAGGCCCTTCCATTCGTGTAAATAATATACCACGCACAACACGAATGGTTGTGAGAAGCTAGGCTTTGGGTCCCATTGACCTGTTGCGCCAAGTATTTATTTTTTTTTGTATAGATGTAACCTATAAAAGGATATTTCAGGAAGTTTCACTCAACTTTATTACATCATCATCGAAGCTTGTTTTGTTGTACTATGTAGGTATTAAGTTTGGAACATAGTTCGTACCATAGAGAATAATTTAAATACTTCGACATTCAACTTATCTACATTCCATCCGTACATTATATATGACCATGCCCACTTTTAGGGGGCGCTTTAATCAAATAACCGATTTTGATAAGATTTCGCATGAAACATCCACGCCACATCCACGCCCACCTTATAAGAATGACAGTAAAAAGATATAGGTTCCAGCTGAACTAAGTACGTAGGTAAAGTCAAACAGGGCATGATCCTTTACTGATAGAGTTTCTCATAGAGAAATGTAGGCACGAAATGTGTACAGCACTGAATGTACTCGACTAAGATTCTAATCATATTCTAAGACTTTTTCTAGACTCAAAGTGCAGACCTAATTCAATTTCATTAATTTCTGACTCCAACCGAGGATATAGCCAAAATGAGGCACATAAGATACTTAGCGTCCATATAGCGATACATCTTTCACTTCAAGGATCCATTTTATACGCCCACTTAACCGATTAAGTGCGTTCATGCCGATTTCCCTCTCGTCGTGATGTCCTTTCTTAAACGGATTCCACTTAAGATGTCCATTATAAGTGTCGTTAATGTGACCCATAAAAACCACTCCCCAGGCAGGTTGTTCCGCTTCCGCATGCATGCTCATGCGTTTTATAATGCCGCTTTGCGCTTTACATATGTAAACCAACATACATACATATAAGTATGTCCTCGTGCGTATTAGTGCATTTATAACGCCATAACAGCAGTGTATTTCAGTTTATCGTTTGATTTTAACGATTGTCCATGAATTCTCCATTATTTACAATTTTTACCCCATTGCAGTCACCCAGTACTCGTGTGTGTTTGTAATGTGGAACATCCTGAAACAGGAATAAATTCACATGATTGTCGCATATTTATTAGAAGCAATGAAGTTGCCTGCCGTGGAGCAGCTCCATGGCTTGGAGTTAGCATTGTAAAACACGTGGACCTTGGTCACGACGATGATGGTCATAAAAATATTAATGACATTTTCGTGTGGTGGCAATATACACACTCAGTGTATTGCCAGTGCAGCTGGTGGCCAACAGATGTGTGCTACGATGTCCAGTTGAGAGTTAATGGGTTCTGCCTGAAAAGTTGTTAAATTACTACTGCGGGAATTTTCTGCAGATACATTTTTATTGTCGAATATTATTTGCATTTACATGTTGCAAGTTAAATATTTTCCCTAAGGACACGACCAGAGTTTTATTACACTGTCATGTGTGTTCAATATGTGTGGATGTATGCATGTATGGATATTCATATTCAAAATGTAATGAATTGACAAAAATTCCTCGCAGAACTACCACATTCATCTCATTTAAAGCTAACCGCAAAACAAAGGAATCTGAATTCAACTTCCTGCTTACTCCTCCGCCGGTATATATTTGCTTATCGTTGCCATTCCGTCGACGAACATAAAACTTAATATTTGGATAAAACTATGATCTGCTCCATTATTCTCTTTTCCTGCTCGCTTGAGAAGTTCGTAAGTTTTCTTCCGGGTTTTTGCGAAACGAAATGCTTCCCTTCTCGCTGCATGGGGGGTTGAAAAGTTTGCCCTAATAGAATTCTCTTGCAAAAATATCCAGTACGCTGGCATTCATTTGATTTGCGTCACTGAATGATGATTTTTGTAGAGTCCAATTCTGGCTCGTAAGTCTTCGTCGACGCTCCCACAAAATCCCATTAAAAATAATTCCATCTTCGGAGTATAGTGATAATGTTGGTGGGGATGGCGGCGGGCGGGGAAAGTTTTCGTTAGTTTTGTCGTGGTGTTATCGTATTATCTCTAGGTTGGGGGATGTCTGTGGATTTTTTGTACAATTTTTGAGGTTATTTTCGAGACTTGCTTCATCAGAGGGTGGATAGCATTGAAAAACAATTCGTTAGGGAAGAGTAAAGATATTGATCAAGATAAGTTTGCGGCTTGACTGAACAGCACAGTAGTTTGATGGAAAAGTTTTGGTTCACAGTTGAGTTTGACTAGGAAATGAATGAAGAACTGTGATTTGATTTTCTTATGTGAAATAACGTTTAAACCATTTGATGGTCAAACATTAATAGAGGATCACAGTATAACAGTATAACAACGACATCTGACAGCTTTAGAATAAAAAGAGTGTCACTAACCGAACTTAGCAAAGAAATAAAAAAACTGAAAAAATAACAAAGCCCCTGGTTTTGATTTAATAACCGGACAAATCCTTAAGCAATTACCACAAAAAGCACTAATGAAACTCCTGCATTTAATAAACGCTTCGCTTAGATTGCTACACGTTCCAGATGCGTGGAAGGTAGCAGAAGTGATAATGGTTCCGAAACCGGGAAAATCGCCTAACGACAAAAAATCGTACAGACCAATATCGCTCCTTCCAATAATATCGAAGGTATTTGAAAGGCTCCTATTGAAACGTATACAACCAGTTATTGAAGAAGACGACTTATACCTGATCATCAATTCGGGTTTAGAATCAAGCATTCCACAATCGACCAGGTTTACAGAATAACCGATGAAATTGAAAAAGCCTTAGAAGGACAAAAGATTTGCTCTAGCGCTTTTCTTGAGCTTCATCTTTGGCACGATGGCTTGAAATACAAACTAAGACAGGTCCTGCCGGAACACCTAAATAAGATCTTAGAATCCTACCTTGAAAATAGATTATTTCGTGTTAAACACGGAACTGAATACTCCAAATTCAAGGAAATCGCCGCCGGAGCTACGTTCGCGGACGATACGGCTATTTTAGCAACGGATAGTTCAATTGAGTAAGCAACTGAAAAACTCCACCAAGCTTTGGATAAAATCTGTGACTGGACAAAACAATGGCGCATTGTTCTTAACGAGACCAAATCGACGCATGTTAATTTTACATACAAGAAAATAAACAATCTACCCGTTTTTATTAATTCGGTACAAATTCCACATGCAAATGTAGCTAAATATCTAGGGATGACACTAGATGTAAAGCTCAAGTGGAAAACACACGTTAAAAAAACGCGATGAGCTTGAAAATTGTTTTAGAGAAATGTATTGGCTCCTTGGAAGATATTCCAAGCTAAGTGTACATACATACATACATAACAAACTGCTTATAAGTATGCAAGCAAGTGCTTAAGCCTATATGGTCATACGGCATACAACTCTGGGGTTGTACTAAAGCAAGTAATAGAGAATTTATTCAATCATTCCAAAATAAAGTGATAAGAGGAATCGTGAATGCTCCCTGGTATATTAGAAACAATGATATACAAAGAGACTTAGGGATCGCAACTGTGAACGACGAAATAACAAAATTTGGAAGCTCCATATTCGCCTTCGCCTGTAACCATGCTATACTCCAAATATTGGACGTGAGAAACCTTTTGCGCCGACTTCAAAGAACGAAACCGTTCGATTTAGCGCAATAAGAAGCAACAGCATATAATGACGGTATTAGCAGGTGATTTTGCTGAAAATCTACCTGCCTCACGCGAATATTATTGAAGCTTAAACTACTTACTTGTTAAGGAAACTTAGTTGTAGTAAACAATAAATAATAAAAGGGAAGGGTGTGTTTAGTCAGTAAAAATCTGACACTACTATGAGTACACGGTGTCTCATAGTGTCTTTTGAAGATTTTCACCAACCCACGAGAAAAAAAAAAAATTCGTAAGGAATGGGAAAAAGATTCTCGATCTAATTCATTAGTAATGTGAGGTACCACAATGAAAGATGGGAAAAGACTCTCGATCCATTGCAATTGCAATATATTCATTTATCTCCTCTCCTTCTGTGTATCATTTGGAAAGTACTGAGGTATATCTCAAACATAAACGAAAAAAAATCGGGATCAAATGAAAATGTTTGATCTTGACCTCCAATTTTTGGCTTTCTGTCCTGTGAGTCTCTCCTAAATCCCATCCAAGTAGGTTTCTATTTGTAAACACAGACAGTCAACTGAAACATTATTTCAATGTGTCATATCTCCGCAATGGCTTAGAAAATCCTTTATTATCATAATTTGTCCTCAAAAATGTAATCTCTTGTCCGCCAGTCCAGTGCCCCTCGTATGTCTTTTTAAGTCAACAGTCAACACCATTTAGTTCCAATTACAACCTAATCGAGTCATATACTCTTTTACTGCACTCTTCCGTTCGGCCATTACACCATTATACTCATACACCATCCCTAATGCCCAAAAGAATCCACAATCTGATATCCTTAAAAGTGGCAAGAAAACTATTTACTCAACCACAAAGCGCAACAACATGCTGCCAATGTCCGACGACATCCTTCGCTCAACCGATGACATTTACATCCCTCCTTGTCAGTCGGGTATTACTATGGCCATCATCGCCATCATCATCGTCATCATCATAACCATATAGCCTCGCCCGAGTGTACGAATTGTCCAGTCGACCCTAAAAAACATTCATGCCCATCGTTGTGTGTGGTAAAGGAATGAGTCTTACGCCTTTGGACGCACGGAAGTCGTCGGAACCAGTCATATTCGTTGTGAAGATGCTTTCAATTCGATTTCCCAGGAGACCGAGCTGCGCTGGTCACTGATGTCGGTAGTGTTGGTGGTGGTGCAAGGCAACAGTATTATTAGTAAAACATTTTATTGTAGTGTAGTGGACATTATTAAAGATTCTTCTTCTCCTTTCTACTTCCTTCCACTTATTGGGAAGGTTTTCGGTTACCTTCCGCTTCTGTGATTTTTCGATTCATTTCGATGTGACAGGATTTTTTATGCTTCTCATGGTTTTTTGGTTTTTTATTGCATTGTACAAGATGGTTGGATAGTTTTCTAAAAAAAAAAACAATCATCCTGCAGGAAAACAGAACAGATTCTTGGTGCTTTCAAGGGAAAAATTTTTCGTGTAATTTTTGATTTTTGATTCCTTGTGCATAAACGGCGGTTGGAGGAAGAGGTACTACACCGAATTCTAAAAACTGTACCAAAATGTAGATGCAGTCCATGAAGTCAAACATGTCCACAACACTGGTTCGGCCACATCGAGCAAATGGACAATATTGCTCCAGCAAAGAGGATCTTTGAATCAAAGCGTCCGAGTCGAAACGACAAGGAAGACCAAACTTCCGAAAACTGGACGAAACCAGAATGCTTGGCCTGGACAAATGAAAGCATCGTGCCTAAAGTTAAAGAGAATAGAAGGCTGCCTTGACTCACGCAGAGACTCTTCACGAGTCGGAAGTCCGCTAAGTAAGTTAGCAAGCTTACAAATCCATGACACCTCGGAGAACCGACTCGCGATTCAATAAGTCCCATTAGAGAATTGTATATTGCAACGGCCTGTATATCGCTATGGCCTGCAGAGAATTCCGTTTGGAAGAGGTCATGTCCAAGAAGAACGTCTATACGTTCGATACGAAATTTTCCAGTTCCCGTATACCACTTTCTGTTCGTGAAATTCATACCTAGGTCAGGATTGTCGATAGGGTTTATTTGGTCGCCAAGATCGGTGGTTTCATTACTGTGATATTGAACGATCCAACTGGCTTTAACCTCACGGCACAACAAACACCAGTACAAGAACGGTATAGACAAGTTGGACCATGCTAGTTGGCTATCGGCTATGGAAAACTTAACGTGAAGGAGGACAACTAAGAACTACTGGGGGATTTTCTTTAAAACTTTAGCGAACCTTCACTATCCAAGATTTAAATTCGAACACCTAATCCTTACCCCATTTTCACCCATCTTGCGCTCTACATACATATAGTTAGATTCGAGTACATTATGTTAATCTAATCTAGACATAGATCGCTGCAAATAGAAGAAGATATAATAGGACTTGAGGTTTCATGATTCAAATTTCCCGTAACTATTTGGCACTCACAAAGAGTGGTTAAGTATATGTTCTGACATTACTGCTTGTCTCCAAGTTGGAGTATAGGGGTTATCGTTGTGTTTTAAACCACTCTGAAGCATCTATCGCCAGTAAGCATTTGGGTTAGTTAGTAATTTAGCTCCCCATACTTCTCTCTTCCAGAGATGTCCTTGATATCACTTCAAAATCACTTCGACTCGTCGCAGTTGCCGTTGTACTGCCGGCACGGTAATTCTGTTACCGAGAAGGTCTGTTAGAAAGTATAATGCCATGCCACTACACATGCCGCGTCATTGATCGAAAAGCGTCACGATGCAAGAAGATGTTTAGATCCCTGGGAGTTTGGGCTATCATGGTTCATTTGGGATTAAGTTCAATAAAAACAACACCGTAAAGTCGGTACGTTTTAGAACAATACACTGCCAACTCTCTAGACGCAATTGAGATCTAAGTAAACCAATGCTGTCTACGAGCAACATCTTTGACTTGAGGTATGCCCAAGCTGCCCACATTTCATACAGCACGATACCCTTCTTCTTCCATAAACTATGGTGCATTAGATAAACTAATTACTTTCCACGTGAGTTATTTTTGAACCGCGATTGGATTACCTCAAGGCTGCATACTTTCCCCTCTTATTTTCCTTTCAAAAGAAACATACTTTTTCCATTAAATTAAAAGTTCAATTGGTCACTCAGGCAACGAACTCGAAGGCATCAATGCTATCAAACAGTAGCCCATTTCAGTGAACTCCTTCCCGGGAGCAGGGAATAACAATTTTCTTATCGTATTTCCTTAGATTCGTTCTTCTCCTGCTCTTGCTTCATTGCATTGAACGGTGTATACAATTTTTTTTTTGAAACAACCACCATCAAATCGGAGAACTTGCCTCAAATGTCATCGATGCGTAATGAGTTTTCGATTCGCAATCATCGAGTCTTCGACTTCAGCCACGATTCCATGCTGGTATCAACGTGTGGATTGGCAAACTACGCACGTACCGGGTCGATTGAATGATTCTCGTGTACTTGCTTCAGCAAGAAATTTTTTTTTTGTTATTTAGCTTTCAGAGCGTGGCCTTCCTTTTATTTTCCGCAGGTGAGTTCTCTAAGAAAGAGAAATAAAAAGTAGAATCCTTAGTGAAACTAGGACGTGTATGGTGTATCTGTACGGCTACCTCACGGCTCAGACGCGCAGTGTTCTGACGTAATTTTGCCGAAAGTAACAAAAGTTTGGGAAAGTGATTCCAGGATGCTTCGCTTATGTGTGTGTTTGTTTGTGTAGTACATCAAATGTACGGCAATAAAGTCCTATTGCGTGCGTTTCACCTTCGATACCCAGAGACAAACTGACGCGACGCACGCATTCACATAGAAGTCCACAACCAAACTTTATGCGGTTAGTTTGACATCGAGACAGGAAGATTGTGGCAGTAAGAAGGGCAGGCAGGTGGATGGAGAAAAGTTTCAAAGGAAGTTCGCAAAGAAATAGGTATCTACTTTGTCTCTGGTTTACAGATTATTTGACAGCCGTTATTGTTTTTCTTTTTCGTTTCCTTTTCCATTTCGATTCCCTATTTCTGTTTCTATTCTCTTTTCTATGTTTATATCGAGGAAATTGAGTATTTGATTGTATTTATTCTTAAAGGGATGTGGCGTATGTATGTACATACGTAGACATGTACGTCAGTGAGGATCAAGAAATCAGACGTAATGGAGGGGACGTTTTATTGAAGTTATATGGTAATCATATGAATTATTAAAACTTTATGCCGAAGAAGGGGAGGACAGTTGACAAACAAATATGGTTTCTAGAATAGATGGTATGGCATTATTTTGCGTGAGTGTGTTTTTTTTTCTTCTTTGGGTTTAATGGAAGCCAATTGAATTGAGTAGGTCGAGTAGTAAGAATTTTGAAATGTGTAGTGCAGACACAAACACGTTGAAAGGGGAATCCCCCGATATCGATTATCGATAATTCTCAGATTTGATATTTGGACTGGATTTAAATATCATTGACTTAGGAGCTGAATTATGGTATAAGAGTGTACAAAATTCTGGACGATTCAAATCAAAAGAAGGGTTAAGAGTCGAAAAGGAAAGGACAAAGGGTGGTGACAGCATCTAGAGCGCAGCAGTATCACTCGGATCTCAACAGATCCTTAGTGTTCTCCGGTGTGAGGTACCTGACAAAGAACAATACAATTAGTCCTACAATTATATGTACCTAGTGTTATTGAAAGACACTTGTCCAATAATTGTGTATCTAGTTCTGATTAGGTTGGGCACTACAAAAGGAAATGTGTAGAATTTTCCTCAGTCACTCTCTCACTACAGTCTCCCCATAGATCTGTGGTGCTGTGTCTCATTCTTCCAAAATGTGTGGCATTGAGTAGTAACTTGTGAACATACCTGTGAGGAGGGGCAACTATTTAGCGATAAAAGTTCTTTAGTTCTTTTTCTGTTGCGACGGATTCAAAATATTCTAGCAACACCATATGAGAGTGTGTCACCTTGCATTGACCATGTTGTCCGAAGTGATTTTGAATATTTTGACATTAGAACCAAGTTATCTGCTTGTAGTTCATTTGATTCTGACACTTTCTTAGCTAGCTCATCAACTATTTAATTCCCGTGAAGGGATATATGCCAAGGAACCCAGTAGAGCGTTAGCGTTTTGATTTGACTGTAATGGAAATGGATGAGATGCAATTGATTTCTGCTATGTATGTACACATGTAGATATCTATATGCTTATTGGTGTTCAGTATAGATAGGTCCCGTCAGGCCTCGGTGATGGTTAGGAAGCTTAATAGACCGGGCAATTGGTGCTTTCTCAGAGAATATACCGGAGAGAGTACTTTTGTTCACTTTTCACCGTGAAAATGGGAAAGTTTCATACGTGGCTAAAATTAATTAGGTGGCAGACTTCCCCAAAGCCCTTCACTAAACGTTCATGCTATACGTTACTATTCGTATAAGCATGATAATAAAAACAAATTTATTTGCTATTAGTTTTTTACAGCAGTACAGGGCTTTACATTCTAAACCTTTGGGAGGGTATTGCGCTTGCAGCTAACTTTCTCATCTAGTATCATACCCAAATATTTTATGTCAAGCTAATCTTACCTTGCTTTAGAGGGTTGAAATGCTTTTATTCTACTAAAGAGGACAAGTTTTATTATCCGTTTAAGGGTTGACACAGAGCCCACATTCCTTAGCCCATTCAGAGAGCTTAGAGAGAATATTTTCCAAAACTATAGCTATGTATAGCAACCTTGTCTTCATAAGCAGTTACATTACAGCCTTTATCTTTAAGGATTAATAGCGATTCATTCACCACAAGGTTCCAACGAAAGCAGAGAGTGCCCCGCCTTGCGAAGAGTTCCTACTTATAAACATCAGAACTGTGGCACCGCCCAGCTTTGAGTTGATAACGCTGTTTGATAACCAAGTTTGGTTAACTGCATAATACTTCTAGGTTCAACGTTGTTAAACGATTTTTCTATGTCGAGAAATAACAGAGTCTCTTATTTTAGTAAGTTTTGGCACACTTAGGCCTCAGCCAACGTATTCAGGCCGTACCCCATGCAACCCCAAAGTGTTTCTATAAAGCGCACCAGCGAATGCAGAGCCTAACTACCGAGTTCAATTTTTCATACGCATGCTGGAAGGTCGACACCTTGTTTAGTTTGACACTACAACAAATTTCTAGCCGTTTCTCCAGAGTTTTAAGAAAAAAAAACGATAGACTTAACGGTCTAGAATATCAGAGCTTATTTTGGATTATGAAACAGATCCAGGCAACTCCTGAAGATTAGATGCTAGAGGCATTTCCAAAGGATCCACCATGTCATTGCAACAGCTAGAGAAATGAGAACTTATTAACAACTGAAGGAAGTCGAAAAAGTGACCGAGCCATCGGTGGCTGGTGGCGCATTGGTTTTTACCTTTTACTTTGGTCAAATGTAGGTAGCAACGAGAATCAAAAAAGGTGAATATTTGAAACACGTTTTAATCGCTTAAAGGCCAAGAGCTTCGCATCACGTTAACCCATTCATTGCGGTGCCAAAACATACCTACTTTGCCCTGCCTGTCTTCAAAGAAACCCCTCTTGTTAAACTCGATATACTATCAGACAAACTATCCCTACAATAATACACGTTCAACCCCGACTAAAACCTCTTTAACATTTTTAGGCCTCATGCGTATGCCTGTAATGTATTTAGTTGACAAAACATAATGACACAACTTAGACAGTAAATAGCCATATAATTTCATGTCAGTTAGAGGTCTAAAATGCCATAACAATTCGACTTAACGACTCCTTTGTCTGTGTCAGTCTACAACTTGAACAATTCACGTAATGAGATCCTTTGAAAACTTTCCTCTTAGCCGTCATATCATATTCTTATACGCGCACCTCCAACATTGGTTAATGCCATTGGCTTACCTTAACAATAATTTAATAGGAGAGCACACTTCACTTTGACAATGCGCCCTCGCCATCAAGGATCTCTTTACGCATATAGGAAGAAAAACTGCCGCCATCAAACGACGACACCGAGAGTTTCCCGGTCCCATTAAGGACACTTGAAACTTTTGTTTTTCCAATGTTAATACGGAATCCTGTTTGGGAAATTATGAAATCGTTTCGTGTCCCTTGTGAGAGACGAAAAAGCCCTTAGATGTCTCATTTAATAATGAATAAGGCACAATGAGGTTCGCGTTATCTTGTGCATAGGGTAGTGGTTTTTGTGTTATTGTGTTCCACCAGCCAAGCTAATGGTTAGGGAAGGGCCTCTAAGTCCATTGTTTCGAAACGGATATGAGTGTGTGTGATGGAAATAATATTTGAGGCTTTTATTCTTCTCCCCTTACAAAGGACAATTCTTTGATTTTTGCGAATGTTAGCAGTTATAGTTTTTGTGTGTTCGTTGTTTGCTCGTCAGCCGAGAGGGATCCTAATGACGCCCTTGGGAGTACAAGGTACAATTTATTCTCCGCTCGTCCTTACTTCGCTGGTCTTAATTATGTATCGTAAAGCGGCAGTGCTGCGCATTTGAATTAATTATTAAGGATATCATTGGCTAAGCGCGAGAGGCCTGCCAAAGGAACTTATATTTTGTTGCAAAGTTGATGTGAATTATGGAGGATGTTTAATGGATTTGAAGGACTCTTGACGAGCCAAGGAGGAGGTTTTGTTATTGTTTTGATTGGCACCGTAGGGAGATTGCTTTTGATGTTAAGCGATGTTCGTGGTAGAAGTTGTTTGAATTGCGTGGTATTGCAGTAGGATAGAACAAATGACAGGAGCATTTGGTTTCGAAGAGCATTTAAAAAGTTCGAGGGAAACTCCGCTAATGTCCTCCACTGATGAGGTATTATTACCATGCAGGATACGTTGCTCTGAGTACTTATTTTGTCCTTGATCATCATCTAAGTGATATACTTAGGTGGCGCACTCCTCGATATGTTCCTGGGCCTTAACTGCTTCCAGATGAGCAATAGAAGTCGCATTACAGGTCGCCTTCTAGACAAAGTCTACCTTTATTGAGTTGTCCCTCCGCGTTATATTCGCAACCTCGTCGGGAGATTCGCTGGATTCAAGAGTTTTGATTACCCCTGACAGCCGATGTACATAGATATGTATGTATATGACAATATCCCATGCCGATACTCCATTAACCGCCAGCCAATCAGCTGCTTAACGATTAGCATTGATTTCGCCTTGAAAAACCCTACGAAACTGTGGACAGGTGAATGTCCAAGTCTTCTGAGAATACTCCTCCATCGATTCCGTCGTCGATTTTGGACCCGTCCGTAAAAATTGACAACTAGTGCACGACATCATCCTGTTTGGTATCGATAATTTGTAGCCCACATAGAGGTTGTATTCGGTAGGCAAGTGGTTGGTGACCTGAGGCAGATGCCGATGCATCAGTAGTTCGTATACCGGCGTGTTTAGTGAGTTCTTCCTTTCATTGTTTGGACCTTCACAGTCTATCAGGCAGAACAAGCAGCCATTTTTTTGCGGATGATGTCAATTGGGCGTAAGTGGAGAATAGTGTTCAGAGCGGCAGTGAGCGGCAGGTTGAGAGATAGGTTGAAGCATGTTAAATTGATCGACTGTGGATTTCCTGCCCGGACTGAAACCGGACTGCTAAGGCCGAATAGAGTGTTGACTGAGGGTTCCAGACATTCACACAGCAATGACTACAATCTTGTATTTGATGTTGATGGCACGAATTCTTCAGGGGATATTCTTGCCGAGAGTTCATTCCCCAAACACACACTCGCCTCATCAAGTCAACTTCAGCTGCTTTGAAAATTTCGGCCCGTAGTAGTATATTCAAACGTTCTGATGGTCTCTTGAGATTTCGACTTTTCGACGTTATATGAAATATTCCACTAATTCGCGTGTATTAGTGATCCTTCATACAGCCCATAATCCAGTTTGCCCAAAGCCCCTAATTCAACACGCGAATATTCTCCCGTGCATGTCCATTAAGAATGCAAATACTGTTTTCATTACAGGCTATGCTAAGTAGTTTACAGTTAAATAAACCCCTTAACACAAAAATGCCGACATTTCAATCTGCATAATATTTTAAATTCAGAAATTAACCAAAAACTCCGTTTAGTAACATGGCCAGCTTCACTGGCAATAAATTACAAAATTTCGATCAAAATGCGGACTCTTCCGTTCGATACAATGAATCTAGATGGTTATGAATTTCCCAAGAGAGAGACAGAATTGAGGTCCATCTGTTGCCAATTGAAATTCATTTATTCATTCATCACTGACCCGCATCCATTCATGAACCCATACCCATCCATCGTCCATCCTATTGACCCATATCAGGGAACATTTTTACAGTGAAGAACCCCCTCTCAGCTTCCTCCTGCGTAATGTGCTGAAATTTGAATGCCATTTTGTGTATGAAATCAAAATGTCACGTGTTTCTTTTTTAGTGGGCCAAGACCTTTGTCCATTTGCTCATATCAGAGGATTTAGGTGAGAGCTACAAGCAATTTCTCGCTTACCTATACAGATACATAAACTCGCCTATTGATTTAATAATGGACGACTATTGGGAATGGTACAGTGAATAATTATTACTGCACAGAGTGGAAAGTCCAAATTACGGTAATAGCAATGTGTACTAATCAGCCGGATATCCTGCTATAACAACATTTGGGTTCGTGCAGAACGCACATGTCCGGCGGGTGTTTAAAGAATCCCCAACGCACGTGTTACCGAGTTACACAAATGTTGCAATCATGGCAGGTGATTGTATATTTTGTGGCAATATGCAAAATTGAATTTGAAATTGGTTTGAGGCTTTCAGCGCGATTCGATTGTGGCGAAAGCTGATTTGTGAATCAAAGTTTTTAATTGCAGTTTATTAATATTTTATTCAAACGTTGTTGCGTGATGTTGTCCCTGCAGTCCTTGTCCAATAACTTGTTCATGAATGATATAGAAGGCTTAACCACTATGAATAGGAATTAAAGGGGCTTATTAGCTACAATGTTTTCAAATTAGATGAGATGTGATGCAATTGCAGGAGATGTGGTAATACTAAGAGCATACTGCTACTACTATAACTCAGAAGAAATTTGAATATAAAAGTTTTCAATTAAATTACACACAATAGAGTTTCAGCAAAAGTTGTTGTTTAAACTGCAAAGTCCCAGGATGACATTCCCAATTTAGTCATGTTGTTGCAGCTTGTTAGCAGTGCCACCAAATTAGAGGAAAATAGGATTACACTGTTCCCCTATCATGTTGACATGTATTTCACTGTTGAGCTTAAAGTCCCGAATGTAGATAAGTATATTGTGTCCTTACCAGACAACAAGGAATGCAAAGTACCTAACTTCTATACTGTTCCTAACATTGCATCGGATATGTCATCCCTATGTATCTAGTATGACTTTGGACTTAGTGGGATCTTGAACTCAGTGTGACCTAAGTCCCAGTGTAACATAGTTCCCAGATCCAGACAAGAGCTAAAGCGTGTCATGGTTCGTTCTTGAACTACATATCGAAGGATTTTGACGATGGAAAATGTAGGAGAAGTTATGTGCTTTTGCAATTCTCGTTTATTCGATCTGGGATTTCACTGGACTTATCGCAGAATCTGCAGAGACTTTCTTCAGATTAGCGTAGCTTCCCAAGATGCTTCTCCGGTTATGTTGCTTCGGTTTTATTGTTTCAGATGTCACCTGCTTTACTTCGAGAAACGGTTTCTGTTCTACGGTACCGATGATGGAGTAAGTTAATAACAAATATCTGGTTGAGTTCCACAAGGATCGATATTAGGAGCCATCTTATTGTACAATTTATACGATAGGGTCTTAAGACTTGGAATTTCTAATGAAGCTTTGGCAATGATAAAGTAATTGTGGTGGTAGCTGGATGTGGTGGTGGTGGCACTTGGATTAGAGCTCGCAGAACATAAAACAGAAGCAGTACTAGTAAGCAGTCGCAAGAAAAGAGAGGCAATCAACATCAGGATAGGTGATCATGATACTTATAACATCAAAATGGGCTGTCAGAAAATGATCGATGCTTATTCGGAACAAGGAACACCTTAAGTTAGTGCTGCCTTATCTAGAATTCTGACTAATATTAAAGCACCTAGACACGTGACTAGTTCTGTCAAGGGTTCAACTTGATCTTAATGTATGCGCCACCAAGATGTATGGCCAACTCAGTCAACAAACTATATGCATTAAACGGTTTGCTGTGGGTCAAAGGATGCTAAATGTGACATCGCGGAGATCCTACCAGGGGATATCTTGGCCAGTGAGCCCTTTGTAGCGCATGACAGGAGAAATGGACCAAATCTACAAAGGGAAAATGGACCCATCGACCTATACCGGATATACACAAATGGATGAACCGAGATTACGTAGAAGTAGATATCCAATTCGGTCAGCTCCTAATCGGATATGACTGATTTCGAGCGTACCTCAACAGGTTGCGTCGAATTGCTTTAATGTAATGCATTTATACTTTCCAATCCCTTCTTTGACCTTTCTTAGAACCGTTCCTCTTGCACAGTTCTCAACCACAAGGTGAAAAAGAGTCAGTTCTAAAAGTTCCTCCATGGGTACAGTTCGGCAAGTTCTTATGGCCCCTGTTTGAGTGTCTTTCTCGTGCTGTCCATGCAATAAAGCCACATGCGATCATTGGCCTCAAGATACTACATTCCCATGATTTGGCCGCTTGGCTCCAGCAGATCAATAGAGCTCGAATCGCTTTCCTGGTCTTTTTTCCAGTTGACCTTACTGTCCAGGTTTATTCCAGATATTTAACTTTTGTGATTGGTGTCAGTATTGTATCGTCAAGGTTTCTTTTCCTTCTGAAAGGTATTACTGTAGCTGTTGTCGTATTAAGGATAAGCCCAGCCGTCAATGACCCTTTCCAAGTTATTGTAAGTCGCCTTCACACATAGGGTCATTGGATCGTGACACATAGGGATTCTTCATATATACTTCTGGCAATAATGACTATGTATGCAGAGTATTCCTGTCGATAACATGATTCGTCAAGTAGCTCATCAACAACAAGGCTTCACATTAAGGGAGGTAGAACTACTTCTTGTGAACATTCTCTTGCTGCGTTGACCTCAATGACACTTTTAGACGTATGAGTCTGATCTCGTCCTCTGGAGTTCATATATCCACTTCTAGACTCTATTATTTACCCCTACTAGGTACTAGTAAATAGAAGAAGATTGTTTAGAATTATACTCACAGGTTGTTCATCGGATTTGCAAAAGTAAAATACATTACACCGCGCGCCAGGTGGTCACACGTGACGAATAAAGCGAAGATACTCAATCCCCAGCCCGTACAGCAGGTGCATGATAGAGAACGAACTAGAAAACTAAAACCTTTATATATGCCCAGTATTTCACAAGTCATAAATCTCAGATAATCTGTTCACATCATTCGCTTAATAAACCCCACTTATGAAGTCCACTTACCACCAAACTACAATTTATTATCCATCATCGCCACAAGTAAGGAAGTCACGTTTTTCACTTTCAATACAATTAGCTTTGATTCAGTCAAAGCTGAAGATTTATCGCGTTGATTCACGCCAGTTACCTTACATTACTTCAATATCAAACTAAGGTAATCCCCTGAGTTAATCTCTAACCAGATCAAGTCTGCCAACATGCAGCGCACACTTGAGGAAAAAAAAATCCAGAAACAACTCAGCATATCTGTCAAGATCGTGACCACGAATACGAAGTACTCAAACTACTTAAGTTGTGTGTATGAGCAGAAAGAAGAAAAATAAACCTCGAATCGACGGCCTTGATATTGGTCGACATGCAAATTCTTGTCCCATTACCACTTTGACGGTTGAAAAGGCACGGCAAGTTAAAGAGCTGTAGTGCAATGACTACATGTCCTTGTGTGCAATGAAGGCTCTGTGCTGCAGTCGTCGCTCTCTTATGCTGACATCGCATATTTTACCACAAGTCATCCGAGTAAGTTGGGAATCCTCATCTATGCGATGTGATTTAACCACGGAGAGAAACAGGAACATGGGGAGTTCCTACTGATGCTGGTGGCACTAATGCATGAACGAATATGTGAGGCAAGCCTTTTAATACTTTATTAGGTGTGGGTACGAACTAATTTGCTGGTACGTCAAGTGGATCTATTCAGCGTTGTCCTGCCCAGTCCTTTCCTTTTGTGAGTTATACTGTGATTGACCTAGTCCCCAAAAATAAATCAGAGTCTGCTTTAGTCCCAACTAGATTAAGACAACATGGCAAAGCAGTTGTAACATTGGCAGCATTAGACACTAGCTGGTCAGGGAGTGAAAGTTTGGTGAATTTTTCATTGACATCCGACACCAGTTGGTGGAGAGCAGCCTTGCGTGATATGTTTTTAAGGTTTGTGTTAGTGTTTTTCAAAGTTGAACAGTACAATTGAAATGGCTTTCCTATTGTTTAATTCTGAGTTACCTGAGTTATGAGTGGTCACAGTCTGAACGAAATCAAATAGTGTAAGATACGTTCTTTTATTGGTTCCAACCAAGTACCCTTTAAAGTAGGTTGTATGTACATATGTATATGTTGTAGGCAACATCGATTTGGGTTATGAAGACAGTAAGTGAACCAGACCCGGGGTGAACCAAAGCTTCAACTAACAAGCCTCTTCAGGCAGCACAATCCGGGGATGATATTATCTACTTGTGCGTTATGCGGGAGTGGAGTCGCAGATTTTGCGTTGTCTTGTTGGATGAACCTCACGTGGCTTAGCCATGTTAATGGATCTTTTTGGTGAGGCCGGTGTCGGTGTATAGTACTTAAAATCGTCTCCTCCAGGATTCGTCAGCACAGGTGGGATCATAAATCAAACAGAGAAGTTTCTTTCGAAAATACCAAGTTTTTTTAGAGAGAAGTGACGTCTGCCCAGGACAGGATTTGAATCTGTAACCGGTTCTTTGTGGGTGCTCCTCGTTCAATTAATAGGCCCAGTACCCAGTACCACTAAATCTGTGATAACTGTCACTATTCTGAGGTTAACTACAAGTCAGCTCACCAGAGCTCCTAGACACAGATCCACAGTCAATAAAGGATATACAGGGTTTAAGTCATTCTTCGAAATTTCTCAAAAATTCTACTTAAACAAATATTTGGAAACATTTCATCCAATACTAGTCAGAAATAAATCAAAGTAGTCATCCTAATGCTGTATACAGCACCAATTGCTAAGTGAACACGCATTGCCCTTGTAAACCCCTGATCTGTATATATACGAGTCCCACTATAATTTACTGTTGAAGACAATTCAAGGAGCGAAAGACCTCGAAATTATAGAACCATTTAATTAAATAATAAGGTAGATGCATGAGAGTACTGCTCATCAACGCCTACCACCGTCTTAGTCCGCCTAAAAACCAAAAGGCTTGTCCTATCTGTAAACAGAAGGAATCTAAGCCTCACAATAGAAATAATTACAGAACACTTTCTGATAGGAAGGCATGTCATCAGAATGGTAGTCCTGTCAAATGATTTCTGTAGAAGCTGCTGAGATGAGGCAGAAGACAAAATAACCTCCATTTTCTCGGTACAAGCACTAGCTCTTCCAAGAAAGAGGTTACTTTTCGAACATATAAGTGACCTATCTATCATAGACATTTTAATACTATCTAAATATACATACATATGTACACTGCTGTGCAAAATAATAGCCATAGTTCTTCCTGCAAACATGTCCTTTCTCTGTTACATTTTAAACGCTCTTGAAATAATTTAATTTTTTACTATTTTTTGATGAGCTTTAGTAGCGCTTAAAATACGAGACAGCAGCTAAAACCAAACCAAACTGTTTCTAAATTAGTAGCACGTTAGGTTAACAGCAAATAACTGAACAACCTTCACAATTGTTTAGCTGTAACACTATAACATTAACATCAGTCACGTCTATTACTCTTACGCACCCCACTCGTGTGGTAGTAGGCAGTAAGGATCCAATTGAATCAGTCACTCTACCTAACTAATACCACTTGCACAACAATACCAAGGGTTCGATTGTTTGCAATCTGTACCTTCACGGTCCACCCTACAGATAATGTTGACTTAGTCAGTCATCCTATTCAGCGACTTCATCAATAACAGATCTCACAACCCTTGAGATATGTTTCCCGGGAACCCGGGTAATTGACCCGGGCTGCTAAATATCTAAACCTTCTCTTGGTCTAACTGCATCCTGGATAGCCACCTTTCCTAACCTAACCTAGTCCAGTCCGAAAAACTCTTGGTAAAGATGAGGTAACTATCTGTCAGTAAGGGATGACAACTCCTAAAAGAAGCTAGAAAGAGTAAGAAACCGTAATTCACTTCCTTTCTTTGTCCATATGAATCAGAACACTTTCAATCTATCTTCAATGACCTAACCAACCCGGAATAAAAAGGAATTGAACTTTCGAAACACGAAGAACCCTTTTCGATCTTTACAATCCAACTGAATGCATATTTCCTGATCTGGTGAAAAGCTATTTACTCCTCTAATAAGGATCCACCGAAACAAAACAACCCTCTGACTAGTCATAATAGTTAAACAGTAACACGTCAAGTGAAAACGACTGCCTTGGGCCCTATAAAGTAGACAATACAACTTCATTACACAATGTTACCCTGTAGACTCGTCACAAGATGTCTCGCCATTAAACGAATAAAGGATATCATTCTGCACACTCTGCCTTCACCAGCAGACAACAATTCGCGTTTGATTATTTTTTTTTTAACTTCACGCGAAACTCTGCATCACATTACAAAGAAATAAGAAAAAAAACGTGTAGATACCTTCCCTTTGTTAATCTACACCACAGAAACAATCCTCAAAGTAAATCCTTAGATCAAAACAAAGGACTTCTCTTTTTAACCACCTTAAACAAAGCATACCAAGCACACATTATACCATTTCAACAAAAAATCCACACCTCCTTCATAAATAGGAAAATAAAATATATACAAAGATTTAGTAAAACAAAAAAAAAAAGGAATAGGAAAAATCTCTCATATCTCCATCTTGTCAACATCCTTTTGAGACATTTAATTCGTCCTCCAGCCAGTCTCACCCAAACGAAAACAGTTGCTGCTACTGCTGCTGCTACTGTTGCTGAAATTCCTTTTATCTACCTTGACGCTTATGCATAAGGACGATTTTGTCACAGCAGTGTGTGACAACGTATAAAAAATGGAGACACACACAAGTAAGAGTTTATTCATTTTCTATGTGAATACCTTTAGGATGTCTTAGGGGCGAGAAGAGAGGCGAGGTGAGGGCGGTTCAGTGAGGAAAAGAAAATGTTAGGGGGAAAAAAAATATTCATTTTGGTCCTTTTGATCATATATCTTTAAATAGCCGTTAATAAATCTTATTTCAATTTAAACTTGGACGAAACAGAAGAAGGTAAAGGTATGGATTCAATGATATATAACAAGCTATACGAGTTCATTGTATAGCTATACAGACACGATCATACTGTTATAGATGAGTCCAAAGGGCAGTGAAGCGTTCTCACATCACCCCCCACTATCAACTTCTACTGTACACTTCCACTTTGGTGGCTGGTACTTTCGTAGTACCTCTACTAAAGGCCTTGGCATTGACCAAGCTCTTTGAAAGGTCAAGGGTGGAGAAGATTGTTTTATTTGTAAGGTATTTCCTCTTACTCCAGTCGAAAGCAGACGTACACGGAACGACAGCGTCATCTTTAAATTCCACCAGGGCAATCAGGCTGAGAAGCTCTAATCAATTAAAGGAGCAATCCGCAGGACATGCCAGCATAGTATTGATGTATCGTCATCTCCCACCGGTCACCGACCATTTTCAATTATGGCTATAAAATCTCGCTACCTAACAGAACAGAATGGACTTAACTTACTTAACGTACCACGTATCGCTGTCAATTTTTACGGATGGATCCAAAACTGAGAGCGGAGTTGGAACCGGATTTTCTCAGAGGCATCCAACTCTCCTTCAACCTCCCGCACTAATGCAGCGTCTTTCAAGCCGAAATCTGCGCAATCCGGCTGACGGCTAATGCAATATGAGCATCGGAGATTGCCATATACATACATCGACAGTCAAGCAGCTATCAAATCTCTCGCATCCAGCACTACGAGATCAAAGCCAGTGAAAGGCTGGCACGTATCTCTTAACGACATAGCTGGACAGTATAACCTCAACCTTTGCTGGTACCAGGTCACTTTGACATATCGGAAAATTGCGAAGCCGACGCATTGATTAGAAGAAGTTCCTTTGATCTAGATAGCATAAACGTCTACGACATCGAGGCGCCTACTTCGTATGCTAAATAAAAATACCTGATCAACGCCAGCAGTAAGGCTGGCAAACCATCGATGGCATCAGCCTGACCATTGCAACACTGCTCTGGCCAATTTATAGGCCAGACATGCTCAAAGACTGGGCATCCCTTACATTAACTTTTACTGAAGCTGTAGGGATGAGAAGGAAGAGGAGACCATCTGTCACCTCTTATGCACATGCCCTGCACTTGCCAACATTAGAAAGGCTTCACTAGGTAAATACCTTTTCAACGATCTCAATGTTCTGAATACCAACTGCACGGATAACATTAGCTCCTTCAAAAAAGGAGCGGATGATTCCAGGAGTAAGAGGGTGACTCACCCACCTTACTTAACGGCAGCACAATGGACCTCTTCTGGTCTAAGAGCATACTCATCGAGGGGCGATCTGAACCAACCAACCAACGTCGAATATTAGTAGTATCCTTATATGAGCTTCTTCGATATATTTGTACCTCTGGTCTTTAGGAATCTCCAATACTGAGGCAGGGTGTTGGAAAATATTTGATGGCGGATGAATCTTTAATGTGTCGGTTACTGAATCCACACAATCCTCGACCTCGTTCAAGGGACATAAACGAGAGCTTAAGCTTCAGCTGGATAAATGGTGAGGTCATCAACCACACTTTCATATCCTTTTTTAAAAAATTACGAAGATTCTCAGCCCGGTTCCAAGTTCACCGAGTCCTTCAGGGACTTATTCACTCTGAACAGTACCAACCATATGGACATCTACATAGACACCCAGGCAGCCATCAATCGCTTCTATCATAACCAGCTCAAAACTGGAAAAGGCTTGGAATTAGCAACCTACCAACAGATCATTCGGCCCTAACTTCGAACTTTCACAACATGTCCAACGCAAGGTGGAATCCACTCTCCTCGTGGAGAAAACTTTGGACCCATTACAACATAAAAAGGACTAGAGAACTCTTATTACAAAATAGACCAAAGCGAACCTTCCTCTTCAAAGGTTACAATTCAATGCTAGCTCACCTTAATTGAAAAGTAATCACCACCACGGACCTATAGGGATGCTGTGGCGACACAGAGGTAGAAGAAGACACAACACTCTCGGAAATGTATCATTAAACAACCTCAACGAACTAGCTACACTGTAACACGGCACCTAAAACCTCCTCAATGTTCATCACAAAAACGGATTGATGCAGGAGGGGTGCTCTCGTCATGGACTAATATGTTGGACTTGTTCCTTCTAGAAAGTGAGAAAACTGGATTAAACTAATACGGAAGTCTGGAACAGGCAGCAGCTTCATTATTTAATAATTAGGGCCTTTGTCAGGCTAGGCTCCCAGCAATATTTGGCGCAATAGGTCAATGGGACCCACACCTAGCTACTCACAACTGTTCGTGTTGTGCGTGGTATATTCTTCGTACGAATGGAAGGGGCCTACTGTGTAGTCCCATGTCCGAAGGGCAGTTTGTAATGAGAGAGACATTTTTTTTCAGTCCAGCTCTTCCCTGGATTTTCAACTAGAGTGCCTGGCACAGACAAAACAAATGGACATCAACGCCCTACCCGAAGAAACAACACAGAACTGGATGAAAACTTGAATTATCTTGGCCAGACTAATTGAAGGCAATAGGTTAATATTCTATAAGAAATATTTTATAAGAAAAAAGAAGATTTCCAAGAGAAAACCAACACTATTTGCTTTCAAGACCCTCGAAATGTACTTCGTAAGCAAAACGCATCACAAACCCATGAACGACTTTAAAAGGAATCAACCAAAGGAGATATTTTGGACTAACAAGGTTAACAAGACAAGAAGTTGCAAAATTAAGGAATTACGGCACATTTATTGGTTTCAGTGTACTACAGGAAGGCTTCCCAACTGTTTAGCATAGCTTTGGGTTCGCCATGTCTATGTTTATAGAAAAACAATCTTGCAAATCCGCTTATCATAAAATAGGCATTTCTGCTGAAAGAAATTTTGGGTTCTATAACCTGCATAGATTTCTCTACACGGAAGAGAAGCCTGAAATCACAAAGTCCGTGAGCAGATAATGATAAATGGAAAGAAATATAAATATTTTTTAAACTCATCAGGATCTCTTTCCAAAATTGTTCAATATTGATCAACTTAAATAAAAGATTTACAATTGTTAAATTCCGTGCACCTACTTACATTTGTCTCTAATCCTGTACCATCATGTTCCACAGCGTCAAGAGGCATACACTTTACAGAAACGAACGCGAACTCCGAACCGATTTTGACTTAATATATTCTACACTCACACTACACTCAATAATAATAAACATTGGAATAAACCTTTTACAGATAGTTTTACAAAATATAACGAGAAAAAAAAACGTAAAATTAAAAACTCTAGTTCGGAGATTTCGAATTAAAAACTCCCCGCACCAACCACGTTTCACAAAGACTCAGTGTCACTGCGTTGTCAGATTATGAAAAGCTCTTGTAGGATGGGACTTTTGACATTTTATTGCTGCTGCTTTTGCCAATAGAGTGAGCTTTTGATCTTTGGTGGGAGCTTAATAAAGAGAGTCACTTTGGGAGCGCATATTTTCAAAAGCACGATAATAAGAAAGCGAAATGGATGATCAATTTGAAAACCCACCGCGAATTTAGAGATTGATTGAAAAGGATCTAGGTAGGGTAACAACTAGGTGTTTGTCTCACCGGGAACATTATCTCAGCATAAGATATTGGAATTGCGGAAGTATAAGTATTTTGTGTTTAGGAAAAGGTGGGCGTGGCTTACAAAAAAAGGCTTCATAGAAGTAAAATGTCCCTATATTCGCCTAAGAAAAGTTGGTCCTGGCGGGAAAAATGCTTCAAAATAAAAAGGTAATACCAGTGAAAATCTTGAGAATTATCGCTCAAACATGTCCCCAGATATTCCTGAAAATCAGAAAGCGAACTCCAACACAGTTCCATGTGTGGTCAAATGTGATCACCATTAACGATGCAGTAAAATACGTGGGAATGTTACTGGACTTGGAAACGTTTAACTTCTGGGACCATTTCAATCAGTATCTGATCGAACCACGAATATCACTAATCACCAGTAAACGAAGACTTTTCATGTGAATCACTTATAAGTCATCCTCCTTCAGGTTGGAACCTGGATTTTCATGTCAAGAAAGGATCTAGACAAGGCGACGCGCTGTCATCTTATTTGTCTAACATCATACTTAGAAGGTTTGTGCGAAACTTACAGGTCAATACGGGAGGCACAATCTTTAAAAAAGCCTGTGCAATTACCAGCGAATGCCCATACTTGGATTCTATCTAAAAGTGGATAAAAATATGGTCGGATAAGACAGAAGGACGACGCAGTAGAGGAAGACATTATCTTATGTGAAGCGGACAATATAAAGGGACCTCAACCGCCTTGGAGTGCTTAACTGGAGTCAGGTAGCTAAGAGCTGTCACATGGAGAACTCAAAATGAACTGCAGGACTGGAGGCTGAACATCTTCGTTCAAGCCTCTACAATTAGTGGCGTAGGTAGACTTCAAGAGAACCTTTCCAAGCTCGTTCTCGAACAGAGAAGAAAGGAAAATCGGTCGGCCTACCGGTGATTTCCATGTCCTAACAGTGGTAATAGCTGCCCGTGAGACTGCATTGAAGTCAATACCACGAGAAAATATTACATTTTTTATCGACAGGCAGGCAGCAATAAAAGCAATTACTACATTATTGAAGTATAAACTTGAAGCTAAAGATTCTTGGAACAGAGACCAAGGTTGCCCTCTGCTGGGTGCCTGCGCACGAAATATACCAGAAAATGACAAGGCCGCTGCACTGGCAAGAATCAACATCAGAACAGGTGGACACATCGGTGTCGACTTCCCCACTAAAGCAAGAAACAGGGGTCAAAACTCGAAGAGAGACCAACAATAGATGGCTCTCCCTTGACAAAATTAGGATTAATTAAGGGGCAAGAAGACATATGCATGTCGGGGATGTGAAAATGAGAAAGTCAATGAGGATACAGCCCACTTTCTGTGTCACTGCCTAAGATTTACATTTCTCGGGCGATACTTCTTCTGTGACCTTGTGGAATTATCTAACAGACCAGTTAATGACATGTTGAACTTCTTCATATCTACTGGATGGTTTGGTAGCTCAAGGGAACACATTTGTAAGACTAGGGTTCACCAATGAGTAAGTGACATTTCTCCCTATGGGTAGCACAATGGGTCTGTATTGACACTAATCCCATCAGTGAGACAAAGGGGCTTTAGTGGCTTTTTTATGACCAGTTTTATAACATAAATACAGAAATTAAACCTAATTTGCAAAAAGTGTATGGATTTACAGAAATAGTGTCTCACTGTTAGTGTTCATCCATTCGCATCCATAACCAATTGATTTTCACTCTCTTCTATTAGATTAAAGTGTTCACAATTAGAATTAGCAGAGCATTTTGAACTCATATTCTAAGCATATGTACTGAAAACTTACCCACTGCTCCCATCTTGTACCATTTACAAATACTCATGTTTCCATTTGCCATCTTAGCTCGTAAAAATCCATAAATCTTTCTCACTTGAGTGGATTTCCCTCCGGCAAAGCTAAAATACACCAAACACTGCACAGTATCCTTGGCAATGGGCTTAACAAGAGACTAGGCAAATTTGTACTTACATAAGTTCAAATACTCCAACAAAGGATTACATAGTGTAATGATCTGATTAGCATATACATACTACATATAACCTTGCAAGACGTCGTCACAACCCGAGCAACCACATCACACGAAATTCTCTCAATATAATTCCATGCACCTTATCAAAATGAAATTAATTTGCAAGAAGAGTTCTACTCGGTTAGCCATTATGTGTACCTTTGCTTGGATTCTATTTATATGTGTATATCGAGCGAGTGGGTGGTTTAATAATGGTCCCAACCACTGCCTAGTATGCACATAATTAGCATTGTTAATTGGGTAAAACCAAAACTTAATGAGCCTTTGACTTCAATTCAATTCAAAGCAATTGCACACGAGAAGGATGTTTGAAACCACGAAACATACACATCCTTTCACAGGCTTTTTAGGATTGCACATTGAGGAGACTTTGGTTTGACGAGGGTGGTTCTACATAGTTGTTCGAAGAAAAGGATGTTTGCACTAAAGTTTTTAATGCAATTAGTAGGTTCTTAGAAGTATCTGGAGCTGTGCTTTTGTAAGTCATCTAGGTATTGACTAACGCACAGTTTGATTGGCGGTTATGGCGTAAGAGGTGGAGCTACATTTCTTTTCATTTAAGGCATTTTAAGTTTGCTATTTAATCAGTTTAACTGTTTAGGTAGGTTAGTGATGAAATGTAAAGAGAAAGAAAATAACTCTCAAGTATTGCAGATGTTTTCCTTAAATGTATTCTTAAGCTTTTATTCAACAAACTTAAACTTTTTGAGAATTCTTGTGAGTGACCCCTTATTGCACATAGAGCTCCGTTAACCAAAATTTTCAGTCCAAATTACAAGTCCAAAATGATCTACCCTTGATATATGAACATATGTATAATCGTCTGTCAGAAAGCCTTTACCTGGTGTCTCCTCTTCAGTAACTGAAGGTTGTAAGCTTCTGAAAATGAATCGGCTAAGAGTGCGCATCTCTCTCTGTCTTGATTCAATTTATATCTTTACCAGGCCTAGTTGAGGGTCCCATTAAGCCCTAGAAACCCAATCCAGGAAAAATCATAGAACTTCCATCTTAATCAATTTGGACTTCTTTCAGACTAATAAGTCGAAAATGACATCTAATTTCAAACATGATGTGTAGGTATTCATCTGCATAAGGACTGCAGGTTCCAGTGATCTAAAGCTGCATCTCTTATGCATCTTAAAGTGATTAAGTTGGGGATCTGCAAATGGACTTACAACGCAATCACTACAAACAGTATGTCCATCCTCAAACTCTTCAGCTGATTTATATACCTACGAATCTGAAAATGCCAAATGGTACCTCAGACTCTCTGTTGCATGCTTTCATTAGTTTTAACGTGTATGCTCAGGCATACTCGGATGATATTGCCTAAATACTCTTAGACATGGGCTGTCAATCAATGCTCTGAAAATTCAGATTATTCTCTTTATAAAATGGAGGATTGTGAGAATTGAAAAGTTAGACAACTCTGGTGAAGCGAAGATATTTCTGTAGGCAAAGCATGTCAAGTCGAATATATCTAAGGCACGCTCAGTTTATTGATAAAACCGAGCTTATGTGTCGGTTATTTGGTGGAGAGGGCTTTCGTGTAAGTATATTACTACCTCCTCTTGATACATTTATCATAGGTTGTACTATCAAAGCAAAGTGGTTTTTGTATTATCAGCAATGGAGTTTCGATGACCGTGTGCGACATTTATCCTACGGCCCTACTTCCATGCATATGCCATCTAATGCAATGACATTGAAACTTCGGCTGTTGTGGAAATTTAAAATCGATTTTTCCTATATTCAGGACTGTAGTCAAATTTCCACGGATGACTCCAAAACTAGTCAATGTTCCGGTGCTGGTATCTTCGTAAAGACCGACAAAACTACACTATACTATCCCAATGCCTAGCGAGTGTAAATAGTGTAAATAGATCGGAATATCTGCGTCTGTAGCGACAATCAAACTGCACTTAATGCCTTGTTCAAACCTTCAAAATGCAAAAAAATACAAAAGTTTGACGCAACAGGTCTATGGGACCCAGGGACTAGCTTCTCACAACCATTCATGTTGTGCGTGTTATATTTTTCGCACGAATGGAATGAGTCACTGTTTAATGAAGTGTTCGAAGGGGAGTTTGTTTTTTGAGAAGCTTTTCATGACAGTTATACTCTCGAATGATTGTCAGACACTCGCGAGAGGTGGGCCGTGAAAAACTCTTAGGTGTTTTGGCTGGGATTCGAACCTCAAATTCCTTACTGCGTAGTCCAACTAACTAACACTAACCCCTTGCGTCACGGCGCCAATTAAACTTAAATTAAATTCGGTCACAAGCCTGAACTCTTTGACTCTTGTCTGGGTCCCAGGCCGCACTGCGATTGCGAGAATTGGTAAGCAAGGCTTAGTTATAGCCTCCTTTGACAATTGGGTTTCCTATGGACACAATTGTGGGTGACATGACTTTGAGGATGCAAGTATGTAGATTAAACGAATGCTCCCGAATACCTATGTATAAGATATCAGCAGGATTTTTGCTGTCTGCCTCTTAGGAGAAAATACATATTGGGGTTCTTACGTTCTTTCACTTTCCTTTCGGTAAGCATCTTAGTGTGCTATGCTTAAAAGACGGGAACACTGCTTTGCTCAGATCAAGTTGCAAAACCTCGGTTCTTTGCCTTGGGACGTGAAATTTTCTCTCTAACTTTACACATTTGTATGCACTAAGCTGAAAAAAGTAGGCACAATTATGAAGTAAACATTTTTCTAACGAGAGTTTAATCGCCGCGGAAAAATGCACTTATTTTATTTTTATTTTTACGAACCCATTAGTTGAACCCGGCATTAGTTGAAAATTATCGATCGAGCACAATAGAGATTTATTTATCACCTTCAGATATTTACTTTATCATTAATCTAAATTGTTAATGTTTTGATATTGAATGAAGTAATAGTTACATTAATGCAATGTATTTTTTTTCAGGTATTTTTAGGCTATGAGTCATTTTGTTATACTTTTCGACTTTAGTCGGTAGTTATTTTAACATCTTCGTACAAACAAAGTCTTGAAATCTAAAGTAGGCGTGGCATACTACACTTTTTATTGATTTAATCCTATAACTTCGAATGGTTAAGAATCCTACATGCAAAATGTCATCAAAATCTATTATGGAATACGAAAACCCTTTAAAAAAATGGGCGTGATCATTCATCGATGGAACTCCTTCTACAAAGCGAATATCTTACGAAACGTTTTTTTATTCGAAATGACCATTGACACTCTCATTTGTTGGCTGTAGAGTCCGTGCTTTCAAGCTTTAGTAAATGACTGAAATGGGAAAAACTAGTTTATGTCGTTAAATTCATTTGTCATCCATTACTCTCAACAGCACCAATGAGTTCCAGCATTTATATTGACACTTTCGTTTTGCTTAGCAGAGACAAACACCTTGCAACTCCGCTTATCAACGACGCCCACCCTAGTGAAATACAGTTCAATGGAACACCCCATATTCGCTCCACCGCAAAATAATACCTTCGGTAAATAACCAGATATTTGTAAATAAACAGACTTAATGTCAATAACAAACCGTATCCCAAAATGCAAATCCCTTATTCAAGTGGAAGTGTAAACTTAACCTAATAACAAAATGTATCGCAGCTAGTGTCAAAAAACAAGCCATCATCATAGCATGCACAATCGTAAATTCAATTAGCCAGGACCGCACGTCCACAAAGTTAACACCATATGCCTCTCTCCATTACGAATATCAGCACCTACCATGCACAAAAAAAAATGTACATATATTTCACTTAAATTCACTTTGCATCATGAATCCTTATGATGGTGAGGTGAAGCTGATGGTGATGTGGACCATTGATCGGTTGAATTTTCGTTTTATTTTTATTTTGTAAATATTTGAGCATTTCACTTGGCAGCATCATGAATATACAAAGACATCGGATCAACAGAAAATAAAACTGGGTGGTCAATAAAAAATTCGAAAAAAGTGGTTAAACAAAAAACAAAAACAAGCAACCCACACAACTGCACCAATAAATTTGAACTTCAGATGGGGGAGACACTTTTTTCATTATTTTTTGAATGTCCTTTTGACATTTTGGGCTTGTACCGGTGTACTGGATGGGAGTGCTTCATGAAAGAGACTGTCATTTATTTATAAAAAAAAAAAAAAACAAAGCGAAATCTATTTAAAAATTCCCACTGGAAATTAATAGAGCGGAAGAACAGCATTGTTTTGCAAAATCGAAATGTCTTTCATTTATTTACACGTGAACCCAAATGAAGGAGCTACCCTGTTGATTGATACTTAATGGATGCATTATGGGTAGGTTTAAAACAGTTTATTCGATTGCAGAGGACCTCTCTCTTGCTTTTGGTGATACCTAGAAAACTTGCTAGTACAGCTACAGCTGTTTAGGCTACATACCAGGAAGTAGGTATATATGTAGTTTATGCAACCCTCAATATCCATATGTTAAGGATACAGGAGATGGTATGGAAAATTGATACTAGTGTTCATTACAAGAAATTTCCATTACCTGCTTTCTTAGACATAGAAGCCGCTTTCAATAAAGGGGGAAGCATCGAGCATAGTAGATAGTATCAACAAAAAAAAATAAATACTTTGCGCAACATGTCGATGGGACCCAGGGCCTAGCTTCTCACAACCATTCGTGTTGTACGTCTTATATTCTTTACACGAATGGTAGGGGCCTACGGTTTAATGCCGTGTCCGTAGGGCAATTTGTTATTTGGGAAGCTTTCTCAGGACAGTTGTACTCTCGGATGTTTGTCAGACGAGATGGGGTTGTGAAAAACTATATGTTTCGACTATGATTCGAACCTCAAACCCCTTGCTCCATAGTCTAACACACTAACCACAGAGCCACGGCGCCCATTATCAACTGGATTTGCAAATTATCATCTATTAGGACCAAAGGTACCCCCCAAGAAATCGCTCTATTCCTACCTCCTACAGGTTCTAGTCATCTGAAATAGTCAGGGAGTAACCACACAGTGCGCAGGGTATAATGTCTGTACACAAAACCGTCAGGATAAGGTGCCCACCTGAACACAGGAATGAGGGCCGATGAAAAGATCACCGATCTGGGTAAATAAGAGGATTATTCTCGAGAGGATTAAATATGACCTAGATCGATAAAAAATGTAGGGAAATAATGAAACTGAGCAGGTTCTAGCTAAGAATATCATTACGAAATATCTCTAGGAATAGCCTTCTGAGGGAGGAACTAGAATTATTAAATATGGATGTATGCAGATACTCCAGTGACGTTCTGTGAATATCAGAGTGATTCCCTACGTGGATCCAAGTAAGGACTAGCTCAAACCTTCACAAAAATGAACTTGTTTTCGTTATGAAGATACTTATTCTACTAATAGTAGCAGTCACTCCTTTACAAAAAAAATCTGGAATACTTGGATGCATGTTTATGCACTACTCCTTCTGCAGGATCAGACTTCGTCTTTCATCTGTTGTCTTCAGATATGTCAGGAAAACATATGTCTGCCAATGACGTCTTAAAGTCTCCTCTCAGTGATCAAGTTATTACTCTACTAACTCCCCGTGTGTCCAAAATTTATAAATGGCAAATTCTCTCTAGGTCGTCCAAGTAATATGAACACTAAGCTTAGCTTAGAGTTTTGAGTCATCTAAATAAAAATTTAATGAAATCCTTCATATAACATCCATAGAAATTGATTGCGACGTCTTTCAAAAAAACTCAGAATGCCACGCCCACTTTACTAAGTTTAATATCTCAGAAAATGGATTTAAATATCGTAAACATACAGGAAGTATATTCGACCAAGTCGTGTACTTTATTGTCTACACGATACCGACCCTTCGATCTTCTCCTTCAAGTCAGACGGAAGTGTTTCACAGAGGGAATTGTTAACCATTCACGTAAACTTATATATTAATAATTTGTTGTTGTTATCATGTTCGATAACACTCACCACTGACCATAATAGAAGAGTTTTAAAAATTCTTGTATAAGTATTGACCAATCTAGCAGCAAACCCATAATTCCATTTTAAAAGTTTTAAAAGCTGTTTTCTTCTCCAAATAGTGACATCTTGAAGTAAGCCTCTTTGGTTATTGTAATTTTCTACGACTTTAATCATCCTATGTTTACTGCATATCCATACTTAGCTATAAGTGCAAATGAACTGATCGCATCGAGGCGGTTGGCATGTACATTGCACTTTCTCTACCCACAGTAACAGTGATTTTCACTCATCTAGCTTAGCGTTCCGACGTTCAAATACCTGCCTACAACAAGCAAATAAACAAACACTCTAATGGAACACTGTTTAGTAATAAGATTTCTATTCTTCTGAAAAACGCGTTGTTACTCGTAAGACGTGTTATTCTCCCTGAAGAACTTGCAATGTCTAACGTTTAGTCAATGTCTGTCAGGGTCAATTCAAATTCACCTACTCTGCTCATTCTGACACCCTGTATGTCTGTTCTTGAACAGGTTCTTACCAGCACAAATTTAAATCGAAAAGTTCTCACCCTGAACAAAGTAAGTATCATCACATTTTTCGGTCTAAAAAACCTGAAGGTTTTATAAATATTAAATCTTAAAATTTATATTTCGATTCATCGATTATAGCAGTTTAAATATTGTAATTTATGTAATCGACCGACCAGTTCTCAGTGAGTAATCCTTTTGTTATTTTTGTTTCATTAACACTATTTTCAGTTAATCCTAAAACAATATGGTATTATAAATATAGCAAGCGGTTTTTCTGTTTTGTAAATTGAATGATAAACTATTTAAGGGGAAGTACATTGGTGTTTTCTTTTTCTTTTTCTGAAATTTCCCAATGTGGTAATGTCGGCATGATTAAAACCATTCGGTTGATTTATTTTCAATATTCTTATGGCGGAAATAAATATTCTAATTGACGGTTTCATCTATGATACAACAGTAATTAGAAAAAAATTACAAAACCCGATTTTCAAACACGTCATTGAGATGAGTGGATCGATTACTGATTTTATCTGTGCAGATTTCGATTTCGATAACTTGTCCAATTAAGATTTTTTAAAGATTTATTTAAATGATCAGGGGCGTGTAGCGAATTGGTTAGTTAAATAAATTATTATTCAATCGAAATGAATTGCAGGAAAATTATAAATGACGTTAGCTTAATGATTTTTAATTCAATTCTAAGAATGAAGAAAAAACAGGCTTTTCGTAGTTTCTACAATTTATCGATCAATCATTGGCACAGTTGTAACTCACCATGAAGTACATACTAGTATTTGGTGGTAGGCTGACTTGGAAAGAGAACACATGAGAAAGGATTGCCTTCTATACATCACCATCCATTGCGTGTACACAGCCATCGTAAGAACCATCCTATCCTATGAGTGCCAGGTCTGTGGGCTATAGCAGATAAGACCACATATGTACCTCAGAGCACTGATCAAGATACAAAGATTAGCCTACCAGCATTGTAAGAACCACACCGACCGCAGCTCTTGAAACCAAATTTGCACTAAGCTCGTTAGACCTGCGAAAAGTGCTCTACGTTTGAAGACTGCATCAACCTGTGGAAGAGGGATACTCGGCCCACCATACACTATTGCGAATTGGACACGGAGACAGATTATCCATCTATCACCATCTTAAGACTTCAACAATATTCCTTTCAAAAGCGAAGTGGATTAATGGTAGGGCCATCCACCCGAATAATATCTCGATCTTCACGGACGGGTCAAAATCTTGACGAAATCTGGACCCGAAATTGCCCAATCACTGCAATTCTTGAATCAAGGAAGTGGAAGCTACTAGCAATCGCAGAAGCCAACGAATTAGCAAGAAAGAGGTTCGAGTAGGACTTGACAGTGGTTGTCGCCTGTATTCTACCGGTACAGGCCCCTAGTTCTTGCTAAATACAATAAAGAGACCTTCCTTCGGAGCTGGGCTTTCTCTGCATAGGCCATCTGTGATATTCTTCTTAAAAGGGACGTCAAGAGAGATTCAGTATAAACGACGTCCTTGCCAGTTCTGGTCTATGAAGGAGTATATTGCATGATAACCGAAAAAGTAGAGCAGATATTGAACACGTTTGAGGGAAAGTTCTTCCTTGAATATTCGGTCTGGTTTGCGAGGACGACGAATGGAAGAGGAAATACATACAGAAAACTCTACGAGCTATACCAAGATGCGGTTGCAGTCCAAAAATAAAAATACGTCGACGTCACTGGTTCAGCTGTATCGAGCGAATGAATTACAGCCGCCAGGTTCGAGATTACAAGGCAGACCGAACCTCCGTTGTAAGGATCAAGCTGGTCTATACAACTGGAAATAGCGTCCTCGCCATCGAAGTGAGTGGAAGACGTCTATGTTTCAAACAAAGGAAGCCATAATTTCGCCATTTCAATGGTTATTTCTAGATGAATAGGACAAGAAGGTGATAGTCAAGTTAATGAAACCAACATGCATAGTATTCCACGATTCGTTTACTGATAAACACATTGTATTCCACGATTTATTACCTGATAAACACCATTTCAGTTTGATTTGGCCAATCAAACAGTAGTGGCAAATAAAGTTCATGAAATTAATTTGAATGGGATTTTCGAACCAATAAAGTTGATTAAACAAGTTCACCGCAAAACCACAATTTTTGGGAATCACTTTCTCTATGGTAACGGAAGGGTTAATCACTTTTCGTCATATCTCCTCTAATTTAGTGACAATTCTGACCTGATGACCAATGATTGATCACAAAAAAATGACGAACGGTACCATTACGGGCGCGAATGAAGTAACAAAATACCGATAACACAAATTAAACCCAACGACCCAATCCAATAAATCGGACAATGCGCCTGTCACGATAATCAATTACTCCATCAACGAACATTGCTAACCTTTTTCGATACTCTTCCCGAATTGAATGGCCTTTGCAATTAGACTATCAGCTTAAGTGGCTAGAGAGATACGCCATGAATCATTCAAAAATCTCGGACACTGTTCAATTCCAAACGTCAACATCAAATCACGATCTGCGTTCCCCCTACTAATCATCTCATCACGTGAATCGCAAAATTAAAAGAGTTTTTCTTTTTATTTTTTTATTCTTGTTCATGGAACGTTGGAGAGACCACAAAGGTAAACAAAAAAAAAGAAAACTTAGACAAAACAAATGAAACTAGTTTTCGGCCAGAGTCACAGCGCAAGCCACTCATCCGAAACATGTTGCCGGGCCGATACATTGTTCAATATAAACATTCTGCTGGCCGGGCTGAAAACAAACTCCGATTGTCCACTTAAGTTCGATCGACAACGCTCACCGCTACAGTCGTCGGCGGGTCTTCGAATCGTGAGTACACTCTATAATCGCGCGGTACACCGAGTGACTTTCAGTGTCAGAAGATTTAAGTTAAAGATATTATGGCTTACGTACGTGTAGTCGTCCTACTTGTGGTGGCACTTAGTGCCGCACTTAGTGGTGCCCTTAAGCTGGAGGAGAAATTCGCCTGGAAGCAATTACCTTTCGATTGGCCATCGGCTGAGGCTGAACAAGAGGCGATTAAAACCGGTCGATATGTCCCGGAGAACAATCTACCATTGGGCGTTGAGAAATGGCAAAATAAACTCTTTGTCACAGTGCCAAGGTGAGTAGTTGATCACAATCGTCGGTTAGCCAGAGGTTATACAAGATACTTTTAACCTTTTTGGTGGTTTCGCTGAAAAGGTTAATTACATACGAATATTTCTTTCAAAAGTGAGTGGTTTTGAGTAGTTTCCAATCTTTGATCACGATTAACCAATTTGTTTTCGAATTAGTGTTCTCTTGAGGGTCGATTTGCATACGCAGATACTTTTTTGGAATAACAATTTTTTATTTTTGTATAGTATCTAGAACAAGTTTCTATAAATTTGTATATTTTGCGGAATTTCACTTAAGATGGTGATAAGCTGTTTAGTATAATTAGATACGGCGTTGACTCACGGCTAAATAGGTGACCTAATATGGGACAACAGAAATCTGTTATGATGGAGGACAATAAAATTCAAATAGTCATGAATCAAGTCTTATTAGAAACAATTCGTAATTCGTTTTCCCTACAGGTGTTATTTCATTTAAATGCGTCGTTAAAATTTTATTGCCGCTAGTTGTATTGGATTTCTTGCATACTACTCACTTGTAGTAAAATAGTGTGGTATTTCCTGCTACCTAGTTGAATTATGTAAGCCACTAAAACGACTGTTCTCTTTGGTATTTCTTGTGTAAAAGTGGGTCATAACTAAAGTGCCGATACTTACAGATAGGTCGTGAGGCGATAGTACTTATTGCACTTTTGCAACTTACCTTGTAACAAATATAGATATGCATGTAGATATGTATTTGACAATATTCTGCATTCTAAGAAATCAGAGTGATGGCAAATTCTCGGTTTTATTGGTATCCAACCTTCACTAGAGATATTGCCCGTTAGGCGACTCACTTTCATGCAATTTGGTTAAGGAAAAAGGTGTTCCCTGTTTTATATTTAAATTGACCTTCGTTAGGTTAGCTGTATTCGAAGAATCCATTTTTCAAGATTATTTTTTATTGAGAATTTTTATGGATCTGAGAACAGGGCTCTTGCTACAGAAATTCTGCTGAAAATATTCAAACTTCTCACGCAGGCTGGTATACTAGCGACAATGGTACATCCGTAGGCCGGACGAACTTTCCAGATTCGGTGCTTAATCTCCATATATCGGCCCTGAACCCTTCTCAAGTCTACCTGTCAGCCAGATAAAGATCGAACTAAATCAATAGGAACAAAACGAAAGGCTCAGACATACCAAAAGTTAATTAATTTCTCAAAAAACGAACGAAAAAAATTCTAGGAATGACCAAATATAACGCTAAGATCCTGACGGACTTTCTACCTGGCCATTGCTTTCTCAACTATTATCTCGAGAAAATTGGTATTAGTCGATCGGAAACGTGGACACCGCCGAACATGTTCTATGTGAATGTCCCACCATTGCTCGGACTAGGATCAAAAACTTCCACAAAGGCTTTACCTTCAATATCAACGCCTCCTCAGCTTAAGCAATCCTAAGCTTTATTAATGAACTTGATTTCAACTAAATGGCAAATCCACTCAACATATGCAAGGGGATAGCACAAAAGATCTCTACGAGCTCGCGGTGCTTTCCATCTTAAGCCCATCACCCAAATTATCCTTTAAAAAAATTGTAAATCCATTTGACCATAACGGACAGGATCTGACAGCTTATTTCCACAAATTGAACTATTTACCGAACCTGAATTTATTCCTTAGCTGTGTTTTTTTTTAAACCTCCCTAGCCAGTAGTACCTTGCAGTAGCCGAATTTTACACGTTAAACAAAAACCACACCCTATTGGTGATGAATCTTGATATTCTCTCCAGGCAAAGACCTACTAACTAGGGATTCATCCAAACTTCATCAGCATGTTGCACTGAAGGCAATCCTTTTCATTTTTAGAGGTTGGTGTCACTGGGAAATTGTATGAATACGTAGGGAGTGTTCGTAACGATGACCCAATTATAAGTTATCTTGTACAATGCTCCTGATTGGCCGGAAAACAAATTGGAGTCACATATTGATTTTAGTGGAATAATTTCGATCCATTTTGTGTCAGTATTTTAAGCAAATGCAAATTCATATATAAAACGATTTGGTTATTTTCTTCGGGTCATCGAACCCCACACCAAAATTTAAATTCAATTTATTTACATTTTGTGTTAATGCTAATCGAAAAGACAAACTTTACGCACCCATTTGTAGAATCACCTTAAAGAAGAACGAGGTGAAGTTGTAGCAAGCAATTGTTTTCATTTTAAATCTGCGGAGAAACTGTGTGTCTGGTTGAACTAAGTCTTTTGATACTTTGAACCTTCAACAATTCATATTCTACTGAAACTGATGGTAAAAAAAAGAGATTGTAGGAAAAACATAAAAAGTGTGGTTACATTCAAAAACGTCAAAAATATGCGCATGACTTGAGTAACACTAAAAACTATGCGCTGATTTTACAATGCTGCTACTTTGTTGCCATTGCAACACACAAATTTGCAAAAGAAAATTTATTGCTGCTTGATTTTGACTTGCAACCACAAGAATGAACTTTTGACTTGAGAAGTAATAACAAAACGTTGCATTTTTGAACTTGCTGCTTTACTATTCCCGCAGCGCTGCCGACCTACTGCATTTCTGAATTGGGCCTGTTATAATCCACGAACGATAGTATGTTTAGGCGATTGCTACATCCAGAAATAAAAAATTGTCCTAAATACATGACAATTGTGTAAACTATCAACTAACCATTTGAGAATAAATTTGCAGGAATTAGGACAAAATCGAACAACCGTGTGAACTGACAGTTAATTTGTCATTGTCAGCACACTTCCACACTTACATTGTCAGTACATTTGCGAACCTGGCAATATTTGTAGATCTGGTTATCGTCTGAACATATGTATGTAGTCCTAGTATATGTATTTTGTCCAACTTGTTTAAAACTCTACATTTCGGAGCACTTGTGAAAAAAATGCGTATGCTTACGAGATCACGCACTTCATGAACAGACCCGAGTCACCACAACCATATGTACGAATACAAACTTGGGGGCCTACTGCCAATCATCTTTATGAAATTTAAAAAAAAAAAAAAAACATGGCTATTATTAAATAACTGAAAATCACCTGCATCGTGGCGCAGAGAGCACATAAAGAAAATTTTGTTGTTAAAAGAGCGAGCTGCACATTTTCGACTCCTTACTCTGTTGATGACAAGTAACATATTTAGCCATTGATCTAGCTCTACGACAGTCAATACACCAAGTCCAACTTCAGTGGATACCTCTTTTCCTGCATTTTCTAATGTAATTACTTCCCAGGACAATCCTTCTGGAGGGAATCTAATTCTGCTGTCATAAACTCTGTGTATTAACTAGAAATTGTTTAACCAATGATGGCCTAGGGCAACAAGAAACATGAACATCTAACCTGGTTCATCTAGAAACTGCTAAACATCAAAGGTTTGGAAAAATAAGAGTCGTGAATGTCCTAAGCTTTGACGCTCGATTAAACAATTGCTAGACAGGATGTCAATTAATTTCATTACATAAAAACTCAAGCTTCAGTTGTCAGCGGTAACGAACTAAGTGTGAACGAACTGAAATGTGAAAGTGTCCATATTCTAGGGGTCTAGTCTCAATATTTCAATCTTATTAGTGTATACAGCCCTGATTGTCCTCGGTATTATCAATTTTCGATGCGACATACAGCCAGAAATGTCCAGATTTATTGAATGAACACAGATTCTATGGATGTCTATACATTATGGCCAATGCAACATGATATTTTGACATTTTACAAACCACTCTCTATACCCCCATGGAAGCGTGGGATCCAATAAGGAATGAATGAAATGTCAACAAGAAATGAAATGTCAACAAGCTTCTTAAATTCACACGCCCAACATTCAAGACCTGTCCTTTTTCTAGTTCTTTTTCCCTCTTCTTCTAAGGACAATGAAGAATCACCTGACCTTCAAAATCTAAACACCCTCACGATCTCTGTGTCACACGAAACACCCTTATCCTACCTAATTGAAGAAATTGTCCTCAATTGCTTTGTAATGCAACCCAAAAGCTGTTCCAAAAGTTCCCCTATAACAGAGCATATAAGCATCAAAGTTTTCCTTTTCTTTTTCCTTTCCAAACAACCTTTACACTCGAAAAAGGATCCTTAAAACTTTCACATTTTCCTCGACTGTAACGCGATACAGAAAAGTGAAGATTTTTCTTCTTCTCCATAATTCTGCTCCCAAGTGAGCTATTTCTTATCAATTTAAAATATAATATCTCCTCTTCGATTTGATTTTTTTTCTTTTTCTTTAAAAAAATATTTCGCAACCTATACACTTTGGATTACTTTATCCTGATGTCTGAGACAGCTAGATACTTAATCAAGTAAAAAATAACGAAAAAAATAAATAAAAATAAAACAAAAACTTTTACATCAAGCAGCGAAATTCTGGAAAACATGTTATTAACAAAAGAATGAAAGAAGAAAAGTTTAACTGCCGAATAAGAATCTTTCTCTTCATATGTACATATGTATGTATGTAACGTAAAGAATAACTTTTCTTTCATTCGGAAGTTGTTGTCCTTTATGCAGGCGCGCTCGCCTCGCAATACCCCAAGATATCATTACACATTGTTCCGGGAGTAAACCGCGAATTAAATGTTGCAATTGTTTTCAAGAAAAACACGAAAACAAAGACAAAGAGGAAGCAAAGAAGAATGTACCAGAACTTACAACATCCGGAGTATTTTCTTGGTTCAAAGAACCAGAAAGTTTGTCTATCTGGTTATAAAAGGATGTTTTGTTTTCTTTCTTTTGTTTTTAAATTTTGCCTTTACTAGCCATTCTACAAGAACTACATAAGGAGAGTAATGTAATGAATAATTAAAAAGAAAAGAGACTTTAAGGGATGAGGTGTACCTAGAGTAGAATTCAATTAGCTTAACAATACGAAGGAAGATAATGGAAAGAAGTTTGAGTTTAAAAATGCAACACTTTCGGGCAGTTTCGTTGGAACCAACTGCAAGAAGACAGTTTTTGTGAAAATTTGTACTTTTAATGAAACTTTTGTTTATATTTCTTGTTTTGCCTTTAGGTTCCACATTCTATTCTGGTTTTTAGGGAGTCACTTTGGTTTCCTGTAATTTATTTCATTCGCGGTCAATGTTTCTCCAACAGAAATACTGATTAGCTGCATGAAAATATAAGCACCTTCAGCTTCTTATATTCCTAGACTCGCGTTCCTGCCATATACTATACAAATGCTTGCAAATCCAAATTGCGTACCGTATACGAGCTATTATTTGCAGTTCCATTCATTGACACTTGATCAATGAAATGACCACATATTAGAACAATTTTTAGATATTCCTGAAACTGATCTGGGTACAATATACGAGGCTGCATTGGCCCCAAACTCGAATATAATGCACATGTCTTATCTAATGCACCCAAAACCTCTTTGCCATTTCTGGATAGACTTCGAAATAACATGTTTAAAACTAGTAGGAGGCAAAGTAATAGCGCAAGCAATAAACTCACTCCTCAAATGTTTTCTGCTCCTTTTTCATCTATTGTTCGTTTCACCATCAATATATATAAAGTCAAGGCCATGTTTTTAAAGATAAACTTCAACACAGCCGCTGTACCGGTATACTATGTCTCCAAATTAAGAAAGTGGACTTTACGTTTCCTATACATACTTCAAAACGGATACTTCCACCTGGTCTTAAGATCTTTTAACATGTGGCTTTCCTAAAACCACTTGTCCAATGATAAACCGGAAAGTTACCAACTTTTTAAGCGTTTTTACAACGTTTCAAGGAAATAATATAACAGGCAAGCTTCAGAACAATATTCAAAACGACAGACTATAATAAGTTAAGAACTCCTAGAGCAGCCAAAGTACATAGAATACCGGGCTACCGCAAGGTTTAGGTCTCACGCCATTGCCTTTTAATATTCAATAGATATGTACGCTCTCGAAAAAATTTAACTTTTATTTGGAATGCACATCCGATTCGTTCTCTCCATGAGGCGTGGCCTTGGAAGTGAGAAGAGGTAACGACTAGAGTTTCTGGGGACTTGGTGTATTGATTGTCATAGGAAGATCTATTTCGACTCAATTTTAATCACTTATCATATTTAGGAGTAGTTTAAGAGAAATGTGGAAAGTAAAAGCAGAAGTCAAGAATATGCAGTCCTTCCTTTTAACAGCGAAAGTTCACTTGATGTAATCTCTATGTCACGATGGACCATGAACGGATCAAAGCTGGAAGGGAGCTATGAGACAGATAGACATACGAAGTGTGGATTTAGATTAAATGCCTGATCATTTCCCTGAGAGATCCTAAGTGTTGATAGTCCGAACTAGAAGAGACTTGAACTGAACAAAAACTGTTCTGAGAAATCATTGGATTGAGTTCGCTACAGCCCATAGCAGATCACTGTAGTCTTTTAGCGAACCAACGTCTGTCAGAACATACTCCTTTACCCAATTCTTGTAGGTACCAGGTTTACCTCAGAATATCAGCATTCGAACACGACAAACCTTATCGATAGAAACCCTAGTCAATCATGTGTTAGAAAGCACCCGTCACTAGTCAGTAGTTGCCTTTAGTACCTTTCATCGTAAACTCTACACTTCTACTGTTATCCTGTATCTAAACGATTTTTTCGGCAACCAGTAAGACTTAATTTTATATTTTGTGTGAATAGTAGTTTCTGAATTTCCAATAAACACTATATAAACCTCTACTAAAATTCATCTATCGCATTATATGCGAAACTTTAGGTCTGACCAGTATTCAACAGTCTTCAGAGCAGCAATTGCTAGTAGTTTCCTACCACTTTCTAGGACTGTTTCGCTCTTCTAATTCAAAGAGTCAATTCAATGAATTTTAACTTGTTTCGTTGGCAATTCCGGTTCAGTTACTAGCCAAACCTACTATCTGTATTTCTTCACTGAAATTTAAAGATCTGTCCCAGAGAATAGAGAATTCTCTGTACAACATAGGACAGTCCCTAATATTAAACTCAACAATATTTCTGCAGTAACTCATCACCTAGTTCCTCTACTAAAACCTTTAATATCCATTGACTCGTGCGGTACTCATACAGTAGTTTTAGCACTGTCTTATTCCAAATGGCTCTGTGTTCAAAATAATCAACAAGTATCCTTCTTTGGAACCAATGTAGTTCTCTAATTGTGATTCGAGTTGGAAGACTACAAGGTAACTAGCTTCTTTCATAATAAGACAAGATACAATTTTTCGCTTAAAGACCGTGCCATCATATAACCATGGAGCTCTACTAATCTCTGTGGCTTCTGGTTGTTACAAAATATAGCAGAGCAGTAGAGATTGTAAGTTCACCACCGGCTGTAGCAGCTTGTGTAGAGTCGTTCTTGACTCAAGCCCCACAGCTATTAGACCGGTGCTATTACACCAATCTCCGTGGTTACACAATACAGTCATCGCCCACATCTATCAACATTCAGCTACCTAGATGTCATAATACAATCCCAGCTATTGACTCACTGACATTTAACTCCAAGCATAGTAATTACTAAACGTTCAAAACCAATGTCGCTGTCTCCACTACACCATGCAGTAGCATACATTCTAATTACCTGCTCTACCCCAAAGGAACGCTTGGCTAAGCAACTGTGCTAATTGTGACATGCATTTCGAGTGCGGTGCCCAAAATCAAATTGTTAATCGTTTTCATTTGAGTTCTTTCGATGCTAAAACGAATTATAGGAAATGACGCAAGACCAGCCATTCACAAGGCATTGATAGATACCAGACCCAGAGCCAGAGCGTTCCGATTGAACACTACACTATGCTTCATTAAAACTTTTGCAACTGTGTAATCGTCGATTTATTGGAGAATAAGGGAGAAAAATAAAAATAAAAATCAAAACTGATTCGTAATGATGCAATTTACGAAGTTCCTCTGCTCTGGCCTCAATTATTTATTTTTTTCTTCCTTTTTTTCAAAAAGAAAATCCTTTTGCTAGGGAAGAAAAATTGCATTAATTCCTTGGGAAAAAATCAGTACGATTCTCTTTCTTTTCTGCCAATCCCTTTGAGTCCTTGAATTGAATTTTTTCGTTAAGAGTTTGCCAAGGGAAACTGCACTTCGCTTAAAGACCGTGCCATCATATAACCATGGAGCTCTACTAATCTCTGTGGCTTCTGGTTGTTACAAAATATAGCAGAGCAGTAGAGATTGTAAGTTCACCACCGGCTGTAGCAGCTTGTGTAGAGTCGTTCTTGACTCAAGCCCCACAGCTATTAGACCGGTGCTATTACACCAATCTCCGTGGTTACACAATACAGTCATCGCCCACATCTATCAACATTCAGCTACCTAGATGTCATAATACAATCCCAGCTATTGACTCACTGACATTTAACTCCAAGCATAGTAATTACTAAACGTTCAAAACCAATGTCGCTGTCTCCACTACACCATGCAGTAGCATACATTCTAATTACCTGCTCTACCCCAAAGGAACGCTTGGCTAAGCAACTGTGCTAATTGTGACATGCATTTCGAGTGCGGTGCCCAAAATCAAATTGTTAATCGTTTTCATTTGAGTTCTTTCGATGCTAAAACGAATTATAGGAAATGACGCAAGACCAGCCATTCACAAGGCATTGATAGATACCAGACCCAGAGCCAGAGCGTTCCGATTGAACACTACACTATGCTTCATTAAAACTTTTGCAACTGTGTAATCGTCGATTTATTGGAGAATAAGGGAGAAAAATAAAAATAAAAATCAAAACTGATTCGTAATGATGCAATTTACGAAGTTCCTCTGCTCTGGCCTCAATTATTTATTTTTTTCTTCCTTTTTTTCAAAAAGAAAATCCTTTTGCTAGGGAAGAAAAATTGCATTAATTCCTTGGGAAAAAATCAGTACGATTCTCTTTCTTTTCTGCCAATCCCTTTGAGTCCTTGAATTGAATTTTTTCGTTAAGAGTTTGCCAAGGGAAACTGCACTTCCGCCGAGTAAGTTTGTGTTTTTTTCCTGTTTTACGAGTTTGTAATGATTAGCCCACGTAATGAGGGAATGATGTGTTGGAGGAGATCGCTGGATTCTTAGCTCATCCAAGTTCATAGGGTGCTCCGAAATCACGTTCCGGTAATAAGTACGAAAGACTTGTGTCTGGATATGTTTGGAGACAGATGGCACTGGAAATAAATGTATATTCACTTTACTCTATCAATTTGATCCTATTTACTCATTTGGCAAAAGATCGTCAGAGAGTTTATTGATTAGCCAGTGAAGCTTCATAACGCTCAACTGCTCCACCTTTCCGCAGGGAAATAGTGTCTACTAGGGACGCAGCCAGATTCCAGAAAATCTTTTCAAACGTACCTCCAGTGACAGGCTTCATCAAAAAACCACATAGACGCTGTACAGAATCAAGCTCTGAAATTCTAGAACTCCTCTTTAGAACACACTTTCCAGGGTGCGAACGAACTAACTCTTGGCTCTGCAATAAGCCCTTCCGACAGAACAGCTACCACGAACCACCCCCTGGCTAATTAGATTATAGTCGGAAAAAGGTCAAATCAACCCTGGTTAAGGCACCACGTCCTGACAATATTATTCCCATGAAAAGTTAAATTCTTTGTCATACCCAAATTAGGTAAACCCTAACATTTTAATTAAAGCCGATTAACACCAGAAAGAAATAGTTCTTCACATTCGCTCCAAACTAAGTCCCAGTGTATACTAAAGGCCGTTCTGTGGAAGCAATCCTGCCCAATGTGCAAATGTTCACACCCCTACAAGAAAAATTACTCTAGCTTATTTTTTATTAGTACCATAAGCATACCAGTCCCTACATGTTACTGGAGAAATTCCAACCCACAAACTGGAACCAATCGCTTCTAATCTTGTTACACAATTTCCGATCGATCGTTACAATCGTGGCCCGTCAAAAGACACCTAGCAGCCCGAAACGGCATAAAAGAAGGTTGAACTCAGGTCAAACCTGAAGTTCAATACTACCTGGTAATGTTGACGTGCTTCCTAACTGATACCGACCCTCATTGTCTTGCTGAAATAGAGCATAACGTACTCCGCATTATGGCCAAACCATGTAGACATTTGAAGTCAATAAGAATTCATAACTCCATGTGCGGTTGATCCATATGTCTAAGTAAGCAAGGCATCACGTCGATAGGCAGCCTTTGTCAAGGCTTTATAGCTTTATTCTAGTCCTTGTCGGATTTGGTTAGACATTGACACTATCTTTCCGAAAATCCAAGAAACCACTCGCTGGCGTATGACAATTAGAACAAGGTTAAGCCCCAATATTGTTATTCACTTTCGACTTAACCCCTTACTATTCAAAACATTTGTCATTTTCCGCTTCTTTTAGATGGAGGTCTGGTGTAGCAGCCAGTCTCAATTATATCGACCTGAATACTGACGAAAAGTCACCAAGATTGCGTCCTTATCCCAGCTGGGAAGCCAATGAATTGCCAATTGATGTTACTCCAACTGAAGAAACCAAGAAGACAGGTATGTTAACATAATTTCGGTGCATTTTCAACGGGAATGCTCATTGCTGCTAGTTACCTCCAGGTGGTCGTTTGGATGCTGACAAAGCTGAAGAAGTTGGTGATGGACTTAAGGACAATGCCACCATTATTTCAACTTTCCGCGTACAAGTCGACGTATGTGATCGTCTTTGGGTCTTGGATACTGGTCTCTCTGACATTCTTGGCGATCCTAAGCAAATCACCCCCAATGCTATCGTCGTCTTCGATCTGAAAACAGATAAGCTCTTGCGTCGTTTCCCCATCCCCAAAGGACAGGTTAAGGAGGGTACCTTCTTTGCCAACATCGTAAGCAATGACATCCTCTTAAAAGGAGCAAATCATGATTCCCTAACTCGTTTTAGATTGTTGACACTACTAGCGATGACTGTTACAACGCCTACGCTTATGTTCCCGACTTGGGCGCCTATGGAGTCATCGCATACTCATTGAGGGAGGACCGCTCATGGCGTATCAAACACAACTTCTTCCACTTCGACCCATTGAATGGTGATTTCAATGTCGGCGGAGTGAACTTCCAATGGACCGACGGAGTTTTCGGAATGGCTGTCGGAAATGTTAAACCAGATGCCACTCGGGATGTCTACTTTCATGCATTGGCCAGCACTAAAGAGTTTGTTGTCTCCAATCGTGTCCTTCAGAATGAATCGCATGCCTTGAGTAATGAAGCCTACTATGACTACAAATTGGTTGGTGATCGTGGACCTAATGGACAATCAACTGCTGAAGTATACGACAAGGATACTGGAGTTATTTTCTACACTCAAGTGAACAAGGATGCCATTTCCTGTTGGAATACAAACAAACCATTAACAGCTGATACTCAGGGTCTAGTAGATTCAGACTCAAATACTTTGGTCTTCCCGAACGACTTGAAACTCGATGCTGATGGCAACATTTGGGTGCTGTCTGACCGTATGCCGGTTTTCCTTTACAAGGAACTGGATAATAATGAGGTTAACTACCGAGTGTTGACCGGAAAGAATACGGATCTCATTAAGGGAACCCCCTGCGAGGAATAGATTAAGATTTCAATTCAATTTCTGATTTTTGTACGGATCTTATAGAATTTTAAGAGTGTGAATAAAGTTTGGTTTTTTTTAACTTTTTAAGTACAGTTGGATTGTTGTTTATGAAAGGACCTCGTCATCTAAAGTAAGTAAAGTCCCATGAGACCGATCGACAAGTACTTAAACAAAACACTTTCTCTTCCTTCACGATGAATCAATGGTTAATGAATCAACCTTTCTTTTGTGGACAACCCAATATCCTGCCCACTATCTGGTAAAGAAACCGTGACTTGATAGAATTTTGAAATAAGTTCAGAAAATCATTGTGCATCTGAATCGCTAGGTGTGCCAGAAATTAATATATTAAATGTCGTGGTAATCGATATGAAAGTCGATCCAATTCTATACGCCACATACCAAACCCCCGACCAACTTCATTGAGTTAACTCCGAAGTAAAGCCAAAAGAGCAATCTTGAAAAACTTCTGCATCAACATCAAAAAAGTCCTATTAACGCTTACAACAGTACGGGAAATCCGTAGTAAACTGAACGGCATCTTAATTGACCCCTGTTCTTATTCAGTCAAGCAGCCATCAAACCCATAACATCCATCACAACAAATTTAAAACTGATCAGCAACTTAAGAGGAACTCAGATCCCTCAACTTCAGGCAAATAATTACACCCTGCTGCTAAGAACCCGCATTCAGCCAATGAAGAAGCCATCCCCCCTGCCAGTTCTGAAGAGGTTGGCTCAGATATCAAAAAGCTGAAGAACAACAAACCCGCCGGCTCCGATGTCTTACCATCAGAGCTTTTCAAACATGGTGGTGATGTTTTGGTACGATGCATGCACTAAATCATTAACTGATGACTGAACTGTCAGCTCTATACGCCCTCTCTTCAACAAAAGCGCTCCTATGTCTTGTAAGAACTATCGATGCATATTCCTGCTTAATGTCGCATATAAGATCCTATCCAACATATTGCGTGAACGCCTGAAATCTTTCTGCAACGCACAAATCGGCACGTACCAATGTGGCTTCCGGCCATGCAGATCGAAGATCGACCAAATCCTAGAAAAGAACAAAGAATTTCAAGACTTCGAGACTCACCATCTTTTCATCGACTTTGAAGCCACATATGAATCGTCTTGAGCTCTACAAAGCAATGGCAATGGGAATGGCCAAAACAATTCGGGATCCCAGTAAAACTGATCCAGCTATGCCGCGTGACACTGGAAGACACATGATGCAATGTGCAACTTGGGATCTGTTCCTTTGAACTATTCCAAACATGCACCGGATTTCCGTAAGGAGATATGCTGTCATGTGATTTCATGATAAGGCTACTGGCATATGCACCCCTCTAGAAACGAGTTAGCCTTAAAGTAAATAAGAACAAAACCAAGTACATCTACAAAACATTGATCCTGCCAGTTCTGCTACATATGGATATGGAGCCGAGTCCTGGACGATAAGGACGAACTCTATGAGCTGTACCAATATATAGTCCAAAAAGTCAAAACACATCAACTACACTGACTCGGCCACACCGAACGAATGGACAATAATGGTCCAGCAAAGAGGATCTGCGAATCACCGCCCCCAGGTTCGATACGACAAAGAACACCGAAACTCCGTTTTAAGGATCAAGCTATCGCGGATGCCTGAGCGCTTGATCTAAAGAACTGAAAACATAGTCCCCGGAATAGAAGAGAGTGAAAGGCTGCCGTATCTCAGGCAGAAAATCTTCACGGATCGGAGGCAATTTTGGTAAATAAGTATTACACTCTGCTAGATTCCAAGACATATGGCTTCCCAGCGAACTCAATTACGTTTGTAAGAAACACACTTTAAAACCGCATTGGGTAGGGCAAGCCAAAGTCCTAATGAATCGTCCTCTGACTTTTGTATATTAAAGATCTTATTCCCCATAATTTCATAAAGCGGAAAAGAAATGTCTGAATCAGATCTCGCAAATCATATGGTGGGAAACTTTCTTACACAATGACCTCATTCTTAAGCCCTTGGATAAATCCAAGAGTTATGTTAAGTCTATCTTAAAAGATTAATAGCTAGAGGTCCACACATCCTCCGAATGTTTCAACAACTTGAACTTATGTTGATACCAAACCCCTGGCACATAGTCGGTTTTGCTAAAAGCTGAAGTTATTTGAATGGTTTAACGAGAATGATTAACGTTGATGCTTTAATGGTAACTAAATTCCAAAAAGACTTTCCTGATCATTTAGAAAATTTAAAGATTTAACTCCACTTAAGGGCTACTTAAAGATATTATAGTTATAAATTTTTACACAACAAAGGAAAACAAATTTGTACTTTTGACATGGTACTCACATCTTACAAAAGAAACAGCGTGCAAGCTCTTGAAAGATGAAAAAAAAGCCAGTTCTGGCCGAATGTCCTACTTCAGCTTGACGTTCTGGTATAGGTCTCGACTCCCACATACTAAATCCCTTGGAGATTCCAAATCATTTACAGTAACACTTAGTCTGGAGATAAAGGTGTATCCAATTTACTCGGGCGACAAAGTTCGCTTGCTAATCCGCTCACACTGGAACCACTTCACAGTTTATAACTAATCACTCTAAAAACTGAAATGTGAATAGTTTTCATTTATTTCTTTTAAAGTTATAAGTCTTCAATGTTTCAATTACCTTAAACTGAATCACTTACATTATTGGGATCTGAAATTATTATAGTTTGACTAACTTCCAACGAACATTTGTGGTTCATGTTTGAGTTTTCTCGACAAAATTCTAAACAAATGGTTCGTGTATAAAATTTCTTTTACCGCAGGTGGATGAACTTTCGATAACATGTTGAAAATATTGTCCGCTGTAGGTTTCTATTGTAATTATTTTATATTCGCCAATGTTTATCACAATAAATAAATTGTTTTCTGACAAATATTCATGATTTAAGCAAAGAAAAACAAAGCGATAACATTTGATTCTACCCGTCTGTGTGGAATGCGTTCCACAACATATTACCATCCACACCATTTGAAGTTTGACATGTTTTTATTTGTTGTGCGAATGTTTACGCGAAAGGTGCCGATTTTCCTGCAAAACAATGGATATTCCCTTGAGAATTTGTTGAATTCCTAAAGAAACGTATAAAAAATCCTACCAATTGAAATCCGACATACAGAAACTTACAGAAAATGTCATCGTACTCATTCCAAGGAAGAACCCGTGTTTGGGTGCCTCGAGACGAGGAAGAAAATCGTGCGATTTTCTCTGCAATGCGACAGGTAAGCGGAAAATAAGTCAACATCTCATTATTGCCTGAAAATAATTATTATTAATGCAGGAAACTGGTATCTCAATGCCAGATGAATTCAAGCCGGTCTACCTCGAGAATGAGGAGTACGAAGTGGAGAAGTGGAGCCCCAAGCAGCTTATAAAACTCCTCCGCCTATATGGATCCCACCGATGCCTTTGGGATCACAAAGATCCATTCAATAAGAATCGTAAGATGCGCAAAGCAGCGATGGTTGACATTACAGCTGCCATGGGCGACGATGTGACTATGGAACAGGTTGCCCAGAAGATCAATGTGATTCGGTCTACGTATCGATATGAAAAGCGTCGAATTAAGCAGAGAATTCGAAAGGGCGTAGGTGCTAGAACCAAACTAAAGTGGTTTGCTTTGGCCGATTCATTTCTAAGAAACGTGCCAAGGGCAGAAAAATTCAAAAAAACAGACGTGAGTAAGGAATTCTTCTCTTTTTTGCGATTCATTACAGTTTTTTGGTTTTGTAGGCCTCTCCTGATTCCGATTCGGACTTGGAAGACACTGTAGTTTTCACAATTGACCCAGAAATTTTAATTCCCCTCGAGGAAGACAACTCGGGTAATCAAAACTGCATTTCCATCGGAGATGCAATACTGCCTCAAGTGGACAACGATCGGGATATCGTTGAAATCAACGAGCAAATGGATGAGATCCATCAAATGTTGGAAAATCATAACGAAGATGATTTGCACAACTCACATGAGCCGTGGAAATGGAAATCAAAACAGTCGATAAAGTTCCTTAAGATCTATAGGGAACACAAGTGCCTGTGGGATAGCAATGATACCACCTACAAGGATCGCAATAAGAGGGGCAAAGCGATAAAGGCGATAGCTCGAGGAATTGGTGGCGGAATATCAGAGAAACAAGTTGTGCGAAAGATAAATGCATTGAGATCGACTTATCGCTTGGAAAGGAGGAAACTCGCCGAGGCCTACTGCAAGGGAGACACACAACAGAGTCGTCTGAAATGGTATCCGTTAGCGGATAGTTTCTTGAGACCATTTTGCCAACTGAAATTAAGAAAGAATGTAAGTATTGAATGGACTTCTTCAATTTATCATTAAAGGCATCATTCATTGTTCACCCATTAGGTGCGGTAGTAAAATACCAATTCAAAGAATTTTAGAAGGTAGCATTAGAGAGATGGTGGAATCGGTTTGTTTGGTGATAAGGTTTATTCAGTTTCTTAGTGAACTGATTCATTTCTTATGTCTAAACAGTACAGAGGTCGTCCCCTTCAAGTAGAGTCTTCTCCTACATAAGTGAGATTCACTAACCGCAGTTGCGACATACTAATTGTGTGATTCCTCTTAGAAAACTCGGTTTTCTCCCTCAGGCTGCCAAAAATTACTTATTTAAGTGTTGGCACAATTCGGTGTGAACCTTTGCCTCTCCAGTAAAGCCAGGGCTTTACTAACTGCCTCCAGTTGAACAATGTGCGTGCCACCTAAGGCGAACGCAGCCCGTTGTGTTCTCCGAGTAATGCCAAAATCGTCAGCCAGACTTTTAAAAGATTGTGCATCCGGTGTTGACTTGTAACGCACCTTGTCTCGATTGTTTTTTGACGTCAAAGGTCTCGGTGACTTCGTTACCGACCTGGATGGAGCAACGATTGTTTTCCATCGTCATACTGCATAAGTGAACGAATTTGGCGGGTATGTCGAACTAGGCATGGCTCTGTAAAGCTCGTCTCTATAGATGCTGTCGTATACCGTATCGATTTGAACTTCTTCGGTTTTTTCCAGGATCTTTCCTAGTGTGAAACTTTGATCGACTGCGGTATTTCCTGATTAGAAACCGCAGGTATAGCTGCAGATCAGAGTGTTGGTGAAGGGTTTCAGGCGATCTTTGAATAGACGCAATTCAGGGAATCTCCTTATTTTTTGATGGGGAAAACGGTGCTAATACTCCATTGGTCTGAACAAGCGTTAGAGATTTGTATTCTCTGTACTAAGTCATATCTTCAGCTGCTTTGAACAACTCGGCCTTTAGGAAATCAGGTCCAGCACCCTAGTAGGTTCTGAGCTGGAGTGTTCCTATTGCTTTTAGAGTCACTGTATAGTAATACGTGCGTGTTATATCCTTATACGAATGGAGGGGAATATTGTTTAATCGCGTCTCCAAAGGACAATTTGAGATTTGAGAAGCTTTCTCATGAGAATTGTACTCTCGGATGTTTGTCAGAAATTTTAGGTAGTACAACGCACTAACCACTTATCCACGTCCTCGTAGATAGATCAAGCACATTAAATCGCATTTAAGTAAGTCACCGATAAGTTTCTGTGGTGTTTTAAGAACCGTGAATGTGATACGAATTAATTCCTAATATCCTGCTATTCAAACTAAACCTCAAGCATGTACAACCACAAAGCATTTAGCGAAATATGATTATAGCCAATACATATATACAATAACTGGAATCTTTTCAAAATACCTCTTCAATCAATTGGCCTAACATCGCCACTAACATCATTCATTTTCTTCAGCTCCTACACCAATGACCTTAAAAACTTGCCGAACTGACGATTGAAAATATTTTCTTTTATTTACTCTTTCACAGTCTGGACTGGCGAGCTTTGACAGTGAACCACCACAATGCCAATTTATGGACGAGAACAATGAACCACCAGACAACGACGATGACCTGCTTTCAGACAACGACGACGATAATGACGACTTCAACGACACTCACAGCTATGACTCCGACGATGAGCCCATTGCTCATTTAAAGCGTGAACCAATCGCTCAGATAAAAACTGAATTAGGCAGTGAAGACGATAAGAGTAATACTCTTTCTCCTCCGCCTAAAATCCCGAAAATCCGAATAAAACCCATTAAACGCCCTTGGATGCAAGCCGAATCAATTCAATTTGTTGAGCTCTTTCGAATTAACGGCTGTCTGTGGGACATGCAACATCCGAACTATAAAAAGCGCTCAAAACGTACCGTGGCCATCGAAGACATCGCCCACAAAATGGACATGCCCGAGGAAAGAATACGTAAAAAGATGAAAATCCTCCTCAAGGCCTATCGCCTAGAAAGGAAAAAAATAGAGTTGGCTCGCGAGAAGGACGTCGCTTATCAAACCGAGTTAGTTTGGTACCATCAGGCCGATGAATTTCTAGCTCCAAAAGAGGAAATACCACCTCCAATGGTGCCCATGAGCTTTGTTGATCCAGATCTGATGTCACCAGCTCCGTCCGTGTTTCAAGAGACCAACGAGGACAAAAAAATTAAATTGGAGGCGCCTGATTCTCCTCGGGACTATTCATCTGAACATTTTGCCGATGGTGTTGATTCTCCAGCCGCTGAAGACCCACCACCAGCATCACCTTTAGGTTCGTTGTCTTCATTTCCTCTTCCGCAGCCAGTTGTTGCTAAGCCCCCACCACATGCAATTTCTTCTTTTACGCTTCCTCTACCAGTTGTTTCTCCGTCACCGTCATCCCCCCCGTCTATTCCTACTCCTTCGCTGAAGGGCACTACAGACTGTATGCCACCCTCAGAAGATGTAGACAAAAAGCCCGATTCGGCGAATGACAGTGACCTCTGGACACATCCACTTATGCAGCCCATCAAGGTGGAAGAACCACCGGAAGAGGAGTTCCCTAAGCCGGAGTCAGATGAACCTCCCACAAAACTGGTATGGAATGGATTAGAAGATGATCTTCTCGAGGGTAAATGGAGCCTTAAGCACTCGGTAAAGTTTCTACGTCTTTACGGAGCTCATCGGTGTCTGTGGGACTTAAATGATCCGGATTATCGTAGTCGAGACCTACGCAACGCAGCCATGGAGGATATAGCCGCTGCTATGGGCCATGGACTTGATCTGGAGTATGTTTCTAAAAAGATTAAGATTTTTCGGATAACCTACATGCAACATCGCAAGCGAATGCTGGAAGCCATGAAAACGGGACAAGAGCCAGAAATCCAATTGAGATGGTTCCCACTGGCCGATAGCTTTTTGAGGCCACACATTGGATTGAGATCGATTAAACCGGGCGAACTGGAAATGCCGCAATTCGACTTTCAATACGTCTATGCGAATTTGAATCTCATTGATCCAGCACTGTTGAATGATTTTGAGGGGAAAGGTACACAAAATTCGATTCAGCTTGGTGGTGGAAGTGGTGTCGCTCATAAGGGGATTAACATTGCTGAGCAATCAAGTTCGGAGGATGAAGACGAGGATGACTTCGACGATGGGTTCTTTAAACAGGAGTCTCGTGAGTAGAGGGGGTAGGTGAACATGTAAGCTTTGGGAAGATATGTAAATAAACAGAGTTTTTGAGTACTGATTTGAAGGTTTTGTTTTTGTTTGCATTTATTGATGTGACGATTGGAAAGAAATCATTTGGTTGCCAATAAAAGGTTTCTCCATTTGTCTGACGCAGAGCTGTAGGTCCCAACATCGTTTGGGTGTAAATCAATGCGAAGTTTTCGGAGAGTGTAACTTAGATAGCTCAGCACAGATAAAGAACATAACGTAAATAAATTACGTATACCAATCAGGTTAATCTGTTTCCGTTTGGTTTGGTATTCCATTCACATGGTTAATTGATATTAACCCCATTTACCCAATTTCCCACAAAACTCCTGTTCATTTCCTTTAAAATCCCTCAATTATGTCCACAAACCAACTGGCACACTGGCACCTATTCACTGAATTAAATTCCATTAAGTCAGCATTGACTACAGTACTTTAGCCAAACTGCATCACATGCAGCATACAGCTAGCCATGAAGAGCTGAATATGGCCAACAACTTTAATTACAGCCCACTTGGGAGCCGGTTAAATTACGCACCTCTTCCCAATGCTATTGCAGTTTGGTATACTAACTCCACAGTGAATTGCGGTTATGTGAACTTGGACTTGGAAACAGACGAACCAGGGGGAGGTGGACAGACTGGATAGCATTCTTCCGTATGCGAAACCAAATATGTCGTACGCAACGCAGTCACTGTCGTCGTCGTCGTAGTTTTTCTGCAGCAAAGCAAACTTCACTACGGGGTATCCGATTGCCGAGATGGAAAAGCCACGGTGTACGGTAACCTGGTTGTAGTTTTCTCTAATTGGTGATGTGTTTGCCACAATTGCAAGCAGACCGGCAGTGGTAGTGGCAGTAGTATTAGATCTCATCATACAGGAATCAACACCGTTAAAATGGCAGAACAACTTTTGCTCGCCCGAGGAGAACACGATCTAATTACTATTTTTGCAGTCGATTTGTATTCAACCATCTGAGGTGGATGAAATTCCAGTAGGGGCGCCATTGAGTGAGGTTTTCCGTTTTTCTGTTAATAAATTCCGAAATGACAAATGAAGAGGAAATGAGACTTGTGGTGGATTGAGGGTTTTGTGAGGAAGTTCGGGATGGTACGTCCTTTGAATTGAGATCTTTTCTTGATACTTATGTAGACAAAACCAATGAGGGGTCAGTAGTTGCAGTGGTTTGTAGCACTGTACCAGGATAGTAGAGAATTGTCCAAAATTAGCTAGACCTAACCCAGATACTAAGCTATATGGTGGTAGTCATTACTATTTTGTTCAAGGAGTACAGAGCTTCGTCTATGATACAACTTAAACACTCTATGGCAAGTCTGTGCCAAACAGCAATCAAGCTCTTAATGTACAAGTATTCTGGCGTTTTTATGGTTGAATTTCTCGATATGGGCAGTATTTCGAGCCAATTTTCTGTCAACAAATGGAAACCACATCAACGAACTCTTGAATGCTGCTGGGAACGGTAAATGTAAGAACAATTTTGACCAATGTGCTCAGTTCGAGATGCAAATTTTTGAATCAGAGAATGGTTCAGAGATCTAAAGGGTCTCACCAAGGATTGCCATTTCAGAGAGATGAACAATACCATATGCGGAGATCATGATCAGGTATATGACAACTTTCTACACCCCACACTTCATATGCATATGAGTCAGCTCAGTTGGATTCGCGAATTTTGAAAGAGAGTAGTACTTCCAGATCACCGCCACCAATGTCATGAGCTGTGAACTAACTTACCCACATAAATTAACCCAGATCATCAAGTTCAAGACATATCGATTGGAAATTAAAAATTTGTTGAGCTTTGGTTTTCAAGATAGACGCTGGTGGCACGTGCTCCTTAGTAGGACTTGAAAGATAGCGCAGTTTTGGTAGTCAACCAAACCAACAAATTGTATTACTGAAGCATATGGTGGAAACCGCATATCAGTAGAAGGATATAAATATTCAGTTTTGACTGGTTGCAAGCGTTTGATTTGATGAATCACCAATTAAGGTCATTTCTTGGTGGAGCGGACAGGTAGCAATTGTGTTCCTTTATGAAACACGACGCAGTGTTTCAATCTAAGTTGCATAGGCTAGAGTTCATGCTACATATGTTGCAATAGTATCCCCTAGGATTTTTCCGAAAAGAGAATCTACACCAGGAGATTGAACATCTTTGTATGTATCTAAGCTGGTCGTGAAGAAGTTAAATGAAAGTTTGCGCATATGTATGCCATCTGTCCGTACGTTCGTAGAGGTAGATCGTGATACGGTGTCCGGGATTGAACAACGTTTCCACAAGCTGTAAGGGCGTCGACACTTTACCAAAATCGATTTGTAACACAAATACACAAATACCGCTTGATGGAACGTCAAGGACACTGGTGAGCAGAGAAAAACCATTTGATACATGTGGGTATAGGAGCTTACAGCTAATAACGCACCACTTATTATCGTTTTTGGTAATACCATAAAGTAACATCTCTAGAATCTTTAAAATTTTATCTAACGGCTAGAACGTTACCTGTTGCGACGTAGTTTAGAGAACTACAAGTCGTCGAATATTTGAACCAAGCTCAAAGCCCATGCGTAACTTTCCTAAACCGAAACATCATTTATTACAAGCAGTTCAGTCTATAAACTACTTTATCTCAAGACACAAGACTGTGTGCAACGACATCATTCTGTGAAGTATTACACAACACTGAATGTCACTGACACCACTCCCGGCGCACGATGCATTCAATATCCATTTCGATGTTAATTTTTTTTCTAAACAAGTCACTATCAAAACATAACGAAACCCCAACAGCAATCAATCAATGTTCACATAACCACAAAAGCCAATTTCTCCTTCTTCTCAACTCCATCTTGGGCGCATCAAAAGTTAACTGAAGCAGATAATTAATTCGTATCTCTTCCCCTACAACTACTTCCTTTTAAAACTCGTCTTCATGGCTTGCATTACACTCTACTTGTTTCCCAAGAAGTAAGACTACATTATGCTAACTTTGCCAGCAAAACTTGTTGCTGGATGCATAATACCTCGTCTCCAGGGAAGCCACTTGGAGCGTGTCAAATGCTCAATGGATTCAAAAGACTTCTCCTTCTACTCGCTGCCTCACCCGCTCATGGCATGAACTCATGTTTTAAGGCGAAGATACTTTTTCTTATCCAGTTGTCTTGTAACAGTGCAAGAAGAACTTCTATCTATTATTATCGCCAGAGTTTGGAGAGCTGAGTGTATTCTCCTGTTGGCTGAATAGTAATGACAAATGGCATCTACAACAGCTAACAAAAAACAAAACAAAAAACAGCTATACAGATACAGAACAGATGGATTCAAGTGACTCTCTCAGTCAGGTACCTTTAGGAAAACGAAAAAGGAAAGAAAAACACGAGGTGCGAACCAAACGTTGCACCTTTTGTTTTGAGCAGGGTAGTGACGGCAGAATGCTTTTCTCTCGTGCTGCATCTATTACATGCCGAAGAATACACGAAAAATTGGTGAGGTATTTCAACTTTCCAGTCAGACGCGCAGCCGCGGCTATTTTTTGCTTCTTTTTTTTCTGATGAGGAAGATAGATACGTCAAGACAAACCACAGATACTGGCAAACAGTAGTAACCAAGTTCTCTTCACCTAATACTTGTTAAGTTGTTTTTTTTTTATCTGTCCACCAATAGGCAGATCTGTAAGTGTAGTAGGAAAGTGTTGCCAAAGGAAAGATTTTGCCATTTAATAAGGCCAATATGGAACCAATATTTGTAAAGGCTGATCCTGAAGATCCACTAATCCCTGAACTGAGAAAAATTGAAAAAGAAATTCTGTTTCTATAAAAACTCCTACATCTACCCTCATCGTTCCATCCACAGTTAAGACCATTCTTCCGGGACCTTACTTTATTGTAAGCCTGCGCTTTCCCTCGTCGTCAACTAAGGCGTGTCAGAACCATAGAGGTAGTATTTGAAGTATTATTAGAAATAATGCGCTTCTCCTTATGGTAGTTCTGCTGGACCTGAAAAAGGTCCTCCAAGTACAGACATGTGCACATAAATTCTGAGTTTAGGGATTATTTTAAATTCTGAAAAATCGTTAAAGGTCCTTAGTGTAATTGTAAAACATGGCAGTGCACGAATGCCAAGTGATTATCCAAGGCCAAGAGATACCATCCAGTTTCAGATCAGTTACACAGTAATATGCCAAGTACAAATTATTTGAGTACATGTGTCGGAAAGATGTTTTTTTTTTTGAATAGTCTTCACTCTGTCTAAAATTTGATTTTTTCGTCGAAATCCAGCCCGTTGGCGGTGTTGAACACTAAGTCATTTCCCATGTTGTCCACCATAAATAAACGTCTTTTTGGATTAATTAGAAAATACGTACACAATTGTTTGACCAGTTGTGTGGCATGTGGCACCGTCTTTTTGGAACCACATATCACTGTTGTCAAGTCCATCCAAATCTGGCCAAAAAAAACCATAAACGAAAAAGTAAGGATGAATTACATACATACATCTCTTGCAGGAAATCCACACCACACAGTCACTTTTTGTGAATACAAGGCACTCTCTTGAAGTATAGGTGGGCTTGATGATGTCCATTAACGCAAGTTCATATCATCCACAGCCTGTCTGGGTGGACAAATTGAAGTAACCACTCCTTAAGTTGAGACCACCGCATTAGCAATTTCGGTATTCATTTTTAATAATTTCCAAACATTGCTCGTGTATGAACTACACGTAGCTCAAATGCCGTTTTAAGTGTGTTCATAGCCTGATAGTCCAAATGCCATTTTAAGGATGTTTGTAGTCAAATAGCTCACGTTTGTACCATGTCTCCTAATCAGTGATTGATGATCTTTCCAGAGTGATGCTTATTTTTATTTTTGTTTTGTCTTCATATATAAGTATGTACATATGTATATCGAAATTTTGAAACTTTTTTATTTTCCAGATAACACCAACAGCTCCGTTATCATCTTTATCTCACCAAAATGTTCAACCTAAGACGTCATCTACTCAACAGTAAGCCACTGGTAAGTGAAGAAAGATTTTTTGTAACGTATTTTATTACCAAGTGTATGAGACTTCTCGCATCCAAACTAAAAAGTGTCAACACTATTTCTGCTACCAATCGATTCCCCAACCAAAACCAGATACATTTTCAAAGTCTCGCTGCAGTTTTTTTTTGTTGTTTTCAACCTTTGCTTGTGTTTGTAAGAGTATGGCTTGTATCGTTGTAGCACCACACCATGAACCATGTATCTTTTCATAGAGTTGGTGATATCTTTTGTTGTGTGTTTTGCTTTCAAGCTGGGGTTAGCTACACCGATCGTTACACAGGTAAACAGTTCGAATTGAGCGGTTTTCACATGCGCAGGTTGAACTACGGCAAATAAACGCGCGCTCATGAGTGCTTAGATCAAATTCAAAAATTTTGTATCTATTTTGTCATTCTTGCCTTTAGTATAAGTTTTGGGATGGTGCCGTAAAATAATACACGTTCTAATAGTCCATCTCGAGTGCTAATTGTATCTGTAGACGCGAAAAGTGTGAATGGGCTTTGGCCCCCTTCGTCGCTGATCAGAGTGCAAGATCAAGTTTCAAAATAAAATTCATTCCATGCAAATCAGATACAAGTGCTATAGTTTACTTAGGTTTTAAGAAAATATGTGCTTTTCATAGAAAAAATCTCAAAAAAAGTGCTAAAAGTGTATCAAAGAAATCAATTAGTGCTCCTATTAAAAAAAAAAGTAAATTAAACTTGCCAAACCGTTTGGATTGGGATACCTCCTTTGTCATCCAGCAGAAAATTGGATTAAATTAATTATACATTTTTTTCTTATAAGAGAAGGTGAGTGGTTTGCAATTATTATACGAGTATGTATGTAGCTAGTTGGTGTGTGTTTTGTTTTTTTTTCTTGGAAGATAGTTTGGTTGATTCACTCGACGTGGTATTGTCGGCTTTTTTTTGCTTTATGACTTAGCTTCGTGCCTGACTTGATGTACATCTCTCTGGCTACCTGGTTTTCACGAAGTATCTTTTATTGGTTACATAGCTGTGGCGATTGCGTGTATTGTCTGACTGAATACTGCTATTTCCTTTCATCGGTGTTGCTCTGAGCGGTTGCGGTTGAACAGTTAAATGTAGAAGGAGTCGGAGAAGTTGGTCAGTTAATTTCTCGTGTCTTGTTAGGCACTTTGGTGGAATAATGAGGTTTAGGTTTTGATTGTCGCGTGTTTGTTGTTTTCTGGGCGTTAACTTGGTTAAAGAAAGTTGGGAAAAGATTAAGATGTGTCAGTTTTATATCTGAAGGATATTTCTGGGCCATCGTTGAGAAGTACAAGTACATAGGTTCTTGAGATAAATTATTGGAATGAACATACTACGTGGAGGTTATAGAGTTTTGGTAGTGTTAGGTTTCCACTAAAGACGATTTTGACTCATCTTAGGTAATAAATTCTCTAAAACAATCTTATTCCGTAGAATGGTTCCTTTAACATTACTCCCTTATGAGACCCATTGTGATGGTCAATAGGGATCATTGATGATAATGGGCTCCTATCTTCGTAAAGTCCTCAGAAACCTGACATTGTCTTCTCTACCAAAATTCTTATCAATGTTGATGTGAATGGCTTTTTCTATCAATCTCAGCTTGGAAGATACTGCTAATGTTCCCCAAGGGATCAGGGTTCTGAGTTCTAGGCTTGCAAAGACACTGTGGATATTCCTGTGATGTTTTTTCCCCTGAGTCATTATTTCTTCTCAATTTTCGAGCTTAGAAGACATCCTAGCTGGACCAGTCTGACAGTATTTAATTTAGTTCTCTTCGCATTTTTCATTTTGTGCGTTCAAGCGTTCTCTAAAAGATTTTGGTATGACACTGTAGGACGCATTTTCAGTACTGCAATACAGGTGTAAGCCAGTCTTTCTTTGTCATATTCATTCTAGTTCTTTCCGAACCAGACTTTCTTGGAATGTGATAACTGGTCTGTACACTTCTATGACAGTTCTACTTGGCTTATTCTAGTCAGGTTCTTGGCCTGGTGTTAAAAATCTTACACTAGAACATTTTATATTTAAATACATATCCTTTGTTCAGGGATTCGGGAATCTCTTCCTGCACATTGTCTACTATCTTCCTGGCCGCCACAATTACTCTGTATATTGGTTTCGTCCTTCCACGAAAAAATCTCTTGTTGCGACTTCGTTTATAGGTTATTGAGGATCACAATCATCCCTTTTGCTCTCACTAAAGTGACCATAAGAGACCTATCAGAATGTGATCATCAATTTTGACTGTCAAAAGTGTGACTAGCCACTATCATCTAGAGAATTCCACTTCTGAATTTCATCGGTCTTTTTCCTTTCCTATCTCTTCTTCTCTAAGAAGTGCTTGTCGAAACGTGTCCTGTTTTTTACACGCATTCATTGTCACATGCATTGTCAAGGAGAAATTAACTGTCTCCAACGATCTTGAGAAGGAACAGTTCCTGACGCGTGTCTGTCTGGCGAGGAACTGTGTGGTGGTGGTTGACTTCGCCTTGCTCTTTCCAATGAAGTTGACTTAGCTGTCTCAGCAAAGGAAATCATGTCCAGTATTCTGATAGCTTCCTCTCTCACATAGTTCTGTTTGTTTGCAGTTTTAGTGCCTGCTAGAGTTCGCTTCCACTCTCCTGATAAGTGTTAACTTATCTAATAACCCAGAGTGAAACGATAAATCAAAACTATATATCGGCCAGATATGAATGGCAAAAAGGATGCTCATGGAATAGGGAATTATCCTATACAGAATGAGGTCCAAGTTTCTTTTTAGATGAGATGTTTTAAATATTGAATCTTTGGTGTCATCAGTCAAAACAAACAACAAAAGGTAGGGTGGACTCAAGGCCTTTCAAATTGATTAACACACCATTTTGATCGGTGGAGGATTTATTTAACCTCATTTTGGAGAATCTCTCATGAATAGGGTCAAGATGAGTCTCCAGGTATACCATCTGGCTCTTCTTATTTCAGACAGTCCATCTGGCCCCGAGATACCTACTTTGTTCTCCCCTTCTAGCATATGGGAAATAGTGAACACTGGATTAAATAAAAACACAAAGAAGCGGTGAGTTCTTTTATAACTAGTTCACTTGTAAGAGTTCTTTTTTGGACTATTTCGTTCGTAAACTACACAAGCCTAGTGTGAGCTTCATAGGACCCTAGCCGTTCTACACCGATGCTGGTTTGTTCCAGAGCAATATCAGCTAAAGGTGGCAGTGGCATACCAATAAGTCATTTAACTCAGAGAATATCTTCTTTTTTTTTTTCAAAACTCATGGCTTAATGGAATATTCCTTGGCTTATCAGCTAAAGGTGGCAGTGGCATACCAAAAAGTCATTTAACTCAAAGAATATCTTTTTTTTTCAAAACTCATGGCTTAATGGAATATTCCTTGGCTTCGGCTCTCATAGTCCAGCATTTTTCCCTTGGTAGCTTCATAACTTGCGTCATAGTCGCTTATCGGTAAACAGTGGTTTTCTCACAGTCGCCCTTGATGGCACCCAAGACGCGTACCAATGTACACAACATTGTATAGGTCAAGCGCAAACCAGCAGTTACTGGCCTAACTTGTCCAGGTAAAACAATATTTATCTTTAAATCATTACCAACCCACCGGATGCCTTTCCAATAAATCAATAACGCCGCTAATTGATGGCCAACCGTCGACGTCTGTCTGACCTAAGGTACGATTTCACTGGCTTTGACATTTTGAGGTTAATGGATTGTCTTCACCAGAAGTTAATCCTACTATCTTACTATTCAAAATCATCGTACATTCTCCCTAATACCAGATGTTTGCCACAAAAGAGAAAGCGTTCAAATTATAGAATAAGAACTTAAATTCGAATTTCCCCTCGTTTCGGTTTTTATCTCCTATTTTCACCGGTCTTAACGACAAACACATAATTCGTCATTTATAGGCTTGTTTAACGTTGCTTAGCGTATATGCAAATTAGTGTTTTTTTTTTTTTGTTAATTACACTATACAACCAAAAAACCAACAAGCAGATACCTACTTACTATTTTTTTTTTATAGTTTTTCGTAATTCGCATGCAAAAAATAAGCAAAAGATTGGTTTGGCTTTTTTTTAAGTAATTGTTGATGTCGCCATTTATGAAATAAACAAATGATTGTGCAGGTTTTATTTTACAATAAACTCTCCACCATCGGCTCAGGTTGCAATCATAAATCAGATCGTAAAAAATTCGCTTAACAAAAAGACCGCTCCGCCGCCAGAGACTACTGTAGATATTTGCTGCGCCACACTAATGATGTGAAATAGTTGAGTGTTTATGGACAATTTTGTTCGAATTTTGGCCTCTAAGTGAGCAGAACCACCAAACCAAGGCAAGCAACAGTGAATTATAAGAAAAGTGAATTTTCTTTCATAGCAAGTACGTGTAGTATTTGGGAAAAAATATAGGTATATAAGCAACCTTTGAGAAGGTAAAACAATGACAATGACTTAATGACTTTCACTTTGTCTGGGGGAAAAGTCTGGTTGGTTTTACTTATATTATTGCTTTATGAGTGCATCTACTCAAGCGTGGTGTTTTATATGGGTAACCTCACACTAATGACAATCTTGTTAGTGCATGATACTTGCAGAGATGAGTACCCACTATATAGTAATCTCAGAGTTTTATGTGGGATTGCTTCCGAGTTAAGCTGTGCTTGTGCTGCAGTAGCTAATAGTGTGCAATCTTGTTGGCTTTCTTTTATCTGCAATAAACTTTGAAATTATCTGCCGTAGCCAATCTATAAAATATCTTCAATGTCCTGTGCAATTCGAGAGAAACTTACTCTGGCCCAGTGAAGTAGTTTCTCGCACTATTGGACTGTAAAATATACTTTACCACTAATGGTCTCATGAATGCTAATGAACGCTATAATATAAACTGTTTTGTTATCTCGAACATGTACTTTAAGGAGAACAGCGTGGTAATTTTTCAGCACCAGAAGAGGTCAGTTGTCTGCTTTCCTCACCTCACACTTTTTAAACACAACCTTAAGCTTTTTATTTTCTCGCTAACTTTGGTCATGACATCCTGAGAGAATTCCTCTTTCCTTTATTCGACGAAGTTTTGATCAGGGTCATATTTCACCAACCACTTTTTACTTTGCAACTTTTCAGTTTATCTTTTCCTCTATCGTTTCATTTGCAAAGTGGAAATTATACTTTTGAAAAGTTAAAAATGTTCATTAATTGCAAAACTCGTCTTATCAAACGCAAATTTGGAAAGTGACAAGTATGTTTTTGAAAAGTGCAACGTTTTACAGTTCGCACTTTTAGGTTCACAAAAAAATCAGAAAATTTACCAAGTTCAAGGTCGCGTTAACTTTTTGAAAAGTTGCAAAGTACAAGTGAAAAGTGAAGTTCGTCGGTTTGACTTCAAAACATACATACATATGTATGTGCTGGCCTCCCGGTTTCGGATCACTTCGACACTAAGGCCAATCAAAGCTGTTTCTCGGGTATTTCTTCGGCGATTGGGCTAAAAGTTAATATTTCTAGGTTATAAGACAAATGCAAAATAATGGCGTACCAAATTTTTGAATTGCCACACCCACTTTTATAAAACTTATTTTTTTTAAAAATTTTTATTTGAAATTGAGAAAAAATTATTTAAGCAAAGTAATAGGCCTTCCAATTTTCTATAATTGATTCAAACAATTTATCTGACCACGCCCACATTTTAAAGGAGTTTTTTTTTTAAAAAACAAAACATTGTGTAAACTTTAATGTTATGACGATTATTCCATCGAAACGCGGAATGCCACGCCTACTTTACTGGGAAGAGCAAGACTTTGGACTTCAATACTGATAAAATTTTCCACTTATAGCATTACGGTGCAAGTACGTACGACTCAGTCGTGCACTTTATTTCTTGATGGGCTCTTTGTCATGAATGGCTCCGAGTTTTGAACTTCAATTTGTATATTGTCTAACATTCTGTATGTGAACGCCGAACGAACAACTCCAGTGTTGGGCTTAGTGGGTATTTTTGGATCACAGAAGATAGCACAGTTTTTTCTGACCAAATACATTGTTTCAGATGTCCCAGGTATTTGAACATTTCGCATTTAGGAGTCACTTTTCCATTCAAATAAAATTCTAGAAAAGATCGAAGTGCGTCAGAAAATGGACTCTGTCTCTTTGACTTATACGATACACATCCCCTTTCAAAACATTCACTCACACTTCGTATGTAACAACTTTAGTCATGCGTAACCCTAAGATGAGGCAAGATACTTATTATCGTCACTGACATCCTTCATTACATGACCTTCCTCACGTCGAGAGTGTCCCAAAAGTTCGTTACAATGCAAAGGTGTGTCTATGCAGCGAAATCTATAAGCATAACACCCTCCGTTTCGCTTCAGTAATATTCTGATGAAGAACAATTCAAGCTGTGATCTTGAAATGAAAACATTTCCCAAAAAAAAACTCCCCTACATAAGACAGCCACTCACCGTTAGCTTAACGACATTTCGAAATAAAAAAGAAACCATGACATGACTTTCAAAAAATAAACCAAAAACCATCTCAGACAGCCTGAGAACTTTTCCGCCTGAAAATGCCTTTTAATCTCAAAATCAGTGAATAGAACTGTTGTCGACCCATTGAAGAGAATTAGATCACCAAGGTAACGATGGGAAAGGCTTCTCGTGTGCTTATTAGAAGGCAATTAGTCGAAAATTGTCGCCGTCAATTCGAATAAAGAAATTTTTAAGTAAAAATTCTTAAATAGGGGAATTATGTGGTCTGCTCCTCTTCCGGATTAAGTGCAACAACAGGCAACCGTTCTCGACCTGTGAATTGATTGAAATTCTTTTGTATTTTATCTGAGCACACCTGTAGTGTGCATCGATCTTGGTATCGGATTTGGGTTGAAGGACAGCAAAAGAAAAATCATGCAACGCAGGCAGGTAGCCTTGGCCGATGGTGAAAACTTGTTCATGTGCTCGTGGCGTGAGCTAGTAGATACAAATTGAAAACCAAATGGAGTAGGGGGTATTTTTAATCTTTTAACTTCAGTTTGGTATTTTCTAAAAAAAAAAAAATTCCAGGTGGCGCTGATGTTTATGAAGTGTATTCAAGTGTTTATGGCGAGTTGTTTGGGAGGGACAGTCATTGGGTAATATGTTAGAAGAAACATATGGTGTCCCTTCGTTATCATTAACTTTCCTTACTTCAGCATTTAGCCACAAATCACCTGAAAACATGCTAACACGTTAAGCAATGTAATATTTTCATTCCTATTCAACAATCGTATGTACATGTACTATTACTCCTATCCAATCCTAGGATTTTCATTTCCCTAGCTACTGCGATGGCACGGTGGGTCCTCTAGAAATGCTTGCCTTATCTGTGTCATGCAGCTGCATGAATCTTATTGCTGTGAGCAATGCACAGCTAAATACATTAAAATCGGCAGGGCCAGATGGAATAATCCTCACCTAAATCCAAGAGACAGTGTATTTTATTCTTCCCTGGCTGGTTGTGATTTGCAGGAGGACATATTTTCCAAAATCTTGGACAAAATGCAACGTGTTTTTTATACCGAAGGCAGGTAAAAGCTATTATGTCAATCCCAAAAATCTCAAACCCATAAGTCTATCACCGTTTCTTCTAAAAACTGAAAACCGTGTATCCGTGATCCTGCTTCACTTGCCGTTTGAAGGCTACATCTCATTGGTCTGGTCTTAGGAACAATCCTCTATTTTTAACAGTTTTGAATTCCTCCCGTAAGACACCCACTATGTATTTCCTTAACTTCTGTTCGATAAGAACCTTGATTCACGCATACCCTCAAGAGTAGAGTAGACTAAGGACTTGACATAGCCCAAAAAGAAAATAATCGAGTGGTGTCACGGCGGCGGTGGACGGAGATGACCCAGTCGCCCAAGTTCTCCTTCACAATTTCGATCGTTGCGTCGGTTGTTATATCCTATATATAGCGATGTTGTCGAGTTCTGGCCACAGAAAGTCGGTTGACATTGTTCTATCCTGAGACCATTGACGGTAACGGTGTCTCCTTCCTCACTTCGAACGAAATAAGGTCCGATGATGCCTCCAACCCATAAACCACACCAAGTAGTCAATCTTAGGGTTGCATTGATGGTTGGTTGAAGACTTATGGATTTGTTCGCTCTAATAACAGCAATTCTGCTTGTTGACATAGCCGCTAAGCCAAAACTGGGCCTCATCCGAAAAGATACATTTTTGGCCGATATCTGAATCTGCGGCCCACATTTCCAGCGCCCAATAAGCGAACTCACGACGTTGTCTATATCAAATCCGACATCCGACCGCAAAATAAACCGGGTTGACACTCTGATGATGTCCAATTCAGCTGATCGGCGCCGAATCGACATTTCTGGTTCTTCTTCAATACTTCGATAATATCTTCAATGTCTTATCAACCAATTCATAGTCTCAGCGCGTAAACATGTAGGACCAACGCGGTATCAACTTGGCAATAAAGGGTTGCTATTAGAGGCTTCCAGCTTGCCATTTTGATGTTGTGTCCTTAGTCTTGTCCACTTTCTGACAATCGTGTTGATTTATTTTCAAGCTTGTTATTTGTGAGTACTTACAGAGTTTCCAAAAACTTTTCCTTCTGATATTGACCACTAATTTTCGATTTGACACCATAATCCAGCTATCAGGTAGGAAATTCCTTAAAATAATTTGCTGACTAATTTTTTATTTTTAACATCCGTCCTGAATTTATGGTGTTTTGTTTCGCATAGTTTTGAAGTTTTTACATAAAAAAATTAAACAACGAAAATCAAATTTCAAACAAATAAATTTTCACAAATCGTGAGCCATTGGGTCATAAAGTTTACCTAAAACAACAGTCAATGTACGCATGAAAGGGTTTTTCAATGTTTACTCTTCAATTCCCTAGAATCAAACCTGGCTAAAGAAGAACGAGACAAAAATAACCGGAAAGATTGCTTTTTTTTTTGTTGCCTGGGTTCGTGTCTCTTGAAACAGTCAAAATTAAAGGCTAAGAGATCATAAAAAGCGATCATCAACAGAGAGGAGAGAGCAATAGAACAGAGATACAGATCAAGTCTGAGGTCTGTCGTTGAACTTGAATTGCGTTGGTAGCATCGATTTTGGAGCTACTCGCATCAATCCAGTTCGTTTGGATACTTGAAATTCTTCTTTGGAAAATATCGGTGAACTGGACAATTACGACGTAATAAAGCCTTTATAAGAGGTTGCCCGAAGGGTTGCATGTGTTGTTCATAATGAATACTAATTGTAGGGGCATTGCCCTAGGTCTGGAATGGGTGCGGTTTAAAGCTGCATTTTCTATACGTTTAGATTCATAAATGTCATCTTAAACTGCCTTACAGGTATTTTCATGGCCATGATGTCGTAAAAACTTCTTTATTACGTTGGTTGTTCACTTAAGATTCCTCCTTTGCCATTCATGGGATTGTAAATGACATTCACCTTTCGAAACATAAAGTCGTGTTGTAAATTAATTGTGTACATACATACATATGTATATGAAATCGAAGAGGGTATGGGCATAATGAAATGCACGACATGAAAGCAGGAACCATTTCCTTGAACTTGTTGCATAAGTTTTTCCAATGTCTCACTTGGGGTTCGTGTTTTAGAAATGAAGTATTAGACTGTTATTGTGTGATTGCTTTCGGAACCAAATTTTGGTTTGATTTGCTATTATACTTAGGTGTAGTCAGATACAGGGATGGAGGAAGCTCAATCTGAGAAGAAACAAGAAAAACAAAATATATGGTTCAGACTTAAGCGTATTTGAAGTATATGTTTGCTCGAAAGAAATGGCTTTAATGACTTAGAAGGGGATTCCAGATTTAGTTTACATCCTACATTTAAGTACGTAATTTTATCTCGTTCATAAGGCCACTACGAGCACATTTGCTTGCGATGACTTTCTTGGTCGGAACGTTGTTGGCTTGTTGGGATAAACCAACGACTAAACGTAGCCCCATAAAAAGAAATCCGATAGCGTTACATCGCATGAGGAAGGTGGCCATTTGACCAAACTTGAATAGATCAATTGTTTGACCAGCTACGTGGCATGTGGCATCATCTTATTGAAACCACATATCACTGGTGTCAAGTCCATCCAATTCTGACCAAAAATAGTCTTCTAATATAGGATGATAGCGAGCTTCATGGCGATAATATTTAACAATGGAAGATATTGTCCAATGATACCTCCGTTATCAATGGAGTCTCTTGAAGGACATGTGGGTTTGTTGGTCTCATATTATTTGCACAATATCCCGTCTGATGGGAGAATTTTCACGACCGGAAATTGGAGCAAGCACTCTTAAAGTTCCGACCACCGAGTCAAAACTTCGAGAGTAATTTTTGATAGTTTCTAACCGTTGCTTTTGCGTTTGTGAACTTCCCTATAGTAAAAATGTAAACATTGACTGACGTTTTGACATTGACAGATCATGAAAGTATTTATTGGTGTGTTTGGATTAAAATGTCAAATTGTTATGACACTATTGAAAAACCCTTCACATATAACCCTATATTGTTATCTGTTAATGAAATATGACTACTCTTAGTTTATAAGGCCTTGCCTATACTATATAACTCAACCGTAACAGGTGGCATAGGTCACCTTAAAATAGGCGCTCTATTCATCAAGAAATTTAAACAGACGAACTCTGGTCTCTATGTCACCCTTGTTTCAAAGAACAACCTTACTTCTGACTAAATTGATTACATTTAGGAATTTATTGGCTTTAAAATATTTATAGTCAACAACATGTTTCGCTTCCAGCTAGCACATTTTAAACTACTTCTCTCCCACTAGTATCTCAAGACAATAGCATGCCATCCACATTATACACCCACCCACATAGCTTCGTGGAATGTCGCCCAGTTGGCTCTTACATCCAGCACTGATCCCAATCCAAATGTCAAGCAACATCATCTAAACCGCGCGAAACTTAAGCTGCTGATCACGGATCCCCACACCCACGATCCCCACACCACGATCGCGATCAACTGACAAAGCCTGCAATCCCCTCCAGGCCCATATCGCATCACAAAAAAAAAAAAAACGAAAATAAATCCGATGTTGGCTTTTGATTTTCTGCGAACGTAAACACGGCGCATATTAAGATGGATTACGATCCAATTGAGCCGTGAACGGCTTAGCTGGAATTACGACGTTAATTAGTTAGCAAGTTTCCATTTTCAGATTTCGACGAACGACTTTGGTAGTCACAGACGGCATGATCTGCCATGTTTATGTCGTCGAACCTAATGTGATCTTTCCACCCACTGTTGACTGCAACTCTTCCGGGGGATGTTCTTTTCTTCTTCTTGTGATCTATGCTGGCATGGAGTCGGACTTATATGGAGAAAGGTTATGGTTTTGTTTGGCGCCAATTAGCATAATTGAAGTTTATATCGCTTGAAGTATGGTTATGCGAGACAATTGTTAGACGGGGTCAAGTTTTGCATTTTTTTGTCATTAAATTTAATTTTATCTCGAAAGAGATGGAGAGATAGGAGACGTTAAGTTTAAGTGTTGATTGTTCGGAGTTGCTTGGGAATTTCATAAGAGCACTTCGGATTTATTGCCAATTTGTTTGATTTACTTTCAAAGATACAGTTTCCGCTTTTGATGCATTTGGAGGTTAAGCTATAGTTTAGGTACGGTTCGCTTGTTGCAAATTGTATAACTTTATACAGCTGCGTAGAGTGATGCAATGCTTTTAGCCAAGACAGAGGCATATTCCGACCAAGAAAATGATGCATTGTGATACTACTAAAGAAAGAACCATGTTACCAGCAGCGGGACCGACATGCAGATTTTCAATAAGGAGCAATAGGCAGGTTTTTAGTGTGAATCTACCATTTTTTAAAGCTGGCAAGATCGCTAAGACCTTTGATCACTTTTTCCAAATCGATGAGGCAAAACAGGTCTACAGAAGGTGGAAGGCATAGTTTATTTCTCTTTTCGACAGCTTCTACAGAAATGATTGAAGGATGTACGCCTCAAAAGGACAAGAGCCTCTCAGTAATTGATCAATACCTGTAGTACCGATGAGTAGGAACACCAATTTCACTTCACCCATTGTGATCATTCTATTCATCTGGGAATCATTTCATTCCATGTCCTATGGTGACTTACGAAATACTTGGCACGTTCGGAGAAACTTTAGTAAATTTTAAGTTTTAGTGGTGTTATCCCTAAAATTCATTGCCTTTTAGTTCAAAGAATTATTATGGTTTTGTTTTCGTTGGATTGGCACTAACTCTGCTGCTGTCTGTCTACTTGTCCAGCTTTACAAGGGCTGTCTCCATGAGATACCGCTTCATGTTTTCCACTGACTACTATAGCAATGTCGTTTGCATAAACTAAAACTTTAAATCCCTACCTTCTTATAGTGAGAAGTAATTCTTAACAGTAAGGAGTCACAATTGTGGTGATAGTACTCCTCTCGCTCTGGACTGATATTTACCCTCTTGTCTAATATCTGTTTGATCCAATGACTTACTCTAGCATTGATCCTAGATTTTCTAAAATCATTCACAATGGCTCCTGTTTCTATGTTTTAAAGTCAAGATAAGGCGTCATGTAGTCTGCTGTTATAGCGATGTGTGCTTGCCCTCCAGCTGCCGATCGACTTACATATGTGTACTTAAGCTGTTAATGACTGCCGATTTTTGTATAAGAAGGTCTGGTGGGAGTAGGTTGGGGATGACCACGAGTCTGTTGGAGTGTTTATACCTTCACCGTCGGGTTGTTACCATACAAAGATCCCATATATACGTATATCCTTAACAATGTAAATGAAGATAGTCTGATGGGTCTGAAATTGTTTGGGGTGGTGTGCGTGACTTAACTGGTCTTCTCTTTAAAGACTGTAGGATTCCAGTCAGATCTGCCAATTTGCATGAAGAGATTCTGTGAATTACTCGGGTCTCCGGGATGAGCTGCTCAATAATGAAGACATAAGCAGATTAGACGCAGATGTATAGTATGTAGGTATCTTCAGTTTTCGCGCTCCATTATGTTGTATATCTGAGAGTTTGATGATCATTCCCTTTTTCCCACACTCTCCAAATGAGTGGATACATAAGGTTCCCCGATTCAGTTGACACTGTTTGAAACACTTCGCCTGGAATGCCGCCATCAAACCCAACCGCCTTAATTTTCTCTAAATTCTTTAATTGTTGTTAATTCCCGTCCTAATCTCTTAAAACTCAATTTAATTACATCTAATTTTCACCTCATTTAAATATCCTCCAAAGTTAATTACTCAATCTGCACGCATTCAGTCAACAAATTGAGTACCATCAATCTTATTCAATTTCGGAGCAACAACAGCAGCGCTGCCTCTGTTAACAAATGTTTCAGCTCAAATTCATTTAATTTGCCTTTAAATTGTTGTTTTGGAAAGCTTTCTTGTTGACTATTATTTATTTCATTTCTCCTCATTTCCGTTAACTTTGTCATGAAAAATTTGTTAAATTTGCTGAAAAACGCCTTCGAACTTTCGACTCGAATCTGTTGTTCTCGTAATGAGTTGTATTCCAACCTTCTGGTGGGGCGGGGAATTAAAAATAGAAATTCCTTGCTCTGTTTGGATTAAAAAAGAACATTTTTGGAATTCCACAGCACATGTTGGTGTGCATATAAAAAAAAAAAAACTTCCAAGTAAAAAAAAATGTGTGAATTCTACTCATTCATAAAGAAATTTCGAAAATTTTTGTTTTTTTTTTATATTTATTGGGATGTCTATGTGGGGTGGATGTGGACTGGGCTATGACTAAAAGAAAGATTTATGATCGTCTCGTTGTTTGAGGAAGAACAGCATGGCAGTGGAGCTTATGAAACTTGTGTTTTGGGAGATTTATAGACCCTATTAGGAGTGGATCTGCACTGAAGTAATAAATTTCAAGAGACTGTTACTTAAGGCTTAAGTATGAGTATCCATGTCCAAGGTAGTCTGGGTGGGAAGTATTCGATCTGCAAACAACAGAAGCAAGCATTCCTGATTTTGCCCAGCGGATGGTTTATTCGGGTTGTATAATTCCTACGAGATGTGGATTCCAACAAATGAAATGAACGGATTTGTTAAGGGACTGAGGAATCATTCTCGTCTCGAAAAAAGGAGGCGTATGTACATAAATGTACAAATTGTTTTTAGTCTAGGAGTCGTATCACTTTCCTTACTCGCAGAGTTCTTAATTTCTACTGACTAGGATGTATCCTTGTGGATGTATCCGCCTTAACCAATATAAAACTGGGCATTTGGAGAAAATGTGCTCAGATAATACGTCATCTTCAAACCAGAACCTACATTCTTTGAAAAACAGTGATCCGTTATAAGATAAAATAAGAACGATTGGAAAAAGTTAAAGATGTCATTGTAGGAATAATGCTAGGTTATCCGTTTGGATTTTCTTAACCCAGGAACATTTTCCCAGAGCTAGCCCTAGCTGATTCATTGTCTACAATTCCCTGATGATCAGAGATCACCCGAGTATCTCCCCGAATGTACTGGATCTTAGCCACATTTAACCGATATATAGTCCGTTAAACTGAACGACAGCGCTTTAAGTGTTGCCTGGCTATCTAGATATAGATTCTAGTGTCCCTGATACCTTTACTCAGGTATTGCAAGGTACTCCCTGACCATGATGTCGGGGATAATGGAAAACATGTCCCTTGCCAAAAATTAAGCCAAAAATTTTGAGGTGCCCCACATGGTCCCTTTGTATATACTTCTATTATATAGCATAATAGTGCATTTGACCCCCGTCCATCTTTAGGATAAATTGCAATACTCTTGCGAGAAAAATTTTCCTTTTTTCTGAGTCCTTCTTGTCACTATTTCTGACAGCCATCGAGTCCCTACCCCAGCTGTAGCACCTCTCATCGATCTTTACTTGTATGCACTACTTTTGGCTTTTGCTTAGCCAGTTCTAGCCTATCGATGAGTTTCGCCAGCAAAACTCAGAGGTTACAAGCAAGACCCTTCCCTTAAGCACCACTAGCTGAAGAGCGTTGCTAGTATAACATCGTCGACCTCTTGCGGGAAGCTAGCATAGGAGCAGTTTAGCTTAGCTGTGTTGGAAGGTCCCTACGCTGTTTGGCGAATTCTTTCATCTATCCCTACTTCACAGTTTGATTTTAAAAACTTTCGTCCTATCAAACCTTCAGTATTCTATTGTGAGGATTCTTGGGCAATTTTTTTGAGATTCGAAGACCCAATGGCCACTAAGAAAAATTGTACCCATTCTACTCGATTTGATCAGCAAAGTATGCGTAAAGCATTGAACGAAAGTTATGTTAAAATTTTTGATCTTCTCTGATTTTGGGATCGATTCTCACAATGATAACATAGTTGAAGCCATCTAACAACAAAGTGGTACACAGATGGGTTAATAACTACGGAAGAAGCATTCGGCTCTAGAGTCCAGCATCCGTAGCCTAAAGTACCAGTATCTTTCCAGATAAAATCCGTTTCAATAGTGAATTGAGAGGTAGAGAGTGTTTTAGGACAGTTTTGTTCCACCAAGGCCTAGTAAGAGTACATGACCCCGAAAAATATTTCCAAAAGAAATTAACCTCACTCCTTACTGTTGGGAGGTGCACAGACACCCCTTCTTCAAATAATAACAATAACAACACATGTACATATATCTTTACTAACAAATCAATGCCATTCTCTTTTCCCATAGTCATGCTATGTAGTACGTCGGGTATTTTCAAAACCAAAGAACTATTTAAGAATTCTAGTGCGCGGCTCATTCGAAATCCTTACTAGATGTGCATGGATTTCTATTTCTGTCTTATTTTTTTTGTTTTTCAACAACTCGTGCGCGTGATTTATACACAAATGATTGCATTTTTATTTGCTCCGATGCGCCACGCTTGTCAGATTTTCTAAAGAAATGAATATTCATTGCTAGATTCGAGATCGCCAAATAAACCAGTAATTTAAAGATATTTGGAGATGTGTATTGTTCAAACTGTACACTCCATGCGAATACAAAATGTTGTATGATGTCTACCTATACATTTTTATTTAACGAGGAATACTTAATGTAAACCGTGGAGTTCTAGGGGGAACACTCTACCAATTCACCATTTGACAACTCTCACCAACTCCGCAAAGCTCGAGGCAGATACTGATCTGATCTAGGTAGACCTGGTTCTGAGCTGAACTTACGGAAGCGAATCCATAATCAGTAATAGTGTAACTCTAGACCTAGCTATGCCCTCTGGTCAATTACTTTCCGTTTGGGCTTTAAACAATTAGACCTAGCGAAACCTTTCTATTTTTCTCAAGTCGAGTACATCGTTAAGATCTTTGAAAAAGTATTTGCCAAATGTTTTTACTTATTAAAGCTGATTGACATTGAAGTGAGCACCCAGCTTTCTGCGAAGACCGCGTACCAAACAAGACCCTATGAAGGCTGTAGCTACATATATTTCTTAGTTTTCTGGTTTTATGTTCTGAGCAGATTTGTGAAGAGGTATATGTATTGATGTTATTCCACATCCTGTATTCTAATGGCTGCAGTATCCAATTGTAACCTTATCGACTTCATACGTGCTGGAGATACTGGCTACACCCTTTTGAACTAGATCGTACCCTTTACAACTTCTTTCAATATACTATGCATGTGTGGCCTTGGACCCTTCATAGGTATAATAGTTTTAAGCCCCCTAGCTCAGAGGTCATTATTTTTCATTTGGTACCTCTATATATATAGAGGGCGCTCCAAGCGAGTAGCTTATTAATTTATTAGTTCCTTTGAGAAATACTACGTCGATGTCCTATTGTTCTGATATGAACACTTTGACATTGAATTGATATCCAGCTGACAGAGACAGACAGAGGGTCCTATAACCCTATTCAAGCGGTTAAAACTTGGATTTCGCCTGGTGTGGATGTCATAAGTCAGTATGCAGACAAGCCAAAGAAGTACTGTTTTACGTTTATATACGAAACTAGTTTTTTCCGACGATGATCCCTCAAATTATTTCCTCTAAGATTGTCCTGCCCTACCTCACATTAGGTGATATTTTGCGTTCATGGGACCCAGGGTCTAGCTGCTCACAACCATTCGTGTTGAGCGATGTTTGATAGACAATTTGTTACTTAAAAAACTTTCTCAGGGCAGTTGTACTCTCGGATGTTTATGAGACGGTCGCGATAGGAGGGCCTGTGAAAAATTCTTTAGATTTTGTCCTTCCCCCTTAGTCTAACGCACTAACCACTCGAGCCACTGCACCCACACTGACGCTGTGTAGTAGTACTGATTCACTTGAGTCACTGTGCTTTCCAAGCTACAAGAAGACTAAGTTCAGGTGACTGTGTTTTAGGATTATGATGAAGGGTCCTGATGTGTCTTGATTCATTTTTAGTGTGCAAACAAATCTTTTTCCTTCGATATATACAATACGTATGTATGTATGTATCAGTAAATTCCATACGCTACTTGCGATCCCATCGAAACCCATCACTTATTTCTTCGGTTTATTTACTTTTAGGATTCATCCATACTAGCTATTCGATCCAGCAACGGTCGTCTACTGGAATAAATAAAATTATCAAGACCGTTCCGTCTTCTTGATAGTGTTTCTGATTCCTGATACATTCCTGGCTTTTCTTCGAATCCGTCGTTGAAGTCATTTTAGACTTAATCCCTCACATGCCCGCAAATGCAGTTCAGATATTGGTACTTTGTGTATTGTTCCTATTGAAACCAGACACATGACAAGACTACTTTCACCAGATGTGGTATGCAGCACTGAAGGAGGTCCTTTGAAGTACAACCATTGTTGGTTGAATCTCGAAAAGGGAATTCAAAAAACAACTCTAATTCATTTGACTTTTCACTTATACCCACAGGTCTAAACCGGTTGATTGATTTTACGGGCTGATCTTGTCACGTCTTAGTGAGGCCTCCAAAGTTCAAAACGTGGTCAACTCAATACGTTCCAGTATCACCATTAACCTTTGCTTAACTACTAACTGCTGGTCTGTCTTGCTTGTCACAGTCATATAACTTAAAGGCCATCTTTCTGTCAATCTCTAAAATAAATGATAAAACTTGCCTCATAACATTCACCAACACCCGACTGTGTAACCATTTCAACAATATAGACGGCTGTTGTTAATTCCTTATTTCTTGCTCTATGATATGTCTGAACAATCATAAATCAAACTAAATATTTCACACCAGACAGCATAGACAAGTCTTCTTATATTGGAGCTTTAAATTGTTGGCCGTCTTTTACTTTTAAATGATACTACGGATAGCTGAGCTCGCGTCCTTTTTTTAAGTCATCTTAGTCTTAATGCCTGCAAATGCAGTTGAGAAAGTATTTTTTGCAGATATAGTTCCTTTATGGATTGTAGCCCTTTTGCGTTTGTTTAAACCTTGAGAAAAGCTTATACTATGAGTTTCTGCTTTGGGCAGTAAATTATGACAATCTAGAAAGTAGGAGCAAGTTTGGTGGACGTCAAACTAAATGCAATATCCTTTGGCACATTCCACTTACATTCTTTGTAGACTTTGTAGAAGAAGTTAGGTACTGCTTAGATGGCGTTGAACCGTTTAGGGTCAACCCAAAGTGAAAGCACTTGCCGTTTCTATAATAATACACACAACGCAATGATGATCTCTAAATCTGACGCAAAACAGCTAAACAAAAACTATAAACAAAATACACACTATCTGGACAGATAATTCTTAAACCAGAATAGCTTTTGAAACAAAACTTCCACAACAACACCATCAAAGAGAAATAAGAAAAATTCTTGACCCCAATCGATGCCCATTCGAACTATACAGATAGACACATAAAGAATTGGCCAACTAACAAATCTCTTTCCAGCCAACTCTCAATTTGCATGCGGTGTGTTATTTTATGCCTGAGATAAAGTATCTGTAAGATACTTACCAGCATGTCTACTGGCATATTTACAACCAACTTCGTTATTCTCTCTTTACATCTTGTACGAGTACGAGTACTCCTATCTATTCATCCATGGAAATGAAATTACATATAGAAGAGGAAAAAAAAAACACCAAGAATTATGTACTCTTGTTCACCTTTACCCGAAAGAGAGAACACTCCGTTACAGCGCGAATGAAGCTACACACAAAAGAAATACAAAAAAAAAAAGGAAAAACTACAAATAGGGAAAGGTGAAGAATTCTTTGACGTATCTGGTAACAAAATCGCGAGTGGTATTTGCGAATTTCTACGATGAAACTGTAATTTCGCGGTTCAACGCAACAGAGTTCAGTCTGTCGTGGTGAAGGTGATGTGCATGGAATTAACGAACCTCTACCGCCAAATTGACCAAGTCTTGAAAGTGAGCTATTCCTTTTTGTTGGTTAACGCTAGACATGGTGTGCGCGGTAATTAATTGCTTCGTGCACACACCGTGGTGGTCTCTATATAGAAGACGGAAGTGAATTGTGTGGACTGGTAATTAAAGTGATTGATTTCGTTGCTTTAAATTAGAGCAACAATTTGTTCGGTTTCAATCCTTTGATGTAGGCCGTGCGTTTTATTACTTTCCGGTTGAGTCTTACACCATTCCCCCCCTCATGGTTGCATCTGCAAGGACAAAATTAGAACAAAGTCGAGAGATATTGGTAAATAACAGTGTTGATGCAAAAAACGCAGTTCAGATCTGCGCCCTTTTGCTGTGTAGGTACTCCTTCTTGGGTTACAAACCATTTCCGTCTGCCATTTCGCCATTGTCATAAGTAACTTAACCGGTTTAAATGTACTCCTGCCAGCCGGTCGAAATAAATTAACCGAAATGCCTGCACATGGGAGCTTTGCTGGCATATGTCGCTTGCGTACGTTCATTCGACCAATCCGCCTGAACAAGTTCAACGGTCCGAAAAATTGCTTCCTTATCCCGTCCAACTGCAGTGTGCGTTTTCGAGGAGTTTTTTGCCTTGTGCCACAGAGTCTCACAGTCTTTGTTTAAGTAAATGTGGACTAAAAACCTTAATTCATGATTAGAAAGGAGTTTCACAATAAAAATATGACTAAGGCAAAGCTACCGAACCAGGTAACCACTGCTTGCTTCGGCCAATGGAACCGTTTACGTAATTGTAATTCTGCAGAGCAAAATTTTTGACTCCGCTTTAGTTTTGTTTAATTTTGTTTGTTTTTTTTTGCAACTATAATGGGCATTAGAGACGCCCATTATTATTCCGGTAGTTCAACGAAGTTGGTTGCATAAAACTAAAATGAAATGCAAAACAGTTTCAACTGAAGCACAGTGATGACATCGTAAGGTAGTCGACAGTCGTCGTGGTCAGCTGGAAAACTTAATGCGGTCAGGTGTTAAATTGCTTTGTATCTAGAACAGGAATTTCTGCTTCTGGCTCGTTACGAAGTTAACCCGAGATGAGGTGTGGCGAAATGAAGTGTTGTAAGATATTAATTTGTGTTTCATCGCGGATAGATTCTGTGTGAGGATAGTAAGAACCGGTGCATCCTGGTGGAATTGATACTGTGCTTACTGGTAAACAACTGATGATACAATGTAGCATAGGCTACAACAATGTTGCTCTCCATAGGAGAACCATCTGCATCCAAGATTTTTAATTAAAGACATATTTTTTAAGGAGGACGGTTTTACACTGGCTGATCTAAAATCCAAAGATATTTTTCCATTCTTGTCCGAGGTATGTATACTCCAATTATCCCCAAATGGTAAATAGAAAAATAGCTGAATGCAACAAAATCTAAATCAACCGATTTGTGTTTTTTGATTAAGTTTTTTGTTCAATTTCGTCCATTTGACCCAAAACGCTGAGGAAAAAGAGATGTGTGTCAATATTGCATTTGCATTGGATCCAGAGTTTTCCTCCATACTTGACCGAGGTATACCCCGATGCCGTCGGTAGTATCTTCTCATCCTGAATTGCGAGCTTTTTAAGTTATCTTTCGATACAAGTTGTATTGGGCGGACTTACTGCTACCTCATTCTCAACCCATCCTGGAGTACCTCAGGGTTCAGTTCTCTCTCCGACTGTGTTATTAATATTTTTCACGACCTTCTCTCTCTCACTCTTAATCCAATCCATTCCTTTGCGGATGACAGTACTCTTGACTTCACTTTATCTTTAATGACTCCTCGGCTAAGACTCCAAGCCGTGGAGTCTCACTAGCAGCGAATATCTACCAAGCTCAACTCCGATATTTATGCAATTATCAATTTGGGTGCAAAAAATCGAGTTCAGTCCAAATGTAGTCAAACTACAAATTAATGAAGCTGATATCAATGAATCTAATGGCTTGTCAATGTTTGGTATGCAAGTTACCCCAGACCTTCACTGGAATCACCAGGTTTCCGAAGATGTGAAAGATGTTGCTAGGTTCCTCGGATTTCTTAAGAAGTGCAAACGTTTTTTCAGTCCTGCAGACTTGGCTATCTATAAAGCTTATATTCGTCCAAAACTGGAATACAACTCACATATTTGGGCGGGAGTTCCCGCAACTTGTTTGAGCTTTTTGGACCGTGTTCAGCGTCAGGCATGAAGATTGTTCGGTGACCTTTCAACCTATTGAACCGCCCATTTTCGGGCGCACAGTGAAATTCAAAAGCTCGTTCTTTAGTCACCCAACACGTATGTGATCTGACTTGTGATTTAGAAAGAATCGCCTATCGTCACCTAGCTCTCTTTTTAATTTCCCTCTAAAATACAAAAAGATATTTGGCGCAACAGATCGACCGGACCCAGGGCTTAGCTTCTCACAATCATTCGTATTGGGCCTGTTATATTCTTCGAATGAATGGAAGAGTCCTACTGCTTAATCCCGTGTCCGAATGACAATTTATTATTTGAGAAGCTATCCAATGAAAAGTTATACTCTCGGATGTTTGTCAGATGCTCGCGAGAATTGGGGCCGTGAAAAAAACTTTTAGGTGCTTTGGCTGGGATTCGAATCTGGAACCCCTCTGACGCACTAACCACTTGATCCACGACGCCCACACCATAACTTCTCTATACCATTTCCTTTCTCTCTGTCTGTTTATAACTCGAAACGACTTCAGGACTAAAGTGGTGAATATCATTTAAAAAAATGCTAAATAGTGGCCAATTGAGTGGACCAAAGTCTATACCTTATAAGGCACGATTGCCAAGCTGGAGAAGTAGTGCGAAGTGTAGAAAAAATAAAACTACGACTGATGTTCTTAGAAATAAGGCCATAAAGACAGGTTGGTACCGATGTGTTTTAATTTACATAATTCTATTCTTTCATCTATTATTTCTTGTTTGAAGAGCAGGTTGAGATCTTTTCTAAAGTTAGATGTATTTTCATAGACCAATTTCAAATTTGACATGTGTGGAGAAGATTATATTCCTTTGATCGCTGTAAAAGCGAATAAGTATTGAATACGTCCTTATCTAAGCACGGATTGCCTTGTTTTGGATCCGACGAGTCGCGAAGCCTGTTGTGGGTCAGTGAACAGCATATTCATGTCTATGCTATCTGTATAGTAAGTCGAGCATTATGGGCCTTTGTTTGGTCTCTCCAGCTTGTGCAAAGGGATGGAAAATCTAGAGCCGGTATATTTTTTAAGATTTACGTAATTAATAGCAGTTTTCTGTCCCATGCACTGGAACTCAAAGGATTATCATTTTCTTCTGACTTTTATGTCATACATATTTTAAAAAGTAGAAGGTTATTATATCACCCTCCAACACTCCTTGAAACTCGTTTATTTGTATTCATAATCGGTCATAAAGAGGAAATCCTACCAGTTGCGACCTTCAACAGCTTTTTAAACTGATTTGTATAACGTTTTTGCACACAATGCACACCGAACGCTGAACAATAAACATTCTCCCAAGATCTTTGACTACCAATATGTGCAGGGCTGCTTGGGAAATCCCACCTGTAAACTAAAACCACTTTTTTTTGCCATTCATCGCTCGTAGGTAAACAGTTGTTCATACAATAACCATTTTCCCACACGCTACCAGCGATGAACTGTTGTAAGCCAGAATATTCTCCCATGCTGCCTCACACCTACCTATAAATAGGTTCAAACACCTTTACGGTTTAAAAAAATGTAAAACAGTCCAAGTCGTCTCCACCACCCAGTGGTATGTAGAGGTACTGCCATTGTCGTATGTATCTACACTACACATATGATTTTAAAGTATCTACACATGCAATCCATCACATTCCATAGACAAAACAATTGCCCGTGTGCGGTATGCGGTGTGCAACAGAAGCGGCGGCAACTAATTAAAATGCAAGCTATAAGGCTCGCATGGAAATGGAAGTGAATTCTTGATAAATTTGCAATAAAGCGTTCGCAGCGTTGCTGTTCGTAGAATGTTTCCATGGCCCGCGACTACGTGTATTCATCCAGTCATGCATCAATTGGTAAATGAATTCGGGAAAATTGTTTTTCTATTAATAAAATAGAAAATTGTTTCTCTATAGATTCGAGTATTTTGTTTTGTTTTTCTAAGTGTCATTGCATTCAATTTGTTCGAACACGCAGGTTTTTCATTATCAGTTTATGATGAATGCACGCAGATACGCCTATTCGAATCAACTGGAGAAAGCTGGAATTGGATTAATTTTTTTGATAGACTTCGAGACGCAGATTTGATGAGAGATACTATGTATTTCTTGGATTTTTTTTATGGTTTTGTGTGTGTTTTGTTTTACTTAGAGGAACCTCCACAAATCATTTCTGCGTATCACTGTTAAACAACTCATGCATGAGCCCATAAAAGAATCCGAAAGGCAGGAGGACAAGCGATGAGAAATTTGCGGAAAAATTAATTCGGACAACCTTACGGAGCTGGGAAATAAAGTGAAATTTTTATGAAGTGTTATGTGTTAAGAAAACACAAACAAAAAATGTCCAGTTTTGGTTGCGTGAAATTAGTTAGAGCGGTGGGAGATATAAAAATGAAAAGTATTCACACATAATTTAGCTTTATGGCCATTTCAGTGTGACATTATCTGTTTTATATCACTGCAGTGGTTGGTCTCAGCAGAGGGTTGTGTAATTCTTTCTAGAAAGTCCGGTTTATTGTGAGGTAAGGTTCTTCTACGGATTCTGCTCAGAGGTTCGCTATTTTTTGCCATCTATCTACCTTGAGAACAGCCATCAAATCGTGCAGAATGCCTGGTTTCATTTGGATAGTCTTTTCTAAGCTTGGGTTCGGCGGCAGGAGAGACACACTTTGACCAAAAGATGGTTCAATGTTAAACATATCATATGAAAAAGTTCCCAAATGGGATATGAGGAAGATTTGTATTAAACCAGTTTAACGAATGAGGAAGCTTTTTATTTTGCTTAAGTCTAGTCCAGCTAGATGATGAAGATCTTCGAAAGAGTATTCGCTAAGGGCTTCCGTTCTCAAAATCGATAGTACAAGACAGATACACAGAAGATGAGTCATGATTTTCTCCGCTTACTCGACTCTACAGCTTCTACAAAAATCATTTAAGGAGACATGAGCGATCTCATCTCTCTGCTTGACATCTGCTTGAATTGCACTATAGTGTTCCGATAGTCATGTGGTAATTAAAATATCCAGTGCACTGAAGTAAACTCCTGCACTCCCGTCTGTGTATAATTTCATCCGATTTCCAAGGACTTTTCATAGGAGTCCTGTATATATGTATATTTCACGTTAAAGTCCAGATAAGGGAGAACATAGTCTGAATTATGAGGAATAGTCTTCTGGCGATTAGGTTACTTGGATGGCCCATATCTTCACGAGCCAGTTGCAAGCATAGTGTCTAGTGCAACTGAAGGAGTGGTTCTTCATTTAAAACGCATTTCATCCTGTTTAGGGCCGACCATAGCACATTTGTCCAGATGAATCTGCCCGCCTATACACGTAAAATTCCATCAGCCTAAGTAACGGCCATGATTATGGCTGGGTATACACTACAACCACTATTCATTCTAAAGGAACGATTTTTTTTTTCGAATTTCGCATTAAACCCCAACCCTTGTACCAATGTCCATCATAGAACCGTCTGTGTAGAAGGCCACTTCCTTTTCACTATCGTTTCTATGTTGTTTCCAGACGATTCTGTCCATAATTTGTATGGCAAATCTACTTTCAAACACAAGCATCGGGTTCATGTGATCAGTTACCGTCGATCCGTTGGTGGTCTCCAATCGAGGTAAGTAGCCAGACTACACTGCACTAGAAGTCCAGCAGTATTGATACTGCTTTTCAAATGCATTCCACCAAACTTGTGAACCATAGAAGTCACGGCTGATTTAAAAACCCACAAATTACTGAACGCATTTTTACAGAAGTCGTTGTTGTCCATCCTATTTAGTTTCGAAAGGCTGAGTTCAACTTCAGTTATTTTGGGAGGGGGTTGTAAGAAGCACTACCTCCCATTTCGACCTTCAACTTTACCATCATCCACCATTGGATATTTCTACATTGTCGTATTCACAATGAATCAGTTGGTATCCAAATCCTTTATAGTCTACTCTGGTGTTCCGCAAGGAAGTCACTTGGTGTCTATTCTCTTTATACTTGCCATGATGATGTTCTTATTTACATATGTGGACGATACGAACTTGAAACCTGCAAAAAATCGTATCTATAAATAAGACCCGGATGATTTTCTGAGAATTGACCTTAAGAGCTTAATAGGGTAGCTAGAAACCGTGTCTATTATTTCACCTGAGTAAGCTTGCAGGTGATGACGAAATTTTCAATTTGTCTTCCTATTTCAGTATTGTGGTCTATGCGGGTTGTGAATGTTGCAATTGCCAGAGTTTGATAGTAGTTCGCTTTTTGAAACGAGTTTGTATTTTTCTTGTTATCTTGTTATTCATATATGTATGTATGTACATATCAAGATGGATAGTCAAAAATAGGGTGTAGTTACGCTCTGTATATACATAGATTCAAGTGTAGGATGACCCCCTACATTTGTATTTGATATTGTCTCTACCAGTAATAACTCAAGAACCTACACAATGAATATTTGAATAAAATGTTGTTTACACTCTGCCAATTATACCCCATAAAATATATGTAAATAAAAATCATCACATTTATGACTGAAATGATCATAAAATCTCCCTTATGGCAGCTAGAGCCATACAATCAGCAGCAACAAATTACTACTAAACATCGATCAATATGTGATGTAACACTGCACAACTTGACTCACCTCGCACAACCCATTTTTGTATTTAAACCTAATTGAGTAGTGCGATTAAATATTCACAAAATAATACAAAAAATAAATCACTCATCATTTCGACCAAAGTCCGGTTCCGTGATCGTTGGAAAATTAGTTAAGTTGTTTGCGAACACCTACAGACCAAATGGAATGCGCCTTCAAGCGTGTTTCTTTGTTTTCAGTTCGATGAACTGTCAAAATTCTCTTGACAGAGTACGTTGTAGAGAATGTTTTCTTTTGTATCGAACCTGACACACTTTTTCCAGGTCGAGATACACGCTTAAGTATCTATCCATTCTGTCTTTCATTTGAATGGTTACACTTTTTTTTTCAAAAACCACATTTACTTTCCCCTTCAAAGTATATATGTACATACATATGTGTTACTGTTGACCGCAATATCTTGTAGAAAAAATAAAACGTGTATTTGTATCTAAAATTGACTGCAAATTGCTGACCATAAACAATCAGCAACACCGAGTGGCCATATTTGAATTGAATATTGTAAACAAAACGCGTAACCAATGACCACAACTTGATATGCGTAACAAATTTCCTAAGGAATTGAAAATATTTATTTATTTGTTTAATTAAAAAAACTAAATTGGTATAGATTGATGCATTTGTCAGATCATTATCAGAGCGGACTTTCTCCTCATTAGATATGGCAGATAAATATTATAGTTTGCATTTTTGGTTTCATAAATTCAAGAAAAGTAAAAGAAAAGACTTGTCCCAGGAAGACTATATTTGCTTTGTCTTGATACTCGTATGATGTAAGCGTGAAATGCGAATCGATTATTAGCACAATAGTTTTAAAATTTTTAAATAAACTTGGCAAATTTGTTCCGGTTGATCGATTGTTGATATATTAACATTTTCTTGGCAGTTAAACAGGGACATACTAAAAATGGTACTTTTCCGTAGGAGGGACTAAATGCTCTTCCCTTTGTATCCTTTCCATTCTGTAGAACAAGTTTTGGTTTCCTGAATAATTTTGAACTCGAGATTTTATCGTAAAGGTGTTCAAAAGTGTACATCCCTAATTCTATCTTTCTGTCTGTCACTACTACTGCAGCCTAAACGGGGGGACAGATTTGCTTTCAACTTAAGATTTGTGGTCTATTGGGACACGATTTTTATAAAATGTTACATTTCGATTGGTTTTGGGGTCTAACAAGAGGTGTCATTTTCAATTTGATGCCATTTCTTACTTATTATCCATCTGAACTCAAGTCAATTTGCATACAGGAAAGGTAATTCAACCGAAGGTGCTTTGTTTGTGAAGAAGTTGGAAGATGGAACTTTTCGTTCCAAGGAAATAGGTCTGTGTGGTTTCTTGAACATTAGAGATAATACTAACTACGAGCACCAGAAGTATCGAGGATTCGACCAAACAATATATAACCGCAATACCTAAAAGTCGCATTACTACCTACTTCTTTGGAATAGTATCATTGTGTATGTCCACAGTCCAGGCTTGCCCCAAGAAGCTGTTTTTTCTTTCCTTTTGTGGTCACTTGTTATTGACACTCCTCCGACGAGAAAAGGACTATCCATTACTCCTTGGGAAACCGTTCTGTCTTTTACGAAAAGAAGACTGGTCAATCTCGAACCTATCATGCCATGCGTACATTATAAGCCGCCGTTAAGCTTACAGTCCATACAATTTTCCTTAGGAAGACGGCCGCTAGATGCACTATTAGGCTTCAGCTAGAATACAAGTATAAACAAGATGATCTTGTCGGACACCTTAAGATGTTAAACCCCATTCCAACAAGAGACATGTTTTGCACTATACTGATATTATAGTCAGGGAGTGCTGTTTTGGTAGCTTATTTGAGGTAGAAATATTGAACTATGCTATCTAATCTAATCTAATGTTGCTTCACCACTGTTCACAAAAGGATCGAAAATGGAATCTGGTGTTAGAGCAATCCCTTGCCAGACTCTTGCCAGACAGAAGAGGGTAATACTCGGATGGGTCCCTACGAATCTGTAGATGAACTAGCTAATGATATCTCAAAATCGCGCCGAACCTTAGAGTAAACTGAGTGTGTGTACGAATTAGGCCTATCCGCAACTGCAGTTTGCATAAATTTTGGTGTACTTATAGAGTTCAGTTAAGACAACTCAGCACTTTTGCTGACTGGGTTGTGGGTTATGACGTTTTACACAAAATTATTCTGAGTGCGATTCAACACTTATACACACTTTTTGACAGTGTTTTTTGTAAACAAATATTTTTTCCACACATAGGTATACGGCATTAAACAGTAGGCCCTTTTCATTCGTCTGAAGAATGTAACTCACAGATCGCGAATAATTGCGAAAAGCTAGGGCCTGAGTTCCATACAGACCGTTCGCGCCTAATATTTGTATTTTTGGAGAGTTAAATTGAAATCTAAAAGCTATACAGAATTGGTTTAAAAAAATTCATAAAAATTTTGATTCCCTCATATTTTCCTAACGTTTTCTTGCAAAACTTAAAACCTTGTCGTGTCAAACCTTCCTATAGATATGGTCATGATCCAATTAGACTCCGTAAATCGACCATTTTATTTTTCCAAGATACCAGATTCTTAGAAACCTACGAAGTGAACATGTGGATATATCGCTTTATAGTTACAAATGGATTCTAAACAGGAAATCGAACTAAAGCAAGTTGCTTCCTTCATTAACTCAAAATGATTCCCAGGCCTTTTTTAACAAACTTCTATCGTTAGTTAGAGGGCAATTCTTATTACTACTTCGTCATTCAGATGCATGTTGAATACGTAGTCCTTTGAAGGGTCTATATCTCCTAGATCGATTTTACTAAACTCTCCTTATTTCACTGATACAGGGAACAACAAGTAGTTTCCCTAATCTCTCTTTACTATCCTCTACTCATCAGAGTTCCGTTTTATTAAAGGCAGCTGATCAAATGCTTGTAGAATTCGTTTATTTTGGTATATAAGACATAAAGCCTAGAATTCAAAAGTTTACTCAAACCAAAATGTAGGAAAAACCCATACTGCGGCCAAATAAAAATAAGTAGAACTCTGCCGAATGCAAATAAGAAAGCTCGAAGTGTTCTCAGGGTCTATTTCCTCAATATAAATACACTCCATTCCTCATTCTCGAAATCGTTAAGGGCCCCATATACGAGTATTCTCTAACTATAATCTTGAACGATCTCTATGTTCATTGAGATTCCTTTCATGAATCAGCTAAGAAACATAGATTCTTCAGATTTTTCCGCGAAACCCAGTCCCAAGGAACTTCCACTTCCACGAATTCATCGTGACCCACACTCTTGTGGTATTCGCTATTCTCATCCTCAACGAACCACTCAATCATCGCGATTTCGAAATTTAGCTGACCAGCACATGCATATGGTGTATGGTGATCATAATAAAGAAGGCACCGCACTTAATCACGACTCGCGATCAAGTCGGTTGAATAAATCATAAAAAAAAACACAAACATCTGACCCACATTCCGAATGTCTGCTCACGAAATGTTGCCAATAAAAAATTTTTAAAAAAAGTGTAATATTCCCATAACACAAAAGGCAGGTATTCCCAAAAGCTCATTAGAAGTGTACCCTCCTCAGTGGGGCCTAATGTAATCACGGAGCCTCGTTAACGAGCTAGGAAACATTCGAAAACATGTACAGTATATGTACAATGTATATGCAATGTGTAGCAACATGTTGCATTGCAACATAATCTCTCATACCAAAGGATACGGCGTCCATTATACTTCGTTAACGGGGCTATAATTCGAAATTATTAATGTGTGACTGTCATTCGGTGGGACAACCATCTAGACGCAATAAATTTTTCGCAATTTAATTCGCACTCTGCAGCCTACTTAAGGTGCCGTCAGCACATGCAGTTGAATAACCCACCCACACGTTGCGGGTTCGGTTCTGCACACACAAAACCATAAATATGCTGCCATGGCCAGAAACCTGGGACCCTTTCTTTCGCATTCCGCTCCTCGAAGTTCGTATGTGTAAATGTATCTCATTGTTTATTCAAAACCTGCCTCCGTAGGCGTGGCGGGTTTGCAAACTCACCAAACAAGAATTTCACTGCAACAATGCCTAACTCAGGTTTATTGCAATTTGTATCTATGAGGTTCCGCAATAAACTGTACGTATGGATAAAAATCTCTCAGTATCTAGCAGAGGCTAGCACGTCTCTGGAGAGGAAGGAGAGAATGACTATGTGTGTGAGAACAAGGTCAATTGGAATACAGTACGAGTATCTGCGCTTGCGCGCGCGCATACTAAAGATACATTCTACGCACAAAGAGAGAAAGAGAGAGACCGTGGTGAAGGGGTGCACTATGAAAACAACTGATATACGATCGTAATTACATGCCGGAGTTGGAGTTAATTTTCAGTGTTGTTAGAGACCAATGACGGAGCGATCTCTAGCTGCAGATAAACGGTCATTCCATCTTCACTTTTTGTAGGTTAATTCCTGGCTTAGAGTTGCAGAGATATTTCAAATGCACTTGGGATACGGTGGGATTTCTTGTTGGAATTAGTTTTAATTATAGTGCCAGTGCCAATGCGAGGTAAATGCTCTGATGATTTAAGAGGGTTTTAATGAGTAGATTAGTCTGGTTGGGTGGTTTGAAATACGTCTCGGTGTAATTATAACTAAAACCTACTTGTGGCGTGCTTGTGAAGAAATCTTGATTTAGTGCAAACGCAATTAGGAACATTACAATAGGAATTGGAATGAAGTAGGCCCTTCTTGGTTATATTCTTGGCTTGACAAGACTTGAATTTTGATTGGAGAAAGTTGTAAAACTTTTTATAGCCGATTTGTATTCGATGGTGATGGAAGTAATTATATCTTCAAGGCAAATGTAAAAACATTTGTTGGGTTTATTATGAAAAGACTATAAAAAGGTTGTTAAATACATTTCACCTGGAGATTGAACGCATGTCTTTAAGTAGTAGTGCAGTTGTCTGATGTTTAGAAAGCCATATGAGGGAGCATTTGTCTAACTTCGCATCGAAATTCTGTAGTGCCTTTAGTTTTTCATATTGTTTCCATACTATGACCACAAACTTATGTATATATCCTTAAAACGTTCCTTTGATCTGTTGTAGTTATTTACATACATTTACGATACAAAACCTTTCATTTTCTTATTTTGAATTTGCTTTCTTTTTCAGGTGAGTTGGAGTAGAATGTAAGTACCAAATACAAAAATTAGTTTAGATAGGCAGTAACACATCCTGATGTGTTGAAATCCTCTTTCATTGGTAGTCATCGCTTCCGACTCCTACGCATTGAGGGGCCTTAACAGGGGTCAAATCAGCGCCATTTTTAGATGCACTTGGAGACATGAAAGTCTCCACTTGTGGAACTCCCCAGGGTGGTGTCTTATCCCCTCTTCTGTCGCCTATTGTAGTTAATGGGGTCAAGAAAAGCCTCAAATTGCGGAATGAGGTTAATCCCTTCGAAACAGAACTTTTCCTCTTTACAAGGAAAGCCTGTGCGAAACTTCAGCATAAGCATCCCTGACCGTACTGAATGGTTCACTACACCCTTTCCTGACAACAGTTCAGTCCACTTCTACACGGACGGCTTCTGAGTGTTTCCTTCTGCCCGTAATGAAGCATTTTTCAGGCGAAAATCGTGGCAATCAATCAGCCTTTTTTTGTAATGGGTTCGTTAAAGGAAGTGTAATCTTTATAGATACCCGAGCTACTGGCATGCACGATTCGCAGACTTGACTAATAGCTGTCAGAAATACGCCTGCGTGTTTAACCACATCCAACCGCCTTGTCCTGAAATGTCTTCCAAGATTTCAAGACATAATGCGGAGTTGGTTCTATTGAATCGACCACAGATCAGCCACGTTATCGGAGTTCCGACATGATATTGTCACTGGCCACTTTTCATTTGACATGCAGCTGCTGCTGCTGCTGCTCGAAATTTATTCATTTATTTTCATTTATTTATTTACCTGCGAAGCCTAATGGCTTATCTGCAGGAGATTGAGTACCTATGCTATGTACATATCTGTTAATCATCAAAGTTAATGCATTTCTACATGTAAATATTTAGTAGTAAGAAATTTTTGATTTATGCGTTAATTTAAAAAACAAAACTGAGCTAAATTGTATAATAGTATCTACATATTTTAGTTTTGGTGAAAATAGATATAAATATATTAAGTTTAATTTAATTATTTAATTGTTCTCAGTTATGAACTCTAGGTAATGGATTCTAGAAAATATTGTTTAATTTTTCGTTTTCTAACATTTATTTGATTTATGTTGCGAAGATGTTGAGGTAGATTGTTGAGTACGTTTGGCACGATGTACTCCAGTCTTCTTCTGCCGTACTCATTTATGATCGCTGGAAGTTGAAGTAGACCCTCAGCTCGTCTCCTTGTGTTCACCTGGTGAGCAATTGGCGTTCGGAAACTTGGATCATCATAGTACTCCAGGGCTGCACTCATCTTAAAGATCTGCCTCACTTCAAGAACGCGTACGATGTTGTTTGTTATGTGGCCTTTCGACATCAACTTTAACGCCCTGTCTTGGATCTTTTGTAGCTTTTCGATGTGCGTTTGCACTGCACCTCCCCAAGCTAACACACCATACCGCAATCTGGACTCTATGAGAGCATAGTACACTTGCTTATGCACAGACGTCATAGATTTGTACTGCAGACAGGCCAGCGCAAACAGCGACCCCTTCAATTTGTTTCGCAGATCGTTAATGTGAGCATCCCAAAGGAAATGGCAGTCAATTGTAATGCCTAGATATTTGTATGTATCAACCATTTGAATATCGTCACAACTGGATGCATTTGCACATCTGTAGCTCTTCAACAAAACTTGCGACGGTGAATAGTTTGGGCTCCGGATGTGCATTAGTTTTGTTTTTGTGGCATTGATAACCAGCCCATTGTCGTGACACCATTCTCCAGCTTCGTCGAATTCGGCTTGCATTATCCTTGCTGCTTCTTCTAGGGATTGATGACACACAACAATTGCCGTGTCATCTGCGTAGGCGAATGGGAAACTTTTCTTAAAACATTTCAGCAGTTCGTTGGTGTAAAGAATGAAAAGTAAAGGACCCAGTCTACTGCCTTGTGGAACTCCATATTGAACTTTATAAGCCCTGCTGCAACAATCTTTGACTCTCACCCGAAATGTCCTCTCTGCCAAATAGTCTGCTAACCAGTATGTCAGCTTTCCCCTAATTCCAACTCTTTGGACAGCATCGATAAGTTTGTTGTGGTCGAGAGTATCAAATGCTTTGCTGAAGTCCAAAAACAGAACTAGGGTGTGGTGACGTTTGCTGAGACTGGTGTTGATGACATTCGCGAAATCGCCAAGAAGCTGGTTTGTACTTCTACCCTTTTGAAAACCATACTGGTGTTTGCTTATTAGATCGTGTTTGTGGATGAAGTCCCATATTCGATTTGACACGATCTGTTCTATGATCTTCTCGATAGCTGGCAAGATTGCAATCGGACGATAGTTCTCCGACTGTTTTTTGCTACCTCCCTTGTGTATCGGTCGAACAACTGCCTCTTTAAGTTTTTCTGGTACCGTCGAAGTGTTAAAGCTTAGATTTATCATTTTAGCTATTATTGGAGCAAAGATATCGGCGTTTGATCTTAAATCCATGGCTCTGATACCATCAGCCCCAGGCGCATTTTGAACATTCAAACGATACAATATATCAGCTACCTCAATGCAGCTGATATCTCCCAAATATATGCAGTTCCGCTAATACATCCAAAGTGTCTTGAATTTTTCAGTTTTCCTCTAGAAGATCTGAATTCAACCTAATTATTGTTCGATGAGCTTATATCGGTAAAGTATATTCCAGACTTTTTACAGGTTGTCCCCTCTGCGAGCAGCTTATTTACTGTCGGTATAAGTGCATTCATGTGTTTCCACCCTTAACTTATTTAATGCGTTACTGCCCTTAGTAGGCTTACCACCAACTAAGGGTCACTCCAATATGCTTTTCTGCAGTTAGTCATAAGCTATAATTATTCTGATCTTGTCACAGTTCTTATGCTCCAAAGACGACGATCTTTTTGGCGTAGATGTTCAAGGGCGGTATTCTTGACTACCTTGACATTGAACTTCCAATATAATTTGACCATTTCGTTATTGGGTGTCGAGCAGGGGGCTTGTTCGCGTTTAAGAACTCTATTGGAGTGGATCGCTATGTAATGGCTTTGGCACAAGTTTTCAATTAGCTTTCTGGAGTAAAACCTTTTATTTTTTGTCGACTGTTGACATTGATAAATCACGTTTTTTCCTTCACTGCGAGGACTTTTGCCAGCGCTGAAAACTATTTTTTATCTTTCAGAAACCAATCTTCCTGGCCTTTAGAGCAACGAATTATTTTTCTATTTTATGGCACAGAAAGCTTGGACACCATAAGGTAGCGCTCTGAAGTAGCGTTTGGTGTCGGATGTACATATGTATAAAACATTCGGCGTCCATTCGAAAACAATTTTAGTACCTTACTACTCCCTGCGTTCCATTTTTTATAATGATTACATTCACGAACATTATACATGTTTATTAAATTCGTGTAGACTTGAAGTTGTAATAAAAACAGCTTGCCCAAGCCAAAGAGTTGTACTTTAAACCAAATAGAGTCTATTGATCCCAATTATCAAAAAAACTCTGGGTAGGTTACTAAATTTAACATAAGTATCATCCAGATAGGTAGATAGATAATTAATTAAATTGGCCTAAACTGTAAGACATCCGGCTGCCTTATCATACACTGTATTTGTCTCCCATTTTTACTGACAAAAAGGTTTTAAAGATTTTGAATTTTTTTTAAAAAAGTAGTTACAATTGAATAAAATGTTGGAGCCGCTTTGAACAAATTTAGCTTTTTTTAAAAATGTCACAATCGACACCAAATTTATGGCCTTTAAGATTCTTTATATTTAATTCAACTTAGCACCAAATATATATGGCCACGCCCACTTCTTGAAGGGGGTTTTTTATAAAAAGAAAAAAATTGTAAGAGCTCTTAGACTTAACTGGATCTCATGTGTAAGAAGAGCAAGTCAAAGTTAAAGTGCAAGTTCGTACGATCCAGTCGCGCAGTTTATTTCAAACGGCTACTGCGCTGAAAACTCTCTAATTTTATGTCAATCTTTAAGTCATCAAAATAAACTTCAAAACACGTTGTAGTGACATTTAAGTACGCCTTGAGGTGACACTCATCAGTTAATTACGTTCGACTGGATTCATTTGCTTGGCCTGCGTGTTGTTCTTTGCAGTATAATCTCTCATTTTACCCTTTTTTTTGTGCAGAAATTAATAAAACTTTCTACAGTCATTTCCTGGCTTTTGACATTTTAAGTTACCATTTGCAGGTGAGAAAACTTCACCCATTTTTATTACCAAACGCGAAACCTATCTCCGCCTCGCAATCTTAATGATTATGCAAAAGTCCTTAATTATTTCAAAGAAATAAAGAAATAAAAAATAAAAGAAAATAGGTTTCCCTTTGGCAATTAATTGCTGCGGGTACAGTAAAACAAAATAAAACAAAGAAATTAGATAACTTCCAGCCTGGGGCAGGCAGCTTCCTTTCTCTCTTTCCACATGCATACACAATCTCTGTGATCTTGGGCTTCTCGGCAAGTGAATTCCACAGGAAGGCGATAATTAGATACGCGTTCAGTTATGCATTTTCTTTTTTCTTTTTAATTCTTTTGTGGAAAAGTTTGCACACAGCCCCTCCAGCGCCATCTATTGCATGGAGCAAATTACACCATCATCATTATAGAAGTGCCGACGTTTTGACCAACTTCTTTGGTGGCTCTAATGCGTGTTGCTTATCTTTTTTTTTTGGATTTTTTGCAAAACAATCGCACGGAAGACAGAGTTTATTGTTTTGGTATTGCAACATTCGCACAAACGATAAAAAGGTGTTGATTGCAATTAAGTTGCATGTACGTAAGGTGGGTAATGTGTTAGGAATTTACATGTGAGTAATCCTATAAGCATAAGCTTTCTTACCTTAGGTTCCATATGCGACCCAAATTTGGTTAACACTGTGCATAAATGAGTTTGGTATTGAAAGGCTGGTGGTGTACACAACGAAACGAAATGAAAAATATTTAAGACCACTATCGAGGGCAAATATTGGCCGCTTAAATGACTCAGCTTAGTGAAAATATTTGCAGTTGACACCAATCAAGATATTTAATATTATCCTACTTAAGCCAAGTACAGTCGGCCGTTCTAATGGAAATATTAAGTCATCAGAGCGTTGGTCAAAATCTTTCCGGTCTGTTGTTATACAAATCTCTAAGTTATGCATATGAAGTTTTGTAGGTATATAGATAGAGCTCATTATTTGCCCCAGTCCGAGTGATTAGTAAGCATGAAACATAAATTAAACACACCTTTTGCTCGTGGGCTATTGTTGAGTGGGTATCTACATATTAGATACATTGGTGAGGCGAATTGTTGAACTTGTTTGCAAATGATAGTCGCAGTAAGAATATAAAACCTTGGCATTTCAAAATGATATGCTGTCCGAGTATTACAATCACTTACGAGTACTTGGCAATTATCATCTGCGGCTTCGGAGAAAGGATCTGATCTGTATGACCAGGTTCGCAGTGTGACGTAGGCAGTGCACTTTTCGAAAACATTAAAGCCGTTTTTTCTTCCATGTGTCTTTAAATCACATACGCACCTTCTGTCTTTATTTTGAAGCTACATTCATGCCATTATGTGAGGCCGACTAGGCTTAGCTGGCAGTTCTTTTAGCGCTCAGTTGGCCTCGACCAAGTGGACTTGACGTATGTAAGCGTGTCGAGCGTTTCGTCGCTTGTATGGCATGTAGCGCCGTCTTGTTGGAACCTCATCTCTGGTCACATAAGGCGGTTAACATCGCTCTGGTCATGAGACCATTGACGGTAACGGAGTCTCCTTCCTCATTTCGAAAGAAATAAGGTCTTCTGATCCTGCCATGTCATAAACCGCACCAAACACTCAATCTTTATGGATGCATTGATGATTGGTTGAACACTTGTTGATTGTGTTCGATCCAATAATGGTAATTCTGGTGGACGACGGAGCTGCTGAGCCAAAAATGGATCTCGTCCGAGAAAATGATTTTTTGACCAACATCGGGATCTCAATATCATAGTGATAGGCATACGCTAGTTTTTTCGCAGACTTTGAAAGATTGGGACTCCGGAGTCCTTGACCTTGTCTAAGTTCTTTTTTGACATCAAAGTTCTCAGTGAGTTCGTTACCGACCGTGATGATTGTTCTCCATCGTCATCCTATGTACATGGGCGAACGAGTTTGGCAAGTATGGCAAAGCTAGATATAGGTCGTCTCTATAGGTGCTGTCATATGACGCCGATGACGTCGATGAAACGATGGCGGTTATCGATTTGGACTTCTTTTTTTGTTTTTGCAAAATCTGTCGAAAACTAAACCTTTTATTGACTATAGACTTTACTGACCAAAACCACACTGATAGGAGACGATCAGCGTGTTGACATCACACAGAAAGACAGATAATAGGTTAATGACCAATGTTTAAGAGACTAACACCTCTGTGATTGCCTGAACTCAAGGAGATAATCTATTCATCAGACGTCTGACCAAATTTTAGAGATGAATTGGTGTATGACAAGTCTTGAACTTGGACATTGCTATCTTTACTTCACTTTGGTCAGGTGGACGGAGAATTGGCTGTCATCATCTATGTTGAGAATTTATATCCACCTGATAGCGGGATGTAGGTCTTCGTCGCCGTTATATAGTCTGCGGAAGAAATTTTTCCATATTCTCAGCACCGACTGTGGCTCTATCACGAGTTTTTTTTCTTCATCTCCTCAGGTCTTGTTGGTAAAAACCTATTGGTAGAACTTTCATTCACTACTCCTGGAGTATGTATAATCGCTAAATCTCCTCGATTGGGCGATTCTCACGTTAATTTTTTAAAGAAGTCGATATTCTTCTCGTCTCTTCTGCTCGTAGAGTTCACGGCCAACCCTCTTCCTTCTTTGCAGCTCCGCATTGTGTGTCTCTTGCTTAGCTGCGTGTGCTAGCCGCCATTCTTCGTCGAACCAAGAGTTTCTTGGTAGTAGTCGCTTTGAATAAAACCCACCACCTCAGTTGCAGGACTTTTGATGGCATGTGGGCACCGTTGCAAAGATTCTAGCGGTCTCTTGCGATTGGAACTTTTCAACCTTTTCGGACATCTGCATTCGTACCTTGGCTGCAACAAAGTACTGAACGGAGTCGATGTTGGTTGCTCGGTATGTTCGGACATCCAGAATACTGTCGATCTTGACATGGTCAATTTGGTTGACCGTTTGGTGATCAGGAGACCACCATGTCCCCTTGTGAATATTGAGATGAGGTAAGAGTGTGCTTGCAATAGTGACTCAAAGCGAAGTCAATAAACTTAAATCCACTAGTAGGCCGGTAATACAAACTTTGTTAGATATAAAGGTCCACCAAGGGATGTATCTACAATATTTTTTGAAATTTGCTATTTCAATGACTGTATACGTATCCATTTCATTTTTAAGTCATTCCGCTGCAACTACCCCATTATTCCCACGACAAACAAATTCTTGGCACCGCTGCCAGCTTGATAACAATACACCTACCTACATAAGTATCGCTAACACTTGTCTACATTTTCCACTTGTTATCGGTGGTTTTTTTTTTTCTTTATTTTTCTGTCTTTCCTTTCTCTTTTTATTTCTCTATCTCCAACCTAATTTTTTCCATTCGTCATTCATAAATTTCAATGTTAGAAATGTTGTATCTATTAAGATACTGACACAACAGAAAAACTTTGCTAAAGTGAAGCAATTTGGGAAATTACTTCGACGGGGGAAATCGGACAAAGGGGGTCGGACACCCCACTCGTCCAATCGTTTGACGCATTAGCTTCGTAGCATAATATTTTTGACAGATGATCTGTTAACGACTCAGATTGATCGTTCGATGTGAATTTTCACAGTTCATCGCTATAGGGAAACCAAAAATAAATCATTTATTGCAAATCCATGTTAACCCCCCTATGACATTGTTGTATGGCGAAACAAATTCAGGGCCGATAAGCCCCTCAAAACAACCTGTTATCAATTTGTTTTAAATTTTTCATGCAAAAACCGCGCCGCACACACACCGATATGTGCACAGTAGGGTTGATACTTTACTCGGATTGTCAAGGTGGAGTGGGGGGTGGCGCGCCACAACTGTCATTGATAACGTGTGGGGACCCACTCGTTACGCCCTCAAAAAAATTCAGACTTTTTCAGTATCTCAGCAAATGCGAGTGCGCGATCGTTGGACAATTTCTTATTCTTCTTGTCGGTGAACTGCCATCCACCAAATAACAACATTTTTCACATTTTCGCAATGAAAAAGTGAACTGATGTCCTAAAAAAAACAAGAGAAAACTCTACCGGAAAACACATTCGTATTGTTGACGTTTTACAGGTGCGTTGTTGTTTTTCCACTCAAAATATATGCTTTTTTTTTGGTTTTCTTTTCTTCTTTTTGAATTTTTTTGTTTTGTGTTGGCAGATTGCGCGCGCAGCATCGTGTATCTTTAGCCTCGATCTTATGGCAGAGAAAAGTTTGTTTTTATTTTGAATGCTAAAATTAACGTCTTGTACAACAAGTGAACCAAGGCAAATTCGTTGGCATGTTTGCTGTTTTTTTTTTTTGTTTTTAGTTTTCGAGTGGATGTAGGGGGAGGGGGGGCTTTGATCATATGTCTGATTACGGCGGAAATCAGTTCATGAAGCTAAGTAGATACTCAAAAAAAAGAAGAATAAAATCTGTGTTTTGACAAAACGGTGTGTGATGACGCACCTTTTTTTTTTTTTTTAAATCGTTAGGGTGGGCCTAAAGAAATTTTTTTTTTTTAATTTTTCCTCTGGGATGTAGCACTATGTAGGCTGTTTGCTAGTAAAGGAATATTCGCACGGTACCGATGAAATGAGATGAGGATTCACTTAATTAGATTTCAGTAACAAAGAGCCATCGTGGAGACGAGGCTATGTACGAGTATATGGCATGCAGAACGGTCAAACGCACCCGGAATGGCAAAGTGATTTCGAATTTTTTGTTTTATTTGATTTATGGATATTAATTTGTTTTGTCGTTGTATACTTGTGAATTTCGCAATGTGTGGTGGGGATAGTGAGTGAAACGTGAGTCATAATCTTTATTTAATTATTGTGTTTATGGAAAACCCCAAGGAAGGTATATTAGTACTATACTTTTTAGTAGATATACTTTAGTGATTATAAATAGCAGTGTTTGGTGGTCTTCTAAATTCAATGCGTTCTTTCAATTGTCGAGTCTAAAGGGCGGAGACAGCCCTAATCCTCCTTTTCCTGACAAAGTAACCATAAGTCGCCATATAATATCTGTATATTTAAAGTAAGTAAGTAAGGATGAGATAATAACTCGCAAAGCTAATCAGTTTCACTTATATTAACTGTGATAACGCTGGTACCAACCAAGTACCGGTCACCATAGTCTTGTTGGTGACTGTGAAAACGTAAGTTATCAAAATAAATCAATGGAACCCAGGGCCTAGGTTGTCACAACTCTTCGTGTTTTGCGCGATATAATTTTCACACGAAAGATGTTTTCATTGCGGAGTTTGAATGACATTTTTTTGTTTTTGAGAAGCTTTTCGTGAACCCGTTGGTGTTGTGTGGGACGCAAACCTCGAACCTCTAGTTCAGAGCACCGACACACCAAGAACTGAGCCCACAATCGATTGATACATTAACAAAATATAATCTCTTCCCGCCTAAGTAGTCCTATGCTTATACCGAGAAACTGACGTGATGTTCCTTTTAGCAATCCTAGATACTTGCTTGAAAATTATTCCCTTTATCATTTAAATTGTACGAGACTGCAAAAGCTTAAACTGATTTTGTAGACGCTTTTCTACGAGTCGCGTGGGTATGTATCAAGTATACATTGGTTCCAGTTTCTGGTCTCGGTTATAGCTGCAAGTTCATTTTCCAGCACTTGATCAACTGTAGCTCGTAGTTTATTTTCCACAAGCACGAGGGCCCTTGCTTGATACTATATTGTTGTCGAACATTAACTTCTGTCAAGCCTGGGTTTGCTTTATGTTGACTAAAGCCTCGTCCCACTGTCATCCCATCTCATCGGCTCTAACCGTTACCTGCTCCGCCAACAAGTAGCAACTTGTTAGTTGAAACTGCCCAGCGTCAAGACGAATATCTCAACCTGACCATTGGCTCTGTGTGTACTTTTAGCAGTCTTAACCTGTGGAATTCCATCCTCGTCGAAAAACTGGCTAAATATTTGCGAGTTAAACGCAGTAACTCAAAGTAACTAGCTACTTCCTTCAAGACACTGAGGACAACCTTAATGTTCCTAGTTTTCACGGCTCCCAAAATTGCATTTTTTTAATTCAAATTATTAACTAAAGCATGAACTTACATTCCCTTCATGGATGGACCATGATGATCGAGGTGGAGAGTATCGAATGGAAGGGGATTACGAGCGATACTGTATAGTTTTCTTTCGGACTTATCGCCATTCCTCTTTGTGTAGGCACATTCCACGGATGACTTGAGATAACTCTTGGTGAACCCTCTGATCTTAGGGAACCAAAATGTTTTTCTCATCTTCTCCAGTATCTTATCCTCAGGAAAATAATTCTCCGCCGTATTACTCTGAGAACAAAGTCCCTTAACAGCTGTTTTTTTTTCGACACTATTTGTGCAGTCCTCAGTTTAGATATCATGTTTCGTAGCTCCTGGTCCCGCCACTGCATGGTGACAACCCAGTCCTCGTCTGATTGGGTTTTTCATCTACATATCGCTCAACTTCTATATGTTTCCTGCTTAGAAGATCGACGTGTGCTGCTGAACTGTTTAGTAGTCGAATTCCTACAGCTTGAGCCACCATTAACCTACTAAGGGAACTAAATTTGTATTGCTCGTCGCAACTATTTGATATCTACATGCATAAGCTCCACTTCAAGTTCAGCACAAACGTTTCTTCCTCTAAAAATAATTCAATACAATACCAATCCTAGATAGCTGTGTCACATGTCGCATCTAAGCTCAGACGAGTACATCGTTGTGATCGTTCCTTATCACGTTCAGTTCAGTTCACTTATGCAATTGGCTTAAACCTGCTGCGGAGTACTTTTATTTATTATTGAAGAACTCATGTTTATCAGAAATTGAGTCAATCGAATTTGAATTGTTAGGACTTACAGTGGAGGACTTTTGAGGACAGGACAGGACAGTGAGTACATTTCGAATGACTAAATAAAATAAATCAAATCTCAAATTGTTTGGAGAAACACCTTATAACTGAGAAGATACGAGTCTTGGGTTGATACCATCTTCATATCTAGTCAATGGTGCAGTATAACATTTTAACCTTCATAAAACTGACCCGCAGAAAGTTGCACTATCAAAATTCAAGAGTCATAGTACAAAAATAGCTTCCAGCCAAATAGCGATATGTTTAGTATCTATAACTCTGTCTATCTACTGATAAATACATTCAAACACAAATCTATAGGTAGTCGTACTAAGTATCTAATTTCACCACACAACTTCTTTGTTTTTCTAATAGTCTGCATAATGTGTTTTTTTTCTTTTTATTGTATGATGGAGCTTGAATGGCGAAGATTACACATGATTGCAATAAATATTTCATAATTTGAGCCAAAGCCCTTTGGAAGACATGTGGCATTGTATTCTTCCTCTCAGTTTGTCTTAATTGGTTTTTGTTTGTTGCTTTATCGTGATCTTCATTTCCGTTGCTTGTTGCAATGTGAAAGATACAAAAGACTTATTAGTAGGAATTATTCATTTTTTTATCTCATTGTCTATATGTATTTAAATCAAGAGCTCCACTCTTACTGTTCAAGTGCAACCCTTCAACACTTTTTTTCGAAATCGTTGAAAGAGTTGTTTGAAACCATTTGAACTTGTTTTTCTATTATGTGTTGACATTAACATAACATGCTCTCCTTACTGATCGATCTATTGAAGGTAAGTGCTGTTGTTATGGATTTAAAGAGACAGTTACGAATGTAGCTAGATACCTTTTTGTATTGGAGCTGCCCTCAGCTGTAAGTAATAGAGAAGCGGTGTTTCATTGTCCTCCACAATGTTGTGACAAAAGTCCTTAGTTTTGATAATAAATCTTCGATATGGCTTCATTTAATGCAATGGCTTCAAAGAAGTCTTCAATAAATTAAACTGCCTTACAATTTAGAAACCAGTTCCTGGAAGGATTTTGGCATACACTTCATAGAAGTTTACAAAATATTTTATGTAGTCTTATGACTTATCCAACTGGATTAAACGTTCACTTTGATATTGTGCAGTCATGACTCACAGACTTAGTCACGCGACTGGCAGTTCAACTTAGCTTTTCATCTAGAATACCGAATTGTATTTGAGCATACCCTACAGAAGATTTTGTTGGTTTTTGTGAATAGAATCAGTTTTAGCTATGCCACAGCCGGCACTTCGGCTCCTGTATAAATTTGGAGTCGACTTTCCCTGTGTTTAGGACTAACTTCACCCAAACTCTGAACCTATCTTGGGTTTTACTCGAATCTTTACGAATAGTCTTCGTGGAGGCTATACTATACTATACACTATACTTCAGTACTCGTTAGGCAAGTATGCTTATACTATGCTAATACCTACCGATTACAATCAGTCAGCGCTTAAGGCCTTGGTCAAACCTGCAACCCTGGATCTGGAGGAGATGATGACCAAAATTCATATCAAACTTTTAACCTTGGGTGATGTAGTCCGTGTTTTAAGAAGGATTTTCAGTTTGTGGCCAAATTCCTTTCTTGACCAATGCGGGATAGATTGGAGACAAACGGCTGACATTTACTTGATAAAACCAGAGACATGTTGTGCCCAGGGGTATCAGGTACAGCGAAATGTCCAGAGCCGCAAAGGGAGGCCTTACTTAGATAATGAAGATTTGTACCTGATTCTGAAGCTATCCACCAGACAATAACCTCAATGTTTTTAGTGCTTTTATGAATGATGAGAAAAGCAGTGCATTTGTCGAGGTCGTAGACCCTATCTATTTCCGAAAGCTTTTTTGGAAGAGTAAAGTGCAACTGTGGCTTTCCACTCTCTCCTAAATGTTAGGTTTCCAATTGCTTCCTATCCATAATAAGACCCAAATATTTTGCTTTATCAGAGAAGATTATCGGAATTTTACATTTTCTAGAGAATAGTATATATAATATAGAATAGAACACCACCTTGTGAAGTGGCTCTACTGACAGATCTTCTAGTTTACATTTAAGCCAGTCTGGAATTGATAACCCCAACTACTGAGAAGTAGATTATTCTAAGTGAGCTATCGACTTTCAGAATTAATAGTACATAGCTAGTATATCGCTGAGATGTATTGACATTGTTTAATAGATCTTCTATGTCCAGGAAGAGAGCCATGGTGTACTTATGCAACAGCAAATGTTCGATATTACGGACTAGAGAGTGCAATGCTTGTTGCCCGCTGACAGTACTTTCTTGTCAATACTGTTGAAGCTCTACCATATGTCAAACAAGCGTATTTATTGCCACGCCCACTTTTTAGGGTTAATTTGTCATATTAGAGTAGATTTTTGGAAATTTGCTATGTGTTTATTTTCTATTACTCATTTTCCGCCAATCACACTTGTATTTGACCGCAAATTATTGACAACTAGACGTTAATTGCCCAACACTGCTGTCAACTACGAGGTTCGATGAACGTTATTCTTTCAAATTAGCACGCTATACGTAAATACACACCTACTAACGACTTGTTATCGATTTAAATGCATTAGGCATTACGTATGCACATTTGTACACAATCGACTTGAACAAACAAACATTCATTATCAATTCAACTTAAGATTAGCAAATATATAAAAAGATTAGATATACCAACATCTGCAGTAGAAATGTGATAAAATAATAATTTTTATACAAATTTTGCACACTTTTGTGTTTGTGAAGGACGTTCTTGCAAATTTTCTGATTCAGTTCAGTTGTTCGTGAAGACTTTTCGAAACAGACAAAGCGTTCGCCGAATAAATCGTTCTTCCATTGTTAAGAGTTTTTCAAATAACCCTTTAACTGACAAGCTGGTGATTTGCATTTCATGCGTTTTGTCAAATTTGTGTGAAATTTATTTTGAACTTTTGTTGAAAGGTCTAACAAGAGGGAATGAAGTTTGATGTTGAAGTCCTTCACAGCAAAAAATTAAAGTAAGTGTGACTGTGAATTGGGGGAAAATGAAAGTGTAAAACTTTGCACCTTAATGAGAATGCTTTCTCTCCGCCCAACTGTTAGTCCACTTGCTAATGCTGACTCAACCTTATAAGTGTATAAGCAAATACGAATCTTTTTTCTGGCTGAGATTTCATCTACAGCCTCTTGAGGAAACAAGTGGCTGAGTTAGAAGTGTATTTTGTGAGAGGCGTTCGTCGTTAGCTTAACGTTCGTGAATGGAAAAATACTACTGAGTTTTTTATCAATTGACTATAATTGGGTATGGGAAAGTGAAACAGTTTTTGGACGTCCTCTACAACTGTAATGATAATCTTGCAGTGAAGAGATTGTAAATTGCCTTTATCAGATACATGTCACACGTTATACATCTCTGATGACCAACAATAACAACAGCAGTAAGCACTAGGGTTGTGGATTTTAGTTCAGTTCAGACAGTCCTCAGATGAGTTCAAATCTGTTTGGTGAACTAGTTCTTTTAGCTCTTTTAGTTCTTAATCTTAGTAGTGCAGTGGTTCTTACTGAGTTACAATACATGTGTGAAGTGTAATACCCAAGTTTGTTCAACATTGGGAACTAGTTCTTTTAGTTCTCTTGTTAGCCCTCTTTGAACTAGTTTGTTCGTGAACCACACAAGTCTAGTAAGCACTTTTGATGTACTACTCTTTCATCGGTTTCATCGGTTCACCAGAATTCTTTTTCTCATGTGTAACAGTTCTGGCGATGTATTAGGCATCGATTGAAATAATTCGACCTAATTGCTTTAGAGTTCTCGAACTACATATGTAGGTATATTACCATCGGCTAAGGTGTTAGGGACTGGACTACTGAACTACTCTCTCTATCTATTGAACTGATCCTCAGACGTAAGCAGTGGGTAATCAAAGAAATTTTTTACTAATGTGCTTCTGTGCGATCTTATAGGCAGGCTTACTATCGAATCTCACTGCTTGTTCTCTCACCATACGCTACGCTTTCTTGTTTATGACGTAATATATGGCTTGCTCGGTGTTCTCTATTGTTGAGGTTATTGAGTCCGAGTAATTGTTACTGCACGCCCCATTTCTCTCCGTCCGCTGATATCCTACGCAAGTTTTTCTTTTGTAAAGGGTTTGTCAATAAGGACATAACAATTTTGTATTTTAATACAAATGGATTGATCAACTTTTTTTATAATCTGTCAATGTCAAAATGTCAGTCAAATTTTACATTTTGTTGGTGGTGAAGTTCACCATAGAGCAACGTTCAGAAATTATTCGAAATTCCTACCGAATTTCTGAGTCAGTGGTTGCAACATTAAGAGTGCTTACTCCAATTTCCGGTCGTAATAATCGTTCCAGCAGATAGGCTGTGGGTGGTATAGTGGGTAAATGTAAGTCAACATATGTATTCACTATTGAACGTTCCTGTGCCAGTGGGACAAAACACCGCTCGGAGTACCGAAAATATAGCAGTCTTGAAAAGTTCAGTTCAAAATGAGACAAATCAGTCGATTTCACACCGTTCACAGGAAATGGGAATCTATCAGTCCACATTGTGGCAAATTTTAAGTAAAGATCTGGGTCTACACCCTAACAAGATCTAATGAACTCAAGACCTGAACCTTGATCATTTCAAGCAACGAAAATTCTCCGATTGCAAAAGTTTGAAGAAAATCCTGAATTTCCTAAAATTTCCTAAAACAATATAGTTCGATTTCGTGGCAACGATATATTTCAAGATATTAGTTGGGACTTGAACCATCGAAAATTGTATCTAATGTTATAACCCATGATCTAGATGACATATATGTATGTATGTACATATAGTCTTTCCCATCTAAGACCAGCTGACATTCTCGAATGCTTGTGAAGTTAGCTACATATGAAACACTGCATAATAGAAGTTGGATTTGGCCAACAGCTATTGTTTATTGAAAATAAAACGCCTACTCAGCATAGAGCATGTCATTCGATCCTAAAGTATAGCTTCTATTTAAACGATCAATTTTCATAAGAAAACCCCTCTCCCAAGGCAATTAGATTATGGCATATGCGTGCAAGTTCTGAAACGAAGTCATATACTTCTCTTTGTTCTATGCCGAGCCCCTATTTTTTATTCAGAACCCAGAGGCAATACAAATTGATTCACCAAACGCCATAGTAATTGATATTAGTGTTCAGTTTGAGTCATCAAAGACAGCGCCTTCATTCGTTAGATACTTAATATTAATTTACGATTTATTATGTTACAACTGTCTTGGGTGTTATATTTTTCAAAGAATTAACACTTCAATGATAGTAAAGTTCAGCTTGCACCTAAAAGTCTAAATTTTCCAGTGGCAATGGCCAAGTAACGACGTCAATCACCACGAAGAGCACTCACAAACAACAACAGCAGCAGCGTCTGTATCTCATCTTCTTCAAGTATATCTCTGAATCTAAAACAAAAATATAAAAAGATAAATACATACTCGTATATCCATGATTCCAAACAAAACCAATGATGACGGCTCTCCCTCTGACGTTCTTTGCCAGATCCAACAGAACACTCACACAGTTTGCTGGCTGTTTGGTTTGCCAAAACAGCCCTAGAGAGGAGCTAAGTCGGTCGGTCGCCGCCCCGAGACGACTAAAATAATGATCACCATTATAAAAAAGATATTTTGCCTAACTTCGACTGGATCGACAGTCGGATGGGCTTGATTATAAGAGAACCGCGTAGTTTTCTCCTCTAGTTCGTTCTCGATGAATACGAAATTATCGCGGCTTTCCATTAAGCAGATACATAGATACATTTTTTTTATAGTAGATCAAAAATTAAATATTTAAATTTTAAGTGCAAATTAACCGATTAACCGAGTTTAACAAAAATTTTATCTTTCTTTTTCCGGTTACAGCGTTCTCATCGTCGACTTGTTATCGGTGTGTGCCTTGCCTTGAACTTGACCACAGAAACAAACAAACAAAAAAAAAAAAGAAAAGAAGAAGAAAACTTCGAATTGGACAGTGTTGTGTGTTTATTGTGTTTTTTTTTTTATAAACAATCGAACGTCATTTTTGACATATGAATGTTAAAGCGCGGTGAACGGTTAAATTTTTCGAAAAAGAAAGTTGCCAGTGTTTAATGTCATTCCTGGTTGTGGAGGAACAATTTCGAAACATGGAACACTTGGACTTGGCTGGAGTTATAACGACCCCGTCGTCGAATTGGCAGTTACCGGCATTTGAGCCATCACCGTTCGAGCAGCAAGGTGAGTTGGTCATGTTAATTTATTTATTAAGCGAGTGACAGGTTTATGAGTTGCTTTTTTGTTTTTAATTGTGTGATCTCGATTTATGATGTCAGAGAGTCTCGTAATGGAGGGAAATCCTCTCGTGAGATGTTGCATTTCATATGAAGACCGTGAATCATGATTTCGTGATTAGTCATACGCCGATGCGGGGAAAGAAACGAAGCACAATTGAATTGGTTTTCAATGGTCAAGATAAACCGAGTCGGAATGTGAAATTTTAACAACATTTGATTGAAGTTTTATAACGTATATTGTTTAGATTAAACGATAAGATCTTTATTAGTGTTATGCGTGAGACGAAATTTCGAAAGCCAGCCACTTTAACCTTGACTTGGAGAACTGTGTTTACAAACAGCAGGGTGAATGCGGAGTAGGCATTTGCGACTTTGTTTGCGGTTACTTGTATCGAGCTGTTGCTGGTAGAATCATGAATCCTTTGAGTCTTTAGTAGCAACTACTGTATGTATGACATTCTCAGACGAATGTACCTGAACCTGTATTTTCAATCATTTAGACAGTCCTTTGCAAGCACGTTTGCAGCAATCGGTCAATTTGCCACCACTCTTTCACACATGCCGATCGAAAGTTTGACAATTTGGCGTTCGATATTGTTCCTGAGCTCATCTAATATTGTTGGCTTATTGGCATAAACCAACGACTTAACGTCATCCCATAGTAGGCCATTCCACCGGCTTATTTCTCTAAATTACACGAAGGTCTCCTTCAATGGATTGATTGTTTGACCTGCTGTGCTGTGTGTCATGTGGCACCATTTTCTTAGAACTTCATATCACTGATGTCGAGTCCATCCAATTCTGACCAAAATTGTCTTCTAACATGGCACGATAGCGCACTCCATTGATCTTAATATAGCACTCATTGCAGCGACGAAAAAGTACGGTCCAATCACATCTCCGGATGCTATGTCCAATAATGCCTATTTTTCTTATTCACAAAGCAAAGCCATTAAGCCAAACATGAGCTTCATAGCTGGAGATGATTTTAAGCTGAAATTCAGGATTTTTCAAGCATTTACAGAGCCCCATCGGAGAAGTTCCGGCACTTTAAATGATCAAGAGACTTCAGCTCTTGAGATAATTTGACCTTTTAAAAGTTTAGGCCAAGATCTTTACGTAAAATTCACCACAGTGTGAACTGAGAGACTCCCAATGCCTGTTACCTACGTCCACCGATTTGGTTCTGTTACTGTAGCTATATTTTCGGTATTTTAACCGGTGCAATGTCTCACTGGCACAGGAACATTAAATAGTAAATATGTTGACTCAAATTTATCCCATATAGTATGCACGGTCTGTTTGATCATACAATTATTAAAACCGAAAATTGGAGCAAGCGCTCTTAAAGCTGCGACCACCTACTCAGAATTTCGGTAGTAATTTTGAATAATTTCTAAACGTTGATTGTTCGTAAGCTTCACCACGTTTAAAATGTAAACCTTGGCTAACGTTTTGACTTTGACAGATCAGTAACAAAGTTTAAGGATGCGTTTGTATTAAAATACAAAAAATGTTATGTCCCTATTGAAAAGTTGTGTAAATAATATTCCTAGAGGTTCAATATCCTTCCATCCTACAATATATACTCGGGCCATCTGAATAAATGATTCTAGTTTTTTATTTGCGGTTTTGGGCCGTATCTCTTAGAGCATTCTCTATTGCTGCAGCTAAGTGTGTTCTTAAACATTGCATTCGTTTGCTAATGATCTTTTCTTCAACAGACCTATTTGCGGCTTTAACATAACACTAAGTACTGTAAAGAACCTAGGCATAACCATTCTCTTTGTCAATAAAGCTCCTACAGAAATCAATCGAGAAGAGGGCATATTTGTTTTAATTTCTCCATCGCAGATGTCGATCATCATTAAACTACGGGCAATGAAAAATGACGTGCTCTTTACCTCGAATGCATCCCTACATATTAGGCAACAGGGATCATCGTACCCAAAGTTCTAGAAGTTTAGACTAGCTTCCTACTGTAAATAATCTAGCTTTCATGACAGTGGCTATAGCAATCGATGCCGGAAATACCCCTAAGATAAGTCTTTTCTTATATTGTGACCCGCCAATGTTTTATCAGGATACATAGTAGCGTACTTAGTTCGTAGCCTTGTGGAATTCCACTTCTGACGTTCTATTGACAAATTCCATTCCACAGTTGTACTCTTTTTGAAATCTTCTTTTAATTTCACCCTTCTCTTGGCTTGTCTCAATGGACCTCAACTTCATCGAAGATGACTCGTACGTTGGTATTTGTATTGCTCCGCATCGGGTCGCATTTACCAATGTGTCCAGCTCTTAGATAATCTGACAATCCCTTCAGAGCCAAGAAAAGTCTTCGAATAACACTTCATTCAGTCGGAGGCATTCATCCGCCATTCTAATGAATCTGTGAGGTCGACAAGTACACCCTGATGTTATCGCTACTCAAATAGATCATCTCAAAAGATTTAAGTTGTATTTGCTTGGTAAACAACACAAGGTGTGGTTGTGAGCTGAAAGTATCTAGAAAAACAACATTTTGTTTAGTGCCTAATGCCTTTTCAAAACAAAAATAAAACTACTAAACATTTTTTCGGTCTCCTTTCAGATGCAATCTACTTATCTTCATCGCGCCAAATGCTCGAACCGATCATGGAGGAAACATCCGAAGACGAAGAGAGCAACCACAATAGCTGGTCGCAATACGAGAATAATAGTGTATGGAGTTCTGAGTCAGAGACAGGTTCCGTAATTCGAATCGAATTAAATAGAGGTAAGCTGATACACCCAAGCAACTTTCGAAAAGCTCTCCTTAACCATCTTCACTTTTTTTTCCAGATCCCGATTCAATTTCGGAACGTGACTTCGCCTGTCCAGCTAAACGTGCACGACGTGACGAATTCATCATAGGCGGTCTGCTAACGTGTCAACCACTGCTTGACGATAGCAACCTCCTGCGAAAGTATCAACGAAACGATCTATTAAGTACCGCAATCGATAAAATTAATTCAAACGAAACGAATTCTTTAACGACGATAAGTCTAAATGGTGTACCAACTGGACAACCACGAAGGCGCTTTGATGAATTCTACTCCGACATGGATAGTCTGTCGTGTAACTCACTAAGCCGATCCTCGTCTTTGATACAATTCGAGAGTCTTGAGAGACAATTGCTAAATGAACAGGGACTGTGCTCATCCCTGGGTAACTCGTCACCATCGCTATTGAGCTTCGAAGGCGGATGTATTGATGGGGGAAGTGGTGGCAGTGGGTCAAACTCTAATCGAGGTTCGACGGGCTGCCTGAAGCGGTATGAAAGCTCAGACGGGCGCCTCCATCAGACCTATTTTGATTTGGACAAGATCGATTTTGAGGAGAATCTCCATTTCACCTCGACAGCGGCCAGTAAAAGTGATTCGGAGTCATCCAGTGACAATAGTGTGGCTTCTCACAAAGTTCTAAGTACGACCGGTGTTGCCCATGCCAGAGGCTTTTTAAAAGGCGGAAAAAGCTCCGCAGAGAACCTAAGCGAAGACAGTGGCTACTGTGAATACATTCACTCAGTTCTGCGAGCAAAATCCAAAAGTATACCGAATTTCGAAAAATTTTGCGAAGAAGATGAATTTTACGATCACCCAGCAGCGGCGGCTGGGAATACACATTCCAAAATCCAAATAACGCCGCCAGAAAATGGTTCAAAAATAGACCCACAGAGCGGAGTAACAGCAACGGCAAAAGTGGAGGATGGCGATGACGATGATGACGACGACGGCGAGGAGGAAGAAGAAGTCGATGGCGATGGCGACTGCTGGTATAATGGCGATAAAAATAGCCGACGGTCACCGTCCTCCTCATCGCCCATTTCCTCCGATGAATCTTCGGCTACATCTACAAACACATCAACATCATCGTCGTCGTCTTGCGCATCTGCATCATCGTTCACATGGCGGCCAGCAGCGGTAGCGTCCGCAAATAAAGAGAGCGCTATACTAGAGGAATCAGCAGCAGCACCACTACATCGATCACCGAACCGATCATCCAGTTTGCCAGACATTCGCGGCGAGGAAAGAACATTCGTGCTTTCGCCACCAGCTGTCGGTCATCATCAGCAAGCGTATCATCAGCCTCGAGTGGAATCTATTGCATTTCAATCCAACAGCACGGAACGTGTTGCGAGTGTACCAAACGATCTCGATCGTATTGACGATCATCATCTTCATCACGCTCATCCTCATCAGGCGAACAGCAATCAACAGCAGCAGCAACATCATCGTCAACGCCGATCGTCGGCGCAACGTCGCCTGCGACGTACGCTAAGTGCATCGAGTTCATCTGATCTTGATGAGGATCAATCGGAACAATCGTCGGTAGTTGTGCGCAGTAACAGCTGGAAACGGAATCGGAATTCACTATCCTCGGAGCGATTGGAAACCTCGACTAGGTCATTACAATCAATCGGTTCTGGGTCGGGTTATATGAATGCTAGTTACAGTAACCTAACTCTGTTGGATTATTCGGGACGACCGCGATCAAATCGGAATAGTCTGTCTTTAGTCACTGAAGAGCCGGCTGGCGGTAATTTAAAGCGAAATTCATGCGATATGGGTGACGACAGTTTAAGTGAACCTAAGATAGAGGAAAATGAGGAGGAGATACATCATATCCAGTTGACGATCCGCAAGCCACCTCGGCGCCACAGTTCAAAATCGAAGTCCACCAAGACTTTCGACCAGGATCCAACCTCTTTGAAGACCAGCTATGCTCAGAGTTTGGAGAAATGCAACTTCGATCCGAAAGAACTGTCAAATAACGATCTAACCAGAGTTCCTCCCAAGCGCCGATTCCATTCTGCGTCCAAGAAACGAGTGGGCATAGTGTCATCCACGCCTAACTTAAATGCCTTTAACCATGAAGATACCGACGATGATATGTTTGTATCATCGGCTCACACATCCATGCACCAGTTACCGATCAATGAAAAGCGATTGGGCATCTTATTACCTTCCGGATCACGAGCATCATTTGGCAAGGGAGTCAGCTTCTGTCCGGTAGTCTCAAAATACAGCTGGCAAGAGCAGAGTTCTGAAGAGTGTAATGACACATTGATCCCTGAAAGTGTACCGAACGGCACTGTGGATGAAAGCGAAGAGAATGCTGCTAAAGAGAGCCTATTTAAAGAGAGTGGAAATGAAGAGAGTACCGAAGAGAAAAACATAGAAATAACATCGCCGGATGAAGAGAACGCTGTGAAAGAGAAAATCACGATCACTATTAGCTCCGTCATCGCTGCACCAAGAAATCCACCACTATCGGCGGAACATAATAGTATGAAAGCGCCTTTCGTCGAGCGTGGTAGTGATTGTTATAAAGTTCCAATAAGTGTTAGCAAAAATAATTTCGCCGCCAAATCACCTACTGTAAATCAAAGTAAATCGTCGCCGCGACCAATTGTCCTAAGGGCATCGAATAAACTTATCTCGGACAAGTTAGACAATCCCCGTCCAGCAACGCCAGTTCCGCAGATATTACTCTACCCCTGTGCTCCAAGTGATAGTGTTACTCCAACGAAAATGTCCAACTACGCGGTTAAGTGTTCCGCGGCCAGTGGCGAATCGCATTCGCTAAACAATAACAACGAACTGATGAAGTCAAAGTTCAAGGCTGACGAGAAGCATCCTCAACACAAGGGCTTCTTATCACGTTTCGCAAACGGTTTTCGGTTCTCCTTACGTCGTAATAAGAAAAAGCAACAACAACAGAAAGAGCTCAAAGATGCAGCAGCAGCAGCAGCAGGACAACAAAATCAGCTGCCACCCATTGCACCCTCATCTAAGAAACCAGTTCAACAGAATTCGCCCGATTTCATTTACATCCCTCTTAAGGGACCAATAACTGCAAAGTCGTCACCCTGTAGCAATGGAAAGTCATCACCATCGCCTTCCATTGGTAGTAACCACGTGTTGAATGCAACAAAACAACAGCAGCCGCCGACAGCAGCAGGAGCACCCTTCCAAAAGCCACCCCGAGTTGTAGGGGTATGCGAGAAGCAGCAGCAGCAGCAGCAGGCGCAAAGGGCACAAAGCGCAAGGCAACATGCGCCGCAAAACGCTGGTCCACAATCGATCGATGAGGAATTCCTCGACAATGAACGTAGTTACTATGATTTTAAGAATCAGTTGAACGGTGTTACGAACGGCAACGGTTGTAATACGGAAAATACCGGTCCAGCTATGAATAACAGTAGTCAGCTTCAGCATACTAAACCCGCTGGTGTTAGTGTATCCGATACCAGGTACACCATGAATCATTGTAAAATCGGTCTGATTGAGACGAATCTGGATACGCACGAGACGAAAATTTCGGGAAAGACCCGGAGTCTGATGGAACTAGGGCCGCAAGTGAAATATAATTTCTCGTCGAAACGGAATACATCGGGCTATGAGGATGACGACGACGACGACGACGACGATGAGGATGATGATGTGAATGGGTCGGGATGCGATGGCGATGACAGTGGGGTGGTTGGTGTTAAAAAATCGGGTGTTGGTGGTGTCGGTGGGCAAGCAGCAGCAGCAGCAGCTAGGCGACCACACAAGAGTATGGAATTTTTATTGGATAAGGAGAATCAGAAAAATGTTTTGGTAAGCATTTTTGAAAAATTATTTATTTATTTATTTTTTCTCTCTTTGGAGAACCCACACCATAGATAGTGGTTTAATTTTTTTTTGGTATGAAGAGATGGGGTTGTCTGAGAGATTAAAGAAGGACATCTTCGAAAGGAGGGTTTTCTGGAAATATTCAGTAATGGGGGAGCTCAGTAATTTTCGAGAGATAAACTCAAATCAGAAATCAGAACAAAATCTGGAGCTTATTACAAATCCATATATATTTGAGAATTTTTTGGAATTCTCGGTATTTGTTGTCTTCTCTTAGTTATCATTCGAAGAATTGGGTTACACAGTATGTACAGCTTTTCTTTTTGTTGAAACTTTTTGTTTTTCAGTAACATATGCACATTCATTTGATGCATGATGCATGTGATACATTTGCCTTTTCCAGATGACACAATTAAATATTCAGTTGACTATATCTAGAGTTCAGAACAAGCTGTCATTGGTTGGTCTACTATGTATATTCTACTTTGACCATATGGATAGTAATAGTTTAAATATCGAAACACGTTGGAATCGAATAAGTACCAACTTGTATCTTTCTGCTTCCATGTCATTGATTGAAATCTCAACTCAGCATATAGTCATACAAGTTTGCAACCAAAGCATACTTGATTTAAAACAGTGCTTCACATTCAGATATGTAGGTACCTGAAGATGTATACGATACAAATCCATGACCTAGGTATGTATATGCATACGAATATGTCTGAATGTCTTCATAAAGTGGGCTTGTTGACTTGATTGTTGAGACTCCAATCTAATCCATTTGCTTTCAAGTGTCTCTAGGATTTCTTAAGGGAATCAAGTATTGAATGTTTCTTCTATTGCTTACCATAAATGTTCTCCTCCTCATCAATTTTTTGAGCTCCCCGTTCACAATTTTTTATGTAGAATACGGTGCTTGGAAGTTACTCCAGGGGAATTAAATCGATCTCTAGTAAGCAATCCATCCCCTTATGGAATGTGAAGTAATTTCTCACTAAGAGTGAGAAAAAATACCTTTTTCTTGTAAAAAAGTGCACACCTTTTTAGGAGAGTGTTAATATGTGAGGTAGGCGTAATTGTAAATCTGGTGTGGCTCAGCCGCTAAGGAGCAACAACTGTCAGTGCCTAGAAAATAATGAAATATTACAGAAATTAAACAAAATTCTCCAAATGTTAACTGGAAAACTAATCCACCTAAATTGCATGCTACTTCTGGTGGGAAATCGAAAAGTGAACTATTTTCCCACTAAGGGTGGAATAATTTCCCTGCACCTTTTCAAATGCAAGCTCTTTCCGGGATCAAAGAGGATTATGTATATTGAACATTATCATTGAATATTGGTAAGAGTACTGTGGTCATAAGTTTGGACCCTCTTTGGGTGACTTCATACTAAGATTCATTGATCACATAAGCAAAAAATCATCTAGCTTTTTCAATGACCATCTGAAGGCACTCAGTGCATATTTGCGTATAGTTTTGTGATATAGTGAAGTGCTGGTGTGATATACCTCACTTTAGGTGTGATATACCAAGTCATTACTATTTCTTCTTAGTTAAATGCATTTCAGTTCTGCAACTGCCTGTCGAAATTGTAAGAGTAACACGTGTTAATCCAATTGGGCCGAACAAAGACTTATAGAAACTATTCAATTACGCTCGTCAAGTCGAAACAGCTGGTACTGTTTGGATATTCACTGATTTGTCATAGCCAATACTATATGTGACGGGTGAACTCTTCATTTCCCTGGACATGCTTCAGCTTGACATTTTACTATTATGAACATGATATCAATGTTGAGTTGCACCTGCAAGTTAAAAATTTGTATGATTAGTCATACAGATTTAATGTTAATCTATATACTATGTATCCTTAAAAAGCAGGAGTCTTAAATGATTTAGTAGCCCTTGCTACTGGCTTTCAAGAGTAGAGTAAGACTGATCATGAGTGACAAATTACTTTAGTATCTTGAACGTATTGTGCTTGGAAGTGACCGTTATCTCAAAAGAACAATCTGGCATTTGACAAGGTTTTTCATGACAGATGTACTCCCTGACGTTTGTCAAACGGTAGCGAGAACTGTTTCTGTGAAAAACATAGGGCATCTATGTATGTATGTACATCAAAGATCAATGTATATTTGTTTTGAGTTTTAGTAGCCCTTGCTACTGGCTTTCAAGAGTAGAGTAAGACTGATCATGAGTGACAAATTACTTTAGTATCTTGAACGTATTGTGCTTGGAAGTGACCGTTATGTCAGAAGAACAATCTGGCATTTGACAAGGTTTTTCATGACAGATGTACTCCCTGACGTTTGTCAAACGGTAGCGAGAACTGTTTCTGTGAAAAACATAGGGCATCTATGTATGTATGTACATCAAAGATCAATGTATGTATATTTGTTTTGAGTTTGGCACGCCTGATATTCGACATCCTACCTATTTCTGTTAAGCCCGTTGAGTTGATTAGACTTAGATGAAGCTTAGTCGAGTTTTGTGCTCTTCGATGGTATCGCGATCTAGTAAACTTTCATAGATTTAAAAATTCGTTTTGTAGCTTCAAGGGCTTCACCCAAAGCGCAGTTGATAGGAGCTTTGACGCATGAAACCGATAGATAAGAACACAGTCTATCTATTGATTCCAAATCAGAACCCAAGTGTTTTTACCTTTAATTTCTTAATACAACTATGCAGTTGCACTAATGTAGGTTACTCTCTATCAGTTTAGCTGATAACTGACTACTGAAATAATGCCAAGACTACTGAAAGTTAAATTTTTTCGTGGGTTTTGATGGATGCTTAGGGAAGTTTTACTTTTTGTCTCTTCTAACTCATCAGCTGTGAAGTCAACAAGGGGTACACACTATCAGTGGTGAGCTCAAATTCCTAAACAGTCAGTTCTCAACTTTTCAATGCAGAACCATCAATCTCGGGATTGGTTTAAGCTACACTATCATTTCATATGTCAGTCCTGCAAACCTGTCAAAACGACTTCATAATCGTGATTCGAAAATAAAAGGAGGACAATTTAGGGCAGTGGTTTGAAACTCGGGTGGTGTTTAGTTTGGCTCATTTATGGGTTCTGTTCAAACTAATAGAAGAAAACTCTTCCTACTTTTTGCTAGTACATATTTGTTCTAGTACCTTACTCTAAACTAAGTATAATTGCCAATGTTAGACGTGTTTGCCTGATTAATCTTGGATTTTTTTAGGCCAGGTCGAATGTTTCATTTGGATTTAAATCTGGGAATTGAAATGCCCCTAATATTACATCGACTTGGCTGTCTGCAAACCATTTCTCCGTTGCTTTTGTCACATGTTTCGGATCTATATCCTCCATTAATACCCACTTAAGAGTCATTTCTTCCTCATTTTAACTTTTCTCAAAAATATTAGTTCCACCTCCAGGCATTGCTGTTAGTAGGGTGTATTGGGCCTGGTATGGCTTCTGACATATTTCCTAGTTACACATATTTCAATTTTTGACTCATTTGGCCAAAGAATGTGTCCGTTTAGACAGTACCCATTGGCTCTATTCTTGTGTGAAATATGTATGGATAGGTGCATGCGTTAAATGCTATTGTTGTTTTTCAGTTCTTTTGCTTTTAAGAAGGTTCTATCCTACCGTTTCAGACCTATCCTCCAGTATTAGATTCTTCTTAATCTTCCTGGATAAGATACATATGGATCATGCTTCTCTGTTCTTATGATTTGAATATCTTCTCGAGCAGCTATTTCTACGGTATGTGTCTTATGTGCATGTTTAAAGATAAGATAGTTGCAATGCACTACTATTTTATCGAACACAGCTGTAGTTAGAGTCAAAACTATGAGTTAATCTAGTAAAGATTCCCAAAGACCTAAAGCTTCTACACATTTCGAATGTGGATCTACACCCACAACTCATTCGTGTGTTTGAGTTTTTTCTCACCAAAACCATCGTACTGTCTTATGTCGAATGAGTCTGTCAGTTCGTTCTGCTATCTTCTTAAAAATACCACTTCATTGCTCTCCCACTGACTGCAATCTACTCGTATTATTTTCAATTAGCAAAAGCAATTAGCAGTCGCGTCGCTAATTACTCTTCTCAAACAAGGAGGTTGTAAGAACAGCATCGTACGTACATATTACGACATCCGAGAAGTCTGGCATTTATTTTGATTACATACTCAGTTAGGGACATTAGCTGCGATTGTTCTCATGAGAGCCAGCAAATGGTCTTCAATATTAACTTAACCGCTATTTAAACTCTACTCCTCTGAGTTTGTTCCTTTTTGGCTCATTTCATCCATTTTACACGGCCATTGCCAATTTTAAGTCCACATTTGCCCCAAGAGTGAGTTGTTCAAAACTTATTAATTGTTCACTTTTAATGATGAGGTTGGGTGTGAGGGGGAACTTAAAGTGCATTTCACCAAAAAACAAAAAAAAACCACACAGAGTCATAATAAAATTCATCATTTTGTAACTTTTTTCCTCTGAGTACACATGAAAAAGTTCTAAAAAACAAAGTTCAGTTATGTGTACATTTATATGTGATTGTTTGCTGAGTTATGACGACCCGTTTGTGGGCACATACAGACCATCACTTTGACGGTGACAATATTAGGTAGTGAATGTGCAGTGCGTGTAACCCATTCTCGGAATAAAGACAAACTCTCAAGACTTTTCATTGAGTTCATGACGTCTGTATTTCTGTTTTTAGAACAAAAACAAAAAAAATTTCATCCAATTAAAAAAAAAAAGAGAACAGAAAAAACAGAATTAATACGAAAGTTGAGCTCAGCGCGATAGCAATCATTAATCTGTATGAATTATATATTCGTATACATTTATTCGCACTGGTTTTGTTTGTTTTAAATGGGTTGCCGTGTGAATAGGTCAAATTTTATTATGCAATTAAGCAGGATATATGCATAGGAAACTGTCATAGATACAATCTGAATGTAGTCAATGGTTGTACATATTTTAACAGGCTTGCATCCATCCAGTGGACAGAATGTCATGATTACACTAATCATCATAACATCGAGGATCAGCCATGGTGAACCTTTTGAAATTTAAGTCACCTTTTAACACATACTTTGTTCGAACATTTTCATAATTAGGTGTGGTAGAGTAACCGATTTGATTACTTACTGACAGTACAGGGTGAATCTGGGCCTCTACAAGGTTAGGGTGCCCTTGTTGATGGAAATTGTCAACGGCTTACTTAGACCGACTAAGTACCTAATTTCAATCTTGTACGGCTAAACTAAACCACCCAGATGCGTGTATGAATCACTTCTATCTTTTTGGTGGCTAGTAATGGACAATCACATAACAAGTGACAAATACATTTTCTTGCAGAAGTTGTTGTGGGGTAGTCTTAACCATGGCCCATCAGACAGTGTCCGGTCACGACAGCTTGACAGGTGACTAGGTTAGATTCAATTGTTAGGCTAGAGAAAATGCAGCCTCACTTAGGTCAGAGTATGCCGATTGTCCTCTGCAGCCTATGCACCATAGGATCGAAGTGTCCTCAAACTACCCGTTAAACCAACAGGAGCTTATTATAGAGTGCTGAAGGCGTCTAATGCTTATGTTTGCATGTTGTCGAGGTTTCAAAAAAGTGTTATAGGTGATAAGTCTCTTCCTCTTCCTCTTCATTCTCATCCATGCAGCTTCTGCAAAAATCGTTTGTCAGGTGACCAAGCTTAAGGGCATTCCTCCCATTGATTCAGTGTCCCGTAATGACACCTACTATTGTGCTGATGGAGCATTTGTTTAGTTTAAGGTTTCAGATTCTGTTTCGTTATAGAGCACTTAGTGCAATTTGTGATTGATAGTGTTTCTCACATTTTACATAAATAAGAATTAACACTGCGCGACTCTATACAGTCCCTGCGGCGCAGTCAGTCCCTGTGTTTCGAAATGTTAGTAGAATAGGAACTAGGAAATAATGTATTCTGTGTCGTTTATGATGTATTTTAGTTAGCTATTCAGAACAGACAAGGAGCAGAGTGATCCACAAAAGGGATTTCTTTCAAACAAGTGGCTACGTTCACTCCCACTTGTTTGAAGCAGATGTCAATTGGAACCCAGATTTGGAGTGGACCTTAGGGCTCCACTGGTCCAGATGCATGCTTTTCCTGCATAATGTTGGGACTTCTTGATTCCCTAATATCTGTTGAAATGTAATCCAACTTTTCTGGCCTAAAACCACACTCATTAAGGGAATCATGTTGTTAACGAACGAATTTATTTCTATCTTTACCTGGCAAATGGTAAAGACCACAAAAGGGTTCAGAGACAATAAATGGAAACTGGGCACCGGATTCTGCTAGTTCGTCCACAGCCTCATTGTTAGGGACACCTATTGCTGTGTACAGCTAGCTGTAAGAGGGTTAAATTCAGGGTCAATAGACATGGAGCTTTTAGGGTTGCTCGGCTACCTGATAAAATATTAATGTGGCAAAGAGCGCAGTGGTAAAAACTCCTGCTTCATTTTTGAACCGTCAGCAACCCCATGTATTGCTGGTAACGTTCACTTTCAGACCAGTAGATACGAATACCCTTCTTTCCATAAATAATCCAACTGCCGGTCTGCTTTCATTGGCTTCTGCTAACCACATTTTCATTTCTCTCTTAGATCTCCAATGTTTACACCATTAACTAGTTCCCAAGAATTGTCCCATTTCTCGCTTTATATCTGTCAGCAAAATCTGTTTAGTAGAAAACACAAAATAAAAAGAAAACATGACGCTTACAGATCCACATAAACAAACAATCAAAGCAGAATGCCAATAAAACCACTGTCACATCATTACGGGGGCGTTTTTAACGGCTGCAGCATCTAAAATTAAAATTCTGCATATTTTGTTTTTCTATTTTCGAAGATGTCACGCAGAATTAAAAATTACTTAATCATCAAATATATTAAGTCGCCTGCCACTTGGTACACAAATTTAATTTGTTTATGTGCCACTCTGTGGTAAATATCTTATCAAAGCGACAAGTGTAACATTTAAACAATATGATGGCTTGTATCATTCATCGGAGCAAATGTCAAAACATAGAATCAAACGAAGAGAGAGAATTGTGCGTTTTTTCTCTTTTTGTGATTCTCTGGGTTTCTCTTCTTACTTTTCGCTGATCTATTTCTATGTTCATTTCATGGTGCTGTGGAATAGACAAAAACAAAACATAGAAATTATTAAAAGAGGGCTAAATTATTCGACACTGTATGCTACTCTCTTCAATGCTTATGTAAATACAAAAGTGATCTTTCTAACTTGTTTCTTATTTCTATGTCTTATTCGAATGAGGGAATCCTGTGTCTAGTTGTCACATGGAGTGCAGTAAACAAAATAATCAACAAATTACATTCTATGAAAGAAATGCGCAATAACATTTAATCGGTTGAAATATTTTTTCCAATTTATCAATTAATTTACTGCCCTTGTGTTGATCGTTAGTCATAAGATAAAAATAAAAAACATTATCTAACACTTCGATAAAAAACAAAAAGAAATGTTTTCCACTTTTTATGTAAACATGACCAAAAAACAACCTAACTATCGGCCTTACAAAAGCCATTGTCAACGGAGCGTATGTGTCTTCCCAAAGCCAAATGAACGATACACACGGTGAGCCGGACAACCAATTTTCAATGATAATCCCATGATGACATCATTTTTTATTGAAATTTTCTTTAAATTTTTGCCTCAATTAATGTTTACATATTGTGCCTGCCTCCACAAAGTAAATGAGTCGCGCATTCTCCGGTTTGTTGTCGTCTGTCTGTGTAGTTTCTCGCAGACTATGTACGCGGAACGAATGGAAATCTTATAAATAGAAAATGAAAAGCAATTTTCTAATAAATTCGCAACAGCCCACAGTTTTTTAAGATAAGCTGTCTGCAAATGGGAGGATAAAGAAAACATTTTTTTTTCGTGCAACGAGTTTTACTGCATACTAAACACTAGCGACCTAAATAGACGATCGCGCAGTGTGAAAGGAAATTAGTTAATATAATATAGACGTTTATTTGGACAACAACTTCGAGTGGAGTTATAGTCTAAATTTATGCATTTGACCGTACGTACCGAGGAAATCTTTACATGCTATGAGCTGATCGTGTACCTATCACTTTATTTCCGTACATAGTACCACTTTTCTCGAACAGATTCTATCCACTTCTTATTTTTGCTGGACAAGCTTTTTACTGATACATAAACCTCCTTGTTTCTAAGAATAAGGCAGCTAATAACTGAACCATATTCTAGCAATGATTTAATTGTACTTCCGCCTAAAACAAACGGTTGACTGAAAAACAGCTCTAAATTGTCGCCTTCCACTTAACGAGATGGATGCCGGGACACTCCGATATTCCAGGGCATCCTGCAAATCTTATTAAGCAAATATCTCGCAACTCCTACTTAAGCTCAACGCTGTGAATTCACTCAACCCCTGATAGGAAGACGTGTCTCTTCTCCAGATAAAGCTGATCCAAGTTGGATCATAAGCACTGCAACACTTTGCCTAGATAGAAGAAACGGTCTTAGCGATCATAGTGGGTATCATTAGGGGGCAATCTATTATTAGTAGGTATGACACTAAGCTGGGCCTTCTCGAAGAAGAAACCATTCCTTACCTCTTGTGTACGTGCCTGGATCTCTCCGCTCGAAGAAGATTGCACTTAAGCTCCTTCTGCTACTACCTAGGTGAATTGGCTAATGCCAACATCCAGCGATTTTTATTAAGCTCTTGTTGGTTTCAAGAGCAGTTTTAAAAAAATGTTATAGCCATGTGGTATCACAATGAACCCTAACTAGTCTAAGAATGGTTGCTAACTCGGCCTCCCTCTGTCACCTAGCTACTTACCTATTATCTGCCTCAGAATACCGCCATATATAGTTTACTCAAAGAAAAGTAAAGAATGATGGCCTAGTACAGACTCGTGTGGAACGCCATCAAATATTATTATCTCTTTCTGATTTGTATATCTTAGACTGATCCGCATTTGTCTTCTACTTTTCTTTTTCACCTTGGAGCGCTGTTTACGCAGTCCCAGTTACCTTTGAACGGCGTCAATTGTTCAGCAGCATGTGCTATTCCATTCGTTTGCAGACCAGCTAAGTGTTAATCGTTCTTGTTATTATGATGTTCCCGACTTTACTCATTTCCTTGGTTGTCCAGCCCTTCAGCTTAGAGGTTGCTAATCCTATAACACTCACTGACTGATACTTGCGATTTCACCTATGTATTTAATGAAACTGTTTAGTTGAAATGGTAATAATGGTAATAGGAAGGAAAGGTTCAAATATATCTAATAACCGTGCACAGTTTTTGTATCATGTAATGCTATTAGACACACTTGCATTAGTTCCTATCCTTCGGTCTTCCTTCCACTCCCACCCACAAGGCTGGTGAGCATAGGTACCAACCAAGTAAAACGAAAACAACATACCTAGTGAAAGTTGTTGTCAAATTTACCCAAATGCGTCACAAGCAATTTATTGAAGCTTACACGACATAAATCCACCTACTTTGTCCTGCTCCACTTGGCTTCACTGAATCATCATATCATCTTACACGAGTTCATTTAAAGAAGAACACTCTTTACAAGCCAGGCTATTATTTACGCCAGCGCCAGATGATGGCGCTTGACAGTTTTCGGATTTTCAGTCCATGAAAAGACAAGTTCCTCTCTCTGTGTCTTCCTGTCAATTCAAATCATCGCTGCGCTTCGATTCCCACACATACACTTTTTGTGACTTCCTTTTCTCAACCATAAACCATGTATTTCTGTCAACTGCTGTCTGTGTTTGTGTGTGAAATTTGTCATGGAATTATTTTGCAGAGTGTCATTAACAACAACAGAAAGACGTTGTCTTGTTGTGTTTACCAACAGAACCACCCCGCTGTACAAGTTTATTTTGACAGATCACATGTTACCCATATTTGTGTGTATCGCCCTGGGGATGTAATAATAGACATAACGGCGAATAACGCCTCTGTATCAGAAGCATGAGTGGTTTGCCTGCCTTCAACAATACACACTATATAGTGAAAGAACAATGTCGCACAATGATAACGTTGGAGACACTGTTTACGTTGGTGCAGGACATTGCTTTTTTTTCACCCCCCTCTCTCTTCGTCCCGCTTTTTGAAATGGCAGTGTTCAGCACCCACTCAACCCCATTTTGTGCGAGGGTGTTCATGCTCTGTTAAGGGTGTATGTTCTGTGGTGCATCTCATCATGTACCCACTCGAAGGAGGGTTTTCATCGATCGTAGTTTTTCGTTGCTTTCGTTTCATCTCTGTAGGTTGGATTAAATGTAAATTTTTTAATTGAACGCAGAGGAAGAGCAAAATTAACAAAATTAGTGACAGAGTGCACGTTTACACTTTGAATATAAAAACTTGATTACTGCATCAGAATAGCGTTAAATTTTTCATTAAAAATGCTTGCGCGTGGTAGGTGACTGTTTTTATTTATAATTCACCGAAAAATGATACATCGGTGGGTGACTCAGTAAAGCAATCGTAGAAAAGAGCTGTATCTCCTGTAAAGTAACTTTGTTACTGGAACCGATCATCAATTTCGTTCGGAACTATACAAGTTCTATGATCAGTCTGACATTATCGATAACCAAATAATTCATAAGTTATTAAGCTAACTTCGAAAAATATTCAACAGCTGTATGCGACAGCTCTGAAGTGTGTTCAAAAACTCTGCGTCTTTCAACCTTCATTGTAGGCGTTGATCATGAACCATTCGCATTTTGATCAAACGTCTCCGAAACATCTTTGTAGTTCCATACTTTAAATATGAACTCAGATAGTACTCCTTTGGATAGAACCATCGTTCGCAGCTTCAGGAAGAAAGGTGTTACCGAATCCATTCCATTCGAAATCAATGAAATTCGAACTAGCCAGAGTAATTCTGCCTTCCTGTCATTCTAAGACCTTTATTGACGTTTACTGCATTTAGCAAGTAAACCCATCTACAAAACTTCGGCCTTTTCAGTATAACCCTTTGAATGGCCTCAGTGTCTTCCCTCGAAGGGTGAAAGCAATTGTTCTAATTCATCCAGGAATCAATGGTCGGCTGAAATCATTTTGAATACTAAAAGAGTAAAACCAAACTTCCGAAGTTACGTATAAGAGAAAGTAAATAGAAGTTCAACGAACAATCATTTTCAGCCAGCAAGCGCGGCATTTCGAACTTTTAAGTCGAACTTTTCGACCAGAGATCAGAGAGCCCGCCATGCATTTTGAAACCCGTTCCTATAGTCTCTACTTTAGGTCCGTCCTTTCAATTCCTTAAGTAGCCACCTCCGGTGTCCCTCAAGCCAGGCATCTAGGTCCTTTTTTATTCATTCTACCCATTAACGATCTTGGTTGAGTCATTAAACCAATTTTTTTAAATCCATTTCTTTTTCTCAAGACTCGTCTCTCTTTCAACAAGACTTCGTTAGGTGTTCGATCTGGAATCTTAAAAATCTCTAAAAAAAAATAACTTTTTCCCGGAAATCCAACTAGTACCCTCCTCGACTTTATCTTATACACGGCCAACCTATACCTAGAGCTTATTCTCTTCCTTCGCACATTGATGAGCTAGTTCTAAAATCAACCTCATCTCTTGGTTTTGTCAAACGACGCTTCAAAGAATTCTTCATCCCTTACATGACGAATTGTATTCATTTGATAACTCCTTGAATACGCTGCCCAAGCCTGGTCCCCCATTCAGCGAGTTCATGTGTCTAAATTCGAGAACATATTCGCTTTTCGTCGTTTCCTTCACTTTGCCCTTTGCGGAATATTCTGAAACCACCCTCTCATCAAGCCTCCCTAACAAGACCGCCTCAATCGCATTAACGTAACAGCCCTGCTGAATCGCAGAGACTTAGTTGACATTCTCTTCATCCATCGGCTATTCTTAAGTTCCATTGATTGTGCGTCGCTTAACAATCCTATTTTCGTCTACACTAACCGTCGTTATTTAGAATACCCTCGATTTTTCTATCTACCGACCCATCGTACTAAAGAACCAATTTCCCGCATGTAAAGGAAAGTTAACTCAAATCTCTGCCTTAAATTCTATCTCCTTCATTACCCTCCTTACCATAAAAACTCTCGGTCGTAAGTTAGTTTTTAAGTCTAAGTTTTAACTTCTATTAAGCCACAGTTTTTGGGCTCCTAATTGAGATCGATAAAGCTCGTACACTTCATGATCGTACATTGTTTCCACTCACCTTCTATGCGGGACCGAATATAACTCAATACCTGATTGATCAGTGTGTTGTTTAAGAGATGCCTTTCTTTACTAAATTCTCTTCGCATTTAAAAATTTTTCTTTAATTTTTCATCAAACCATGCCCAACGATTCAAGATCGTTTTTGCCAATCGGTTTACTTTTTAGCATTTACAAACATCTGTAAGTATTTTTTGGGTCACGCCCACATTTTTATAAACGAAACATTCCAGTTGTTTTAAAAAATATTACATAATTTTCTTGATAAAAGTTTTAAAAAATACCTAAGGTGACATTCTTTCGGTTCTCAAGGCGTCCCTCTTTTGTTACGAATCGTACTTCTCCTCATTTTCTAACCGTTTTTCCAAAAAGTTTGGTGCACTGCTCTGTAAAAAAGTACTCACATCCAATTCAGCTTGTAAAAGATGTTCCAACAATTATATTTGTTCAAGAAGCCTTACAAATTTTTGAATTATTTGACCTAATTTGTTGGAAGCTTCTCAAAATATTTAGTGCTCAGTTCCATGTTATCGACATACGACGAGATAAACACTCACTTGCTACCTGACCCACCATTTTCTCAATCAATCTCAAAATTTGCGGTGCATTTTCAATTAATGAGCCCATTTCGCACTGTTACTATCGTGCTATTACAAAATATGCCCTCCTGAAGTAACTTTCCTTATTAAGCTCACTGCAAAGATCAAAAGCTCACTCTATTGGCGAGAGCAGCAGCACCGAAGTGTCAAAAGTTCCACCTTGAGAGAGCTTGTTATAATCTGACAACGCAGTGACACTTTGTAAAATGTGGTGGACGCGAGGAATCTTTAATTCGAATTCTCCGAACTAGATTTGTTAATTTTGTAGTTTTTCTCGTTTTATTTTGCAAAATAATCTTTTAAATGTTTGTTGAAATGTTTATTGTAATTGACGCGAGTGTGTGAGTGTAGAGTACATATGAAAATCAGTTCGGAGTCGCGTTCGTTTGTGCAAAGTGTGAGCCTCCTGAAGCTCTGGAACATGATCGAACATGAATAGAAATTAATGTAAGTGGGTGCTTGCAATTGAAAAGCAATCTTACATATATCATATGCTGTAGAGTATTGTAAAATTTTGGAAAGACATCCTTATGAGTTGGAAAAATATTCATATTCGGCCACCGACTTTGTGAATTCAGGCTTGTCTTCCGTGTGGACAAGTCTATGCAGGCTATAACAGCATGGAACCCCAAATTTATTTCAGCAGAAATGCCTATTTTATGATGCGCGGCTACGTGAGTTTGTTCTTCTTTAAACATCAACATGTCGAACCGAAAGTTGTGCTAAATAGTCTGGGAAAGTGTGGCCATTCTTGAAAGATGTCCTCAGAATTTTCTGCAGAGTGTTGTGCAACCAATAAATGTGTCGCAATGCCATTATTTTCGAACTTCTTGTGTTAACCTTTTTAGGTATATTTTCCTTGGCTAATTCTTTTTAAAATCACTCTAGATCACTTAAGATGCATTTTGCTTAGGAAGTCCACTTCGTATTCCTGATTTCCTTTATCAACAAAGAATTCTTGTTGGTAGAAGTATAACTTATTTTCAGTTGCTCTGGCCATGATAGTTACAATTGTCATCCAGTTCGGTGTGTCTTCAACTCAGTTCTGGACATTCGCAGATGAAGTCTGTCGTCACAGTCTCTGCATACATAGGTCTGTGGTGCTGATTCCCATTCTTCTAAGGTGGACTGCCATTGCGTTGTGGACTATGAAGTTAGCAATGAGTTATGTCAACTGGAGTGTATTGAGTGATAGGAGTTCTCAAGTCCTTTTTTTGTTGCATTAGTCTCAAATTGCAGGACAATATAGCACTCGATTATGTAACTAACTAGTTTTCTCTTCTAGTCTGTTTCAATTTTTTCCTATTAAATAACTTCCAAATGTGACTGATTTCAGTTTGTGAGCTTTAACAGCAAGTTCTCCAATATTGCGCCTATATCTAGGAGATTCTTGATCCCGGATCGTAGATGGAGAATGGTCATTCTTTTAACATTCATTGCTTTGAAGTTTATTAGTTGCTACAGAACACTTATTGAATCGTCTTACTCGGGAAGTTGCGTGTTTCAAATACACTCAACGTCATGTCTTCCGTGCGATTTGTGGGCGAATCCTAGCAATTTAAAACTGAATATACTAAAGAAATTTATTACCCGATTTCTAACTCAACAGAAAATATTATATTCCACCATAATGGACCCCATTTTCTTAATCGAACAAAGAAGGGCTTGAATCATATCAATTTACTCTTAATAGCCTGGCATCGTAACCAACGTCCTCCTACATAAAGAAAAAAAAAATATTTCTTTTCATGTGTTGTAAAAGGAATGCCAAACGACGGCAATATCCTTTACTACCTTTTATTGAAGTCAACATTTCAATCTGTCATCGTTTTTTATTGCGTCATAAAAAAGTATCTCAAGGACGATTGATCAATATCACAGTTCATAAAAAACGCATTAGAACCGTCAAGCGTCAAGCTGAATACAGTAAAATTTCATAACGCACACACATTCCTGTCATCAAATAGGGATGAGTTCGCTCCACGGAATGATGTGGTTGGCTACAGCACGTCAGAGGTGAAGCATCTTACTCTTGTGAATGATTCCTGGGGCTAATATTACAAAAGTACAAGCTAAACCAAAAAATATTTCCACAAAACTATTTCTTGCATGTAGTCTCGTGTTACAGGACCTTTCAGTTACCACTTGATCTTCTCCTTAGTCCTTGTCAAGTGCTGACTGCATGGCTTTCTCTGATATATATGATGAAATGAAGATTTATTGCGCTGGGGTGTGGGTCATAAGTTGAAAGGGCAATGTGGGCTTCATAACACGTTTACGTACGGAACCTAACTTTATTTATAGTCTTATTCTCCTCGCCTTCACGCCACGGTTCGTGTTTCTTGGCTCCCTTTGGCCGTAAAGCATATACTTTATTGCAGGTTTCATGTGAAAGCAAAGAGTGGTTAAAAGGATGCTCTTCAGTACCACATTGCACGGGTTCCCTCCGGTAAATACCCCATATTCGTAACCAAATTACCCTCCCTTATAACTACAGATACCATTCATCGCAGCATTAAGCTCCTTTGTTGCAAATCTCAACCACATTTTTTGACCCATTTCCGTGATTCACTTAACCACGGCATACATTGTGGTTTGTGTCTCTTCCGCATGCAACCCTGAGTGACTCCCTCCAGCGTCGACAGCTAATAAATGGCATACTATGAATCCAAGGCGGAAATGAAAAAATTACGCGTGGACGACCCATACAAAGCGAGGCTCCTCTTCAATTGGCCAGCCGCGAACAGCAGAGATTCAAATACAATTTCCATCGCGAAAATAAATAAAGATAAATTTATGTCTCCCCACATCCCAAATTAGGCAGCGCGAGAACATTTCTGTGGCTGCGACGGCAGAGCGTCTCCAATTGACGCATGGATCGAATTACAAGAACCCTCAACGCGCCGCACAGTAGAGTCGCTGCCGGTTATGCCCCAAATAGGAGTTCGCAAAGCCATTTCGCATTCGGTGTGCTCTGCTGTGGTGTGGTGTGGTATGGTACGTGTGCGATGTATCTAACATCCGCTGGATATAAATTGGATACCTTTCGTCTACCCCAGCCATCGCCGTCGCCGCACCCAAATTCTGTCTGAAATACTTATATGTGCTTGAACTGTAAAGCGTACATTTGCACGCGAGCTAAGTGCCGTTGATTAAAACGGAATCAACGCTTTCATTGAGAGGAGAAAACATCGTTCTCAGTCAACAGGATAAAAACAACTCTTCTGGTGTGAGTATATTTGTGGAAGAAATTTGCACACTCGTGCCAAGTTTTTTACTTGCACCTAAACTTATGGGATTGGTATTGTTTTTGTCTAAATATTTGAATATTTGTGTACACAGTTTCAACACTAAACGACCAACATACGATGCCAGTATGTGCGACGCAGTCGTGCACCTAAATTTCCACCGCGCCGCAGGATATTTGAGTAGGCACGTTTACCACCATGATGGATTATGGCAAAGGGATGTTCTTTTTCTCGATCTCCTTAGTAGGAGCTATCTCCGGTTATTCATCCTCGTTTTTTGTCAGAAAATTAAGTGTTGGCTTTGCTTGTAATTTTCGTGTAAGCAACTTCATTCCGGCCAACAGTTTGTCATCCTGGCAAGTAGGAAGCTTTAGCGTGGTTGTTATGTTTTTGGAAGCTGGTGGGCTTTATATTGCCTTACGTATTTTGATGGATTCCCAGCTGGCTCGAGGATTATAGAATCATCAGTAAGTGAGGCCAGCTTTCCATTGTCTGAAAAATGTTTGAATTGTTTCGTGTCAGCTATTGTATACATACTTTCAATTGTTCGAGCATCTCTATGTTAAGTAAGGTCTATTGCAACGCCTAAATGTAGCTATATATGGTCGATAATAAGTACCTAGAAGGGTCGGATCTGACTCACCCCGTGCTTCACTGCACAGATCCCAAATGAAGCCACCTAACCTAAGAAGTGGTTTAGACTAAAAACCACATACAATAAGTTTAGTATAAAACTGGTTGTGAAGCTTGGCATTAAAGTCAATGAGCTTTGATTTCATGTGGCATCCTACCCTTGTGTGTCTGTAGTTTTACAAGTTTGTTTACAGTGACTTTAGTGACAGATTTTAACTGAATTCGAAAAATTGAATTCAGTGACTTCAAAATGACTTCAATGAATGCCGAGCAATCCAAAGAATAACATTCATTTTGACTGCAACACTTTGATGGCTCAAATGTTAATTGCTTTAAACTGAATTATGACTGTTTTTTTCTTAAATTCTAATGAATTCTTAGTATGACTTCATGGAATGTATTCCATAATGATAGCAGTCATTTACAGCACTGCGAGTAGTACCCTGTTTTTATTGTTTGATACTTTTTGTTTCACACTCAATTATCAAGACTTCAGTTTCGTAAAATGAATAAACATACATACATATGTATGTAGCTAAATTTAATATTTTGTAGAATTTCCACACACACTAATGTTAATTTTTCTTCTTTTTTTCAGGTAAGTTGAAGTTCAATATATACTGTGAGTACCTTAACCTGTTGATATGAATTAAGAGTTATTTTAAGAATATCTAGTAACTGCAGTCAGTTGAATATATGTATTTTGCGTATTAAACATTTTAGTTCTTTGTCAAAACCGAGGCATTTAGTAAATTTCGGTTTTTCAAGGATATACAATCCGTACAATCCATAAGGCTGTATCAATTGATCTTCGAATTCATTGACATCATTATAGATACGGAAGTCGACCCTACAGACAGACAGACAAACAGAAATTAAGAACCTCATAGTAATGTCTTGATTAAAGCTTCGAGTACAAACTTTTTCACGAATATGTCAATGGTTCACCCAACTTCTTAAAACTAACTCAATGCATTTAAATGGCCTTGTTTATGCCTTGTCAGTTTCGATGGTTTTTTCCTAATGATATAAGCGTTGTCTACTAACCATTCCACAGATCATTTCAAAATTTTATATTTCATTTTCATCGTAAAAATTTAAAACTTTTTTAGAACTATAATTAAGACATTTAGATATGGGAATATACTGCATTGCATCTACATAGCCACACCCACTTTTTGTTTGTCAAGGATAGTGTTTTAACGACGTTGAACAGATTTCACCAGACGTCGGCACCGACCACTTGCCACAAATCTCTATTGTTTTTGTTTAGATTCCGAATCCAAGTTTTTGACATCGGCGCATAGATTTTCTGTGGAATTGAGGTCAGGCGACGCTGCTGGTCATAACATAACCTCAATCTCTGGTGTGTTTCGTGTCATTATCACTTTAGATGACCCAAACTGAAGGGATTTTATATTCAGAGTATGGTAGCATAACACCCTTCAAAATATTTAGACACACTTTTCGATTCATTATCTGATTAATCACACCATAGCCCTGGACTATTATTTTGTATTCACAATGTTTTATCATCTTCGTGTATACATTGGATGGTATTCGGTATTGGGTGGTCGACTAACATATTTCTGAAATCCTGTGCCACTAAACCACTTTATTACTTCATTTTCCGGCTGTCCGTATGAGCTGTTCTTTCGTGGAGTTAATCGTAGCTTCGATATGTTTTTTTAGTGAAAGTCGCTAAGTTCCATTTTTCTCGCTGAAACATGTCAAAAATTCCATGCAATAGTTTTTCTTCTAATCGTCGTCTACGAATGGTTACTTCAGTGAACCTAAAGATGAACCTCTTCTGACACTCTTCTTCGGTATACCCCCAAGAGATCATAACCTATAATAATCCCCATGGAAAGGGCTAAGATCTTTCTGTGGTAGAAGGTGTTAGGATTTCGTTGTGTTTTGTTCAGTATTTTCTGGAGACATGATATGATCTGAGTGTGATTCATCGTTCATTGGGTATTCTTACGAAGGCTTGTTCTATGGCAGATCTACCAAGTCCTGAAAGTGGTAGAACAGAGAACACGGTCGCCAGGTTATGATTGGACTCCCTTCTTACTAAAGATGGTAAATTACTTCTCATCTCTTCTGAAATTGCACTATTTTATTTGGAACTCTTCCGACTTGACATTTCTCTAAAAGAAACTCATTCGTTCATGTGTCTCTCAAGAAAAAATCCAAAAGTGCTAGATAAGGATGGTGACCAAAGGTTGGGGGGAATTCGACCAATCCACTATTTCTTTAAAGTTGAGTTGAGCAACGAAGTTACCCTGCTGCTACTGTGCCAAGGTGCTCCCTCTTGTTGAAAAAACATTCTTCATCTCTGAATAAGAGGGACAAGCAGATAGTCCTGACGTACCTGGAGATAGGAGCCTGACTAATGGTGGAAATTATTGTAGTTAGTAACCCCATCTCTGGTGAATTGTCCGTCATAAGTTCACAAAATATCTTTTTGATGAGGATCTGTTCCTCGTCTTGTTGACACAATAGTCATTGCCAACACTGCACATATGTTTGGGCAGAATCGAAAGTGTATTCAAATCCAAAGAAGGTACTTCGAACAATTCCTTTAAACATGTTCTAAGCTGTTCCAAAAAAGGTCTTATTCAGAACCACAACAAGATTTTTTTAAAGTACTTCCGTACCCTTAATTTTCTTTGCCGATTTTTGTCTGGCAGAAAATGACTTTTTCTATTTGTGTCTTATAGTTCAAATCCTATTTGAAGTAAACCCATGTTTCCCAAATTCCTCGGAACTTCATTTGCGTGTTAGTTCTATCAGCCTTTTAAAAAAACCAGACAGTCGCCTGGCTCGCCTGTTTGCTTGTTGAATGTTATGTTCTCACTTAGCACCCCCAACACACCCAAAGCGTTAATCAACATCAGATCAACTTAATTCACGGTCAAACTCTCCACGTTTCACTTACCGTTGTTGTCATAGCTAAAATAAATCTCTTAAAGTGGTTGTCCAAACAGCAAAACGTTCGCAAATATCAACAACCTTGCACTGTCCAGCTTTACCAAAGAAAAAAAAAACAAAATCTGCTAACATGTGCACTACTCCAATGTCAAGAGTCTCAAATTCACAAAAAAGAATACAAAAAAAAAACAAATCAATTCAATAGAAAACTTGATACAACATGAACAAAAAAAGTATCTCAAAGGTCAGCAAGATACGTACAAGTAAAAACGAATCCAAATCCGCTGATCTCACCATGAACATTGGACAGCGTATATCATACTCGTACCTTCTGCCGAATCGAGTAGTAAACCCAACCCAAAAACTCATTCCACTCAGATATTGCTGTAATAGTAAACAGAAGAAGCACAAAACGTTTGTAAGCCAACAACCGCACTCACCGGATGGTTTATCTCGATCTTTATGGTACTTCTTGTATCGGAGCCGCGCGATGGTAATTCGCATTCCAGACCAAAAACGACTTCAAAATCAGAGCAGTTCCAAAAAAAAAAAAAAAAACGAAACCAGCGCGGCATAACCTCTGTTTTGTGTTTGTTTTCAAGTGGGTGGCAGTATTTTGAATTGCTGATTGCGTTTGAACCAAGAATTTCGCCAAAGACGACCGACCATTCCCCTTCTATGATAAAAAAAATATGCCAATCTACTTTCGGTGGTATTTCATAAATTCTTGGAGGATAATGGAAATATGTCTGGGGATGGTGTGTCGGATGTGAAAAGTAGTTCGAGTGTTTTGCTTGTGGGATTTAAGGAATTTTAATGGCGCAATGAATTCTGATTTGATTAAACAGATACATAGATACTTTAACCTTTTTGTGCTGATTCGTGTTGGGAGATGTTTGGAATCAAATTTTTGTGGAAAGGCTTCCACTATTCGCTTGTCAGGGGGTGTTTTTGGGAGATGATAGGAAGTAAATCAGGGAAAGGAAATTGATTGCGGAAATGAAGTCGGCGTTATCATGTTGTATAGTCCGCTTCGATGGCCCATTTTTATTTAAATGGGTCGATTGCCAGAGGTTGTAGTTATAATGTGGCTTGGATATCGATTGGCTTGCACTTGATATGAAAAATGGGTTGGCAAATGTACTATAATTTTGATAGTCATCTGCAAATAAGATATCCCTGGGGAATCCTTTATGAAAAGGCCATCAGATTTGTACTACATGCAGTATAGTTACATCTGTTCGTTCAGTCTGTATAGGGTTGGGGAAAGAACATCTCCTTACAGTGGTGTCACTAGTTTCGATTTCCTCTGATAACTTTGTGTCTGGAACACATTACTGCTGGTTCTTAGGACAAGCATTCTGTTTTTCTTTTTTTTTCGGACGTCAATGGATGTGGCAGTTTGCCCGGACTATTAGTACCTACGATTCGTAAACCCAAATACTTATTGCTGTACAAATCCACACTCTACTCACTTCTACCACTCTTTCTGCCAAATTGGCGTTTTGTATTACTTCCCAGAGCTGGTTTGCAACTTATGGTATGTTTTCCATATCTACTGTTTCATCTCTTCTTATTCTTTTGATTGTTATTATGCTCGTTATATAAGAGCAGTCGTTTCATAATCTCAACTTATAGGTTACTAGAAGTTGCGGAGTTGGTAGGTCTACTATTTCCTTTTTATCTGAATATTCTAGTCAGATCAAACGTGTCTTTATCTGTGCAGATATTTTCGATACCCGCCTTTCTTGCTTTCTTTGTTCAGACCTGGATCGTGGGAATCAGCTTCTGGTCTATCTGCCTTTTGGGGTGTTGTTCCACAAGACTTGCCACAGTGCTACAGATGTTGCACTTTTTTCTTTTTTCTTTCGCTATAACACGGACTACTTCGTTCAAGATCTTTCAGAAACCGCAGAGCCTCTAAGCAGATAACAGCTTTATTTTTGTTTCATTTGTTGTATTCGTAAGAGCTCCTCGTCTCCTCGTCAAGAACGGAGCAAAGTATAGAAATATTAAACCCACCAGACTGGACAACATAATCCTCCTCGCGTACATATTTAGGTCCAGCTTTGTCTGGCAACATCTCAGAAAGCGCTGCCTATATCTGTGAAGCCTTTTTACCAGTATTCGATGGGTTGTATTCAGTCGGCTATCAAGCATTTTTCCGCCTCCTTTGGACTGATTAATGGGAACCCAGAAGCTTGTATATACCATAATCATTCCACGGTGTTGGTGTTCCTGGCGATCGCTTCATCGGTGGCGAACTCCACTTCAGGCATGATTGTACCTACGGCAACGTCACTAATGACGATAATTTCAAATCCTTATTATGTTATTCGCAGAACTCTGTCATACATTATGTTCAACAGGAGAGGTCCAACGACTGACCCCCAAGGGTCGCTTTCGTGGAAGCATTGTAGTAATCAAAGCAATCGGTCCTCCGGTACTTCAGCTTCCGGGAAGTAAAGTAATTAAGGACTATCTTCACGAGCTAATGACATGTCTCTAATTGTTTACGTCAAGCGTATCTAAGGCGCAGTTTGTGCCCCCTTGTTGGGGAGGATATTTGGGGGGGACCTACTTCCCCTTAGCTCCTACATATATCACAGTCATGTATGCCACTCCCAAGGCTCTAGGTGTACTTCGTCTTGTATCTTTCCTCGTCCTCTTTAATACGTTTCAAGGTTACGTCTCTAAAGCTGTCTAAAGGTTATTGTAACGTCTTCCCCTAAAGTATATGGTGTTTAATTGTAATATACTTTGTGTTGTTCCCATGACAACAATTTTATTTGTCAGAATCCAGAATCCAGAATCCTTCAACGAAATGATTCCAAATTACACGAATCACAAAGCTTTTTTTCAGTCCTTTGGGCTTTGAATTAAGAATAGTAATAGTCTTGCACACTTGGTTTTGAGAGCTAAAGAGCGTGTTTGATATGAGATACTTAGTCTTTATTATTAGTACCTCCCTCTTCGCTTTATGATCTCATTTCTTATGCTGACACTAATGCATATAATCACGTCGCTTCACCACGTCTATGAGCAATAGCCATATAGGAGATACTTCACCCTGGGGACTGTCCCTCCAGAAATGTGGGTTAATGCCGGCGTCCCAATTCTACTCCATACATGCAATACAAACCAAAAATTTTGTTATTGAAAATTGTGAAAGGCCAAACTGCTCATCATCTATTTATGCATACACTTTGTTGAAACACATTCCTACAAGGTAACATGCTCTAAGTGAATGATTTGCTGATTTGCCGCAGTTCTTAGCTTAAAACATCTCCCATTTCATTTCCTCATCCTGTTGAATATAAACAAGATTTGTTTACGATCATCCATTTCGCAGATCCAGTTAAATAAAATTTATTTATGATTTCAATTGCGATCAAATATTTATTTAAATATACGAGTTCGATTTGAGGCCAAAAACTTCGGTTAACATTTGGTCTGAGCTCATTTGCTATAAATTGCGAAGAAGTAAGGACGAATACAATCGGATCAAATTGCACACCATACAGCGGCTTTTTGTGGATACAATGGTCTTTCGACAGTCACATGTAAACTTTCACTTCTCCGAATGCGACATTTTTGCTGCCACTAATGTACCCTAAGACAAGCCGAAGCCATGCTAATTTGCATAAAATGCATATTTTCTGTACGGCGTGCATTTCGATGATGGATATGCCTTAAGACATCTATAAGAGAGCTAGTCTCTTCGAATTTGTTTAAAGTTTTGCTTATGGATGATTATATCCCCTCGTAATTCGCGAAACGTACCTCATACAGAGTTACTATTTTTGAAATAAGCTTTCACAAATAACGCATCTAGTGATTGTTAAACTATCCGACACCGAAACACCGATTGATTGTAAAATGGCTGTTAATTCGGGTTGACATAAGTATGTGATTGGAACAGAGCTATCAAATCCGAACCAGGATGAACTGTATATAAAATACTATAAATCACACGTTGGTCCTTAAAATCTCCTGTCAACGATTTAGTAGACTCAAACAAACGTCTTCATCTATCCAAAGGGACAATTATATGGTCCATCAAAGTTTATCCAATTGTTTTAGATTTGAGTTTAGACCGCGAAGAATGGCGTTCGTCATTATCATACTTTAACATACTCGTTAGCTATAGAGTGTCAGTGTTAGATTAGTCATGGCTGATATTTGGACACCTTGCTGGCCAGCCAATTCTGGTCAAATTATCCGGGATGTCAAAAAAGGTCACTGCAGCAAATCTAGTGCATAATCCTCTCAATATTTTGTACGTAGGAAACGATATGCTTCAGTTCTAGCTATCCTAAATGAATATTCCTCTCCTCCAGATAGAAACTGATCCTGGATTAGTTGCATATTGTCATTAAAGTTCATTACCATCACAACCTGCAGAACGAATTGCATATTAGCCTATCCTTCTTCTTATATGACTTTTGTAAAGTAGGCGTGGCCGCACTGCATTCTTTGAAATTTTATACTCCTATGTATCTACATACTTAAGGGCCCAATCTGGTGACATGGTTCATTCCTTTTCGTTATTGGTATTGATAACGAATATCGGTATATACTCTAGAGTCTATCTTTCTCAATGTTACAAACTATGTAGGTATTATACATACATACATACATACGTAATATACCCTGAGGATAGGGCATACACATTGGAAAAGTCTCTGGATACTGCGATGTCCTTGAGTACCACCCAATCAATCTCTCTTCTTATTTTAAATGTTATCTCTGGATCTTGATTCTTTTCTCAGGAATTTATTACCCAGCAACCAGTATTTCGCAGAAGCGATCGAGACCTTCTCATTCTCTCGTATGTCGCCTTATGGTCAGATGTGAATATTTTATAAAAGGTCGTTTTTACAGGTTGAACATTCTAACCATACCAACCTCTTGCTCTGGAAACACAAAACTATTTCAGTACGCCTAAAAATCGTAAACAAAATAAACCCGAAGCACAATCAAACTGCCTGCACTCTATCTGATCAATTATTTATTCAACACCCGTTTCCTTGTCGGGTGCTCTCTATTTCATTCCGACAAGCCCTCGACTACGACCCCTCCATTCATGCACACACAATCGAAACAAATGGATTCCAATTAAAAATCCTCTCTACCAGTTGCTCGAAGCGAGGGTGTTGGCTCAATGGCTTCACTGTCTCACTGTTACAGTGCTACACTGTATCTATATACTCGAAGTACCGGAATGTTGCGTGCCAACTGACCGTTATTATTGAAACAACGTTATTTCTGTCTGCTGAATGCCCTAGTCGTCGTAGCCCGTCGCCCATCGCATTCGCGTTCTAAAAACTATATCTTCCATAATGGATTTATGAATGCATCCTGTGTAGCTTAAAGTCGGCTCTTCCCCACATATGGGTGTTGTACGTGACTTACTCGTTTCGTTTCGTCTCTCATGCAATTCATAGATAAATTCACTGAAATCAAATTGACCGACAAAACAGGAGAAGACGAAATATGCGGGCTCGCACGCCGCCGCCGCCACATCGGTCGGTCGGCCTCCGAGGGCTATTCAACTAAATGTTTGGATTGGATTCCTAATTTCTCATCGTTAATTGAATTCGCTTTGAGACAGAGAGACAGAGAGAGGCCAAGCACCCTTGGCTGTGTGCATGGATGGCTTTTAGACGGAAAGATTAATGACTTTTGAGTTGGGTCATCACCCAAAGAAATTGTTTTCGGACGACTTTCTTTTTTTTGCCGCAAATTAGATCTGGTCTTTGGGTGTGAAGAGCTCTCACAGAAGACATGTAAATTGTGGGCGGGAAAGTTTGTTAATTAAGTTAACTTTGGGTAAAATTTTCTTAAATTTTATTCTTTTTGTTTAAGATGCTAAAGGCACTGTAATGCGGTTAGACGTGGCAATTTAATTATTAAAATTTTTTTTAAGAAGCACTTTTCATTTTCATATGGGAGTTCTACCACAAAACCTTTGTAAAATAAGGAAGTTTTAATGGAATTGGTGGTAATTGGTTTAAACAGAGTCTTAGGCACTTTGGGTCTTACGCTGCGTCAGCCTTGTTCACTGTAAGAGAGGTTATGTCCTTTGTTCGCACTGGTTTCTCAAGTGTTTTTCAGTAGAGACATAACAATTTTATATGAGTATATAAACGTCCCCTAAAACTTTTATAATGGTCTATCAATGTCAAAACGTCAATCAAGGTTTATATTTTTATCACGGTGAAGTTCACGAACGAACAACGTCTGGCAATTATCAAAAATTGCTACCGAAATTCTTACTCGGTTGTCCCAACTTTAAAAGCGTTTAATCCAATTTTTGGATGTAATAAGCGTCCCACCAGACATACTATGCATATTATAGTATTGAAGCTTTGATTCAACATAATGTTAACTATTGAATGTTCCTGTGCCAGTGAGGCGACGCATCATTGAAGTACCGAACATGTTCAGTTCACCATGCCATTCATAGGAATTAGGACTGAGAGCAGTACACATTGTGGCAAATTTTGCGTACAGATTTTGCCGTACACACTTACAAGATTAACTCAAACCTGAACGGACACTACTTTATCACTTAAACTACCGAAACTTTTTCGAGTGGGCTCTGCAAATCCTGACTTTCCACATTACCATATACCTACCTATTGAAAGGATGCAGTGGAATAATGTTCTTTCTTTCTGTTGTCACTGCATCGTCTACTTTACAACCACATAATCTTCCGACTCTAGACTATCTGACGGAAAATCATTTCTCGCTTACTTCCTTTTTTCAAATCCGCTTCTAGGACGATTGTAAGAAATGTTTTTCTTTGTCCTTTATAGTATACAAACCACAAACTATTCTGTTGTACCGCAAAGTATGCAATGAAATTTGAACTCAAAGCTTTTAGGTGTATACTTTCACATGCTAGGTATTTTGGATTGCAGTTTTATAAAACCTACTCCCAACTACTTTTTAAGAAGTAACTTAGAGGAAAACTTTTGTTGTAGCTCCAGGTCATCTGATCAACGCATGGGAGCATAAACTTCGTCTAACCCACTGGGAAAATGTCCCGGGGTTACGACAATTCAAGAGGTTGGTCAAGCCATATTCCTATAAGGAAATTCTAAGTTTAAACAAAGGAAACATTAGGAAGCTGGTGAGTTTTCTAACAGGTCACTGCGGCCTGAGATATCACCTCAACAAACTCAATCATAGAATGCAGGTTCTGCTCAGAAGAGGACGAATCATCTGAGCACATTCTCTGTGAATGTCCAGCTCTGCATTAGCTGAGGTGGCGCATCTTCCGCAAGGTAACATGCTCGCCGGCAGATATTAGAACCTCTGCAACTAAGGACGTGCTTTCCTTCATTAGGGAGGTGGTACGTCTCTTAGAGTAGAATTACACCCTAAGGTACAATAGATCTTTTAGGTCGCAGTATCAGCCATATGGGCTAGGGTCCAGGACAAAAAAAAAAAATTGTTGTAGCTCTCTTTAAAGGATCGAATAGCTTTGACTGTTTTATTTGTTCAAGATTTCCCCAGTTGTCGTTTATTTTATACAAATGAATATGAACTTTTCTAATGGTTATTCGACTAACAAAAAGCCATTCTTTTACGCAATCATAAAACCACTTCCAAATCAATTTGAACATCCATTTGATGACAAAAGTCCCCAAACCACGACACTTAAATTCATTAACTTGTCAACACGATACTCACTTCCCCACTTAAGTTGTTTTTTTTATCTCTCATCAAAAGCAAGGAAATTTTAAGAACTTTCAATCCACTAGGCTATATTTTATCGAACAACAAGTGCATGCTATAAAAATGTTCATCTAGTAGCACTAAAACTGCTATAAAAAAATCTAAAACGTTTTAACATGCATACCTCCCCCATCATGCGTTCAACTCTGACATTCATAATTGCATGTGCTTTGCACCTTCCGCCACCACCCGCCCGAGCACGTTCTCATCGCGTAACGGGACAATAAATATTCTCTTCCTGTTTTGCAGTATCCACCACTGGTAGAGGCGGCATGTTACAACATTTCCTTACGACATAACCCGTTTCCTACCATTGTGTCGGAATCACCTCTCCCTTTTTTTTCGAACGCCAGCACAACGCTACCCCAAGCGTTCAAGCAATCATTGTGCCATAATAATTGGCCCTAATTACGAGACAAACGCTCTATACCATGAAGGCGACTGTCGTGCTACACTGTCGCCGACGACGACGCCACCATGTTCAACCCTTACTCGTATTCCTCCCGCAAAATGAATTATACTTGTTATTTTTACACGGGATAATTGGAACACCCAAGTTGGTATTGATTTTCAGTTCGAAATTGGTATTCGATTGGACTCAATTGGGTGGCTGAACGCACCACAGCGACAACCCTTCGTTTATAGAGGTCACTACTGGTATAGAGGTCTCTGGTAATTAAAGTGGCAATGATAATGGCTAAAGCCCTCTGTGAGTACCTACCTCTATTTGACACAGATTTAGCTTGTTAGGAGTACACACTGGTATATGTTTGTATGTAACGTTGAGAGGTGGTGACTTTGGTATGAAAAAGAACTCACCTTTCCGGTTGAAGGTTGTCACAATGCTGCAGTCTTTGCTGTCAGGGGGATGAAAACACAAAAAAAAAAAGGAAGAAGCCCTATGCGGTGTGAGCAGTTGTGACACCAAGAACACCTGCTGATTGCCGCAATATGCGATTTGGATTTTTCCTTTGAATGCAAATCATTTTTAATGGGATTGTCTTCACTTTGTTTCTGCAATTTAAGGTGTTGCCTTGCCTTGAAGGAAATTGAAGCAATTTAAGTTTTGTTTTTTCTTGACGGCTTAATGTAGAAGAATGCAGAAATACATTTAGACAAGTATGTTGGTGATTGGTCGAAACAGACTTCCGAAAACAAGTAGTAATATAGATTTTGGTTAACCCAAAAAGGGGTTTTTTTTCTCAGGAATGATTTTATCCTGGCTTATATTTTCTTTCCTTTAGATACTAAAATATCCTTAAGGCAACTACATAGTTGTAATATACAAAACTAAGAATACCTACTGCTAATAGTTATCCTTAAGTTTTTAAAGAAATGTCGTTCGAATAATTGGCCTAGGTTTACCAGGGTTATCATGTCGGACGAAGGAAGTTTTGTAGATCTTTATGCTTCTGGTGATCTTGAAGTCTCTGTATATACACAACCCTGTATGAATAAGAAAGTCGATTAAGCCATGTCCGTCTGTATATTACCTTTTGTACTTCCAATATTGATCTAGCAGAATCAAAGCAGTACAAGTGTACAGTTTTTGCACTGCCACGCCCACTTTTTCATAACTTCTTTGTTTGCCTTAAAGTTAAAAAGTACATTAAGAGAGCAAATTCAGATGTGGGAATTGTCTTTAAAGGACCACTCCCACTTATGTTGGCCGTTTTCATTTAAAAAAATGATTTTGATGAAATTTTGCATGCAACATCCCCAAAAAGTTCGAAGTAGTGGTTGCAATTCGATACACAAATGCAATTCTGCTATATTCATTTTATAAGGGGTGCATGAGAAGGAAGTAGCTTCTCTGTATGATTTTATGTTGATACTTTCAAATTTTAATATGTACATGGTCATTGATCACACTTCACTACTTTCTGGAAACAGACCTCAAACATTGACAGACTATCTACAAAAGTCCAACATCGACACGAACATGGTTGACAACTTGATTAATAGCACAGTTTTTAGAGCCTTAATTCCCCTAAAAATCCTTTGTTTTTGTTAGTACATGCCTAAAGCCAGTTTGGACCTAACGAGTAGGTTGGCAGCCGTTTTTCTTTTGAAGACCACCAAATGGAAACTTGAAATGCTACAGCAAAGTGGTTGTAGGTTTGTACTTGTACATACAGTACCGAACAAAAAAAATGCAAACGAAGTAATATGGCCTAGTCTGTAGTAAGAACTCTGCCATTTTGCATGGTAGAACCTTAAAATTTTGCACAGACTTCTAAAACTGATTTTCTTTTTCCTATGCAGAGCCGATATGAATAATAACTTGTTTGTATATGTACCTATAGGCAACGTATTGGTTTCGAACCCGGGGTTTATTAAATGCAATAATTGGATCTCCCCAGAATCCATACAGTCTACCTCCGAAGAGGGTGGATTTTTCAGTGAATCTGGACTGCTAATTGGGATATTAAATCTATTTGTTTTACTTATTTCACTGCAAGATATATACATAAACATCTTATTTTCGGTATACGAAAGGTGGATTTTGATCGGATCTTACGACAGGCATGCCATCCTCGGGTATATTTTACTCCCTACCCGAAGGGTTTTTTTTTCTAGCTAGATCAAAATGTTTTGCTCTTCTCAATCTTCTAATCTGATTGTTAGTACTTAATAGCTCCGTCGTTTCTGAATTGACGTGACTGAGGAGCTTAAGTTTGTGTCTATTAGCTACTTGCTTCACTACGTCTTCTATCATCTTGATTTCTAGATTTCTATGCAGATCAGCGTTTCTTATGTATCACGATGCATTTACTACAAGCATTTACCTCGGGAATATTCTAGCCCCTTACCCGAAGGGACTTTTGAAGAATATGTTATACGACTTAAAGTTCTCTATAATTCATTTGAACAGCATAGATTACCACGCCCACTTTTGAGTGTTTCTTTTAGTTTACTATTAGCTAAGAGAATATTTTCCATTCTTTTGTAAAGTTTTATCGTCTTTTGTCCTTATATTCCAGCTTTTTTTATATTTTGCATACTTCCCCGCCTAGAGAAATTAATTTTACAATAAATAAAATTAAAATAAAATAAATATCTTTATAACATACATACATATGTATGTACGAGTTTTCTAATTTTTGTATTTTTTTATATTACAGGTATGTATACAACAATTTTTATAATCAACCTACATAGTAAGTAAGTCGAATTAATTTAGTTCTAAATCATATATTTTATTTATTATTTCGAACATTCGTAGCATTAATCGGAGCAGGAATAATTAAAAGTGTCACCATTTTATGAATTTTTATAATTCGAATTCTTATACTTCAAAACTCTCTTTTTAGCAGGGATGTACCCGTACATATGTATCTTCGGCTTCTCGTTAATTTTTTAAGTTTTTCATGATGACTGAGAGTTATTTCCTCTTCCATTACTTCAGTTAGAAACTCCTGTCGTGTGCAGCACATTGCTTTTGACACAATGCAAAATGCTGTCAAGGGTGATCCTGATAAACCCGAGATTTTTGTTTCATTCGAGAACTGCACGAATTGGCACGAATCGTTAATTGTGTTTAGGCCATTTTGCAGTAATCTTGATATTATGACTACGTTATATGTATAGTCTTAAGTTAGAAACTAGTTTAGTTCTTTAGAAAGAGTATCTACTACGATGGACCATAACAGGGGCGAATAGAACTCCACATTGACTAAAATTGTCCATGCTTCCAACCGTCTGTCTGTCAATGCCATTGGCATTAGCGAAATGACGTTTTATCAAAGGATTCGTTTTTTGGTAGAGACCTTTCTGTTGTAGACCGTGCTAACGACCTAACTCAAGACTGTTAATGGCTAATCTAATGGTTGATATGCGATTTGATGGTAGTTTAAACAGTGTTCTCCTAAGGCAGTATTTGTGATGTAATGATCGATGATAGGCCTGAAAACTTTTGGGTTTGGGAGATCTCCTGGCAAATACTGCATTCAATTTCCTCCAATCTATTAAGATGTATGTATCTACTTCATAGCAGCCTTTTGTCTTATAAGTTTCCTTTGAACTTTATAACCCAAAGAGCGGTGTTTAAGAAGCTTCTTATGACAGTAACACCAGCATGCATAATCTGATTTCATTTTCTAGAGTTGTATCCTAAAAAGAAACTGTTGTAATAAACTTCATCTCTTGGTTGTACACTTTCTTCTTCGCTCGGGAATCTGACAATAAAAGTTAGTTAATGTATTTATATCTTTTAGAAGAGATTCCGAACTTTTATTAAGTTTTCATGACTCAGTTTGGCTTGCTATTTTTTATAGTCATTTCATTAAAAAATCTACTAACAGTATCTAGATGTATTTGCATCTTAAAATTGAAAATGATTTTAAGTACTTAGACTATCCTGTCCAATTTTTGTTGTTGTTGTTGATTGGAATTTGTTAATTGCTTTAGACAAATATAAAAAAAAAACTCCTTTCTGTCCTGTACTCGTAAACATCGTCAACTCTCATTAAAAATAAAATTAAGCTCGTAATACGTCTTTCATAGACTGGAACACACTCATGCGCTATTACCACTCGTCCCAGTGTTGAACCTAGTGTAATGTGTTATACATATGTTCATATGTATATCATCGTCCTCCAACATAGCATCTCAACGAAGAAGGAAAAAAGAAAAATAACATTAAAACGCTTGGATAAAGTTTATATCCACATTAAAGTATCAAAGCAGCTTTCAAGACTGTTTAACATGGTTAGGCACGTCCTTATGCATATACAACCGTCTTTGGTGCTACATATTGTAGGTATACATATGTCGACTTGCAAGCGACGAGGAAACTGATATGATGATCCCAAAGAGGGATAATGGGCGTGAATATAATGTAATACATTTTCGAACGAAGGAGAACTCTCAGGAATCTGAAGACTTATTTTCTATATGAAATAAGTAAGAGGCGTTAAGTGGCCTTATGGATTTATGTTTGACGTTAAATTAGGTTAAATCATGCTTCTGAATATAGTCACTGTAGCTGTCCTGTTTATAAATGTACGTCCAGAGGACCACTTTTTTCCAGAGTCGTATAAAATTTTTAAGAACCCAAACAAAACGCTAAAGACCAGCCAAAAAAAAAGGGAAACGCCCTATCCAACCTATTTCCCGAAGTAAAAACCTCTACATCATCACTTTAAGGAGTACCTTCGCAATGATAGATTTCCGCATCTCTGGCAATCTGCCACATCCATTGTTTACTTCGCCAAGGACGTAAGCTACTACCAAAGACGACCGAGAAAAGTGGTGGCAAGTGCAGGCAGTGCAGCGGGGTGGTTTTTTTCCTCTTGCCCCACATACATACCAGCTATCCTACTTGACACAACTCCTCGGTGTGTCTCCTTTTTATGTATTGCTTCCGTTCTTTTTTTTCGTTTATTTTCCATCATCATCCTCTCAAATATTGTTTCCCCGTCAACACAATCACAATTTGCCAGAGATTCTGTGAAATTAGCGCACACACACACACAGAGGCAAACATAATCCCGGAAGGATAAAGGAGTTGCCTCTGCAAATAGAGATGGAAAACAAATTCTTATTCCGCATTCCTGTGCAGACAAAGTGTCTGGGAGAAAGCCCTTAAACCTTGGGGCGGCTCCCCCTTCCCTACGGGTAGGCATTCAAAGGAAATACACACACAAAGCAAATTACATTTAGTTCCACGTGGATGGAAGTGCATCGGCAGGGAAACGGATTTACAAATCATCATCGAAGTACAGCCACTGCATCCGAACAACAGTGACTGTAGAAAATTTTCGTTCTAGTTGCGAAATTAGTTTTCAAGAGTGAATTTAATGGCTTTTAGGTCTCATTTTTTTCATTTTTGGCTGCTGAGAAAGTAACAGAGCAGACACTACAATATTTTATAAGTTTTGTTGTTAAATTGTTGAACACGGTATAGTGATAATCTGTTTGGTAATCGGGCGATTAATTATTTACTTCATCCACATTAGAACAGCTTTCAATCTTCACCTAAACATTCTAAACTCATTGAAGAAATTAATTACGACTTCCAGCGATTAGTTCGGACACCACCCATTGAATAACTTCATTCGGGTTTCAAACCCCTGAAAATTAACCTTTTTATGCTATGTTTTGTCATGTCCTTCATAATTCGTTTTGGAAGTTTTGGAGAAAAAAAGATATTTGCAGACTACTTTGCAGGCTAGACAGACTAAATGAAGTCTCATTTGGGAAAGTTTGACAACGTTCATTCCCCCCTTTTCTTCTACAAAAACTTGACTGCATTGTGCATGTCCTTACACCGAACTTATTTTCCCGAACTCCTAGGTGAACAGAAGCTTATCTCGGTGTAGTTAGGAAGGAATATAGACTCCTATTTAACCTAGCTAAACTCTCTCGAGAAACGTCTGAGAAAAATGAATTGAGTAAGAAGAAATGACATTTTTCGAGACTTTTCTGTGAAAGCATAGAAGACTCCTTTAGAAGCCTCAAGCCTACTCAAAATCTTCTCCAAAAATTGACACCTAGACATCTAATGCAGGGCACGAACCACCTCTAGTAACCTAGCTGTCTGAATCTGGTCTACATTCCCAAACTATGGAAAACAAGCAAATTCTTCCGTGTGGAATCGAAGGATCTTTAACGTATCAACCTATCGTCCTTTCTATTGAAAGACTATAAAGACTAATTGATATCTACCTAACATTTGTTGGGATTAGTCTATGGGCCTTTAATTATGCCAAATTTACGGTAATTATAGTTGCACTTGTAGGCCTAAAAATCGGTGTTTCCCTTGGAATATTGATCAATTAATTCCTCGCACGCAATAGGAAATCTGGTCAATTCCCTACGCAGATGACAGCCCGTTTAATCCTGCAAAAAAGACAGTAGTTGGGGCGTGATCATGCAAAGTTCTGCATGTTTGTGTGTGCATCAATGGCGCGCCGAGAACTGAGAATATGTCCCTCAGCTGCACTGGATATTATGCTCCATCTGCTCCGCTTAGGCATTTTTGATAAGCAGTTTTCTGCTAATGTAGCTTGCCCACTCCTCGATCATTGATCTGAATTTCACCCTAGAGAGCTGACTACCCCCCGCTGACCTTTCCTGAGTATAGTTCAAGTCAACTTCTACACGAATGGCTCTAAGACAGTTGAAGAGGTGTATTGCGCTATTTTCTTCAAGAAGCTCGGTCTTTGCATCTACTTCCGCCTTCCAGAGCATTCTAGTATTTTACAGCCTTTTGCTGATCAAGGAAGCCTTGTCCTGGGCGATATGTAATGCAATCTGTCAGGGATAGCTGCAATCAAATCCCTGGCATGGTACCCTTTTACTTCAAAGACCGTTTTAAACTGTCGGCTGTCTCTCGTGAAGATGTCCGAGCGCTTCAACATCCATTTACATATGTACACTGGCTGCCGAGCCACAGAGACATTGCAGAAAATTGCTAGGCTAACGAGCTAGGCAGACTGGGTATAACCCACAGAATCCTGCGGAAATGGCGGTGCCCCTCGCTACATGCAATCTCTTGCTAAAGCTCGACGCTTTTAGTAGTACCAACTGTGGATAGCAAAATCTCCCTATTTGCAATATTTCAAGACAGATCTGACCTAACTTTGATCTGAAACGTAGTGCGCACTTGGTTCTACTGAAGCAATCACAGATCAGACGCGTTATCGGTGTTTTCACTGAACACTGTCTGATAGGCCAACATGCCAAAAGGTTGGCTTCTTTGCATAAAACTTCTGCAGAAGCTTCATGGAAGAAGAGGACGAAGAACTCGTTCTCCATCTCCTATACTCTTCCTCAACTCTGTCCCAGAGTCTTTTTTTTTAGTTAGTCCTGGGTAGTTCGTCACTTAGGATTTTCCAAGGCAAATCCGTTTGCCTAGGCAGACAATTGGTCTGTGTTCTTGGTATCGTACGGCGTGATTGAATTGCTTTAGAGATACTTGTGATCTAGGCCCAAATCCACAGCAATCTTTAGAGCCATTAAAACTTTTGTACCAGCTGTGCTGTCAGTTTTAAGTTCGCGATTTGAAAAACTAGTCTCGGTGGACCTACCTTTGTGACTTTCTGTCTATCCAAATGCGCATTGCTTTGTATTGCTTCGTCTTTTTTGTCTATCCCTGTTTTTAACGAAGTGTTCCTACTTTTTCTTTCGTTCCTCTGTAACACTCTCTTTAAGTCAATTAAACTTTTTAAGCCAGTGTCTATGTGTGGATTCCACAAGCGCCATACTTTTCACCACTTCCATCTTAATTGTCTGTGTGTTCAGAGGCTTCTGTCAGAAAACAAACTTTTCCTAATTAATTGCCCAACTTTGCCTTACCACTGTAATAACAATAAAGACAAAAGCACACGTCCTTCTTTGCTGCTTTTTATGTACTTTAAGATCCCTGCTCGACCGTCAAAGCCCTATCAAATCGAAAAATAGCAACCAGACTCTACCAACAAGCACTTTCGCTATCTCGGATTACATTCTTTTCCACTATAGCTACTCGTCGTATACACAGTAAGTTTACAAATAAAATTGAGAGAAATATCCTCCTTGTCTGCCCGCTGGCAATCCTTTATCCTTGTACTTTATACCCATTTTGTGCCGGATTGGGTAGTCCTTTCCGTGCCTTCATCAAATGGATTTTCAGTTTTTTGCCTCTCTGTCTATCTGGGTTTCTTCTGTTGTGTCGTGTATCTGTCGAATTTTGTTTTTGGTGTCCAATTGCAATTTCTATATCTGTTTCAATGACAGACATGGTATGCATTGCAGCACAGATATCTGCCATGAAGCTGAGTGAAGCCAATTTAAATTGATTTTGTTTTTCGACGATTTTGTGCCTGTAATGAATGTCAATTAGTTTTGATGATATTAATCAGGATTTTAAATAGAAGGGCGATCGGCTTATGAGTCCGAGTAAGAAATTTGATACCTTAGTGCGCCCTTTCTTTGGACGAATGCCTTTTTGGATTGAATAAATCACTTCTAATGATTCGAAGGATTATTGTCTGGTTCGAGTATGTTCTTCTACTTTTTTTCGAATTTATTAGCCTTAAGGGTGATATGGATCCATACTGTAGTATCCGTACATGAAAAGGGGGCGACTGCTGGAAAAATAGTCAAAGTTCATTATTCGAGAGCTCTTTTGTACCCGACTTAGGGGATATATGGATGTAACTATAACAGGCTTACTCTTAGTTGTCGCATTAAATTTTTTGAGATTTAGGAAATACTGAGGGGTTTGAACAGCACGCGAGGACAGGGAGGCAGGCAGACTTGGAAATATTCACATATTGGTCTATGTTTTTGTATGTGATAACTGTCACCACGCTATATAAGATGTATACTTCTGTATATGCATCTGTCACTCATCAAACTCCAGCATAAAATTTATAATATTCAAATTCAATTAACTGTTCCATTTCTAGTGATCGTGTTGCTGAACTTCGTGGCATGTGGCATCGTCTTGTTGAAACCACACATGCTCCAAGTCATACTCTTCCAATTTATCACAATAAAAATCAGTCCGGTACTGCCAGGATTATTGAAAAAGGCAATGACCCCTCCATTATAAAACTCACACCCATGCGTTTGTTTATGTGTTATGGCATACATAAAGTTGTCACCTTGGACACCTTCTAAACGTTGTTAAAGAGTTTTCTTCTCCATGATATAATATAAAGTAGACGGGTTGAAATGTCAAACACATATATAACTTAACTCAATAACTTAATACCTGGAGAGCACTGTCTTAATCTTGGGAGAACTGTTTAAGATACACACAAATTTTGTTTTACTTCAAGCTATACCTCTAGCTGCCTGAAAAATGTCGAACTAGAGTTTTTAATAAAACTTTAGATACGTGCAGAAATTTGCATAAACAATTCTGCCTATGTCTTCAACTCCAGCCTTAACTGCTAAACGGATTTGAATCGAACTTCAAATCTGCGGTCTGTCAAAGCTAAGAGTAGGTCAACGCAGGGTTAGTTGTAACAGGTATAAATCAAATAATTTGCAAAAACGAAAATCATGTCTGATCACTCCCACTCTCACAACTTAACTATTTTGTATGAAATCGAAAAATCGAAATCGAAAGACAAAAATTCGTTCATACATCATAAGTTTGGAGTCGTTTTCTTTAAAAAAATCTGATTCACCCATAAACGTTCAAAGATATCGTTGTAATTCAACAAAGAATACGGTACGACCACTCCCTCTATATAAGAACTACGTAAGAAGAAGGATAGTACCATTCCATTTTCTAGGCTTTTCCATAGGATTTTGTTCAACTTTGTTTGTTATTTTGACTCACACGCGAGATATACGATTTAAGGCTTTACTCTAAGCATGTCTTTCTCTTTTGGCTTTCTGTTCAAACATTCTAGATCCCTGCTTAACAATTCTGGCAAAACCATGACATTAATTTTTAGATTCTGATCCCATCAACACAATAATTGAAATGCGATTGTGATTTCCTCCTCCTTTGTTACACCCAAGACCACCCGCAACACAACCTGATGAGGCACCACTTAATTTGTACTCAGAAACGTTAAACCTTAAAATTCCACAAAAATGTGTTAGCTTTTTCATTTAAAAAGTGTTTCCTTATTTAGTTCAAAACCTTAAAAAATGTTTTGTGGCTGTCAGTATTGAACACCAGCACGTTTAGACCAACAATAGATCGGTCAAATTTATCAGATTACTTTGATCGTCAGAACAGAACACTCCTAGGTTAAGGTTCCTACTGCGAGAGACAATTTGGCAGAAACAAAGAAGGTTCATTCCTCTTCTTCAGTTTCTGTTGAAGTCATTCGTAAAAAGACCCAGCCTTATGGCATGTTTGCCTATAAGAAAGCGTATCGTAACCCCGCGCATTGAAATGTCGATATGCAGTCTATTGAGGGAGCGTTTCAAGCCCAGCTTTGGTCAAATTTGTTTAATCGCTAGACATGTTGGTCCACTTGTCCACCTAAATTTATACATGCAGCGATTCCTTAAGTTGCCTTTATCTGGTAATATGGATAAATTTGTCCTATTCTGGCAAGTTTATCGACCTAACAATGCCCCTTCAGAAAGCCGGTCTAGTCTTTTTGACGACTTCTACGTTCTACGTCTATAAAATACATTCCTGCTATGCACATTTTCCAAATCACTCGAAAGACAGGCCCACTAGAAATACTTTATTTTAAAGTCCTGTTTACTTTGGACAGCACCTTCTTAAAAACGACCACTTTTTAAGACTCCAATATTTTTTTATATTTTAATCAGAAATTGAGAAACGACATAAAGACGACATTCATAGTCGGTTCGACTCTCCATATCATTCCATTCCGCCCACGTTTTTGAATAAAAATTTAATTATACTCAGTGTTTCATCATTTATAAGAAAATTAGTGGAATTTTAGACCTATCGTTTCCAACAATAAACTTTAACTCTACTTGAACTCTTAACCTGAATAACAAACCTTCCAGATAAAGGTGGAAGCACATACGACTTTCAACACAAAATATGACAAAGCTTTAAATCAAGTTTGAATTATCCCGTCATCTTGTCATTGTTATAAGAGTAGGAAGCTAGTCTTATTAGAAAATAAATCTTCCACTATATCACGCCTTAAAAAGGGATTTTTAACCATAGCCCCGCCACCAATTGAATCCAACTATTTCAAATATCCAATATAGAAAAACACCACAACCCACCACCAGCACAACGGATTCTATTTCCAATAACATACATACGAGTTGTACAAACAAAATTCAATTAGATTCTCCCTCTCTCCAGATGTTTGCCATTTCCCATGCGGCACCATCTGAAGATATTTTCCTTTCGCATTCCCAGTGTGCTGGAGAAGTCGTATTTATTTTTGTTTTTTTTTTTTTTTTTTCGTCTATGCCGGTGCACACCCTCTGACATAATGCTGCACCCTTGTTTGAAAAATAGTTTATGGAATTGTGAAATATCTATTGAGGCAAAATCATGCGACCGGAAATCGGAAGTCATCTTTCACTAGACAGGTGATTGCCTGCTTATTCGTTGTACGAGCACTCGTGTGTGTATTCAATATTGTGTTAGTCATTCAATATTGCATTTGGTCTGTTAGAAGATATTGAAATGCATGGATGGGTCTTTGAAAAGGTGCCACCTGTTTTGTCGAAAAAGAAAAATGTGGAAGGAAAGATAGAAAGGAAATTCGTCACAATAGAATGTAATCATTTGCGTCTGTCCATTTTGGTATCACATAGAGAAGGTGAATTCAATTTTTGACAGAGTTTGGACAATATTATTCTCGGTGGTCTTGAGGGGGGCTTGTCGTACGAACGTGGTTTATGAAAAATGTACTCACATGTTTCTCAAGTTTTTGAAATCATGTCACTCCGCAGTGAGTAATATACAACAGAGGAGCCAGAATCTTCTGTCAATAGACACTTGTTTTCAAAAGTTTCAACCTCTTCTACTCTGGTAATGCAATGCAATGAGGAGCAATCGTCTTCGAATCATTGCCCGATAGAAACATCTCTGAAGTTAAAGACACACTCTTGATAGTATTGTCAAAGCTGTAAAGACTAGATACATATGTAGACTTCCTGAAGAAAGTTGTTGGTCGTGTTCATAGATAGTGTAGGGTTATGAATTTATCATAAAGCACTAGGCACCATAGTGGGCCCATCGCGATGCCTAGAGAACCATTACCCAACTTCCTCTAAATTGCCAAAGAAATACTTTTCAAGGTGTTAAAGTCTACTCCGAGCTATGCCCTGCCATCCACAGAGTAGATAGATGTATGATATCCTCCGAGATGTGAAGGTCACTGTAGTATCTGGATATTTGATAATCCTAGTTTCATAGTGTTCCTCCTAAAATGGTAATGGGTAATGAGCCCTACCATAATTCGTAACTCAGACTTGCTGAGTTTCACAATTTCCCAGATTTTCTCCGATCTAACATTGTCCACATGAACTTTTCCCTCCTAAGTTAGATCATATTTGGTCAGACATGTTGATGCACCCCTCTAGAATAATTGTCTTAGCCACACATATCGTTGGTTTTACACCTCTCACTGTATTGCTTTGTAAAGGCTTTGAACCTCTTTTGTCCAGTTCATCGACCATTTCATTTCTGTCAATATCGCAGTGTCCAGGTACATAGCATACATAGCTAAGCAATGATGTTGGATTTAAAGCGTAACCTGACTATTTCTAAAAATTCCGCAGCTTTGATCACTGGTACCTCTGCTTGGAATACACTACATGTGTCCGGAAGTCTTAGGTCTATGTCTCTAAAGTATATACCTGAGCTCGTGCCCTCATCAGACTTGGAACTGTGCGTTTATATTGCAATCTCTTCCAGTCCTTCCTTTCCGAATATATTACTTCATATGGTGTATCGAAGTGTACGGTACCGAGGATGTCATCTGATTCATCAAGGATGTTGGAAGATAATTCCCTTAGAATGGAAAGAATCCCCGAAAACTCGAAGTGCCCTACATTAAAGATTCGAAGCGTTCTATAACTCCCTTTTAGTTTATTTACTTATATACCGCTATTATTGCTATGCAGAACCTTCTTTATACCGTGGCCAACGTGTCCTGTGCATTCTCATTTATAGTGGGTTGCCAACATACAAGGACCCATATGTAAGCATAGCAAGCATATATATAATAATATATAACCAGTGCAACATTCCAGGTTTCAGGTCTTACTTTTTCACTGCCGGATAAGACGTCGTTACTTTACCACTTTTTATACAGATGACAATCCACAGGGCTGGCTTTTATCCACTGTACTTTTAATGTTAATTGAAATTTATGAATTTCATATATTTCGCAACGTTTGTCATTAGAGGTCATGTTTAGAGACTAGTCCTGTGTTCGCCCCTTATGAACAGGCGTACTGATCGTTGCTTAGATGATTTGATTGTATAGTGTTTGAGAGGAGTGTCCAACATGCTTACATACATAAAGGCCTGGCTATGAATACGTTACTTTAGTAACCGTCAGGTGCTACCAATTCTTTAAAAACTTTAATGATTTGGAACTTGGTCTCTTTCTGTAGTCAGAAAACTAATTAACATGCTCCAAACATATTCCCGACAATTGACTGTTCTGCCGCAATTTCACCTGATCTTCGTTGAGTAGATTCCCTTCCAATGGTCACTCATGTTTTCTGAATAAATCCGATTGTATATAGTACCTTCTAGTCTAAGACTCAACTAGGTCGATGGAACTGTTTTCACTTCACTGTCGGTAGAAGCAGAAGAATGACTACATATGTACATATGTACATACATATGTATCTCCATGACGTAGCTTGAATTCTTCTTTTAACCCAATTTTGAAAATCAATCTCCTATCAAGGGCACCATCATAAAATCCCTTCGACCTCACCGTATGAACATAGTTCATTTGTATTTTGTCTGAAATCTTAAACTTTTCGGCAAAATCTCATGCCTGTACCCCATCCATCAGTTTCGATGTCAAAAAGGCAGTTCGACATCACCATTAAGCCTCATAATGTATATATGAATCCGATCACGACAGTACCCCAATCCATCAATAAGTCTGTTAAATTGGCTCAAAAAATACTCCATCCATCGTCCCGCCATTAACATTCTCATCATTGCCAGATGTTTAGGAATTTGACTTCTCTAGCCCACATCTGGCATCCAACTTGTGGCGGCATCATGCCACCGATACCATCATCATCATCATCATCATCGGTAGCACCATACCACACCGCCCGCTTCTGGCAGAGATGCTACTGTGCTGCTGTCTTCCTCCTTGTGTGACGCCTTTATTGCCTCTTGGGCGTCTTTCAGTCCCCGGGTTGTGTTTGCGCCTCCTTTATGAGTATAATGATCCGTTTGTTGTAGTTTTCGGATAGTTTCCTCGTTTATGGTAGATGCTATCGCTTTTCGGTGGAATAACAACTTTGGGAGTCTCTTTGCTGCTGCTAAATGGAGCATTAGTTTCTATAGACTAACTACACGAGAAGGACGGTTATTGGATAATTGTGTCCATTTGCGAATGAAATTCCTTCGATATAATCTGATCACAGAGAGTACGAAGCGGGGTTTAATGCCGCCCTGGACTATTTATGGGAAAGGAATTCGCACTCGGTCATGTTGAGAGTGCTCATTAATTAACAGACAAAGCCAATTGTCGTCATCGTCAGAGGAGCCACACTCTGATGCTGGAAACTATAAATAAGTTTTCGGTATGGTATTCCCTATTGTGGTGCTGTTGGCCTATAAATAGTTGCGTTGTTCATGATTCATTTACACAGAGGCCGACAGGCAATGAGGCAGCACTTTTCCATTTTCGATTAAAAATAAAAAATAAAACAAATTTTAATGAATATCTTTGATGAGATAGATGAAAGTGGGGAACGGACTGTGAAGCGTAATTTATCTTCTGGAACCATTTGTTTAAATTATTTTTGGATAGGCTAACCAAGACGCCGGAATTAGGTTCTTGCCTTAGATGGTGCGTAAATTTGGAGACTATTTTCGCTGGCTAATCCCTACGTAACTTAATTAAGAGAAAAGTAGTTTAAATTGGCAGGGACTGGGTAACAGTGAAGAAATTTGATGGCTTAATCGCTCTGCTCTTTACATTTAACACCAGTCAGGAGACGAACAGGTTCAGTTTTGTTGTAAGATCGCGGAGAAGTTGCAAGAGCACTCTGGTCAGTGAAAAATCAGGAGTGGCACCCTCTGATCATTAAAAGTCACAATAATCCTTTGTGGTTCTTTAAGGTGACCATGAACGTGATTATTACATATTTGTTATCGTTTTTGTTTGAAAACGCGATAGTTTTACGGAAAGCTAACAAAGTGTTATCATCAACTTTCACTATCAACTATATAGTACTTCAGACGATTCTTTTCCACGATATTAGTGGTGACGATCACATTCTACAGCCAAGGCCCACCCTGGACTGTAGCGCCACCTAGTAAATAAGTAAGGTCACAGTCTACACCAAGGATTGTACTGACTCTTCTTAAGCTTTACAGCTTTCGCGTTCACATGGTCGTTGTGAACTTTAACAAGAACTCGTTTTAACAAAACTGATAATCACTCGATCAAGAGGGAAATTGCATTTTCAGATTTGGACTCATTGTTCTTAAGGAAGGCAGAGCTTGACAGAGCTGCATGCAAGTTAGAGATCTGAAATACCCTAAGGACTCTGCACTATAAAATCGGTTTCCATAAAAACGTCATAAACTGGTAGTACTTGTACGCAATGGGTTATGCTTGTCTAGTTCACAAAATGAACTGGTCCAAAAATTAGCTCTAACAAGTGAACTTAGTGAACTAGTTGCTACTGTCATTGTATTTTAGTTCATTTAGGTTAGTAGTGCAATGGTTCACTTAGTTTGGTATTTCAATAGTTCATTTAGTTCAGTAGCTCAACAGGCCATTTAGTCCAGTGGTTCATTACTTCGTTTAGTTCAAAACAATTGAACACTGAACGCTATTCTTACAGCAGCAAGTTGGTCTATGTGAATGGAAATTTTACAAATGTATGTACACATTTGTATACCCGAATCATACATTTCCTGAGCAGTGAACTAAAAAAATTACCTAGTTCAGCAAACAAATTTTAACTAAACTGAACGCTCTCTAAACTGGATTTCAAAGCACAATCCTACTTATAAGCACAATCCCCTTTAATATGGTTGATCTTGACTTGACTTACTCCTAGGAGTATACACTACTTTGATGATGTCGGCAATGAGGAGCAAAGATGTGATAGGATAAGATTTGGCTATAAAGAGGCTTGAAATTCGGGTGTTGTTAAGTTCCAGATTGTTGGTGCTCACACTGAACGGGTGTGAATTGTTGCAAATACCTACTCTCAAGTGGAGTTGTAGAAGTTGTCGAGTCAGCACTTCCTTCGGTATGGTAGACCTTAACCAGCTTTGATCGAAATAGCTTGTTGGAGCAAAAGCTTTTTGTAAAACTATCTTTCAAGTATTGACTCTACTCTAAACCATCAAACTTAAGTTCCTCAAAAGCACTCAATTTTTCAAAAACTAATCTTAATCTAATCACACTTCTCGAAATCAATCCTGTCTCTTGTATTGTCTCGAATAGACAAAGAGGCCTGAGCCGTGGATCCCCTAGCCTGACCTAGGTTCTTTATTAAAAAAGGATATTGCAACGTTGGGGGGCTGCGTTTCACTACGGAACAGAAGGTTTCAGGTTGAATCCCGAGACAACACTCGGGAGTTTCATCAAGGCCCTAATAAGTTGTAATTTATGTGAACTTTATTATCCATGTTACGGTCACGGGATTCATACTTTTCTAGTGGGTCATTTGAAAGAAGATGGATCTCAGTCTCATAGCATCGTAAGGCGTATTTCCTTCGGTTTCCATAACACGGACACAATAAGTTCGAAACTCGTGATGCTCGGCTATTCTCGAGCCAGTAAAACGCAGTTCGATGCTTCCATTATCTGATGCATTTTGTTGACCAAAGGTATTCCCTTAATTTGCCAGACACTCTGAGCCGTTCTTAAACTACTTCAGAGCTAGTGGTTTAAGTAGTTGGGCAGTTTGATTTGAGTTTAATAACTGCTTTCTTCACTGCTCATTACTTAGGTGTTCCTTATGACGTGTATCTTGATACTGACGTTCCAATGGAAATGGCATGCCTCAGGGGTGAATGCTATCTCCTGTACTATCTGATGCATTTTGTTGACCAAAGGTATTCCCATAATTTGCCAGACACTCTGAGCCGTTCTTAAACTACTTCATAGCTAGTAGTGGTTTAAGTAGTTGGGCAGTTTGATTTGAGTTTAAAAACTGCTTTCTTCACTGCTCATTACTTAGGTGTTCCTTATGACGTGTATCTTGATACTGACGTTCCAATGAAAATGGCATGCCTCAGGGGTAAATGCTATCTCCTGTACTTTATAATATTTGTTAATAAATATGTTTCATAAACTAGAACCATGGTTCGTTCGATATCGTGAAAGATATAAGCCTAGTCAAACAAATTTGTTAACCCGTCCTTCTCTCTTGTGTAATGTATCTATAAGCACATTATGTATAAAACAGAAACTAATAACCTTAATTTCTTTCTTTTTAGGTACGTATTGACATATTCCTTCAATATATTTCAAGTAAGTCATATTGCAAACAGATGAAAAAAAAAAGAAAACCATTATTCCACTGTCCCCAAAGGACATGACCTTTTTCACTCAAAGTTCCTGCCGTACTTAAGATAATGAAAATGTCCACTTAAACTCATGGTACCATAAATCTTTCACAAAAGTAATAATGTTAATGAAAAACAGGAGACATTTTCAAGGACGACTACTTCTTTAAGCGTAGTCACTCAAAAAAAAAAAAACAAAAAAAAGAAGCACATAAGCCTGTTCTCATATTCATATTCCCGGGGGACAGTCATAATCAATTTTGATATTCTCTTCGTATTTCATCACTGTGCCACGTCCTTTTTATATAGAATCCCCCAGAGTTGAAAGAAGCACCAATGAATGCATAATTTTGATATCTTGTTCTATTTTCCATTTTTTGCTTTTGTGGTTTTTTTTAGAGATAGAATAGAGAATTCCGGGTCAAACCGCAGAATCACAGTAGAATCGAATCCTTTGAGGGTCCTTTTCATTGTATGATGACACAAAAACCTGAAAATCTGCTTTAAATTATGGAAAATTTCTGGCACATTCACAGCGATGGAGAGAAAGAGAGTAGGATTATGCAAATGTGAATGAAACCGATACCGTTCAGTGGTCCTTTATTTTATGTGTACTTGCGAGTATATCCTGCGATATGAATTGCATGCAACAACGGTCATTGACTTGCGCCCTTAGCGTGTCACGTAACAAGAGAAACAGAAAAAAAAAAATAAAATAACCGGGGTCCATCGTATCCGGCTTGAAAAACGATTTAGTTCCGCCCAGTTGGAAGGATATCCAACAAAGACTGTTCCCTGTGAGTCTTTGTCCCAACCGACCGGCTTTTTGATGGCGAATATAACAAGGGGCTAAGTGCAGTAATCCGTTTATATGGCTGGTGGTTCTGCTGCGCCCTTTTACACACCTCTCTCGCCTTTGTTCACAAGACGACACTTTGGCCGAACCAAGGAGATAATAGCAGGGTTCCGTTCGGCATTGGTTTTGTCTAACCAAAGGACATATTGAATTTTGCATATACAAGTACATATACACCACAAGTTGGAATCCTTTGTTATGTTCGTGTTCAAAGCGGAAACGAAGGACACTTGTATGTTGTAATCGATTGAGGGGGTAGGACGTAATGGCCTAAGCACTCCCTTGACGATTCATTAGAGAATTGAATGTGTCTGGCAGGAGAGGCTATATGTAATTTGGTTGATTAAGGTGCAGACAGACCCAGCGATGATATCTCATGGATTTCCCTTTATTTTTTTTTTAAGGGGATATTGTTTTATCCTTTTTTGACAAGGCTTGGCAATTTGTACAGTGTGACATGGGATTTTACTTAGAAAATTTGTCATTTGGCATCAATTTGGGTGGAGGTTTTTTTTATTGCTTTCGGGGGTGGTTTTGTACCTTGGAGTACTTAAACTCATGCACTTGAGCGAATCCTTTTACATAAAATTGAGTGACATCTAGTATGGAGTTTGTTTATTATATAAAGCAATGGTATCATGCTGTTGTCGGCAGACCATAGTGGTCCATTCGCTTTACCATGTAGTATTCGGTAATTTGTTTATCAATCTGATCTTCCCTACAGGATAGTAGGTAGTCGAGCACTATGGAAACCTTATATGTTTCTGACACTGACAGCATACTCTTCCCTCTATCTTTCGTGTGTTTTCGAGTTGCCAGACTTGAATGGTATCACACCATTAGTTGTGAATTTACTTTTCTACTATATGGTGCCGAATTTAACTTCTCTCATCTACTATATGGACTAAAGTTCAAATTTTGTTGTAGTAGTCCCCCAGAATCTGCTTTTTTGATGAGAATACTGCAGCGTAGGTGCAGATAAGTTAAAATGGTGATTCTTCCTCTTCCACGATCATACAGCAACGACAGCAGTCGATTTCATCAGCAGTTAGTCTCGAATAGCCATAACCTCCTCTTGAAATATACTGCAAAGTATGGTATTCTAAAAAACAGGAGAGACTGCAAACAATCCCTCTTAGACCCATCAATGTCAGAATTATGGGTTACGCTGTTCTCTCCCTAATTCTGTCGGCTGGTGCATAGTGTTGAATGTTGAAAGTTGTAGTGTTGAAGGGGTAACGTATTTCGTGGTTTCCTTTTTTTATTGGCTTGTCCTGTCTCGCTGGGACACCATAGCGATAACTGACGAAGTCGCAACGCCGATTGCATTAGGATCTCTTGACCATAAATATGCAGCATCAGCAATACACGAGTATTGATCCTACAACAATGCCGCCAGTGCATTATTGCTCACCAAATATTTTCGACTTCGAAAGTTTCCCTTCAAGTAAGCGTGTACTGATAGATATCTTCCCCTCGTAAGTGCCCAAAGTCCGGAAGCACTGTAAACGTCTCTAACTATTGTTCTAGCATCATAAAAACGACCCAAATAGAGTAGGCTGTAGACAGGTTAAAGGTAATTTAAATATCTAAATATTTTCCGAAGAAAATGAAGTAATTAAAAAGTGGACGAAGCCATTTTTTACACTATTGTACTACTTTGTCTTCTCAGAAGCCCAGTTATGGAATTTCTTTCTCCTAACTCAAAATTTAAGGCTTAAAAACTATTAAAGCTATACCTCTTAATACTCACTTTATTTTACCAACTATGTATAAAACTTATACAAGTACACTTAGGATAGCGTTTAAGAAGGATCCTGCACATCTATTCTTATTGTTCCCTGTATTTTAAAGTCTCTAATAACAGGGTGGGCCAAATACAAGTTTTTTTTTAAAAATGCAATGAAAGGAACAAAATTAAAATTTGTCTATGTATCATGGCTTTATAACATTCTCATTAATTATGGAACACAACGTCGGTCAAGTGTCTACCTCGGCTGGCTTTGCAGTATCGCATTCTGTCACCCCAATTTTCCAAGACCTTGTTGATGGTTTCGAGCTGTAGCTCAGGGATTGCTTATATAATATTGGCCTTAAATGCTTAAATCTTTCCGGATTGTTGGCATAACATGCATCTTTCACGGTTCCGCACAAAAAAAAAGTCCAAAGGGGTCAAATCGCAGGGTCCGAGGAGGGCAATTGACATCGCCAAGGCGACTGATAAAAGAAAAAGTCGGTTAACATGGCTCGGTAACACCCACCATTGACCGAAACGTTGTTTGCCAATGATGCCACCACTCCACAATCCACACCAAACTATCACTTTCTGTGGATGCATCGGCTTCTCGAAAATAACGGGCGAGTTTTCCGAGCCCCAGATGCGGCAATTTTGTAGCCGCCGAAATAAAAATGCGCCTCGTCAGAAAAGATGATTTTCGCCCAAAATCGTTGACCAATTTAAGCTGCTCTAAGGCCCAAACTGCGCCTTCAATTGCTGAGTCAAATGCACCTTGTAATCGAGTAATCCGAGATCTTTGTGCAAAATTCTCCTCAGGATAGTACGTGAAATGTTGAGATGTAGAGATCGATGACGAGTTGAAGTTCGTGAATTGGGTCTCACACTCTCGGCCACGATGACGGGGATCATGAGTGTTGTCCACTAGCATACCAGTCTCACGAACTGGTGGCACAAAATTGCGTACAGCAAGCGCGGTGGGTGCTGCATTTCAGCCAAAACTTTTTTTTCAAATAACGCACTGTTTGGGCACAGTTTGGTTTTTAATATTTCCCAACGTTGTAAAGCGACTTAGTTCGTTTTGCGGAGGTAAGATACTGACTTTCCGTCAACATTTCGAGCGGGAAACAGCTGTCAGTGTTGAAATAACCCAAACCACTACCTACCTTTATATGGCAACTCCATGTTTCTATTCACAAATAGGAAGTTCCACTTCCCTCATCCTTGTTGTAGCCCATTTTTATTCTGAATTTAAAAAAAAACAAAACCATCCTGTATACTTTATATTACATCGTGTGTACACCATCCCTCCTATTTCTAAACTTTTCATCTGATTCCACATAACCTATAAAAATACAAATAAAACCTATGATTCCTTACATCACCAATAAAAATCTGCTTAAACGAAACAAAATGAAATTCCATTTCGCACGCTGCGTGAATAAAATAATAATAAAACATTTTTTTTTATTATTTTCTTACATCTCACAAAAACAAAAAAAAAAAACAACAACAATCTCCCCGAGTGTGGGTACCTCTACACTCAATATCAAATCGGATCCAGACTCGGATTGGTTTCCAATAAATATGCGAATATTTCATTCGCAATTCTCTCGCGTGTATCTATGAATTCGGTCATTGCCGGGCGGCGGGTGTCGGTGTCGGTGTAGGTATGTTCATATGTACCTACAAACGCTACTCGAATCCAAAGTAAACAATATAAATTATCTCACACGATTGGCATTTTATGGTCCGGTTTTATTGCAAAGTTTAAGCGTTTCTTTTTTGCTTGTTTATCCCCATTTTGAATGCGAAAAAGATATTTCAACAAATAGAAACTATTTCCCTGCTTCGCATTGGTCTGAGTCATTGATTAAGTAATGTTAGCATTGAATAAAAGGTAAATTCATAATTCTTTTAATGGGATTTATATGTAAACAATGGTCTGGTCAGAGAACGAGTTCTAGATGGAGTGTTTCAACGTTATTCGAGCTGGCTCGGCATTGTTTTTGCTCTGTGGAAAGTCCTCAAATTTCTCCCCAAGGAAAGTAGGAGATCGGAAATCACATGCTCGTGTGAAGTTTAACTCGAAAACAAGTTGTTGACAAACTTTGATAGGTGATTATTTCAGTAAACATGTTTGTAGATTATAATGGGACAAGATACTCGTGTATCCCATACTGTTTAAAGGTCATTATTTGCGATTTAAATATGATGGAGCTTATAATTAAGTTGTATAGGTACGGCGACAACTTCAGATATCTATCAGATTCAGAATGTCATAGTCTCATAAAGCTAAGATCAGACGATAGCTGTATGCCACATTATTTATGGTTCATTTATGGTTATGTGTATTTTGTTACAAATGGAATTTGTATTTAGGTACATACATATGTCAGATTGGTTTTTATTCGATCGTGTGTTGACACAAAAGTAGGACCTGAAGGACAAGAATCAACTACTGAACGCTTCTCATCTCTTCCCTATAGTTATCACAATGGGTCTAAACTGATCCCTTCGTTTCACTTACTTACTTACTTAGGTGGCGCTACAGTTCGGGGTGAACCTGGGCCTCAACCAACAAGCCTCTCCACTTAGCCCGGTCCTTAGGTAACTGCCTCCAGCTGCGAACTCTAAGTCGGTTGAGGTCCCCTTCTACTTGTGCGCGCCACCTAAGGCGAGGTCTTCCTCTACTGCTTGTCCCTCCGGGTTTGATTCGAAGAATCTACTTGCCGAAGCATTGGTTCGCTCTACATGTCCTAGCCATTTTAAACGACTGATTCGCGTTTTCTTACTAAGTCGATGTCGCTATACAGCTCGTATAGTTCGTCGGTGAATCTTCTCCTCCAAAGCCCGTCAACGCAAACGGCTGAGGATCTCTTCATCCGCTTTAGACAAAGTCCTCTGCTACTCAATTTCCTTCTTAGCCCAAAGAAACAGCGCTTGGCAAGAGTTATCTTTCGTCTTATTTCTGCTGAGGTGTTGTAGATAAAGTCCCTTACTACCTCAAAGTTGTAGCTGTCGATTGTGACGTTCTGTCCAATTCGTCGATGTTGTGTGTCCCTTCTCGTTGACAGCATATACTTTGTTTTGCCCGCTAAACCCAGTTTGGCAGCTTCCGTTTCAATACTAGTGAACGCTCCAGTGACGGCCCGCTGAGTTCTTCCAATAATGTCAATGTCATCGGCGTACGCTAGAAGTTGCACGGACTTTTGAAAGATTGTGCCTCTGGTGTTGGCTTGTGAGTTTCGCACAATTCTTTCAAGTACGATGTTGAAAAAATCACATGACATTTTCCCGAAGTTTATGCTCCCAAGCGTTAATCGGCGCTGTGGCGGCAGCCCAGTTGACACCACAGTAAGTTCCAGGTCCAATGAACGCAGATCCCGAGCCAGCCCTGGCTAGTTCATCTGCAGATTCGTTGCCTACAATCTCCTCATGACCTGGAACCCATCCAAGTACCAGACTATTATGTTTAGCAAGAGATTATAGTGCATCGTAACAGCATTCAACTGCTATAGAGTCCACTAAATTGGACGACAACGCTGTAAGAGCTGCCTGGCTATATGAAAAGATATAAATTTTAGCGCCCTTCATACCCTTACCAAGGTTTAACCTGGCGCAGATCTCAATGGCATGGAGTTCAGCCTGGAAAACCGTGCGACACATTCCCATAGGTATTGATCTTAGCTTAAAAGGGTTACTTTAGGGTTTTAAAACCTGGTTTGAGCCTTCAGGTTGCTCTAATGTTGATTCCAAACCTTTTCTGATGATTTCACTGAATTTTTCATTGTCTTGTATATCGTCATGACCAGTAATAGCTGGTGATATTCTCGTGCCGTATTGCATTCGATTCGTATTGCCACTGATAGCACCCGGCTTGAAAAACGCTGGTATGGTTTGAAAGGTGAACTGATATGGATGTGCCCGCCAGATCAGAAAAGATACCTAATTCTTCTCGGGTCGGAAAAGATCTTGTGAAGAGACTCTTGAAATCTAGGTACGGAGCTAGGCAATCCGTGTTAGGTACATTCCCTGGAATTTTTTTCCAGAATCGTAGACTCACCCATTGTGTGCATGTTGTGCATCCTGTTATCTAACCGACTTATTTTTAGGGCACAATTAGCTGTCGAGGCTTGAACTTATATATTTCAAGGAAATAGGTTGAGGATAACTTCCACTCCCGGGGTTGGTGTACATAGTCCACTCCAATTTCTGTATTTTCATACGATCGGCTTGAGCTCCTTAATGAAGGGACTTTGGAGACAATTTTGTTCAACATTAACTCCTTCCTGGCCGTATACCAAATGGTAAAGGTCACACTAGACATAAAGAAAAGCTGGAAAGCTGACTGCTAACTGGTATCCAAAAGTCAAACTATAATCTAGATCTGACTTCATAGGGCCCTAATCGTACATACACATACATATTTTCTCTATATTCAGAGGCAAACTTTAACCTCTTCTAAGTTTCAAGTCCACGACCAACAAGTGGGTGTTAAATTAGACAACTGAACAGCTCCCATTTGCGCAACTGTTGGGCCCCCCTACAAACGTTTCAAATCCCATTTATCTTCGTTTACTTGACACAGTGTCCCACACTTGCCTGACTTAGGTGACACTTTGTTCCAATTGAGCAAAAATTCCTCCCAGCATGTTCTCTGTATTCACAACTCAAACGGTTCGTAGTCATTCCACTTTAAATAGACAAATGACTCCTATGTTGCCCCACCTTTCTAGATTCTGCGTCATTTCTAAACGATTACATTTTCAAAACAACTCCCATTGAAGCTCTCAACGTAATGCTAATTACTGATGCACATCACTCTTTCAAATGATCGGATGATCGGGGCCCGTTCACTTCTCCATAGTGGGACATTGATTCCGTCATCTCTGCCATCGAATATACCTAGATCTGTCAACTCTATCATTAGGCCTTCCACGCATCTAATTCGCTCAGTTTTATTGTGATTTCGACTTAATTTGACTTTGTCATGCGATTCGCTCATCAGACTACAAGTTATTAATTTATAGTGCACGAAATGTAAAAATAATCGAATCAAATCGACTGTTATCAGTCGACTCGACACAAAGTAATTCCGATCCGACCTTCATCAATAATGGTCGTTACAAAATTCCATTCCTCACGAGTGGTAATTACACTAGGAGTAGTGTTTTCCGTGCTGTAGATAACAACAAATAGAAAACGCCACTGATAGAGGCAATGAATTATTATGTTTTTTGAGTCAACTCATTTGGAAAATATTATCATTCTGACCATGTTCTGGGGAGTTTGTTTTTTTTTCGGTTTTCAAAGTCGATTTGTTTGAGTTTTTGTCTCGGAAATATACATACATACGTTCATATGTAATTGGGGTGCAATTAGTTATGGTTGGGTGACGTACGTAGGTCAAAGTTATTTGACGGCTTTTGTCATAAGTAGGGAGACAGTGTTAGCACTGACCAGTGATTTCAAGTAAAAGCACATGATGTAACTACTGAACTTGACTTTGAAACTTCACAGATAGGCGTAGATACATACGTTTAGGTAGGTAGCGTGGTGGTTCTTTGGAGGAATATCCAAATGACACAAGAGTGCTCCGGTTTGTTTGTTATTAGTTTAAAAAACAGTGTATCTCGCCGCGATACACAAAAAATAGTTTTCCTACTTTGGAGCTTCTGCAAAAAAAATTGCAAGGAATACCAAGCTCGCTCGCAAATAAGGATCATTAGAACAGTGGCCTCTGATAATGGCACCAATTCTGGCATAATTTGGTTTGGATTGACCAAGTAACTCCTTTATTGTAATCAAATTACATTTTTCTTGATATACCTGGCTATTCCCTCATGCAAGACTCTTTCCACTTGTGAGCTGTTAGGGATCGACGGTCGGCTAGCCAGTCCGGCAGTATGCTTATTACACCCTTAGTTTCTGTGCCCTGCAGCTTGGCTATTGGAGATGAAGAGACATGATTTCAATTGAAAATGAAACCAATTTTCTTGAAATCGTTTTCAAGATCCTACAGGGTCCACACTACTTAGCATTGTAGCACTCAAATTTTCTGAGTCGGAAAGCACTTCATGTCGTGTTGAAGTTCGAGGTGTATTCAGTGCAAGATGACACTTAGAGCACTTGTTTGACAGAACTTCAAAGCTCATGTGATGCGCACACACGCTGATCTTTGTACTTTTTTGAATTTTGTGATTTTGTACGTCTTGCTCAAGGCAGGCCACGATGGCCATAGTGTCATTTTTGACTGGAGTCCCCATTTTTACTTGCACCTATACCTATAGGGCAAGTATTGTATTCGTGCAAAAACTCGAGATTTTAATCAAACTTGACATTACTATAATGGAGAAGTCCAAAAAAGTAGGTCCGCCAATGCCGTCTGTCTGTCTGTCTGTCTGTCTGTGCACGAGGCTACAGCCTAAACGAGTGGATGGATTTATTTCAAACTTCATATATAGGGTCTGTGTGATAATTCCTAGAGGCAAAATCGGAATTTTCATTCTAACCTCAAAATTAAGGGTAGTTTACTTAAGGCCGTTTTCAGTTAAAAGAGATTTTCTCGAAAACGGCTCTAACGATTTGGATTAAACTTCACATTTCAATTAGTCTAGTTAATTGCAATCAGATGACGTATCGTGCTGCTTACCAAAATTGGCAACAATGGTACTTTACTTATAGCCAATTTGACAAAAAGTCGATTTGTGGGAAAACCGCTCCAATGATTTAATTCAAATTTAATATTCGGACTAGTACGAAGTAATGCAACATGATGGCGTACCACGTTTTGGTCTAAGTATGATACAACGGTACTTAGGACCAAGGTGACTAAAAGCCGATTTGCTTGAAAACGCCTGCAACGATTTTATTAAAATGTTCACATAAGATTAAACGTCTCAAATCCTATCAGGAACTGTACCACATTTTTGGCCAAAAGTTAGTATAACGGTATTTTTCGCGAAATCGAGCAGTTAGAGCCAATTTATTCGAAAACGGCTCCAACGATTTTTATTAAATTTTATATTAAAATACGCCTTTTTAAACCCTATAAGATGGCATACCACATTTTTGGTTAAAACTGCCTAAAATTCCACTTTCCTTACAACCAGCTTAACAAAAACACGATTTTCATATCATTATTAGCCAAACATGAAATTTATCCCTACTTCTTCCTACTGAACCGATTTTCTAAATTATATACCATAGAAAAAAATTTTCCTAGAACACAGCTGTTGTCATGGAAACGTTTTTTCCTTACGATACAGGTTTTGATTGGTGCGCACGTGCTACTGGATTTGTCTGAAATTCATTTTCATTGGTTAAAAGACAGAGAGAGAGAAAGTAAATATTGTTACTTTTTTAGGGACTTACTTTGCCATATTCACCGGAGTTCAAAGGCAATAAATTTGAGTGAAATTGAAGAAAATTTAACGATGAAGCTTAATTTTCAAGAGCTTTATCAAATTCTACAGATGATATATGACGTTTTTGGCCAATCTGTTTAGAACGATGGTTTACTTATAGTCAACTTACATATGCTTACCTACTTATGTATATATTCGTTTATTTATTTTTACCTCAAATACACACAAGAATTTGAGACATAGGTGCAAGTTTGTACGGCCCAGTCGTGCACTTTATTTATCGAATGTTCTGTTGCAGCTATAGAAAGGTACACTTGCACTCTTCACTCGTTGTTGTAACTCTATTGAGTTAACAAAGTTACAATTTAACTCGACGTCTTTCGTTGTCATAATTAATTCAAATTTGTTTTCCCAGTCTAGACAGCCCTTGACCGTATCTAAACTCCCAACTAAATACTCTCCTATTCATAGCAGTGCTCCACTTCCGTCACTAATAAGTAGGACTTATTTGAATTGCCGCTGGCGTCACTTTTCGATTCAATTTGCGTGCATCATTCAGAAGTGCAATCAAATAAAATGATCTTAAATTGAATATTTCCTACCCCTCTCTCTCTCTCTATGTAGACATTTTTTTAAGCCAAAGTCTAAGTAAGTTCTTGTTAGAAGTGAAATTGAATTTAACTGAGGACTACATATAGATTGCCATTCCTCTTGTGGACTACTACCGACAAGTAGTGCACACGTACTATCTGCATGCAGTGTATCCTCGTATTCCTCTTGAAATTCAATTTAATTTCTCTTACATGATGGCAAAGTGCGCGACAGAGTTGATAAAAAAAAAAATTCAGACAAGCAAAACAGAGTCAAGGCGATGAACCACTTTTTTTTGTGCCAATTCAAATTTTCCTCAGGGAAGATACAAAAAGAAAAGAAACAACGCGAAATAACTTTTGACATCCTTTCCTTAGATCCCTTTCCTTGAGCTCCGAAACTTGGGTGAAATTTAAAAGTTTTCTCCAAACACAAATTGACATTACACGTCTCGTTGTTTAACTTGTGTTTTACAAGGTTCTTTAAACTGTCAATTGGGGAATTCGCTTTATGAATATTTCTTTGGAATTCCTTGGAGATGAAGTTGTAGAGGGCAAGGAGTATAAACTTGGATACTGATGTTCTATCTGGGTGGCTTTACAAGTTCATAATCTTGGAAAAAGTTGCATTTACGATAAGTGGATGACACGGTTGGAAAAATTTGATAGGATTGCAAGTGGGCGTTTAGCTTTGGGAGCTTTAGGTCGGATGAACGCTGACACATGCAAAAATTTAAATTCAACTGGAGGTCCTTCTTTTGTTAGAATTTTTTTTCCATTGGCTTAGGAGTTCGCTACTTAGGGGGTTTTAGCTTTGGAACTTAAGCTTGGCTTACAAGTTTGTGGGTATCTCGATTTGTTTCAACGGACAGAAAATTGACCTTTGTCGACTTTGCTGCTGACAGCTTATAGAGTTCGAAAGTGTTAAGCACCGCAAGTGTCAACTGCGGTATTTCGGTTTTTGTGTGACCTTTCAGGAGAGTCAACACCTACTGAAATATCTACAGATTTCTGTTGGAAATACATTGTATGTATGTACATTCGGTCAGATATATTGGATCGCTTTCAGTTCATCTTCGTGGTTGACGTGGTTTTTTCGAGTTTGGGTTTGGTTGCTTCACGCTTGCTAATGTGTTCCAGTAATGTGTGATCCGAATTGACTCGTTGTAACATCTCAGCAGCAACTCTTTTGTGAAGTTCCATTTGAAGAAAATTCAGTTCTTTTGGATAAAGTCGTGCTGCGTCTTATACACCTCGTGATGTGGCCAACTGCTACGTGATAGATAAATAGTTCTTGTGAAAGCTCCCTGAAACTACAGTGACGGTTTTTGGGCGCCATTTTGCTCACTAAGTTCATGTTCACCTAAATTTTCGTCACATATGAAGGCTTTACCATTTTATTTGACATTTATTAGTTTAATCCGAGATCTATAATCCTCTTTTGACAAAACGTTTCTTTTTGTCAACAAACGTCACTTTCGTGTGCTGTACATAAAAATTCCATTTACTTTAAGAAATTATAAAAATATTACCAACTGTGACAACCCGTTTGACAGCAAACGTCAATATACATATTCCCTAAGGCCCGGTGGAGACACCTTTCGTAAATCTACCTCTTGATTTGCTGAATCTCGGATTTTTTGATGGGGAATCTCGAATTTTCGGTTGTTTTAGGACCGAACTCGTTACATGATAGCCAAGCTAAGCCCTGTTGATCGTCTCTCTAAATACGTTGATTATTATTTTTGGACTCTATCAAGTAATAGTTATATGAAATAGAAATAAAATTGATCAAAGAATAGATACCTGTAGAACTGAAGTGTTATGTTTTCTCATCAAATAGCACAAGCATTGTAGTTGTTGTCCTTTGATTGGGACCTATGCTAAACTTATTTATATTTAGGGTAAGGGCCCTTAATTTCCCCTTTTGTTCTACAGTTCAGATCCACATGTGTTTATCTATTTCAGAAAACATCTCTCATAAGTATGTATGTATGTACGTCTTGACGTTTTTTGTTCCAAAACATATATGTAGGTTTTCCAGTATTTGCCAAAAAGTACTATGAAACTCTATCTCAAAACTCCCAACAATATTGAGCCAAAACTCTGTATTACGAAAATCCACATAAAACTCAAAAAAACATGCGGGCATCGCTCCCTGAAGTCCATAAACCAAACCATAAATTTTTCTCTCCCCATTGCTGAAACAAAAACAATCATTCATTAAAACACAAGCACGCTTGCTTCCCCATTCAACTATAAATCAACAATGCATTCGATAAATTAGATCATTCCTGGTTGCAGTTTTCCATTCCCCAATCCATTAGAAGCAACTACTGTTCCCCTTTTTTTTTCCAAACAACACAAAAGGGTAATAAAAACCATTTCAAAGCATCCCGAGTCTAAAAACAAGGCGTTGCTTTCATAACACGCGCGCACAGTCTCTTTTATAAACAAATTTAATGCTGCCTACCACTGACAGTAGCCACATCACGAAATGTCAAAAGTCATCGTTGAAACTCAAATGTGCATCTCAGAGTGGGTATCGTTGCTATAAAAAGAAATTCTGCAATAACCACTTACGTCATTCGGGGACTGTCAAATGACATTTTACAGTTTACTTCTACTTCATCTTTGATTAGAAATTTGACGTCAAATGTCAAATGAGATGAAATGTCAAAGACCATCATCGTATTGATAAGCGACTTGCTGATAGGTGGCGGTAACCCACTTACAATGTGTTAAACACATGTTTTAGCCACACAAACACACACACTTCGTATTTATCAACAAATTAAAGACATCAAACTGAATGTATCCAATGCCCTGTGGCGGCGACATGAACAACATCGCATTCATTAGTGTGTGCGGTCTCTTAAAACGGCCCTTAGACAAATTATACGCTGAAAACAAGAAATACTCATTAATAATGCGCTCGAGATGAAAAGCGGGATGTATCGATTTAAAAAACAAAAAAAAACATAAAACTTATAAATAGTAACATCCCGAGGGTGTTCATGCTCGGGTATCATGGTGAATCATCCATCTGTTGGGTGCGGTAGAGAAACTTCCAACTGAATCGCGCAAACAATTTAAGAGTGAAACTGTAACTAACGAGAAATCCGAATGTGGGTGTTAATTTATCCGAGACTAAGAGGGCGGAACAAATTGCAGAGCGAAAAAATTTGTTGTTGTGTACTTGCAGTGTCAAACTTAAAAGCGAAAGTTATGCATTTTTGTTTTTTGACATTTTGCCTGTGTACACAATCAGCTGACAGCTGTGAGATAGTGACAGTTGGGTTTGGCTGTAATGCCAGAAGGGGAAGACTAATCGCCAAACTGACTTGTGGCATGACAGAATGCAAAATGAACTATATTTTCTAAGGCTAGGCTATGTGGTGTGCCTTGGCGCTGAGTTTCACTACTTGTTGATGCGGTTGCTCTAGTTGGTGACAAGTGAAAGAGAGACGCTATTTCGGTCTCTGGAATGTGACTGGTTATAGGACGTGCAAGAATGTTACCAGCGCCGCGCGGCAGGTACGAAGTAATTTTAGATTGGTGTTATGGTTCATTGTCCTTAGTAGTTTTTGTAATGTTATCTTTTTAAAAATGACTGGTTGTTTAGTTAAAGCAAGCCGGGGTTACACTCGCGTTGATAAATGATTGGTTGCACATTCTAAATAGTGGGTTAGTATCTTCTTAGGCCGATATTTTACTCTCCATTTGTAATGATAGCAGTGATTATCTGTAGAATGAGTGAAGTTGGATACATTTGGAAAGGGTTTTGAAAACAATGACAGGCTGTGTACTTGCATCACTGACATACTAGATAAGGTATGAAATTCGATTCGTCACAGATACCTGAGCCCTATAGATACTTGAATTGCCTCGATGATAACCACAAGTTCCTCTCTAAAATCTCTTCTGGATTGGCATAGTTCAGGGAACTAACGATGAAAATTATATTCAGACATTTGTAAGGACCTAGTTCTCTATGGCACAAGTGGTTAGGAGATTTCTGTGCCTGCACCCGTTCGTCTAAACCACTCCTTGTGTCCTCCATCTAACGATGATGCCTATTACCGAAATAAGAAAGACCTCCTGCATAAGGACTTGTCACAAAGACACAATACAATTACATAATAAAGTCCTTCAGGCTTCTACAAATTTACTCTATTATTCCAAACCCCTTCTTCATGTGGCAAGCATGGAGGAACAAATTCATTTCTCGTCTCCTTTTGTCATCAAAACTCAATACAATTCAAAACGTTGTCATGTTTTGTCAGAAATTGATCCAATCATTGAAAATCCCTGCTTTTACAAAATAAAATAACCTGTCAGTCCTATTGTATAAGCAAGTCTCTACCCGAAAACAACATCATCATCATCTTCATCATGATGAGCTCACCTTAAACCCCTTAGATACACCAAATCATCATTGATAGCTGTTTTTTTTTGTAAATCATCAACCCATCTTCATCACCATCGTCACCATCATCACCATCATAGACGTTGTCATTGGTTCCCACAGACATATTCTGAATGAATGACTGAAGCCCTCCATTGGAACTCTCTAATCGATCACACTTTACAAAATGAAAAAAAAAAGAAAACTCATTCTGCCGTGCAAAAGAAAATCAATTTTCAATTCAAACGGAGGATAGGTGAGAGAATAGGGAAAATGGAAGAAACCTCAAAATAAACGAAAAGGGATTCTAAAGAAGCAAAGGGAGGGGGGGGGGGGGGAGGGGTGCTCTCTGGATTGAAGTCAATCACACTTCGATAGACAGAGGCCACCCTTAACATAAAAAGAAAAATGAGGTTACCTTCTACACACATCGCGAATACCCGGCAGAGTATCTGTGTATCTGGACCGTTGAAGAATGCCAACCCGAATACAAATGACGGATTAAAAATACATCGGCACAGTACAGAGGTGAACTATTGCATTGGTTTCGATTTACTCGATTGAAAGTGGCATTCTCAGGACTTTTGCTACGGATCTCGCTCTGGCTAATTACGGACTGAAATTTGGTCATTTGCCAGAGCAAAAGACCTGGTTCACATGAAACGTTTACTTTAAACGTGTAATTGAATACGATTGGGCCTCAATTAAGGTGGTATTTTAGTTTACCCGAATGTAAGACGATTATTTTTGGATGACTAGTGGATTTGTGTTTGGTTTCGGGTGCTCCTAATCGAAGGCAATGAACGGTAGAAGGTTGAATGGTGTCGTTGTGATTTAGAGAACTATTGAACTATTGGCCTATGAGGCCTTGGCACTTCTTTTCGGCTACAGTCTGCGGTTCATTACACTGACTGTACAGAAGCGTTAGTCAGCTTTTGTTGTAAATTCCTCTATTCGGAGTTCTAGTACAGATGATTCAGCTAACTTGGTCTTGAAGAATGCGTTAGGGGCATAGCGTTTGTTGATGCATTGTCCACTAGAAATGAGCTTTTGGTCAATCCTCTGAAAATTACGGTTGTTCTCTTTACGGAGCATTGTATTGCGAACAGTCTTACTCAGCCAGTGCTAAAGGACATCACTATCCCGATTCCCAGTGAAGCGAAATATGTAAAAGTGATCTTTGATTAGAAACTTCTTTGGGCCTAGCATGTCAAGTGGAAGACATCCGAGGTGCTCTCAGTCTCGATGAGTGTAGGGCAAGACATGGAGCTTATCACCGAAAAAAGTCTTTTGGATCAATGCGGCTATTATAAGACACTTTCTAGCTTTTGCGTCGTCGGTTGTTTGGTAAAGGGGGTTTTCGGCAAAGTATGTGATATTAAATAGGCCCGGCTCTGCTCTAGATGCTTTATTTAATTTGCCTTCCTTGATACATTTATCATGGGCTGTACTATCAAACCAATCTACCATCTTAGACGGTGTGGCTTTTCGTATTATCTGGAGTTTCGATGAACTTGCGCTACATTTATCCTTCGAACCTAGTTCCACGGATGCAAACTGTGCTGTGCAAATTTAAAGTCGAATTTTCCTGCATTCAAGACTGCCTTAAGCTAGACTCTGAGTCTGGATTGGGCTGTAGTTGAATCTTCACCGATGGCTCCAAAACTAATCAAGGATTCGTTGCTCGTGTCTTCGTGAAGATCGACAACACTAGACTCCACTACTCTTTAAGGGTTTACTTCTCTATTTTTCAAGCAAAGATCTTTGCTATCCTAATGCCAATTGACTATTTTGTTAAGAATAGGTGGAGGAATCGAAGTATCTACGTCAGTCAGTCTGCACTTTGAGTCTTCTTTAACCCTCTTACCTGTTCCAAAATATTATCGAGAATGCAAGATCGCAAAGGTGAACTCTAATTCTCGTCTGGTTCTTAGGTTATACTGGGATTGCGGGAAATAAAATCTCTGATAAGATAGCTAATCAAGTCTCAGATGATGATTTCTCAACCTGAAACTGCGTTGGATCTTCCCTAATCCTAGGTCAGGGCCTCCATTGACAATGGAACACAATTACTCAAATCTGTCCAGGATTCAGGCAGATTAAACGTTGGTATGCTCCCGAACGTCTGTAATCGACATTCTTGCTGTCCCTCAGCAGAAAAGACCAGCCACTTTCCTTGCGCTTACCATCTTAGTGTGCCAGACTTGAAGACATCCCTCTCTGCAGCGATACTCTGGATCATTTGTCTTTGTTATTGTTCTGGGCGCCATGGCTCAAGTGGTTAGTGCGTTGGACTACGAAGCAAGGGGTTTAAGGTTCAATCCCTAGACAACACCCAATTTTTTTTTCACGGTCCCACCTCTCGCGAGCGTCTGACAAACATCCGAGAAATCATGAAAATCTATTCAAATGACAAAATGACCTTCGGGCACGGCATTAAATAGTAGGACCCTTCCATTCGTGTAAAGAATATAGAAGCTAGGCCCTGGGTCTATAGACCTGTTGTGCTAAGATTTGTATTTTTTGAATTGTTCTACTTTTGGTCAGATTCGGTGCCTGATGCAGTGAGTACCGATACTGTAAGCTCCTCATCGTTGAAGTACACTCTTAAAAATATTCTGGTAAAATGGAAATTTGGTACAATGGACAATTACATACAATGGACCAGTTCGGTCTAAGTACAGCGATGGCAAACTCACCAAAAAAAATGCACCAAAAGTCAGACAGTCCTCAATGCGATTGCCCTTTAATATAGTTTGTATGGCCAGGCATCGAGTACATAAATTCTTCCCTTCAATGATTTTGTTTTTATTCTCGCCTTCCTCCAGTTATTTTCCAAAATAGATCGAATTAACATAAAGCGGCCTAATGAAACCCTACTCAAACCCAAGAATTTCACCCAATCCCCATATTGCTCCCAGCTGTAAACAAACTTCGTAATCCACGAAATTTTCATTTATGTCCTCATCTGCAAATTGCCAAATACATATCTTCCAACCAATTTATAGCTACTTCAGTGCCAACGTCGAACATCAGCCAAAACGTTCCAGAAAACATTGTAAACAGGCAATCCCATCTCGCCAATCTTCAAGTAGCTTACATGAATATCAACACCCAGCACAGAGTACTCGTACCTCTGTCGACACTTCTACCTCAACCGTGCTCTGCTACTGATATTTTCAATCTTTCGATGCTTTATTCGATTCGATGTGTGAGTCCTTGAAAGTGCTCCAATGGTTCATTTGGAATTTCCGAAAATAATTCAACGAAAAACAGCATCGCAATAGAGTGTGCTTTTATCTCCAAATAAACAGATGCTATAGCAACATCCTTTGTCTATGGGAATGGATTTGGTTTTCAATCACTCGGGTGAGAAGAAGCCCCTTGGGGCTATGATATTTTCGAAATTATGAATTTTTTGAAATGTAAACAAGCTGAAGTTTGGAAAATAACAATTTCATTGCGACGTTGGTAGGGAGGAAGAAGGTGGTACGTGTTAACCAGATCGAAAGTGGATTGTTGCACCATACTCCGGGTTCTCCTATTCGGTTAATTGTTTAAATGAAATTAATTATTAATATCGTATTGGAGGGAGGGTGTTTCTGGGGCAACCCTCTCTCGAGCAATGTTTATTTGCTTTGATTGGTGAAAGAGAACAGCAGCGCTGCGATGGAGGTATGATGACGCTGGTAGTCCCTTCAATTGAGGCACGAGTGAGAGAATTTGATTGATTTATTCGTAAAGCAATTTAATTTGGAATTTGCAAACGCGTACATACTTTTTATTTATTTTTTTTTTTATTTGATTAACCGACGGCGGCGGTGGCGCCACATGAAGCATGTAGTTGTAGGGTTGTATGCTAATTCAATTACGCTGTTTATTTGGTTATGGTTTCGGTTACTGATTTGGAATTTCACGGTAAATTGAGGTTTCGATGGATTTGGCAGAGGTGGGTGGAATCTCTGGTTGTGGTTATGGTTTTGGGATAGGATTCGAATCCGCTTCAGTTTGTGGCAATGGTGTTGGGTGAAGTTAACAGGGAATTCCTTTCACTTCACAGTAGGTACTGCCAAGTACTTGTGAATTGGCTTTGTGTAAAGTGTTTCCACTAGAGTAAGGAGAAATGATTTGCTAGGTGTTTGACTGGTGGAAATTTTGCAATGAAGGGGGATAAGAGCTAGCTTATTCGCAGTGAAAAATGCTAGACCTTAAGTTTGCTCAATCCTTACAACTTTATTTTCTAGAACTGGTCATGTTATTGTTTGAGGAGCGTGGCCTGAGAAGAGAAGAGTGCTATTAATAAATTTCTTAAGGTGATCTCTGTTCGAAACCCCATACCTGAATATAAAGTCCCTGATTTTGGAACTATCATGAAAGCTACTTGCTTGCTATTATGTGTCAAATGGCACATCGTTCTAATGCCCGCCTTGGCTTCGCTTACAGTGCTTCAAGCGGTCGGTCCAATTTTTGATGACTCGGTCCAATATGTGCGGCGTAATCGCCTCAATAAGCGTCTCGAATGTTGGCCTCGAGCTCGTCCAAAGGATTTAACTTGTTAGTGTAGATTAAGGACTTGACATAGCCGAGTGGTGTCATGGCGCATGATTGCAGCAGCCAATTGATGAACGCTGGGCGTGAGATGACCAAGTCGCCATGACCCACAACTTCGAGCGTTGCGTCGCTTGTATGGCAGCATGTAGCCCCGTCTAGTTGAAACCACAGCTTGGATATATTGAAGTTGTCGAGCTCTGGCCACAGAAAGTCGATTAACATAGCTCTATATCTAAGATTATAGACGGTATGTGTGTCTCCTTCCTCATTTTGAGAAAAATAAGGTCCAAGGATGCCACCATACCATTAACTGCAACCAACAGTCAATCTCTGTAGATTCAATGATGTTTGGTCAAACACTCGTGGATTGTTTTCACTCCAATAACGGCAATTCTGCTTGTTGACATAGTCACCGAGCCAAAAATGGGCCTCGTCCGAGAAGATGATTTTTTGGCCAAAATCCGGATTTCCAGTGCCCAACTAGCGAGCTCGCGCTGTTGGCTTCAATTCTTGAGTCAGCACAATCTTATACAGATTAAGGCCCAAATCCAACCGACAAATAATTCGATTTGACCCTCTGTCGACGCCCAAATCGGCGCCGAATCGACATTTCTGTGTCTTCTTCGATACTGGCCGGTACGGCGGAAAGTTCATCTTTGCTCTTTGCTGCCAGTTTCGATGTTGTAGTGACTGACACCATAGCCTTGAAAGCCGCCTGAGGAGTCATACTCTGGAAGTTGGCACCAGATCCCGAGGTAGCAGATGCAGAATGCTATTTTGACCATGAGATTAAGATTTGCATGAATCCAGGGTATTTCAAATCTAGATTACGTTGTTCTTTAGATGGAAGGAGGATAAGCTGATGGGCCTGAAGTCCTTTGTAGACTTATGTCTATGATCTCAAGTTTTCAGAATAAACAAAACACGAACAAGTCTTTAACTTAGAGAAACGTAGTTTTGGGGAATACAGC